>OU015753.1:32482059-32531595 GCA_907169655.1 Acomys percivali
AGGAAGACACAGAGGTGGGAGGTGAGGCTCCAGCTAAAGAAAGGTGAATTATGATTCACCATGAGCTGGATGATCAGTGAGCTCTGAACAGTGGTCTTGTTTTTATTTGTTTTGTTTTGAGACAGGGTCCCACTGTGTAGCCTAGGAATGTGTGATCTTCTTACCTCAGCCTCCCAAATGTCAATATCATGGGTATAAGGCATACCACTAAGAGCAGTGTAGAAAGGCATTGTACAAACAAGGGGGGCAGGGAAGGTATAAGGAGAGGCAGTAGAAAGACTTTGCACTGAACAGTTCCTATAGGTCATCCTTGGACTGAGCAGTGAGGTGATGAGGTGTGGCTGGAGTACAGATAGTTTTGAAGAAATTTCTGACTGGACTTATTGACAAGCAGGTTATGAGGCATGACAAAAGCAGAGGAGAGAAAGATGTATCTGCCTTCTCTGACTCAAAAGCTCAAAGCACATGGCCTCAAAGTGCAGCTGTCAGTATTCCCTGGGTAGTAGAGGGCACTTACTGTGTGTCTCAGGGCTGCTGATGCCAGAGGCCTCCTTAGACTCCCAGGTGCTGGTCCTTACTGTCTATCTTCTGGAAATTTTCTGACTCTACTTTCCTTCCTCACTGCCATTTCTCCTTAAGGATACAAGTTAGACCGTGCCGTTTCCTGTCTCAATAGCCTGTCTTTGCTCACAGGATTAATTCCCTCTCCTGCTCTGAGATAGTACTCCCAAAAAAGCCACACGTGCCAGAAAGGTGGCACCCATATTTCTGTTCTACATTCCTTTCTGTTGCTGTGACAGGGCTTATTTGGGTGTTACACCTCGAGGCTACAGTCCATCAGCGAGGAAAGACATGAGGCAGGAACCAAAGAAGGTGTCTGTTCAGCCAAGGAGCAGCAGAATCCATGTAGGAAGGCTACTTGCTGGCTCATGGGAAGGTTCATGCTTGGCTAGCTTTCTTATATAGTTTATGACACATTCTAAGGGAATGGCACTGCCCACATTAGGCAAACAAAACACTTCCTACATACATGCCCACAAGCCAATGTGATCTAGAGAATTCCCTAAGTGTGACTTCCTTCTCAAGTGATCTGAGGTTATTAAAGCTAACTAGGTGTGTGTGTGTGTGTGTGTGTGTGTATGTGTGTGTTATGTATGTATATGCATGTATGTGTTTTATTATGAAAGCTTTCAAACAAATTTTTGTTGTTTTCTGCCTGTTCATGTCTACATTTATTACCTCATTATTCATAATGGAAAAGCATGTCTGTCTATCAACAGAACGGATAATGAAAATTATCATGCATACACAATGGAATTTTAGCCACTTGTAAAGACATGTGTCATATGTTGTATGTAAACATAGTCCCACTCTTCCAGAGAAGTCCCTTGAGTCCAGGCCTTTGTGACTTTCCTGGGATTCACCCTGCACACAGACTCCTCTGTCACTTGGTTCATTTCCTTCCCATCGCTTAGAAATGCACACTCCTTTCTTTGGTTGACTATAGTGTTCTTGAAAACATACCACTCCAGATATCAGAAGACTGGCTTCGTGTGTCCAGAATGCCATCTTCCTTCGATAGACAGCGACTCTTGCCTTCTTCTGGAGCTTTCTATCTTCACTACTCAGCTTTTCTAAGGTGGCAATTTCTATTATCAGCCCATTGGAGCAGGATCTGGTACTTGCTGTGGCATTTTATTTCTCTAAATAGGAACAAGGCATCAGTTTAGGCACCTCGCGTGATAAGTTCAGTACTTCTCAAAGGCAGCCATCTATCCCAAAGCACCCGGATTTAGCTATGGATAGACAGGTGCAATCGGCCCTTATTAATAAGTGGGAACTCTCCTCTCCCCAGTTCACTACCACTGTTGAATTGCCACTGTTGAGCCTCACTTAACAGTTCTGACCTTGAAGACTCCAAGACTCAGCCATTGTCTTTAGGGCATTAGGTTTCTGTGGCCACAGACACAGGGGTCTTTATGCTTGGCAATCTCCCAGACCAGCAAAGAGGGGATATGGGTGAAAAGAAGAGTAAGTTATTTATAAGTACTGCCTTTTTGTTTTCCCAAGAACAATACCATGCCATCCATAGTGATTGATGGAGTGGTCCTGCCAAAGGCACCAGAAGAGATCCTGGCTGAGAAGAGTTTCAACACTGTCCCCTACATTGTGGGCATCAACAAGCAAGAGTTTGGCTGGATCCTTCCAACGGTGAGAATGTCCCAACATCTTAGATGCAGCCACAGAGGCTCAATTATCATCCCCCTGCTCTGAGTAAGGGCTATGCACTCAGATGACTACAGTTCAAAGAGGCTTAAAACTCTCCATGTACATTTGCTTTGAGAGTCTCTGATGAAGCCCTCTGGTGTACCAATTTACATCTGGGGCAGATGGGGGGATCGATAATTTGAAACATAACTACATTAGAGGGGCTCAGAGCCCTGGCTGCCCAGCCCCAAGCTTTCTCTTGGCAGTTCTGAGCTCTGTCAAGCAGGCATTTAGGGCCCTAGTATCAGCTTGGGATGTGGCACCCAGTGCTAGAAGACATGCTGAAATAGAGCAGATCTCTGAGTGCAAACTTGGACAGGGTCAGCCCAGAGTTCTGTGGCTCTCATGCAGAAGGGCCTCAGGGGACATCATAGGAACATAGACACATAGACACAATGCTTGTCTTTGTTTTCCCTGTCACCTGACTCTGAAAAAGTGTAGCCTCTGTCCTTTGTCCCTGAGCCCATAGCTTCTATATGACCCAGGCTTGAATGTTCCCTCGCTGCCTAGAGGGACATTGTGCCTCCAGACATAAATAAATACAGTCAAGCGGGGCGTGGTGGTGCACGCCTTTAATCCCAGCACTCGGGAGGCAGAGGCAGGCAGATCACTGTAAGTTTGAGGCCAGCCTGGTCTACCAAGTTAGTCCAGGACAGTCAAAGCTACACAGAGAAACCCTGTCTCAAAAAACAACAACAACAAAAAAAAACAAACAAAAAATACAGTGGCTTGATTGTTCTATCTGTATTGCTTATGTTTATTCCTATAAGCCCATTTGTTTTCTTTGTTCATTTTTGTTGTTTGCGTTATCATAAACTCCCATACCCTTTAACACCCTCCCCCAGGCACCTTCATTTCACATGGGTTGCTTGGTTTGCCTGTTTGGCTCATCTTAATTTACTGTGATTCACAAATGTTTTACCATTTGTTTAACAGATGATGGGCGATCTACTCTCTGAAGGCAAAATGAATGAGAAAATGGCCTGTTCCCTTTTACGGAGGTTCAGCGCTGAGCTTGTAAGAGTCTAGGGAATCTCGGGAATTGGTTGGGAAACAAAGGTTAGTGGCTTGCATTAATCACAGACAAATTCAATAGCTTTAAACAATAGTAGGGACTGGGGTTCACCTCTCATGTTTATACTCTTCCCAATTCGCACCTCAGTGTAAAAAAAAACCCTCACATTTGTTGTTCACCAATCAAAAATTCCCATGGGCCCAGGACAAGATGCCACGTGAAAGATTTATTTCGAGATTTTTATATCGAGAAAAGATTGATTCTATGACTAACAAAGAACATCAGGTTTATACATTGGAGGACAAAAATCAAGTAGCTAGGCGGCATATCAGACAGGTGGGCACTGTAGCAGTTACTAATTGTCGGTCCCCTGCTTTTCTGACGCATGGGCTTCTGCTATCAACACATGATTAAACAGATATTACAGGCTCTGTAAATCTAAAACAAAGCATGTACTGACTAGCACATCTCATGAGACATGTCTTTTTTCATCCAATTTCCTAGGGATAGCATATTGTAAAGTTATTTGCTAGGGTACAAAAGGTGTCTTTCCCCTATAGAACAGGGGAAGATACTGAATGTCCCTCCAGAGGAGTTAGAGAGAACAGGCAGCTGGATTTTTCCACTACAGTCAAAGAGAAAATATAACTCTCAGACACCTGACCTCTAAACTTAATGACATACAGCAAGTGGATCTGGAAAATCTCCTTTTGTATAGCAGACTGGCTTGGCACAAGCCTCAGGTGGTTCATGAGCCATGAAATCTTAACCATCTGCAGAAGCCCCATTGATTGCCAGGTGGGAGTGGTCACTTCCTGATCCATTTTAGAACATCTCTGAGAGTGTGATTCCCGAAGTCATTGAGAAGTTCGTAGGAAGAACAGACGACCCTATCAAAAAGAGAGACCTTCTCCTGAACATGTTTGCTGATCTGTTTTTTGGTATTCCATCTGTGCTCATGTCCCGTGGCCTCAGAGGTGAGTCTTACATGTTGAATGGGAGAATAAGGACTTAATCACAAGTTTCTGACTTGCCCACTTCTCGGTGTATGTGTGAATATGCATTTATGTATATGTACATCCATAGTATGTGAGGTTAGGGTGTCGCTTAGATCATAGAGGGTCTGGATAGAATTAAGAGTGCCCTGGGTTCAATCCTGTGTACCATATAAGTCAAACCTAATGGTACATGTTTGTAACTCTGTACCTGGGAGGTGGGGGGGAAAAGACTAGGTTTTCTTTGGCTACACAGGGAGTTCATTGCCAGCCTGGGTTATATGAGATACTTTCTTACAAAAAGCAAACCAACAAAAAGAATAAAAATCCAGGGCCAGGAATAGGATTAGGGTGCGAAAGGGCTTCTTCCAGATGTGAGTGCAGAAAGAGGGAATAGAAAGAAGTGTGTGGAGAGGAAGTGTAAAGATCTTCAGTTTCTTTGGCACACCTTTCTCCATCTCGGTGTGCACTGGTTAGAGAAGGTGAGAAATGGGCTTGCATCTTCCACAGGGAGGCCTGTAAATGACTTAGGCTAGAGTATGAGGCTACACATAAGTCTGCCTAAAATAAGTAAGATTCTCTTGTTCCTAACGTGTGCTCTATTCCAGTGAATATGCTGTGAATGCTCAGAAACCACGTACATGTTGTTCAGGTTAAGTTGTGAACCTTTCTTTGCAGTCGCATCATGGCCCCTTGGCCTAAAACCTTTGTTCAAGTCCAGTGATCTATTACGAATTTTCTGTCTCTGTGACCCAATCGTTGTTGGAAGTGAGGCACTACTGTCCGCTGCTGCTTTGCTATTGTACTCTCTCGCCCTCCAGATTCTTTTTATATGTTTATGTACTTTGCATTAGATCCATTTTATTCTTGTTATATTCTTTTGGTAAACTGACTTCTCACAAAAAAAAAAAATTGTTTATTTTTTCTCTTTATACTTTCTTACTTAAATTTAATTTGTGAGGTAACTATAACCATCTCTTTTCTCTTTGAGTTCTTCTTTGTGTATAATACCTAATTTTCCTCCAAGTGCAATATATAGATGTCTTAAAACGTGAGGGAAGATTTTTTTTTTAAAGACTATGTAAGACTCAGGTCTTTTGAAAAACCCATTTTGGTCACTATATGCCCCTTCACTGGAGAATTTACATCGAAGGGAATTAGTGACAGGCAGGGACTTACTAACGCCAGTCACTTCAGTTATTTTCTGCTGGTTTTGTAAATATTCTCTTTCTACCTCCCTGTTGGTCCCTTTGAGATGATTTCATGGTTTTCTGTGCTCACATACTTTGAGTCCTTTATTTTTATTGTGTGTGTTTCTAAAAATTCACATTGTGGCCACCATGAGGCTTTCACAGAGTGAGGCCCTATACTCACAGAACCTGCCTTAAGTTGACACCAATATAATTTTATTTTGTGTAACAACTGTATGATTTTATCTAGTTTTTACATTTAAAAAATTACTATTTTTAATCTTATGTGTATGGGTATATTTGCCTGTGTATGTGTGTGCACCATAAATGTGCCTGGTCCCCACAAAGGCCACAATAGGGCATCAGATCCTGGAACACAAGTTGAGAGATTGGTGTGAGCTGCCATTTGGACACTGAGAATTGAACCCGGGTCCTTTGGAAGAACATTCAGTTCTCTTAACCACTGAGCCTTCTCTCCAGCCCCACTTTTTACATTTGTGTGTGTGTGTGTCAAAATTTGTATCATTTTGAATGACTATTTTAAAATTTATTTATTTGTTTTATTAGTATACAGTGTTCTGCCTGACCACCAGAAGAGGGCACCAGATCTCATTATAGATGGTTGTGAGCCACCATGTGGTTGCTGGGAATTGAACTCAGGAGCTCTGGAAGAGCAGACAGTGCTCTTAACCTCTGAGCCATCTCTCCAGCCCCTTGAATGACTATTTTAGTGTTAGTTGTTAGCAGTGTTTTTGTACATAACCATTGTAATGTGTAAGACAAAATCCCCTACGTATTAAGATTACAGATCCACGGTAACCTGATTATAACTTCACGTGTTTACACCACCGACTTCCACGTTATTCATTAGTACATTTACCTTTCAGTTTAAAGGGCTCTGACAAATTCCCACAAAGCAGCTGCAATCAATGGCTTTTCTCTGAGACATTTTTTTTTTATTTCTCTCTCCTTTTTGAAAGACATCTTAGCACGGTGCTCTATGCTGTCAGCTATTGAAATGAATCTGCCTATCCTCCCCGGGCCTGCAGGATTCTGTCAATGACATCAGACATCTTTCTTATCGCCTGATGCTCCTGAGTATTTCCTTCCTCTTTGGTTTTGGGGGATTTGATTATTTTCATGTGGTTGACATTGACTGGAGACTCTGCAGATCCAGAACATTTCCCCTGGAGAAAGAGCATGTTTTCCAGAACTATGAAACGTTTCCCCGCCCTCCCCGCCCTCCCCGCCCCCCAGCTCATCTTCTTCTCTGCTACCCTCAGCACATAAATATTTAGTCTGTTAATGTTACCCCATTGTCTCTGCTTTCCCTGTTCTTACTCACAAAAACCTAAATGTATGTCCCACTTGCTTCATTCTTTACTGAATTGTTGAGAAAAAACCCTGGGGATGCTCATAACCAGGATGTGTAGGTGCAGATCTTCTCAGACTGAAAGAGCACTGTGCATCATCACTGAACACACCCAGGCATTCACCACCTGCATTGTATTTGCTCATTCTGCATGCCTTAAACACTTGGCTTAGATCCCAGGTCTACCTCAATCAGCTGTGCAAACCCAAGCAGGTCACTGGGTTTTACAAAAGCTGCTTCTGTCCTGTACTAGTAACCAACAGTTTATTCCTTCAGAGACAGAGACCTCAATGTTGCCCTGGTGTGTGCCAGTAGCATGAACTGTCTATGTCTCCTCAGATGCTGGGGTTCCTACCTACCTGTATGAGTTTGCGTACTACCCAAGCTTCGTATCTGACAAGAGGCCCAAGACGGTGCTGGGAGATCATGGTGATGAAATCTTCTTTGTATTTGGAATTCCACTTTTAAGAGGTATTGGCTCTTCACAGGGTGTGATCTTGGAGTCGGGAGGACTGGGTCCTAACCTTGGTTTGGGGGCATTCAGCAAGTCTCTCCTGGCACCCTGTTGCAGAGCTGAGCTACATTCAGCTAGTCCTCAACCTTTAATCCTATTCTAATGCACATAAGGATGGCTCATGTGTCCCCAGCCATGGTCACTTTCAGACTCATGACCTGAGGCGTCAGTAAGAGAGGTGGCGGGTCACCCACAAGACCCTGGACTAGGACTAGATTACCACAATTTTAATTTCCCATGATCTAGCCAGCTAGCTAGCTATTTATTATCTAAAATTCATACATCTTACTTACAATATATATTTCCCTTCTGTTGAAAATAGATTTTTTCCCTCACATAATATAACCTGACTGCCATTTTTTTCCTCCCTCAACTTCTCCCGGTTCTCCCCACCTCCTCTCACATTTGGATCCACCCCCTTTCTGTCTCTCATTAGAAAACAAGTAGGCTTCTTCTAAGGAATAATAATAAGATAAATATAACAAAACAAAACCAACACACTGTAAAAGAACAAAACAAACAGAAGGAAAAGAGCCCAAGAGAAGGCATAAGACACAGAGACCCACTCATTCTCACACTCAGGAATCCCATTAAAACACTAAACTGAAAGTGTGTGTGTGCGTGCGTGCGTGTGTGTGTGTGTGTGTGTGTGCATGCAAAGTACCTGTAGGGTAAAAGAAATAAGAAAAATACATATAAATAAAATTAATTTTAAAATAATATAATTTTTCTATAATGTTTTCTAAATAAAAGAAGAGCCCTGATATGACATTATAAGACAAGGGACCTCCAACTGTGCTACTGAGTTCATATTCTACTGGCCATCCACTACCAGGCATGCAGCCTACACTTAAGAGTAGTTTGTTTCCCCAGTGAGACTGCCTTGGAGGAAACTAAATTTTCATTTGCTAGTGGTGCTTGCAATCAATTGGAGATAGCTTCTGGGTTAGGGATAGGAACATGTGTCCACTTCCTCTAGGATCCCATCTGGTGCAGACCAGTGCAATCCAGTGTATGCTGCCCCTCAGTCTCTGTGAGGTCATATAAGTTGATTTAGCGCGCCTTGCTTCCTTGGTGTCCTCCATCCCCTCTGGCTCTTACACTCTTTGTGTCTTCTCATCAGTGGCGTTCCCTGAACCTTAAGGAGAGGGATCTGATAGAGACGACCCAATTAAGGCTGAGTGTTTCAGAATAGTCTCTGCTTAATGTCTAGCTATGGGTTTCTGTGTTTCTTTTCATCCTCTGCATGAGGACGCTTCTTTGGATGGAGGCCAAGCAAGACACTGACCTCCGAGTTTAACAGAAAGCCATTAGGAATCTTTTTATTGCTATATTTAAAATTTTATTTATTTATTTATTAATGTTTTTACAACAGTAATATTTGCCTTCACCCTAGGTCTCTGGGCTATCTAGTCTCAAGTTCTTAGTCATTCAAATAGTGTCAGGTATGGGTTCCATCTCATATTGATTGGTTATTCCCATAAGCTTTGTGCCATCTTGCAGGCAGGACACCAAGACTATTCCCAGAATCTGCCACAGAGTTAGCAGATACCAGGTACCATCTGCCAGACATGGTCAACAAAGGCAGCTGGCTCATGGTGCATGTGCACATTCTCTCTGGATCACAGATCAATTTCCCCCCAACACCCCTGAACATGCACAGTAATTACCCAGGATCTTTTCGCAATGGAGTGTTTGACTGGGTGCTTGAGGAGTGGGCACTAGTTCTGTCTTTCTAACAAGCTCCCAGAGGAAGCTACAGCTGGTCCACACTTCCAGTAGCAAAACATTTTTCTCTTCCCCACAGAGGGTGCCTCGGAAGAGGAGATCATGCTCAGCAAGATGGTGATGAAATTCTGGGCCAACTTTGCTCGAAATGGGTGAGGCTGGTGGCAAATATAAAAAGGGCGGGTAAGGTGTAGTCAGGCATACCTTTTGGGAAGGATGACTTCTCGAGTCTGAGTGATAAAAGCCCTCACCATTTTGTGTGATGATAGTGTCCTATAGTGAGAGCTTTCTAGAATCAGATGGGCTTTCTCAGAATATGTAAGCTCCCTGTCTGGGGGAGGGGGAGGGTTCGGCCTCTCTACTGAGATAAGCCAGGGATTCATTCAAACCTCAGAGGGATGGAGGGCCTCGTAGCAGCCTTGAGTAATTCTACTTGATTTTTATCCCCAGGAACCCCAATGGGAAGGTGTTGCCCTATTGGCCAGAGTATGACCAGAATGAAGGGTATCTGCAGATTGGAGCCACCACCCAACAAGCCCAGAGACTGAAAGATAAGGAAGTGGCTTTCTGGATTGAACTCCTGGCTAAGAACCCACCTCAGGCAGAACACACTGAACACACAGAACAGGCATGAACGGGAGGCTTTGCCAGCCTCAGGACCAGGAGCCATGATGGGGCTGTTCCACCAAAGATGTTAATTTACCAAAGATGGATCTTACAGAGCAAACTGTAGGGGTGTACAGCAGGGGATGGACAGGGGCCAAAGAGGGGGAATATTTGTGTCTCAATTTGGAAAATAAATTTTCTTTTGGAACATGAAGTCAAGTTGTAGAGGCTTTGCTTGGCAAAGTTCCAAAGGCCTCTGACTGCCCAGCATGATATTCAGACATCCAGAACAGCTGTTGAAGCTTTGTTTGACAAGGTTCCGAAGACCTCCAACTGAACAGCACTCTCCTTAAATATTATGTATGGCCCAGGTCTAATTTTGCCTAAAAAACACTTTGAAACATGTTTTTTCTCCTAAAACTGCCTTTCTCTCTATTTCTCAGGACTAATGAAATTTACACTGGAAAACTTTCCCACAGAAAACACTGAAAGGAAGCATCTGTCCAACGGCTTGAGACAATGAGAGAGTTTTGGCTCTGACTATTGTGAGCAGCCAGGCAGAAACTGCTTGAAAATAAAGCTAGGACTTTGATATAACAGCACCTGTTTAGATGGTGTTAGCTGTAGAAAAGTAAAACTTGTTCTTCACTGGCTGCTCTTCTAAAGGTCCTGAGTTCAATTCCTAGCAACCACATGGTGGCTCACAACCATCTAGAATGAGGTCTGGTGCCTTCTTCTGGCATGCAGGCACATATATGGGCAGAATACTGTATAAATGATAAATAAATAATATTTTCCCCGGTGTGGTGGCGCACACCTTTAATCCTAGCACTTGGGAGGCAGAGGCAGGTGAATAGTCGTGAGTTTGAGGCTAGCCTGGTCTACAAAGTGAGTTCAGGACAGCCAAGGCTACACAGAGAAACCCTGTCTCGAAAAACAAACAAATAAATAAATAAATAAATAGTTTCTGCTTTGAGAGCAATAGAAGGTAGGTTTGAAAGATCATTCTTTATAGCTATTTTACAATAGAGGACCTCTTGATAGTTAGCCTAGGCTTGGATAAAGATAGATAGCACACCTGTTCATTTGGGATGCAAAGTAAGTCAAGATTTTTTTCTGTATTAGGGATATTTGGTTTCAACTTATGTTCCTATGTAAACACAATGGCTTAAAGCCCAGAGAAATTTATGGTTAAACTTTCCCGGGTTTTGTTTAAGAAATAATCATCAGGTCATGTTGACCATTGCTTGGAAATTGCTTGACTTTTGCTACATGCTTTATTTTAGTCTTGGTGGATCCATAGTAGGGAGAATTGAGCTGGTGAGGAACAGTTGACTAGAGAGACCAACTATTGGTCCCCCACTCAGCTCTCCATACCCTGGAACCACCACGACTTTTTCTTCTCTGACGTCGAAGCTGGCCTACGGGAGTGTCTTGAGCTGAAGATGAATTCATCTTCATGGGGAGAGGAGGCAGAAGAATGAAAAGAGATTCTGACATAGAAAAACACCCTTTCAGGGGAAGGTTGAGGGAATGGTTCCTGGAATCCGAAGGAAGGCAATGGGTGGGATATGATTATCACTCATGATTCACCTCCAAGTAGACAGCATTGTCACGCTGCAGAGCTAATGGCCACTTGTGGGAGAATGCGGGAGCATAAAACCCCTGAGAATTACCAAGCCAAGGCAGTGTTTGCGTCCATCAGACTCCCCCATGGATCTCTGCCAGGTGTTCATGAGTAACAATGACAGTAGATAGCAAGGTTGAACAAAGTCTGTCACCAAGGGTACAGGCATACGACACTGAACAAACTCTTGTACATGGAGAAACAAAATCCTACAACCTCTGAAAAAAAAAAAAAAAAAAAAAAAAAGCATGGAAGCCTCTCTTCCCAGACCTCTACTGAAGACCCACTGAGGCCCCAGACACAGAGCTGTGGTGTTCAATGTGCCTTGGTGGAGTGCAGGACACAGTCCTGGATGAAGGTATTAGAGATCTTTCAGTACTGGGGAGAGGCAGGATTTCCCAATTCCAAGACTTGGGGCACAAGGTCTCACTATGATTGGGATTAGATCAGAGCCACCGAGACTGCTCCCAAAATCTGCCACTGAGTCAGCAGATAGCAGTTACCATCTACCAGAAGAGAGAGTATGGCAGGAGACTCTCAGTAGGGTCAGGTGAACAGACTGAAAGAACATTTGGGGAAAAAACAGGACAAAGACTGCAGAGAATACTTTTAGTAATGTGCAATTTCTCAACTTTGTGTAATTGGTACAATGATGCTTGAGGATACAATGTATAATATCTAAAGATATGGATACTGTACACCAAGGGAAATCACTAAAATATCTTTGCAGTGCTGAGCATTAGGGGTTGTTGTTGTTGTTGTTGCTTAAAGAGCATTCTGCAGTATTTCAGCATTGGAGATAAGATGAAATTGTCATTCTCAAGGCAACCTGATATGGAAAATGGAGCAAGGAATAAATGAACATCCGGGAAAGTAATAAGTTGAATTCACCTTATGAATCATCTTGCTAAAAAAAAAAAAATCCTTAAACACAATTGTTAACAAAGATCTTGAGACTGGATTTAAAAGCCAAAACCCAATTATGTGCTGAATCATATGGAGTCTGACTCCACTTCCCGTCCACTGACTGCTGGTGGCTTTTAAGCTTCGCCAGTCGCCTTCCTCTTTGGCTCCTTATCTGGAGGAGCTGATTAGGAAGCCTTGGTGCCAGGGTAAGACCCAAGCCGCGCAAGATCACCCTGGTCCCACCCTCAGACACATAAAAGTCCTAAGCCAGTAACCTTTCCTTCCTGACTGATGGCGCTATCCTGTCCTCCACACTGCTGCCAAGACATCCAATCTGCATCTTAGAAGACTGTGCAGTTTCTCAGGGGAGGTAGGGTGTGGTTAGTGTCTCTCCCAATGGAGACACGCTGGAAAAGACAGACAGGCCAGAAGCAGGAGACATGTGTACAAAACAGATACTGAAGGAACATGTGGTGGCTACATGAATATCAGGTAAACAGATACTGCGGGGAAACAAGGACATACAGAAGAAAAATAGGCTCCATTAATGTGTGCACATAATAGTCATGGTGTCACACTGGCTGCCCTCCCCCGACCCCCAACACACACACACACACACACACACACACACACACACAAATCAATTCCAAGACAAATCTGAATGTTGTTGTGACTTCAGGAAATACTCAGAGGTCATAGAGGGGAGACACCAGGGTCGGCCACTGCAGGTGTGGGGCAGCAGAGGTTCAGTGGAAAAATGAGGCAGCCCATGGGAGACCAACGGGAGGTGGTATAAAGTGATCAGAGTTCCTCAGAGGAGAAAAAGGTGCGTTATATACACACCTGCTCCCATCTCCACGTGGCCAAGGGTTGCTTTATAGCCCCAGGAATAGGACCAAGACAACCCAAGGAAAAGTTGGGCAGCCTATGTTTACAGCTGCCGTGTGACTTCTGTTCCCAGCCCCAGGGATCCTGAATATGGTTCCCTTTTTTTTTCCCCAGTTATAAATTCCACTTGCCATCCAATTTTCTGTTTTCTTCTTTATTTTAAGATTTTTCTATCAGGTTAAGAGTTGAAGTGCTTTGGAGTTTTCCCAAAATCCCAGCGGCCAGGTCAGATCACATTTCAGCTGACTGAAATCTTTCTTATTGGGACCTGGACATCTGCATGTTTAATTTTCAGGCATTCTGATCCAAACTCCTTGTTGATGATCACTGTCTGAATGGAGTCATAAACATATTGCCTGAATTTCTAAAAGTTCTCCAAAGTACTGCTTTAATGTTCTTGACATTGAAGATATTCTTTAATGAGCAACTTTAAAAATTTAAGATTATTCTTTATACATATTATTTATATTTCTACTCTAATATGAGGTATTATACCTGTATAACTCAAGTAGAATACAAGGCTTACCCTCAATACTTTGAAAATGCTATTGCAGGCTGCTTAGGATACTAAGTTATACAAATTAATTGTTAGTTGATAAAATCATGGTCATGTCAATTAGTAGTCTATTTTTATCACAAGAATATACATTCTAGGTGTAACAGATAGATATGATTCTTTACATAGATAAGGTAAAGTAATTAGATAAGGGTCTTCAAAACCCTCAGAGGCCTATAGAATATGGCATTTTAAAATGTTTTAATTGTTTTAAGGATTCTTTGACAGTAAGACAGGGTAACTCCTGGCAACACCCAGCCTACCTCAGAGAAGATGATGAGCATCCAAGAAATTCCTTATGGAGATGGCTTCAAATGTGGCAAACAAGCTACTGGGCAAAATGTGCTTGTTTCTGCTACAGACTGAATTCTGCCTAAAAGTAGTCAAGCTTGGATGCAGGCCGAGTAGACAGCCAAACTCTGCCAAGACAGGGTAAGCAAGTCCTTAACAGCTCCTGCCTAACAAATATGTCAGAAGGCTGAAAATGATGCTCTAACATTATACGGAGTTTTGAGTGACTGTTCAGGCAGCAAACTGTCTCTGTCATTTTTTCACTTTGAAAGCTGCTAACCTGCACTTCCTGTTTACTTGTGTAATTAATTTTATTCCTTTTCAAGTCTCTGACGGAGTTGAAGACCAGATAGTTTAGTTTTACAATTAAGCTTAGTTGTTTAGGGGTTAAGATGTGTCTAGGTCTAGAGAGATGTGTTAAGTTGATAGAGATGAGATATGATAGATACTGGTTTATATTCAGAATTTTAAACTCACCAAGATAAGAAATACGTTTTCTTCAAGGTTGCAAAACACAAATAGCCAAAACACTATGAATGTAACATTAGTATAATTCCTAATTGTTTCATGGTTCTTCTTGCTGTATGTAGTTTATTGTATATATGTGTAATAATATAAATGTATATGTAAAAAATTTTAAAAAGTTTAAAAAAACTGATACTTTCATCTTTCAATATGATTTAAGGTATTCACATTTTCAGGGGATGGTGTGTGTCCAAGGCCAAGGCCTCTTTCATCCACTCCTAAATCCTGCAAGTGTATGCCCCTTAAGAGCCTCCTCACTTCATCAAACAAGAACTTGTTGTATTTTCCATCATGGTAGAAATGTATTTTATTTTATTATTTTATTTTATTTTATTTTTCTTGGAAAGCTCCCCCTACCCACAATTAGTGCTGGACTTTTTTCATGACATCCACCAGAACCAAGGCCACAAACTCTCACTGGCCTGAGTATTTCCCAGTGTCCAGAAGAGGGCAGCACAGGAACAAAGCAACATGTTTGCCTTCAAGGCTGTTGCTGCGGCTGGCTGAGATGCAGCAGACCTGGACAAGACTGGAAGCCTTAACACAAACATACTTGAGAAACTAAAACCCCAGGGTGGCGACACATGCTTGTGGGAAGTAGAAGCAGGAAAATCAGAAGTTCTAGGCCATCCATCCTCAATTATGCAAGGAGTTCAAGGCCAGCTGTGTATAAAACCCTGTCTCAAAATAAATAAATAATAAATAAATAAAATAAATTAGAAACAAGTACCAAAATGTATTGCCCTTTTTGTCTGGAACATGTGAAAGTGCGGAAGGGTGCAACCCCGACCTGGGAAGGTGCAGTTCGCAGGCATATCAGAGACTGAAGAACCAAAGATTTTCATTCCCAGACTTTGCTTTTTATTTTCCCATCGAGGGGTAGGGGGTGGGGGGGGTGCATTTTGGCAAATGTCTGAAGAATGATGAGTGAACAGGCAAGTGGATGATCAGAGCAAAAGATTGAAGAGATGGAGTTGGTTTAACTTAGAACATTTGTCCTAAACATGCTAAAAAAAAAAAAAATTTAAAAAGCCTGTGACTGTGGAGGCAGATGGCAGCAGGCCTGGCCACTTGGCAGGAACATGGAAAAGTAATCAGAAAGAGAACTGCGTGCAACTTAACAACTTTGCTTTCAGAATTCACACGCAAAATCCCCTGACACACTTGTCCAGGGGAGTTGCAGATGTGTCCTGATTGCCCAGGACATCAGCCTTGGAGCTGTGCATTGCTCCAAAATTTCCAGCCTTTTCTGAGGATCTCAAACTAAAGCTTAGCATTTCCTGAAGGTGTCGTTTGCTGTGCCTTGCCTTTGGGAAGCTCAAAGTGGGCTGAGGTTAGAGTTCAACAGGGAGAGACCTTACGTAAGAAGTTGTTAGACAAGTTTGAGATCGTCTGTAATCTGATAGTTGAGTCTGGAACCAATTATAAGAACTTGAACCCAGCCTGGGCCTGGCCTGAATTGCCCTGGGAGCTCTGTGGAACAGGGAGAGCACCTTGTCAACTCATGATCAGACAGCTGGACTGCACATGGATAGGCATGGTAACAAGGCCACACAATCTGAGGGGGGTTGTACAAAGCCCTTCAGAAGAGCACGGAGACCACCTCACAGGGCCTCAGAGCAACTGGCCTTCCATCATGTGGCTCTTTGCTCTGGCCCTGGCTTCCCTCAACATTTGCATGGCTTTTGGTGAGTTCTTCCAAAATACAGACATGGGGGGGGGGCACATTTGAAGCTACTAGGCCTGGGCTGATGTGGGTGAAGATGGGTATAAGAGAAAATATGGACCATCCCATTCTTTACCAGTGCTCCCCAGCAGGATTTCAACATGAGCTGGGGGCAAAAGAACCCAGCAAACTCTACCCATCCCAGAGATGCAGGGAAGAAAAACAACCCTGAACCACAGCTGCAGGTACCAGGGCGTAATTAAGCTAACACGATGAGTTCAGAGAGCCCCTAGCTATCTCCCAGGCCCTATTCCAGCTCCAGGAAGATATGGAGAGAGGCTCATCAGAATTCTAACAGCATCAAGTCAGCAGGTAGAGTGCAGGGCTAGAGCCTAGCTCAGCCCTTCTCATCCCTGTGTCTTTGGGCAAGACACTTTAACTTTGTAGTGTCAGGGTGATGGAGCTGGAAAACAAGAAACCAATAGAACCTTCTTTACTGGGATATAATGAGGAAGAGCTAGGTGGTGATTTCTATAGCTCTTAGCATGGTATCTGTTCAAGAAGCACAAAAATAATGGATGGATATAAAGGGGTGCTATTTTTAATGGGTATACTAAGAAAAATGTGAAATGTGGTTAAGCCAACATATTAAGAGCCTATGGCCAAAAGATGTTGGTGCTGAGCTATATGTTGGGTGAGAGGATGAATAAGAGGTACCCTTAGACTCAAGAGTCTGACTTTTTGGGGAAGGACCACGGACATATCTCGGGGCAACAGGAAGGAGCTACAGGCAATTGGAGGAGGGAGTGAGGCCTTCAGATCACTGTGGGGATCTGGGACTTGTCATATAGGAAAGCGTGAAAAAGGGAAGGTAGAACAGAGGTTCACAGATGGGAAAAAAAAGAGTTCAGAGATTCAGGTACCAAAATACAAGCCCTGGCTGGGAAGAATAAATGGGCTGCAAATACTGCTAAGTAGAGTCCATGGGAAGTGGGAAAGTGTCCTGAAATTCACAGCTGCATGATGGGAAGGATCTCAAATTCCTAGCTAAAGGACCAAATTTTACATTTTGCTTAATGGACAAGTAAACATCAGGGACCATTCTGGAGCTGAGAATACTCTTCTGGCGGTTCTTCACAAGGTCACCCTAGCCAGGCTCATGTCTAACACGTGAACTCCAATCATGTGGAGCATACATATCTTTACTAACTCCTTACAGCTTCACCTCTGCCTCAGTTCTTCTTGGTGTGGCACTACACAAAGCCAGCCTGACCCTCTGTCCTGATGCTAAAAGACCGTGACATTCTTGATCATGGCCATGAACCATAGGTGGTCCTATGTGGCCTCAGGGGGTCAGTATCTCAGAGTGTCCCTCTGAGAACATGATTCTATTCTCTCATCCTCCAATTGCCTCTGTTTGCGTACAGACAGCATGTCAACATCTCCACTCCAAGTGTGTGGTCAGAAACTGGTCTTACCAAAGAACAACCAATAGCCCTAGAGGGTCTTTATAAGAAACCAGTTTGCAAAGCAGATCAGCGTCCACTCTCACAGCTGAGAACATCCACAAGAGTGGTGGCGGAGTCCAGAGAGAAGTGGAGGAGGGGCTGGAAGAATGTGAAGGCAGCATCTGAGCCAGGCACCAGACAACTGAGGGCAGCCTTTGAGCTCCAAAGAATGATGCAAACTAGCCTCCTCTATCCCTGCTTCTCCTCCTCCATCTTTCTCACAATCCCTCTGCCTCATCCTCCTGAATGACTTTGGTTCCTTTCCAGATCCCTTCAGTGGTAACGAGCTTCTTCTGGCCCAGCATCCAACACCAACATTCAACACTTCACTGACTAAGCCATCTCCCAACCTCCATGGCATGGATGCTTTTCTGCCTCCAGTTCTGGTTTACCCCTTCTGACAACTCTCTGAATTAGGAAGGATGTTTTTTTTTTTTTTTTTCTCATCTTAATTATATATTAGAAACAACTGATAACTACATGGCTATGGTAGCGTATTCATGACCACATGACTAAAAGTAATTAACAGCCCCTTGAATTCAATTCTAAGATATCCCCTCTGGTATGCTTTTATTTCTACCCAATGTTCATCAGGACACCCATCCTCACCACCAGTGGTGGACACTGTTCATGGCAAAGTCCTGGGGAAGTACGTCACTTTAGAAGGATTCCTGCAGCCCGTGGCCATCTTCCTGGGAGTTCCCTTTGCCAAGCCCCCTCTTGGATCCCTGAGGTTTGCTCCACCACAGCCTGCAGAGCCCTGGAGCTTCATAAAGAACGCCACCTCCTACCCTCCCATGTAAGCCTCTGGGGTGGGCCTGGGAGTCTTTCACTAGGATACCTGCCTCAGAGAACTGTAGAAAAGAGTCGAGGCTGTTCTCTGATTGATTACACTTTATGTATCCTTAAGATACTATAAGATCCCAAAGTTTTTCCATAGCTGTTAGTGTGCCTTACAGCCTTTCAGCAAACATGTGTTTGTTGAACATCTGTTATATTCCAGACATGTTCTAGGTTTTTATAATGCATCAGAAAACAAAATAAAGAGCCCTTACCTTCATAGAGTTTGTATCCTAGGAGAGAGAGTTGCTGGGGGCAAGCAGGGAGAGAATAACTAACTACAAAGCAAGGAAATGAATTGTGTAACGTATTAGAAAGATTAGTAATCCACTCATTGAATAAAAATGCTGTTAGGAAGATAAGACTTGAGGATCATATCTCTTCTCCCATCATGAGCTCTTCATGGGGGACACTGGTAGTGTTGGGGGTGAGATATAGTGACTGGAGCAGCTGAGCACAGAAATCCAAAGTGCCCAGATGGCCTCACAAGAAAGGCACCTAGCTTTTATGCATTCCCTTTTTCCTCTCTTCCCACTCATTGTGTTCTTTTGTAGTTAGGTGGTTTTTTCAAGTACTATTCTTTGATCCTTTGACTTTGTTTTTCAGTGTCTCTGTGATAAGCTTTTGCTTTGTAGTCACTGTGGAGCTTACAGCTCGCACACTGTATTTACAGTATTAAATTGTCAAGACCCCACTATTCATCAAAAAGAAAACTAACACTCTGAATTTCAACTTTTCTCTTCTACTTTGAATTTTTAATGTCACAGGACACATTTTTGTCTTGCCTATTACTGTCAAATACAATAATTTTTTAAAATTCAATAAATAGTTTTGTTGGTTTAAAGATAGGTGTGGACACTATGAATGAAATGCTAAGTTAATTGTAATTGTTTCTCTGTTAGTTCTACCAGCGAAGGCTCACAACCCTGTTACATGCTGTCTTCTATCTGGAACACTCCAGTATTTCTTGCATGGCAGAGCTGGTAACAATAAATTCCTTTACTTTTGTTTATCCAGGCGTATTAGAGCTACTTTATGTGTTACTTGCTTTTCTTACTGTTTTTCTTCTTTTACATTTGACTGTTGGGTTTGTTTACAATATGTCACAGGTGATGCTATTGGGCTTGATCAAACTCGTGGCCTTTGTCCTTACATCCTGATGCCAGTATCTCCCTTCAGGATGGAGCAGTCTCTGTTATCCTCTTTGAGGAAGGTCCTTGTTCTTTGTCTTTCTCAACTCTCCCCAATAACAGCCATGCTTGCCCTTTTAATGTTTCAAGTGGGTCTCATAAGCTTTCTTCATTCAGTCCCATTCTTTTTCTTACTCTGTGTACTTTCAAATAAACTGCCTTGGGGCTATGGTTACAGCTCAGTGGTAAACTGTTTACTTAGCAAGTTCAAAAGCCCTCAGCACTACAAAAATGATGAATGAAAGAAAGATAGATAGATAGACAGATAGATACAAAGAAAGAAAGAAAGCATGAAATAGCCTGTCTTCAAGCGCACTGATCTACCTACCATCTGGTATATTTGTTGTTGGTTCATTTCTCACTTCATTACTTGTATTTTTCAGCTTCAGTATTCCTGTTTGAGCTTTTAACATTTAATCTCAATGTTAAATGTCTATGGTGACAACATCCACTGTATCTGCTTAACAACAAGCAACAAGAAATATTTTTACATAGCCAGTGTCTTTCAAACAAAAAAATCTTCTATGACAATTTATGAACCATTCTTTTTTTCTGCTTCCTTTAAGTGTGCTGCTCTTCCTTAGGATAGAAACAGCTGTTTGGAGTCAGAGTCTGAGAGCTCACACATCCCTGTGATTTGGGGGTCATTTCTCTGATGCCTTGCTTTGTATATTTATTGAGATTATGTTGCTCTGAATATCCCTAATACTTGTGGTCATTGTGCAATGTCTACACATTGAAGACCCAAGTGTCTACTTGTGCCTGCAGTCACTTTTGTACCCGAATTTTCCTAGAGATTTAAGTACATTGGATTCAGTGTTCCTTAAGCCTGTGTCAGCTGCACACATCTCAGCAGCAGAGGGCACTCTGACCCAGGCTTTCTGTGAGTCCCTAGAGGCTACTAGCGTCCTGGGGCCTTTTAGACCAGATGGTCTCAAACACACACAAGGACTGTGTACCCAAGCTTCCTGGGAATTTAGGCCTGGAATCATGTCCCAGCGGCCAGGCAAGGTTATCCCCCAGAACGTCCGTACACTGGAGGCAACAGATGCCTAACACAATGAGAGCGACTGGAGTTGAGACTGCATGACCTCAGTACCTGTGTGAGGCAAATGCTGGAGAGTCTGTCTCATTGGATCTGATGGGTACCCATCCCCTGCAGTTACCTGTACAGACGCATTTCACTACAAAGATAAGGTGTGAAGTTGAAATTAGGTCCCTTTTGGATCTCCTGTTTGACTGTAATGGGTGTCAGTGACTCTGCATGGTCTTCATGGGATCCCAGGATTCTTATTAGGACTCCCAGGTAGCTTCATATCCACACCAGCATCTCAGGCCTGGCAATGAATCTCAGGGCTCTTCTTTCTCCCCTTCACAGGTGCTCCCAAATTACAGGAGCGGGACCAGTGCTCTCTGATGTCTTCACCAACCAACTAGAAAACGTTCCTCTTGAGTATTCTGAAGACTGCCTTTACCTAAATATATACTCCCCCACTGACCTGACAAGCAAAGTCAGGCTGCCGGTAAGAGCTCAGAATAGCAGCGAGTATTCAGGAGCTTCAGTATCCTGGATCTTCCAGTGCAGATTAGAGAGGATGAAGGATGCTAGAGGGATGAAGGATGCTAGCAGTACAGGTATTGTTATGCAGGCCTCTGACTTCCTTGACTAAATGGTTTGGGTTCTTCCATTTTCCCCAGTGATACCAGGCATATGTGGGAGACTGCTGTATATCTGATAAACACATCCTAATTCTCCCATGTTCTTTCACAGTGAACATTAGGAAAGCCACGTTTGATCTCTTAATTGCTGCTTGAGAATTTGATGCCTGAGGAGTGAAGACATAGTTTCCATTAAAGTCCAAAATAGAAAGAATCCATGACCCAACTCCCACCTAGTTCCACTTTTATGGATAGGCAAAGGTGGAAGGGAACTGTAAATTACAGTTGACGGACTAAGAACTCGGGTCCCCTGAACTTTAAACAGTATCTTTTAACATGGACTTGGAACAAGTATGTGGCCTTCCAAGGACACCAGGGTCCATCTGTGAAAACTTTCATGGTCCCATGACGAAGGTGTGTGGGATGCAGACTGGGACAATCCCAGAAGCATTTCCTTTGCCAAACATCTGGGACTTCACTATAATTTGTTTCTCTCCTTGGTTGCCTTTGGCAAGGACCGTTGACCCAGTGAGTCAGCATTTCCCTATAAACAAAGACTCAGAGATGGACCAGGAGGCTAGTTACAGGTCACAGGATAGAGGATGGAGCAGACTGCTAGTAAAGGTCATAGGACAGAAGATAGGGCTTTTGGAGAAGTGATCCTTGGGATAGAAGATACCGTATACTAGCTTCTTCAGTATGTCATCACCCACCAGCCTTTGCATTCAGCCTTCACTCTGAGATGACCTTGCCTCAGTCCTTCTTTTGAGGCGGCAGGGGACCCAGGAGAAGGAGAAACAGGGGATGTGGGAGTCTAAAGGCAGAAGATGCTCGACCTGTGGACACAGGCCCTAGAGCTCAGGGTCTGGATTAATCCTGGACGTGCTTTTGAGAAGATAAGAGACTGGGCTATTTCTTTATGTTCTCAGCCCGTTTCCTCAAATGGGTACCTTTCTGTGTGAGCACAGAGAGGTAACTTTCAAGCCACGCTTTCATCCTAGATGAGCACACACAAGGCAGCAAGAGCATCTGCCTTTTGTCCTGGTTGCCCTAACAGCTAACTCACTGAGATGCCGCTGCCGGCCACAGGAGTTAGGAATTCAATGGAATGGCTCTGAGTCAAGTCTCATGCACTGTAGAACCTCAAGCAGATTGCCATCTGCTACATGGCTAGGTTATTTTTTTGTGTACTTTGAACAGTTTGTGAGTTCTTTTATATTTTATTAGCAACATGATAGTATTTTATCCTTTTGGTTCTTCCTTGAAATGTGACCTCCAGGAGCAACTAGTTATAAAGTGTGCTTCATCCCTTTTATTCTGATCCTTAGTCTATATGGCAGTGTCTGGTGGGTAGTGAGCTCTCAGGTAAGGTCAGTGTCTAAAGAGTTATTGGAAACATAGATTGTAACGAGGCTTAGGACATGGGGAGGCTTGAGGAAGGCTAAGAGGAACACCCTAAAAAGGGACACCACTGGGGACATGTATGTTTCTTGAGATAAAACTTCAGTCACAAGGAAGGTTAAGTCAGCAATGATCCTAGGTCTTACATCCAAGCATGAGACGGGTAGTGTGCTGGTGACAAAATGACAGCCTTGGCTTTTGCTGTCTCATAATGGCACTCCCACTTGGAAGAACCATTGAAAGACACGGTCTTTGGGACTGGAGAGAAAGAATAGCAACAATGAGTAACTAGACTGCGTTGAGTGGGATCGTGGTCTGGGATCAACCTTAGGGAGTTAGGAAGGATTAAGCCTTTTGTAGCCATGTAGGCACTCACCGGCTTTGGATAATGGCTTCCTTAGCCATAACCAAGGCCATAATTAGGTCATCAACTGTCATTTGTTCACTGCTTCTTATAACATGCATGGTTCCTTGCTGCCTGTCCAGGTGATGGTATGGGTCCACGGAGGTGGTTTGCTGTCTGGTGGGGCTTCAACTTTTGATGGACTGGCCCTGTCTATCCATGAAAATGTGGTGGTGGTGGTCATTCAATACCGCCTGGGCATCTGGGGATTCCTCAGGTAAGATATTGGGCCCTTTTCAACTTACATTAACACCTCTTTGTAAGGACATTAGGACCTATCCCTGGTTACTTCATCCTCCAAAGGGATTTTTGATGAGTTCCTTGAAGCATCTACGTTTCTTCATTTCTTCAGTTTGGACACTGCCTTTGTTCTCTTTCATCACCCACACTTGCGCACCTGCTGTGGACTTTTGTGTCTACTATTCTCTATGCCTGGAAGGCCTGTTTTTAAACTCATTCATCTTTCAAAGCCTAGCTGTCATGAAATCATGTAGGCTCAATTTTATTAACCAATACATTTTATTAACAACTTAGTGACCGAGCCTACGTCCCTTATAACCCGACTAACTAAAACAATAGGAAATGAGGATTAAAGGACACAATAACAAAACTGTAAGGATACCAGTTCCGAGGAACGATTCTCTGGGCATGAGCTGCAGGATTTCTTCTGCTGGAACCTGGGGCAACCAGAACCCAGAACCTCAGCAGGAGCAGGAGCCCCAAAGCTTTCCCTCGAGCAGTTTTCTCTAGGAACGTCTTGAAGTGCAACAATGAACAGCCAAATCTATCCCAAGTCTCCAAAACAACCCACTGCCTCCAGTCCTGGGCTCATTTATATATCTCCCAGAGTCTGCTCACAGGATCTTTTCAGCTGACAGCAATTAAGCTCCTGCACGAGGTGGTTGCTCTTCTAGTGAATGAACCTCACCTGTTCTCTCACGAGACCATTCCGATCCCACAGTTGGGATCCTAAAAAACAGGTTTCTCTCCTTCATCTCCTCCTTTCTATTTAATAAAATAAGCTATATACAACAAAACCAGCTATCAAACATGTTTCCTTTCACAGGTGCTGCCCAACACACTGCATTCCCGATTGCAGTCACCGCGCGGCACACACGTTCAGTAGGACAGAAGGCACAAAGGAGGTTAGATAGTGCTTGCGTGTTGAGAAATGAGTGGCTGGGGTGGGTGGAAGATATCAGAGGATCTGACCTCAAGGAACGCTGTTCCCTGGGGAGTACTAGGGTACAAGCAGCTCACTTCCTACTTAGCATCTGGCAAATGTAGGTAGAGTCTGGCCTAGAGTCTCCATCAAATCTGTGAAGTCTGGACCGGGTTGCCTGAACTATAATTCTGGCAGCCTTTTCTGCATATTCCTGACCTGGAACACAGAGTCCTGGGAGGGTTGCTAAGCAATCCAGCTCAATTCCAGCTGCCACTGGGGGGAGGGAGGTGGACTGGAGCTGGAAGATGGCTCAGTCGGCCTCACAGCTGGCTGCTCTAGGTTCTGCCTCAAGAACGTTGCCTTCCTCTTAAGATGCCATGTCTCTTTTGCCCAGGTTCTGTCTGTCTGTTTTCTCTTTCAGCAAGCCTGACACCTCTTCCTCCTCCTCCTCCTCTTCTTCCCCTATGCCTGGAAGGCTGTGCTCGCTGAAGCCACCACTGACTTCTACCCTCCCTGGAGCAACTTTCTGACCCCTCAGTAGCAGCTAGGCGAACACTCACGCTTCTAAACTGTTTTCCTGCAGCCCTCAGCTGCCTTCTACCTCAGTGGCTGCTCATGTTCAGCCTTGCTTTACTCCTATTTCCCTGGACGTCTACTTCACAGAGACAGTACGAACCCTTGACAACTGCCTGCTCCACAAAATCACTCTTCCCGTTTTATAAAGCCCTCTATGCAGCTGTCCCCATTATGATTGCTCATAAAAAAGTCCTTGTGAAAGTCTGGACTCTTCTTTATGTTATACCCTATACCTGTGTGGCCAGCAGACCCTTCTAGCTCTACCTTTAAAATACATTCAGAGCCCGAGTAGTCATTTATTCCTTGCTTATACCAAGATGATATCCCTGTATCTCTGGCCTACTCTACTATAATGACCATTTAGTTTTTCTCACTGCAGTGGCTATTCCATATTAAGCCATACTCACCTCCACAGAGGGTTCCTGCCTTTCTAACAAGTGTGTTCATAGCTCTTATGGCTGGAGATTCTGTCATCTAGAAGCAAAATCTTGAGATACTCTTTGGGTAGGAAGCCCAAGAAAGGTCTTGAATTCTTTCCTTGAGGTCATCATGCCTTGGAAGGTCTCTGTGCCTATGATGGGTGTCTCAAGCCTTCCCCCCCCCAGTTGTCCTGATGATCAGCCTCCTGCCAATCTCCCTAGTGAGTAATCTCTTGGCCCCACCCCTAAATGCTTTTTCTCTGTTCGTTCTGTAACCATGTGCTAATTTACCGCATGTTTCTAGTCTGCTTCCCTCTGCTCTTCAGCCTCACTGAAAAACCTCACTACCCATAGCCAGTAATGTCTGCACCGTGTCCTCCAGGCTTTGCTGTTTAGAGATCATTTCTACCATGTAAAGTACTCAATCGTTCTTACTGTTAGCCTCCCATAAAGCTTCAGGGCATGGGCTTAGCTTACCCGAGTTCTTTGCAAAGATGTGCAGACCAGTCTTTATTATAATCAGAGGTTGTAGCCCTTTGCAATTGCTCCTCTAACCTCCTTGTCACCTGAGTCATCTATAGCATCCCACCTACAGTGCTTCAGGATGGCTAAGTCTGAAGTCACTTTCGCATATGCCACTTTTCCACATTAGGCTACTTTCCATGGGTATAACCTAAAGCTTAGCACTCTGTAAAATATGAGGTTGGACTGGAGGGATGGTTTAGTGGTTAAGAGTAAGCACTGCTTTTGTAGGGGACCCAAGTTCAATTCCTAGCACGCACATTGGGCAGCTGACAATTGACTATGACTCTTGCTCCAGGGAGATCCCATGATTCTGACTTCTTGCAGGCACTAGCTTCTGCACATGCACAGACCCTTGCGTACACACGCACATAATTAAAAGCAAAATAAATTTAAATTTTAAAGTAAGATTTATTTATCACACAGCCTTAAAGGCTCAAAGTCAAGCACCATGGTTCCAGCTGTAGAAGCTCTGGTCTGTGTCACATTATGGCAATGGGGACATCAGGAAGCCAGAGAGCAAGCAGGGGCCAGGCTTGATCATCTCTAACTTTCTCATATGAACTAGCCTGAATGCTACTAGAACCACCTGCATTCTAGGACCCTCAGTAGCCCAATCACTTAACAATCAACTGACTCCCCCTTTAAAGGTTGAACCACCTCCCAGCATCTCTCCACTAGAGACGAATCTTTTATCATATAGAACACTGAAGGATAATCCGCACCCCAGCCATTGCCAGTCCCCTACCCATCATAGCACAGCTATAACGTCTCTCTCTGACTCCTACTCTCATCATTCTCTTACAGCACAGGTGATGAGCACAGCCGAGGGAACTGGGGTCACTTCGACCAAGTAGCTGCACTACAATGGGTCCAGAACAACATTGCTAACTTTGGAGGGGACCCAGGCTCTGTGACCCTCTTTGGCGAGTCAGCAGGAGGGGAAAGTGTCTCTGTCCTTGTAAGTATTCCTGGCTCCAAACTCTATGTCTTGATGTGGCTGCTGATGAGATCTCTTGAAGACCATTCAATCCAGCCAAAGGCACTTTGACTGACAAGACCTAAATTTAGATTTACTCTACTCCTAAGAAGCCCAGACCTCAGCTCTGTGTCCTGGAGCTGGGAAAATGTCTTCTCTCTTGAGTGAGTTCATTCTTCTTCCTAAGCACTTGGTTTTACAGCTCAATCTGACTTGTGGTGAATAAAGAGATGCTAAACGTCCGATAGAAGGTCACTGTTTGGCTGGAAACTTAATTTACAGGTAGAGAGAATGTTAGCACTGGGGTTGTTCTTGTGGCTTGTTCATGACCAAGAGGATGTGCAGCAGTCTCTAGGCACTGTGCTTTAGGAGAAGTCAGTGAGAGAGACAGAGAGAGGGAGAGGGAGAGAGAGAGAGGGAGAGAAACGAGAGGAGCAGGAGAGGGGACAGAGGTCACAGACAACCTTCAGATGTGAGTGATCTTGCTGGTGTAGAGATGGCGCTAGAGTGAAGGAAGCTATAGAAAGCAGTGGGAGCTGTGCAAAACCCTCCAGTCACCTCAGAGTTGGGTAGATCAGCCTTATTATCTTTTAAACTTGTATCAACTTGACAGCTGAATAGTCACAGGGTAATATTTTATATTTGTAGAATAGATTTTAAAGGGAGGGGAAAAAAGATTAATCCCCAGTCCCACCACCCAGGCATTGTCACTATGTCATCTTAACATCTTTCTCCTACAACTTTCTCTCTCCCCATGGCCTCTTTGTTTACCAACTTATCTTGTCTCTATAACTCTTTTATGTGTCATGAAACTTTTTAAGAAAAATTTTCTTCAGTGTTATACTGCCATAAACACCGCCTAGGTGATGCTAAATACGTTTCCTTAGTACTTGCTTTTACGACAGCATGGTATTTCATGGTAATTATGTAACATTGTTTGTTTTCCAGTGTTATAATATTAGAACCTTAGGTTGCACCTTATTTTTACTATCATATACACCGTGAATTGTCTTTATTTATATTTTATTTATTTTGTGTTTGTTGGGTGTTATAAGTTATTTTTTGCACATGTCGGGCATGCTCTTTCACCTTCTCTTTCTCCTCCAGGTCTCCCTACCTCCCTATCTACCCAACTTCATGTTCTTCTCAAAAGAGATAAAACCAGAAATCAGAACAAACAAAAAACACAACCAAAAGTACAAAGAACACTAAACAAAACAGCAATAAAAAGCACACACTCGCACGTGCACACATCTGGGGAAAAACATTTTTTATTGTGGGACCTGCCCTTGAGTGTGCTTGGCACACACGTGACACACATCTGCTGTCACTCCACTGGAGAAAACTAATTTTCCTTCTCCCAGCAGCTTTCAGCTGTGCATGCTTTCTGATGAGGGTGGGACATTATGCCTGCTCCCCTTCTCCGTGTCAGACTTGGTCTTGCTTTAATTTGTCAGTCCTGTGAGCTTCCTTTTAAAGAATTTTTTAAATGTAAAATACATGATTTATCTAAATTCTTTCAAATTCCTGTTACTGCTTATTTTGCTTTTTTGAGATTGTAATGTAATTATTTTCTCTTCCCTTTTCTCCCCACAGACTCTATATTCCTCTCTTTCAAATTAATGGCTTTTTTCATTAATTGTTTTTGCATACATATATGTATATGTTAAATATACGTGTCTGTATATAATGTATACGTCTATATGTATATACATGTACACTCCTAAGTACAACCTGCTCATTTTTTATAATGCTAATTGTATGTATCTTTTTCAGGACTGACCATTTGGTACTGAACAACCAGTTGGTGTGTTCTTCCCCCTGGGAGACTATTTCCCCCATTCTTTGCATTCTTTAGTTGCCCATTGCCTGTACTTCTTTGTGTAGGACTGTGAGGCCTTGTGGGTTTTTCCTCTGCACTCTGGCATGTCTATTGTTGCTGATGTTCATTATGACTGTTGCTTCTGACATTATTGGGAGATAGTCCCACAGCAAACTCCCTGATCTTACCACTTTTCCACCTCCATTTATGCACAGTTCCCTGAGCTTTAGATGCCAGAGCTGTTTTGTAGATGTATCCACTGAGCCTGGGTTCCACGAGCCTGCATTTTGATTGGCTGTGGTTTTCTGTAATGGTCTCTATCTATTGAAAAGATACATTTCATCTCTCTATTTGTACTTAAAGTTTAACAAGAGGGCAAGCATGCCTGGTATTGGAAACCTAGCCAACTATCCAGGACTAATGAAGCCACAGATCTTGGAAAAGAAACCACACCCATTTCTCTACTAAGCCAGCATAACCCCTAGCTATGTTCTCTATATCTGTCCTTACACCCACAGATAAGTGTAGTCCTCATCCTTCACCAAGGAAATGTCTTTAAAATTCCTTGCAGATGCTCATGGTCATCTTCCCAAGACACTTTCTGAGTATTAGGGACACTGAAGCAGAGTTTGTAGCTAGGAACTGTAAAACCTTTCCTTCCAGTGTTGCTGCGCATGCACATACTCCCTACTCTATCCCTGGCTCTGAGGAGAGCTGGGAAGCAAGCAAAGACAGGTAAGGAGCTACCACATCCCCTGAGAACCAGAGTCTGCAGGCAAGGGATGGAGATGTGGGAAACTGTACAAGATGAACAAGTCAGCGGCCATCTTCCTTGAGCATAAACTCTCCTTCCCTCTCCGCCACCCCCAGGTTTTGTCACCTCTGACCAAGAACCTCTTCCAAAGGGCCATTTCTGAGAGTGGTGTGGCCCTCACTCCATGTCTGTTCAGGGAGAGTACCAGGCGAGGGGCTGAGGTAGGTCACCAGGGTAATCCGTTCTAAGCTCGGCTGGAACCTACGAGGGAGATTTGCATTCTGTTATCTAGATGATACCACCAAGTATTGGAGGAGCAATAGAGACAGCACCCGATCTCTTGAGCTCTCATTAGGAAATTGCATCAGAATGTAGAAGTGATTTATCAAGGTCACTACATGATCAGGGCCAAGCTGAGGCTCAAGCTCAAGACAACAGACCTGCCAGCTCTGCTCAACTCTCTGAGAACACTGCACAAAGTGTAGCAAGGCAGGCTGCTAGGCTGGAGAGCCATCAGTGGCCTGTAATTACGGCACATCTTCATCAGAATCTGAGTTCTAGGGCTCTGCTTGCAGGCTATGGATCTGGCATGATTCCTCCCCGAGGCCCTGGTAACCAGGGTTCCCAGAACATCCATTCATTGGGTATATCAATGTGCCCATCCATTCTAGAAAAGGAGACTGATTTTTAAAAATTATGCAAGCAAACAAATGGTAAGATCTCAATAATAAGAAGATGCATAAAGAAAAGAGATTAACCGAATTTGGCAAAATCACAATAATCCAAAAGGATCATTTAGTGAGAACGTGACCAATAAGTAAGAACCAGAAAGAAGAGACATATTTACCTGGTGAGCAAAGAATATCCCAAGAAGGAACCACATGTGCAAATTTCCAGTGTAAAGGGGGGTCCTGTGTAAGAAAGTGATGGGAGGCTGGTGTGGCCAGAGCAGACAGAACGAGCAAAGAACAGAGTGAGCCAAGAGTCTCTTCCTCTGGATTCTAACCTAGCCCATGCAAACCATCATCAGCCTCTTCCCACCTGTGCCTCCTCCTCTAGCCAGTTTGCTTCCAGTCCATATGGGTACCATACCTGCCGCTGACATTACTAACTTCCTCTTGGTTCAAGAAAGTAGTAGGATTGTTCTGTAATTTGAGGTCGAGGGGTGGGGAGGCAGTGTTTTTGCTTTGATACTTCTTTATAACAGCTGGGTATGAATCCAAAAGGTAGAATTTGGGATCCTGTGCTTCTAGCCACCATTGCACAGTGTCAGTCTAAAAAAAAAAAAAGTCAGCTTTTAGATAATCATATCCATGTTATCATACAAACGGCAACTAAGACACAAATGTGTGAGTCATGTCACAATCCAGTGGATAGCAGGGAAAAAACTCTGAAGCCAGAAGCTTCACCTGCTGGTTTACAGCACTTTCTTCTACCACATCCCACAACTGGGCTAGAGATAGAAGCCCTCTCTCTGTATTCATGGAGGGAAGTGACAGTGCCATCTAACTCTACTGTTCCCTGTGTGATTGCTGCAGCAAGTCGCCATGGCTACCGGGTGTGAGGTCACTACATCAGCAGGCATAGTTCAGTGTCTGCGTGAGAAGACAGAGGAAGAACTCTTGGCAACAACCCTGAAAATGGTATGTGTGTCTATTTCAGGGGTCACCACACTTCTGTCTGAGGTGCAGTAGTCCTCATGTTCTTAACAAGCTATGTAGGGACCTTTCTGGAACAATGTCAGCCTTCGGATACAAGTTAGATTTTTCCTTACTGTGAAGCAATTCAAATGTCAAAAATGTCCAAAACTAATATGTTGGAAAAACACATAACAATACTCCAGCCTTATCAAAACAATGATTTTTACCATTATTATAGTTGGATTATTGGAATACATTTTCTATTCAGAGAAGTAACAACCACCTTAGATTTTAGGGCTGGAGATAGTAAGCACAAGGGTTTTCAGAAGTGTTCCCATCTGTCTAACAGTTGGTTAATTGACTTTTTGAAATAGAACTTTGCAAGTAATCTTCCTAGTTTCTGTCTTTCCTTCTACTCTTTCTGTAAGTTTTGAATCAGGAGGAATCAAGAATAAAGATAGATAATTAATAATGGGAAACAAGAAACTTAAATTATAAGTTAGTAGTGGTCTGATTCTAGGGCAACCACTCATCCATCCATCCATCCATCCATCCATCCATCCATCATCCACTGATGTAGCCACCAATCCATCAATTTAAGCATGATGATCTTCCACAAATGCAACATCAACCCATCTATAGTGCTTCATTTATCATTTTTTGGTAATTTTAATACTTGTGCAGCATCCGGCCTTTAGTATCCATTCCAACAAAACAATGATCTATTATCATTTATCTGCCCTTTATCATCCTCTATGCATGAATTCATCTCAATCACCAATATCCACTATGGTGAATATTATGTGACCATCCATAATTCAGATGTCTATCCATGTACTTAATGGATTAGATGAGGTAAGAAGGCAGAGTATACATTCATTACACCCAGCTAAGATGCTTGAAAGGAAGGTGACACTAGAAGATGGATGGGTGTGATGTTCTGTAATTACAGGGAACCTTGTCAGAACACCCAGAAAACACAGCATCCAGGGCCATGTGATCTATTGTCTTCATTGGGAAGATGTGAGTGTGAGGTCAGAGAAACTTGAAACCTTGATTCCCCAACCTCTTACTCTTGCTTTCATTCTTTCTCTTTCTCAGTCCTAGATGCTAGAGGATAATCCTGGACCCATAGTATCCCATTAACACTGGGCACTGCCTGTTTGTCTTGGCACATTAGGTTCTCATAAAATAATCAAACTATTCAAACAAATCATAAATGGTTTCCAAAGCTTGAAGACAAATTCTTCAGTGAGTCTTCTTGTGACACAGGAAGAAAAAGCATATTAGGAAAGGTAGGCACACTAACAGTGTCATCTCCAGATCTAGGGACCCTCATTCTGGGTCCCAGGGCCTGTCTCTTTCCTTGTGCCTACCCTACCTTGCCCTACTCCACTATCATGTGTTCCATGCCCAGTAGGCTCAAGGCGTCACACACTGGGCTCAGCCAAGGAGGGACCAGGACAGAAAACCTGACAAATCGGGTGTGTAGCTAAAGGCCAGTCTTTGTACACGGACACCTGCTCATCACATCTTCTGCCTTTGTCTTCCCAGAAATTCTTTGCTCTTGATTTGCTCGGAGACCCCAGAGAGGTAAGGATCTTTGCTTTCCCATTACAGGTGCTGAGTCTTAATACTTTTCATCTTCAATTAACTATGAAGCAAAGAGTTCTTGTGAAGTGGTGGTTATGTTCCATGCATGTGTTGCAGAGGCCCAGAGAAGGTAGTCGCATGCCAAAATAACATAGCCAGGAAAGCCACAGGCAGTGCTGATTGTCACATTGCAGTGTGCCCAATGAGTGCTTAGCCTCCTGGGTTTGGGTATCCCCTTCTCCTTTACATTTCCTGGCTCTGTAAGAGGAGACAAGACTAGAAGCTTCCACTGTCAAAGAGAAAATATGTTTAGGTAAAGATCTTGGGAGCCTTCACCAAGAAGCTTAGGACTGATGCACCCAGCAGAAACTCTAACTTTGCCTTCCAGCTCCTGGTCCTGCCCTCCTACCTCCTAGCAGTGGCCTTTCTCCTGTGCCATATTCTGTAAAAATGTCAAATATCTACAGTCCTATTCTATGCTGTTTCCTTGGAGTTCATCAATGGTCCTATGAGGATGGTGTGAATTTTATGTTTCATTGATATATTTTTGGATCCCATCTCTATGCAACTTTATTATGCATATACAAATATTCCAGAATGTACAACTTTCTAATCTCCTTACCAGTGCTACCCACAAGTCAGAGTTCAGCTCCTCACAGAAACTTAGTCCTTTTGGGGGCCTTGAACTTCTGTGGCCTCTGCCTATGGTCATGTAGTTTGATAGTGTGGGCTTCCCCATCAGATAGCAAGCAAAGGAGACATGGGTGCTCTGTGGAGCAAGTAACACATGCTGTTTATTCCCAGAGCTACCCCTTCCTGACTACCGTGATTGATGGAGTGCTTCTGCCAAAGGCACCAGAAGAGATTCTGGCTGAGAAGAGTTTCAACACTGTCCCCTACATTGTGGGCATCAACAAGCAAGAGTTTGGCTGGTTCATTCCAACAGTAAGAAAATAATGATCTCAAAAACTGATTCCCCCAAACCCATCATCACCTGTGCCCAGGACTTCTTTCTTTTCTGAACCTCTCTTTGAATCCAGGAAGCTGTTTTCATTGTCACTAGTAGACATTTCCATGGAAACATTCTCCAAGACAGTACAAGTGTGCTGTGGGATGTACAGTTCTAGGTGCTCTGCTCTCCATATTCTTTCTTCTAAAGAATTTTGGCAGACTCCAAGTGAGAGATCTGTAGTGATGATAGCTGTGCAGATTGCTCTTGATCTTATTCCCCAAGGCCAGGAAGTGATGGAAATTGTTCAAATGGACACCCAGAAGGGAGAGGGAGCTGGAAGTTCAGGAGTCAGTGCTGCTTCCCCCCTTGGAGCTGGACTCCCATGCCCCATAAATTTCTGCAAGTACGCTAAGATGTTTCATTGCGAAGATTGGTTTTACCTAAGTGAAAACTTGGTACCCAAAAGGAAAATGGGATTTTCTTGTGCTAAAAATAGAACAATGAAAAGATACATATTCAATTAGAATGATGAGGTTTCACTCATGGTGTGGCTGCATTAGGGAAGAAATTGAGTACAAAATTAACTCAGATTCCTGGCACCAGGAGTGGGAGAGATTTTTATGCTGTGAAGTTCTCAAAGACCAACTGTGCTAGGAGGAGAGTCTGTGTGGCCAGATAAACTTCCTTCTCTTCATGGGAGCATTCAGGGCTATACGTTAGAATTGAGCCCTTACCAAAATGAGGGATTTTTCCTTCCATAAAGACTAGGAGGACAAGAGCAATCTCCTCAGATGTTTTTACTTCAAAGAAACTTTAAAAGTTACAGAAAATTGCTCTCTGGTCCTTGAGGAAACTGTTATGGTTGGAACATTCAGATCTCAGGGACCATCATAGAGGTTGGTAACTGCAATCTTTCTGCAGTACCTGCTTTAACGGAGGTTGGGGGCAGTCTGCTGCAACCCAGGATTTCCCCTGGCAGCGCTCAGCTTCCCAAGTAAGCATGGCAGGGGATAAGTTGTGCTGCTACAACCACACAGATGTTGGGGTGTCTCTGACTGCAGAGATGTAAATGTAACAGCACGAGATAAAAGTTCTCAAGCTCTTGATACAGAAGGATTTCACAGATCACCCAATGACATAGCCATCATGGTTGCTTGTGGATTCCTCAGTCACGTGACTGTGATTTGAAGGTGGGATATCTTGTGCCCTCTATCTTTGAGGTCTTGGCTTCTAAGTACCTGATCTTTATTTCCCCTCATTGTCTAGATGATTTTTGTGGGTATTCCAGCTTGATAAACAAACATGTACCCATACACACACACACACACACACACACACACACACACACACACACACACAAAATCAGCTTCTGAAAAACATGATAAACATGCTTTTAATCTCTTTTGTATTCTTTCAGTTTCTGGATAAATCCATCAAGTTAACCACTATTGTTTAACTCATCAAAACCTACGCACATCTAGGCCCGTAAACACCTTTATTCTGTTCAGTTGGGTTGAACAGTTGGGTTAGCTTGTTTGGTTAGTCGCATTAATTCCCAACAATTTACAAATGACTACCCATTCTTCAATAGATGATGGGCTATCCACTCTCTGAAGGCAAACTGGACCAGAAGACAGCCACATCCCTCTTTTGGAAGTCCTACCCACTTGCTGTAAGTATCAATGGAATAATGGGGGGAAAGTGATATTCAAAGAAAGCGCCTTGCCCTGAGTCACAGGTCAATTAAATGGTAGAGTAAAAGGCAACTACAATCTGTAATTCCCACCCGAGTATGGAATAGTGCAGCATTGATGATGGATAGTCATAGTTAATTGAAGTCTTCCTAAAAGGTTGGAAAAAACCCACTGCTCACTGTGTGGGCATGGGCTCTTTCTTGATTGATTTCAGAACATCTCTCAGGACCTGACTCCAGTGGCCACTGAGAAGTATTTGGGAGGATCAGACTGCCCATACAAAAAGAAAGACCTCTTTTTAGACATGATGGGAGATGTGTTGTTTGCTGTGCCATCTGTGATCGTGGCCCGCTATCACAGAGGTGAGTCCTGAGGACTGGACAAAAGAGCAACTCTGACTCCCAGTATAGTCAAATGTGGAAAATGCTGAGGGTCAGGACTCAAAGGCTCATTTCCTATGGTCCACAGGTGATATGGGGTATGTTCTACTTTGCTTCTCATTTACATAAATCTCTACCATAGGGCACGAATGTGAGCAGTCAGTTTGGGAGTTGATCTCATTAAACACTCACAAGGAGATGAGGATATGATACTGGAAAGAGACCAACCAGTGATCCACTACCATCCACTGCCTACTGTGTAGGGATGGAGCTGGGGAGCTCTTAGAACTTTGCAGAGCACATATCTCAGAGTTATCCAATCTGAGCGGCAAAGGCACCAGGCATACCCATGAGCACACACACTCACCATTGGGTGAAAGCTATTCCAGTGGGTTAGCTCTTTGACACCTTGACCAGTTGCACACATGGGCAAGATAATGGAAGCAATAAGGTACTGAAGCTGACCTGCCCGTGAACAAGGTGTGTATGTGAGGCACAGTCGGCTAGGGGCTCCTTGCCTGAACTTACATTGGATCATATAGAGACAAAGTACAACAAACTCTTGGAAAGTTTGGCAGGGTCTGTCAAGAGACTGAAAGAGTGGGATATAACTGACAGACAGACAGACAGACAGACAGATGAAGAGGGATATGTTGGGGAATTGACTTGCGCTATTATTAAGGCCAGAAAGCTAGGGTCAGACCAGATGGGAGACTCTGGGCTTCTGGTAAAGTGACCACAAGTTGAAAGCCTCAGGGTCAGAGAAGCCGATGGTGTGTTTTTCAATCTAATCCATGAGGCCAGAGGCCTTTGTGAAGCCCTGGCATAAGTCTCAAAGTCCACCCATGAAGACCCTGGAGTCCTTGGCAGGAGTGCAAGGGCAGGAGAAGAAACTCCAGGATGTCACCTTCTCTGTTTTCTTCTCTGTGGTGCCCAAAGGGTCAGATGAACCCTGTTCATAATGAGAGTATGCCTTTCCCCCATTAGTATACAACTCATATTCCAGTATCCCCTGGAAAGTCGCTGCTAACACCCAGAAATAATACTTGACAGGTTCTCAGTAGTCCTTATCCACTCCAATTGATACCTAAAAGTAACCTTTGGAGACCCTGTTCAGGGTCACAGGCTTCTGTAAGGTAGCTTGTTCACGGTAGTGGGGCTGCAGGAAAAGTAGACCGAGCCTCGTGCTATTAAAGGCCACATAGGACCCTAACTCAAAGGCAAAGGGTACCAGGACATGAGGGGCAGGGGCATCTGGAGATGATTGTTGTCCATGCCTGGCCTTTATACAACTCAGTACATATAAGTGTGGGTACATTGAGAGCTGAAGTGGGTCTTTGAGGGAACTTTCTAATGTTGTCCCAAGTCTGTGCAGCTAAAGTATGGTGTTACAAATGCACCAACCCACCTAAAAGTGAGATGTGCTCTCCCCAGTGAGCTTTTTACCACTCACTTCATTTCAGCTGGCATTTTATGACTTCTGAGTTCAGTTATTTCAGCCAGCAGAGCATGGGCTTTATCTACTTTTTTTTTTTTTATTGTCTTACCCTTCTTGATAAAAATAACATTTCTAATTATAAAATCAGTATGTTTACACTTGTAGAAACTTTTAAAAATATCCTAATACATGAATAAGGCACTAGATATCACTCATAATTAATTCCTCAATCTGGAGGTGTGGGTTCCTTTCTCCAGGAGGCTGAGCTGAGAATCTGGTCACAGAGTTTTTTTCTACAGCTTTCTGGAGGCTAGCTGAAGAAGGTGCTGTCCTAGGAAACGGTCACGGAGAAAGCCTTCTGGACAGAGAGGGAGCTTTCTGGCCATATTCCCCAGCTCAAAGGAGCACTGGACAGCAGAGGGAGCACAGGGCAGCAGAGGGAGCACAGGGCAGCAGAGGGAGCACAGGGCAGCAGAGGTAGCACAGGACAGCAGAGGGAGGACAGGGCAGCAGAGGGCGCACAGGGCAGCCAGGGCTAAGACAAGAGATGAAGAGCTCAACTTTAATTCACTAAGCTTAATGATAAAAGAAAAGACAAAAGAAGCCATGGAAGGAAAAAAAAAAAAAACGGGAAAATCCCCACTCCCACCCCCCACCCCATACACCCTACCCCCACATCCCCACCCCATGCCCCATAACCCCACCCCCCTACCGCCCACCCCCACCCCCTCCCCATACCTCATCCCCTCACCCCCACCCCCTCACCCCATACCTTATCCCCCAACCCCAGATCTGGATTTTTTAACCAAGGGTAACTGAAAAGCAGGAGACACTCCCAAGACACCTCCGGGGGCTTGTTTCTAGGGCACCTTTGATATGTTTTTCTTCAAAGAGCCAGCTTTTGATGACACCTTTTGGCTTAGGGTTTCCTAGCCTTTTGACACATTTGGGGGTCTGGTGGGTTGCTGGCAGCAGGGGCTATTTCCAAGCATGAAACTTACCGGAAGTGTCTCTTCTGCCTGTAGACAAGGGCCCACATGGAGGCATCCACTATAATTTTTTACATTGTCTAATAGTTTTTCTTTATCTCATATCATTTAAAAATTAATGTTGGGGCCTGGAGAGACAGCTCAGAGGTTAGGGGCAGTGACTGCTCCTCCAGAGATCCTGAGTTCAATTCCCAGCCACCACATGGTGGCTCACAACCATCTATAATGTGATCTGATGCCCTCTTCTGGCCTGCAGGTGTACATGCAGGCAGAGTACCATATACATAATAGTAAATGAATTAATCTTTAAAAAAAATTAATTTTCTATGAGGGGCTTGTTCAGAGAACATTATATAATGTGAATTTCCATAATTCCAATAAACAATTTATCAAAAGGAAAAATCTATCAGAATTGCTCATGAGTGGATGGGTATATGAGGTCTACTCTCCTCTGCCTGTTGGGTCTTTAGTCCAGAGGCTCATATTTCAATAATACAGATAATGTTGTACTGAGACCTAGACGCATGGGTGTTTAACCACACGTCTAATCATTTTTTGATTGGTTTTTAGAAAAGAAGTTACTATCCTTCACCACAGGAACACTTTAAAGCTCTTAACACAAACTGGAAACTGCTTTCCAGTATGTAAGAGTCGGGGTCTCTTATCTCTAGTTACCGCATGGAAACCAAGTGTAAAATAATAAAATATAAGAAGAACCCATATGGTTCCCCCTCCCAGAAGACTTTTAAAAGACCATCACACACAGGTTATCACTTTGAGCTCTCTTCTTCCCTCTCCTTTCTGGTGCAGCCATGACGAGTGGAAAATGGTGAGAGCCGTGAAGCTGGCACAGCTGTTTGACACGGCCCAGCAACGCTGACTCTCACCTCGGGTTTCTGGTCTCTATGTGTTGCCTTTGTGGGGGAATTTTTATATTATGATTCATTTATGTCTTTCCCTCCAGAAAATTATTTCTGCTCCTTATCTGGCCCTGCTCGGGAGTCTTCCTTGCCATGGCAATTGTGAAAAGCACAAAAAAGTTGCGCAGCCCCAGAGTTCTCTGGGCACACCTGACCCTAAGCAAACTCAGAGACAACAGGTTCAGCAATATCCAATTACAGGCTCCTCCTATATGTAGTCTACAGGATACTGCCCCCAGAATATAAAAAATTAATAGCAAAGTTAGTCTGCCTAAAACAACCTTTGATAATATATAGATGATGTAAAATTAATATAAAAGAAATACAAGAATTTGCCAATCATGAGGAGATTTGTCAAAACAAGTTACAGTAAGCTCTTTTCATTAAAAAAAAAAAAAGAAAGAAAGAAATAAAAAGAAAGAAAGGAAAACAAATGAATACAACAGGTCAGCCTGCATGCAATCTGGGAGAGATTTCAAATACTTAAGCTAGGCTAACTCACGATTTGTACTTCAACCTCTATGCATTGTTCAAGGCTTGAGAATTCATCTAGACGGACTCAGATACTTTTCCATCTGTTTACTGTCTCGCTTTCCTGCAGAACAGAATGTCATATGTTATAAATGCTGACACAGTCTAAGGTGATTTGAGACTGATAATAACTATTCTCTCCGTACTCGTAACACTTGCCCAGGGACAAAATGATATGATCTGTATTTCTTTTGAAATTGCAAGTTGGTCTCTTTGGTGGAATCTGTGTAAAGAAACATCCTGGTTCCTACTCAGAGTTGTAAGATTCTCCCAGCCACCATCTCTGACTCACTCACCCAATACTCTCCTCTGCTTGATCCTGGTCTCCTCTGCTGGAACCTGTCTGACTGCTGGGGCAGAATCTGACCCCTCTCTCCCTCTCTTTGCCCCTCCCATGTGTATGTGTGTTTGTGCACATGCATGTGTGTGTGCACATGTCTATGTCTGTATGTATATGTGTATGCATGTGTCTGTGTATAAGTGTGTATGTTCATATGTCTGTATATGTGTTCATGTGTCTGTCTGTATGTGTGTTTGTGTGTGGATGTGTGTATATATGTCTGTGCCTGTATGCATGTGTCTGTGTATGTGCATGTGTCTATTATATGTATGCGTGTGTGTGTATTTGTGTATGTACATGTGTGTAAGTGTGTGTATGTGTATATGTGTGCATGTCTGTGTATGTGAGCATTAGCATGTGCCTATGTTTGTGTGTATGTGCATGTATATATTATGAGTGTGTTTGTATATATGTGTCTGTGTATACATGTGTGTATGTATGTATATGAGTATGTTTGTGTATATGTGTGTTTGTGTGTGCATGTGTGTATATGCATATATGAGTATGTTTGTGTATGGGTGTTTGTGTGAGTGCATGTGTGTATGTGGCATCTGAGTATACTTGTATATATATATATGTTTGTGTGTGTACATGGATGTATATGTGTATATGAATATGTTTGTGTGTATGCATGTGTGTATATATTAGTATGTTTATGCATATGTGTGTTTGTGTGTGTGCATGCATGTATATGAGTATGTTTGTGTATGTGTATGTCTGTGTGCATGTGCATATGTGTGTATCTGAGTATGTTTGTGTGTGTGTGCATGTGTGTGTCTGTATATGTGGTGTATGTATATGTATGTTTGTCTATATATGTATTTCTATCTCTTAAATTGTCCCTATTTGTTGTTATGTAAGTACCTATGCCCTACTTCCCATGACAATTTATTTTATAATTGTACATAATTTCCTGATCTCATCTCAGTGGTCTTAGGCAAGAGGCTTAAAACCAGTTACACTGACTAAGAGAAGTATTCCTTCCACAGCTTGGGTCTCTCAGTTCCTTCCACAGCCATTTCCATCTCAGAGCCTAGGTCACTCTTAGAGAAAATTGTGCATGACCTTGAAGTGGCTGCTTAATAGGTGGAGAGCAGAGCCACAGAGGAACACTTATTCAGAACAACATGTCTCACTAAGGCATGGGACGGTAGTGGAGGCTGAGAATGCCTTCTCAGTAACCACGTCATGTCTTCATGCTGAGGTCGCCTAAATGTCTACTATTGTATGGATGAATGTTTAATAATATGAAAAATGATTACGTTATGTTATAAGAAGTCTTGGATAATGTTACCCCAGCTTTATATATAGGAGGAAATGTGCTAAAACATCAAGGGATTGTCTCAGTGGTGGAATGACAAGGAATTTTCTTCTTTCTTTTCTATATTTTTAAAGATTCTTACTGAAAGCAAACAGGGAAAAGGAGTCAATTTTTTTTTTCCACCATTTGATTCGGGGCCTTACCCTTCTGCTCTCAGAGTCACTCCTGTTGGCATCTGTGCCCTACTATGACACTGGTGCTGAGCTCCCTGGGGTCTGTGGGTTAGTTCATAAGCAGAAGTAGTCGGCCGACCCAGGGATCCCGTGGGCCGGAGCAACGCTGCTGTGGGCTTTTGATGTATTTGGTGATAGGAGAGGAAGAGAGAGGCCGACTAGGACTAAATGCCTGAAGGCTGTAGCATTCCCAGCCAAGCAAGAGTCATATAAGAACTCCAAGTATTGTGGTTTCATGATGCCTCAGAGAGAGACTGATTGCTCTCTTCACAGCCGTGCATTTAAATGTCCTCACACTCAGGTGGCTTGGGTTTGCATCACTCTTTTCCGGAGGATTGAGAAAAGCACTGGGGATGCTCCAAACCAGGCTGACAAAAGATGCCTACTAAGTGCAGATCTGCTCAGATTGAATGAACACAGGGTTCATTCACCCGGGCACACAGTGCCTGTACTGTATGCACTCATTCTTTTTTCAGAAAAAAAGCCAAAACAACCTTGTTCAAATCCCAACCCCAGGCTCTACCCCAAACAAGTGCCTAGTATACCTTAAATCTCTGTTTCCCTCCTAGCTGTAAATATGAGGGTGGGGGTTCCTGTACAGGTCAGTGCTTTTATACCACCCATGTATGTCTGGTAATATGCACTGTATGTGAATTCATGTCTTCCCAGATGCTGGAGCCTCCACCTATGTGTATGAATTTACATACCGTCCAAGCTTTGTGTCTGACATGAGACCCAAGAGAGTGATAGCAGACCATGGTGATGAAGTTTACTATGTTTGGGGGACACCATTTTTAAAAGGTAATGGCTTGGACTTCAAGTTGTGAGCCTTGGGTTCTAATACTGGTTTGGTGGCCTTAAGCAAGTGTCTCTCCTCCTAGTCTTCCCTTCCGAACAGGACCGTGTTAGGTACTTTATATATTTCTATGGCAAATACACCTGCCCAAGGCAACTTAAGGGGAAAGGGTTTATTCTCACTCATAGGTTCCAAGGGCCTCAGTCCACTACGGGGAGGAAAGCATGGTGACAGGGCCATTAGGTTGACCAGTCACATTACGTTAGCAGTTAGGAATCAGAGAAAGACTAGAAAGTGGAGCCAGGCTATAAACCTCAAGGCTCGCTCACCCCCCATCCCCCAGTGACCTACTCTATACAAGTCACTACTACACTTCCCACAGCCTTCCCAAACAGCACTACCAGTTGGAGACCCAGTATTGCAACACACAAGCTTAAGAAGGACATTTCACGTTCAAACTACAATGAAGACAGAGCTCCATTGTTTCTCCTCCTCCAACAGGCATACAGGAAGCTATACCCCTAGGCAAAGTAGTCACCCTCATAATCCTGGCCTGTGATGTCACTAAGACAAGTGGCATGTCGTCTGCAGGGCTCTGCCTCAGGCAAGAACAGCACTGTTTGATTTCCTAAATGCAGAAGCCTATAGAATGTGAGAGGAGAGAGCATCAGCTCTGGTGTTGAGCTTGGGTGGGGTCTGTCTAACATTTATCTTTCCATAGCTCCGGCTATATGTCAACATATAAACATTTTAATAATTTTAAATTTTACTAAGATAAAGCTTAAAGAAAATGTCTCACAAATATCTTCAGCACCTTGACTCTCGGTAGGTGACCCACGACTCAAGGCTAGTCATAGCACACCAGGATCTCTGGGTGTCTCCTACTTAGGTGACCCCTTAGAACCCTAATAGTTCTTGCATGTCTCAGAATCTATGCAAATGAGAGAATGAGAGAGGATCCAGAAGTCAGCATCCTAGGAGGCAAAGGAAACTCTGGGGTTTGGCATGGTAGCCTTGAGTATGGAAGGAGAGCGAGTGACAATGAGAAACAAGGGAAGCAGCTCAGGCACAGACTACAGGCCCATTTGTGAGTCCTAGACCAGCCATGTCCAAGCTGGAATAGAGCACTCAGCCTCACTCTTCTACGGATGTGGACTCCAACTCAACAGGTGTATGGGAAGAGTGAAGATTGCATTTCTAAACACCCCCAGCTGATCCTAACACTGCTTGGGAACCACACCATGATCAGGAAAGGATTCTTGTCTTCCCCCCTCCCCCACCCCCCGACAGACGGTGCCTCAGAGGAGGAGATCAACCTCAGCAGGATGATGATGAAGTTTTGGGGCAATTTTGCTCGAAATGGGTAAGACTGGTAAATAAAAACACAGCGGGTTTGGTGGGTGATGTGGGGTGCTGGGGAGACTACTGATGGGAAGGAGTAGTTTCTAAAGTCTAAATGACCAAAGCAGTGACCATAGCATTCTGACAATGAGAACGCTCTAAGAATGGACAGGCTGCCCCCTCCCAAGGTGAGTAGGTGTCTCTGGGGGCAGCATGATCTCTTGGCAATGGTGTGCCCCTTCAGAAGCACCATGGGAACCACAGAGCAGCTTTGGGGAACTTCTGTTTAATTCTGTCCTCAGGAACCCCAATGGGGAGGGACTGCCACACTGGCCAGAGTATGACAAGAAGGAAAGTTACCTTCAGATTGGAGCCACCACCCAGCAAGCTCGGAAGCTCAAAGACAAGGAAGCAGCTTTCTGGACCAGCCTCCGGGCTATGGAGGCGGAGAGAGAAGCCAAGGGAGACACTGAGAAATGAAGTGGAAGGCAGCGCAGCCCTGGATGTCCTTAGCAGCCAGAGCAGCGCTGCTAAACAGAAGGTGTTTGTATCCCAAAGCCCTTTCTCATCCCAGAGGCTGAAGAATTGCATGTTGGGAGTGGGCAGAAACCAGGGAAGAGAAATGCTTGTAGCTGTGGTTTCAATTTGTAAAATAAATGATTTATTTTGCAGAGGCGGGAGAGAGTCAAATCAGTGTCTGTGTCTTGAACCACAGATGAGCCCATCTTCCTTCCCCAGGGAGAGAAAGGGGAGGAGAGGTGACTTTGAGTGGGGAGACTGCCCCTGTAGGAATAGCTTGCCCTGTATGTGTGCTAAACCCCAGCGTGCTTGGAGGGGTTAATGGGGACTTTGGATATATCCAACACTGAACACTGGAGCATGGGAGGCTGGGGCATGACAGAATCACAATGACCATATCAGTGTTATGAGAAAGTCCTCTAGTCATGACCCCAGCAGCCATCTGTGTTCTTGTGTTTCTAATAATTCAGACAGGACATGGGAGTAACCCAAACAGTCAAGAGCTTAATTACAGCAAACAGGAATATACTCTTTAGGAAAAGCACAAGATAAGATGAGCAGCAATGGCCCAATCCAGCAGACATGGGGCCTATATCTCTCTTTTACCCACTTTCCCCACCCTCCTGCCTCCTCCAGGGTGAGCACTTCCGGGAAGGTGTCGCCTTCTTCTTGGACGCTTATTTTTACCAAAAATCAGACTTGTACGTGTAAATATCTAAGATGGAAGACTGTGTATGGGGAGTTGGATTTCACTAGGGTAAGGGTAGGTACCAGCACGCAGCCTGTGGTGCCCTAGTGAGAAAGATCCGGATCCAGGTAGAAAACATTGTTGTCTTATGTTCTTTACATCCTACTTCTGGGGAACCATGAGATGGTCTGTTGACCAGCGCCATTACCTTTATAACTTGTTTCAGGGTCTTGATGAGGCCCGCCTCTGCTTCCTTTTGTGCTGTTTTGGGGACCTTTGGTCAGACGCTGACAGAACTAACTAACCTCCTGCATAAGAATAGGAAAACGGAATTACAGTGGCCACCAGCTCACTGATCCTTCCAGAGTTCCCCAGTCCCACCCTGAACATAGCCCTTGAGGCGATTTCCTCTACACTTCTTCTGGATCCTTCCATGGCTGGAAACACTTCAGATGCAAGCTCCGACCACTGCAGTAATTCTCTAAAGTATAGTTTCAAAATGATCTCCACAAAACTCTGAGGAGAAACTTCTGGATTCACTGGGACAGTCAGCTGAGCAAAAGGTGCTTGTCGGGGTGCGGGAGTCTCTGCAAGCCAGAGCCTGCAGAATAACAAGATTCGGCAAGGAGGAAATCCACTTCAACACGGCTTAGCAGCTGGTATTAGTTCAACCTTCTATAGTCTGACCCTCGGCAGTTTATTTTAGGCATGTTTACAGCTCAATGTGGGGGATAGTTTCCTAGTGTAACACAAACCTGTGTGCACAACAAAGCGTGTTTGTGTCAATACTCTTCTCAAAGTACACGTCACTTCTTTCATGAAGGTGGGTTTTAGGGATAGGCCATGCGTGTTATCTTAAGGGCCTAGGGGAGGATCTGCTGAGGTCTCTCAGTCAGACAGATAGCACAGAGGTCACCTGGATATTAACCCCATCTGGTCCTTATGTGGGAGCCTAGGGGAGCCCTTAGCCATACAGATAGCTGAAAGGTCAGCTAGGCTATTAGCCATCTCTGGTCCTGTTTGTGGGAGCCTGGGGGAACCAGATATGGCCTGGCCCTAGAGATAGTGCAGATGTCATCTACACTACTAGCCACCTTCAACCCTGTTTGTGGGAGCTCACAGGAACCTTGGCCATACAGATAGTTCAAATCCTAGCACTCGGGAGGCAGAGGCAGGTGGATCCCTGTGAGTTCGAGGCCAGCCTGGTCTACAATGTGAGTCCAGGACAGCCAAGGATACACGGAGAAACCCTGTCTCGAAAAACAAAACAAAACAAAACAAAAAAACCAAACAAATGTCATATAGACTTTTAGCCACCTGTAGTCCTGATTTTGAGAAGTTTAAGAAAAGCCTGGCCTACAGATAGCACAGGGTAACCTAGGCTATTAGCCTCTTCCAACCCCAGCCTTCTCTTTTAAAAAGACCCTCCTGCGTTCAACACTCCTGGTTTCCCTAGTGCTGTCTGTGAGCGCCAGGACCTTTGTTCTCCCAAGAAGGCACATCTATTTCCACGTGTACAGTCTGATCCCATTTCCCCACTCCTACACAGGATGTAAAGCATTTAATGCAACACCAAGAGCCCAGAAAAGCAGGAGAACACCATTAACAAGAGACAAATTGAGCATCAGAGTAGCTGAAGGAGCCTCACCTGGGGAGGGAGGGCATGGAAAGCTAACACAGACAAGTGATATTGAACACAGCCCAAGGAAAGGCTGTTACTGTAGAATACCAAAGAAGGGATTGTGGAAGTTTTGTGGAAAATTTCTTTTTTATTTAATTTTTGAAAAAATTCATACATCAATATGTTTATATCATTTCCATTCCATTCTCTTCCCCAATCTACCTCCTTTTAAGCTCCCTCCTTCTCAAATTCTTTTTTCTTTATTGTTTCCTTTCTTTTTTATTTTTTTCTTTTTCTTTCTTTATTATTGTTCTGTGTATGTGCGCTGGCTCTTGTGTTATGTCAACAGGTTAGAGCCATTTAAAAGTAGGGAACCTCAATAGAGAAACCGATTCTGTAAGATCAGGCTGCAGACAGGCCTGGAACACATTTTCATAATCAGTGATTGATGCGGGAGTGCCCATCCCACCGTGGGTGGCGCCATCCCTGGTCTGACTTCTATAAGAAAGCCTAGGACCGAACATGCCATAAGGAGCAAGCCAGTAAGCAGCACTCCTCCACGGCTACTTTCCACTTCAGCGCCTGCCTCCAGGTTCCTTCCTGTCCTGGCTTCCTCTGATGGTGGACTGTGCTATGAAACCATAAGCAAAATAAATGTTTCCATCTCCAACTTGCTTCTGGTCATGGTGTTTCATCACAGCAATAGCAACCCCAACTAAGTCACCATATATGTATATATATATATATTACTATTTATATGTATAGCCTAAAGCCTGCTGAGGTTTAGTGTTGTTCTATATACGTGTTTGGGGCTTAAATAACCTAACGGGGGCCTTTTCCCTGCAGAAAACCAATTCTCTCTGTCTCTCTTTCTGTCTCTGTCTGTCTGTCTGTCTGTCTGACTCTCTCTCTCTTTGTCTCTCTGTCTCTGTCTCTGTCTCTCTCTCTCTCTCTCTCCCTGAGCAACCATTGATCACCCATAGCTTTTCATCTAGTGGTGGTGCCTTGTGAGAGTTCCCCCATCCACCTCCTTGGTATGTCACCTGATGTTACCACTGTGCAGGTATTGTTTAAGCGGCCATATTGTAAGATTTCACGAATTCAGCTTGTCATGTCTAGAATACACTGTCTAGCAGAAAGTGTCCTGGTCCTCTCACTCCTCCAATATGTGGACCTCCCTCCTGTGGTGTCACTCGAGCCTACTCTTGGGTCATCATTGTACACTTGGGCCTGGGTACCCCACAATCAGTTATTCTCTCCATTTTCACTCTTGATGGATCTTTTGAAAATGAAGCTTCTTAGAGGAAGGTCAGAGCTCTACTCATCTCTGGATGTAAGAATGCGTATTTAGAATACAGTTAGAAATCATACTGGTTTGAGAAAATGGCAGTAGTGGGTTCTCCTCTAGGGTCTATGTCTTCTCCGGGCACTGGGGGTTGGCTAGATTTGCAGAACCAGACCTGAATTCCCTCCTAGTGAGTGGACCATAAGTCCAACTAGACAGCTGTTGGTTCCTTCCCAGACGTAAGTGCAACAGTTGCAATTCTGGGGAAATCTCGCTGAACCAATTACTGTTGTGGCTCATGAGCTTTACAGCTGGGCAGCAACGCTGGTTGTCTTTCTCTTTTGGCAGCTTGCGTGGCTCCTTCAGACACTCTGAGGCTTAGGGAGATGCTGGGGAGGAGGAGGAGGCTTTAAGGTCAGACCCAGTTCAATACTCCCAAGACTTATACCCAAAATATGCAGTGTCCTCAGCAGGAGGGTCTTACCTTCAACTCCTGGGAGGCAAACAAAGGAAATGGCAATAGCTTATATCGTTTTAGGAATCTCTTGGGATATCCTCCTGAGAATAACACCTAGAAGAGAAGTTTCCCATGCTCAGGCACTGGGATTTTTAGAGAGTCAATCTATGGCTCTGGGGAAGAGCAGTATCACCCTGTGTGATGTAATTCCATTGAATACGAATATAACACACACACACACACACACACACACACACATACGTGTTGGGGGTGGGGGTCTACATATGTGTAGGGGTCTAGGTACATACAGCATGTGAATGCTCTTTGGTTGGTGATTCAGTCTCCATGAGTCCCCATGGCTCCAGGTTAGTATGTCCTATAGATCTTCTTGTGGTGTCCTTGACTCTTTGTTCTTCTATTTAATTTTTTTTCTTACAATGCATTTGATTACAGTTTCCCATTCCCGAATCCCTCAGAGGTCTTCCTTACTTCCCCTCCCATCAGCATGCACACTGTCTCTCCTTAAACAGGAAAAAAAAAAAAAAAAAGCCTAGAGGGCATGGGAGAATTTAGGAATACAAGGCTTTCTGAACACTGCAGGACCTACAAACATATAAACTCCCAGCGGTTGTGCTTGAAAAGGCCTTCAAGCATCTATGACAGATGAAGGCCCAGTGCTAAGAAGAGAAGTAGACAGGCCCCCATCCCTAAGCCAGAAGCTATATCCAGCTGATAACTACTTGCACATGAAAAGTTAGTTTTCTCCAACAGTCTCACTGGGGACACAAAGCTCTCCTAAGTGCGAGCTCCATGTCTAGCAGTATGTGGCCAACACATAATGAACACAATGACATCTTTGGGGTTTTTGTTTTGTTTTGTCTTATCATTCTTTAAATTTTCAAAAAATTTTACAGGGCCTTTCTGTATATATTATTGCTTCCCATTTTGTGTTTTTATGGGATTCCTGTGCAAAGGACATCTCAGAGTTTATTTGTGCTTTTTCTTTTGGTCTTTTTTTCTATTTGTTTTGTCCTATTCTGATTCATTTTTATTATATCTTTTAAATATACTTTTATTATTCTTTGGGTGCTGAATATTTTTGAAAGATATTTCTCATCCAATTTTAATTCTTTTGTGAACTCAGATCCACAACCCTCTTTTTTTAATCATTTGGTTTCTTAGTTCTTTTTTATATTGAGTTCTTTGTATATTCTAAATATTAGTCATCAAATGGCATGTGTAGTTGGCAACGATTCTCACTCACTAGATTGTTCTTTGCTGTACAAAAGCTCTTTAGTTTTACAAGGTCCCATTTGTCAGTTGTTGGCAGTCATTCCTGAGTGGAGAGAATCCTATTCAGAAAGCCCTTCCTGCCCTGAATAATGGAGGATAATTAAGGCAGATTTCTTATTGGAAACAACTGAGTGGAAGTTCCTAGAAAGAGTCACATCTTACATCGAACCCTCAACAATG
>OU015753.1:32538651-32607162 GCA_907169655.1 Acomys percivali
GAGAGAGAGAGAGAGAGAGAGAGAGAGAGAGAGAGAGAGAGAGAGAGAGATCTTCTTGTTTCCTGGTTTTGAACCCAGACAGAATCTCCCTCTGAATAATAACCCACAGAGCATTAGTGGGGTAGATTAGAGAGAGCTAGTATAATCATTTTTCCTGTGAAGTTGGAGACCTGTGTTCAAGCTGATCTCTCTGTGTGATTTGACACAAATTATTTGCTTTCTAATACACTGTAGACAGTTAAAATAAATATATTTACATGCCTTATTAAAATACAATATAAGATTACAAATTGTATATGTGTGTACAACTTATATTTATATATATATATTTATGCAAATAAACAACCTTACTTACATATGCACACACAATGTATTTGTAATTGAAGATAGTGATGTAACTAGATGAGAATTCATGCTTATACTGTGGCTGGTGCCACGAAACATAGCCCATTAGAAAGCTTGAAGGTACAGAATGGGGCCATGCCTTCCTGGGTTCAAATCCCACTGACAGCAGCTTGTAACTTATTTTCTCCATTTGCACATTGGAAAAGTAATATTGACCACTCCTAATCCCTCTCCTTCCCCTCTCCCCTCTCCCGAAGAGATTCAATAAGTCGATATTTGTAAAAGAGAACAATAATGAGCACACATAACTCACCTGTTTGTCCTGCTAATCCTTAGCCTTGTCCAAGGTGCTGATGCTCCTGAGCTTCCTGACCTCTTTGGAGCCAGAGACTTGTGTGACTGGAACCTGAGCTCCTTCTCTTAGCTGAGGCTGGAAATGGAGTCAGGCATCCTTGTGTCACGCCCCCCCCCCTTCCAGTTCCAAAACTTGAGGATCAGGAGCTCTATAATTGTAGCTGTGAATCTGTGGGTCTCTTGTTGGCTCCCCAATATGCCTTAATCTGACACCACAGCTCACTTGATATGCCAAAGCTGCAGACTCTGAGTGGACATGCCTGAAGTGTCCTCCCTAGGGACGGTGGCTTGGACTATTGAGATGAAGGAGAGATAAACCTGTTTTTGTTATGATCCCAAGTGTGGGAATGGGGAACAGTCTTGTGAAAAAACAGTTGATGTGAATCCACTAAAAGACAAACCACACCATATGGGAACTTGATTGTTGCCAGCTAAAAAGATACTGTGAGCAGACTCTGGGAGGAGATATATAAATGAGCCGAAACTGGAGGTGGAGCTTTTTGGAGACTTTAGATAGTTTTGGCTGTTCAATGCTCCACTTCAAGATGCTCCTAGAGAGAACCACTAGAGGGAAGGCTTCAGGGCTCCAGCTCCTGCTGAGGTTCTGGGTTCTGGTTACTCCAGGTTCCAGCAGAAGAAATCCTGCTGATTATGCCAGGAGAATCATTCTCAGAACTGATATCCTTACAGTTTTTGTTATTGTGTTCATTAATCCTCTTTTACTATTGTTTTCGTTAGTCGGGTTATAAGTGATGTAAGTTATGGTAAAATATATTGGTTAAGAAAATTTTGAACTTACAATATTAGTGCCCATACAAAGCTTAAGGGTGGTATTTCCTTCCTGTAAACCTAGAGCTTGAATGTCTGAGCCCAGTGTCTCGAAAGTTCTAGGCCATCTTGAGCTACACATACCAGAGCTTCTCAGAGACCCACAAGATGAAAAAGGGAAAGTAAGGAAGGAGAATGAAGGAGAGCTTGGGGGAAGGGGAGGGGAAAGATGTTTTAGGGGAAGCTCATGAAATGGATGGCTACTACCCATTGTGGGTCTAAGTGTATAAAGGTAAAAACACACCTCCTAGCATTTGGGAGGCTGAGATAAGTATGCAAGGCTGTGAGATCAAAGTTAGCTCAAGCTAAGGCCATCTCAAGGAGAAGGAGGAGGAGAAGGAAGAGAGGGGAAAGAGGAGGTGTGAGCACCACCTGGTGAGTTCACAGGGATGGGATGCCCAGGGTCTCTAAATCTACATTCTGGCAGCATGTGTAGGGTACTGGACAGAGGACTTAATGTTTGCTCTGCTGCATTTTGGTTTTGCTTTGTGAGCTCCATTCTGTCCTTTACGCTGGAACGATATAATGTTCTTCATTTTTGGTTATCAGCTAGAAGTTGCTTTGAGTCTCAGGGGAGATTTTTGGACTTAAGCATTTTTAAAAACCATTTATTTAGTGTGGTGGTGGTGGCGGTGGTGGTGGTGGTGGTGGGGTGTGTGTGTGTGTGTGTGTGTGTGTGTGTGTGTGTGTGTATGTATGTACATGTGTGGAGGTCAAAGAACAACTTTCAGAAGTCAGTTCCCTCCTCCCACATCATAGGCTCTGGGGATTGAATTCCAGCTTGAGGTTGAGTGCCAACAATCTACTGAGTCATCTCTGCCCTGACCTGAGCCCAACTTGAGCTTTTGAGATGTGTTGGCACTACTGAGATGATGAGAACCCTTGGAAATGGACTAAATATATTTTGAACTATGATGTGATCACGAACCTTTAGCAGCAAGGGATAGAATGTTGTGGTATGAAATACCCCCCCCCCCCCCCCCCCCCCCCCCCACCCGCAAAGAATTATATGTTGAAGACTTGTTCCCCTGAAAGGACTATTGAGAAGTGACTGGGTCATGAGTGTGTTAACCTTCCAAGCAGTATTTTTGTCTTCCTACTATTAAAGTTGACTCTGCTCTAGAGCCCAGGCTTCACTCCCTGTCAGCCATTACAGATGGGGAGGCACTGACAAAGTCAATACTCACTTGGTACCAAATTCTCTAGTTTGGCTCCTGGATGGCTTGCATCAGGAACAAATGTATTACCTAATAGAAGAGGCTGTGGGGAATATACTTAAGCTGCTCAGCATAGGAAAACACTTTCTGAACAGAACACCGATAATACAGGCACTAAAACCAACAATTAATACATGGGACCTCATGAAACCAGAAAGCTTCTGCAAGGCAAGGACACCACCATGGCAACAAAGTGGCAGCCTACAGAATAGGAAGATTTTTTTTTTACCAACTACACAGCTGATAGAGGGCTAATGTCCAAAATACATAAAAGACTCACAAAAAACTGTATATCAAGAAAACATAATCCAATTTTAAAATGAGGTACAGATCTAAACAGAGAATTCTCAAAAGAGAAATCTCAAATGACTGAAAAATACTTAAATAAATGTTCAACATCCTTAGCCATCAAGATAATACGAATCAAAACTACATTGAGATTTCATCTAACACCCAGCAGTCTGGTTATGGTCAATAACACAAGTGACCATTTATGTTGGAGAGGATGTGGGATTATGGGAAAACTCATCCGTTGCTCTTGGGAGTGCAAACTTGCACAGCCACTATGAAAATCAGTATGGCTGCTCCTTATGAAGATAGAAATCGGTCTACCCCAAGATCCAGCTATACCACTCTTGGGCACATACCCAAATGACACTTTATCCTACTACAGAGACACTTGCTCAACCGTGCTTATTGCTGCTCCATTCATAGTAGACAGAAATAGGAAACATCCTAAATGTCCCTCAACAGAAGAATGGATAAAGAAAATGTGGCACATTTACACAATGGAGTATATTATTCAGCCATAAAAATAAAGAAATTCATGGATAAATGAATAAAACTAGAAAAAAAAATCATCCTTAATGAGATGACCCAGAACCAAAATTAGGGAAGAAAGAGTCCCATCAGTCATCCTATGTCACCAAATAAAGTAATGGGATTAAATTATATCTAATTGAGATGTTAGCCAACGGGGTCCTTTGTGAACCCCAAAACAACCCAGGCTATTGCCAAGACTATAGGTTGCCCTCTTTTAGGAAGGCTACATTGTTGATGACAGCACCTACACAAGTCATTGAACACAGAGAAGTTGAACTGTTGCCCAGATAAAGCCTTCACCCTATGTTCTAGCACTTTTAGTACAGGAAGGTACTCTGCACATTACCAAAGAAGAAATAAACAGCAAGCCTGCCACAAACCCTTTGATCTACAATGGTGTCCTGTCTGCCAGGTATACTAATGCAGTGGTGACACTCCACAACCGTGGGAGTAACAAACCAATATGTGATTTGGCCAAAGTCCTACTCCATGCGAGAGAACCCATATCTTTTACACCATTTGCATGTCCAAGAACATGAGACTAGATCGCTCAAGAACCTAGAGCAAAGCCAAGCATTACTGTTCTATATTTTTAAAGTAGCGCTAAAATGACTCCTAGCAACATTCTGCTATTCTCATAGATGAGTACCTTGCTCAGCCATCGTCAGATAGGCCTCAGGTTGCAGCGTTAGGAAACACATTCAGAGAACCACAGATAGACATTATGCAGAGTAAAGGACCTTGAGACACTGGACCCCAATGGAAATGTCTCCATCAGGAAATCCCAGTGAAGAGGATCCAGAAAGGGTATGTGAGCCAGAGGGGATGGAGGACACCGAGAATACAAGGCCTTCTAAACCAACATGATCAAAGTTTATATGGATTCACAATGACTGAAGCAGCGTACACAAGGCCTCCATGGATCTGCACCTGACAGGATCCTAGAACTAAAAAGAGAAATGAACACACACCCTCTATCCCCAACCCAGAAGCTATCTACAATTGACAGCCATTTGCAATGGAAAATTTGGTTTTCTTTAATGGAGTTTCACCAAAGAAATTAACCATTCTTTTTTGTTTGTTTGTTTGTTTGGTTTTGTTTTGGTTTGGTTTTTCAATACTGGGTTTCTCTTGTAGTCCTTGCTGTCCTGGCCTCTCTTTGTAGACCAGGCTGGCCTCGAACTCACAGAGATCTGCCTGCCTCTGCCTCCTGAGTGCTGGGATTAAAGTCATGTGTCATCACTCCTGGCCTTGAGACAAATCATTCTTAATGGTAGGCTGCATGCCCAGCAGTAGACTGCCAACAGAAAACAAAATCATGTCAGGACCTTTGTTTTAATCTTATTTTTTATATTTTACTTATATATTTTTCCTCTCTTTTACCATATGGGTTATGTGTGTGTGTGTGTGTGTGTGTGTGTGTGTGTGTATGTGTGTGTGTGTGTGTGTGTGTTCCAGTGAGTATTTTTATGAGATTGCTGTGTGTGCGAATGAGTGAGTCTCTGTGTCCATGCCTGTTCCATGTGCTTTCTCTTGGCCTACTTTCCTTCTGTTTGATCATTTTGTCCTTTTCCAATGTGTTAGTTTTTGTTCTATCTTATCATGTTATTTTATTATTATCTCATAGAAAGGGGGTGGATCTGGATGGGAGGGGAGGTGGGGAGGAACTGGGAGGAGTGCAGGGAGGGGAAACTGTAGTCAGGACACATTATGTGAGAAGAAAAAAAATTCTTTTCAATAAAAGAGAAAAAAAAAACCAACTTATATTGAGCTCACATCCTCCCACAAACAAGGCCAACCCTGAGCTCCAAGGGCTGAGTGTAAACACTACCCTTGCCCAGAAAAGTCCATATCTGCACTAAATTGTGCATCCAGTTCAGCCCAGCAGAGGGTCCGCTTCCTTTGAAACCTAGGACTAGGAATGACAAACAAAACAAAATTAGACACCAGACATGTTGCCTTATGGCATGTACCTTGTATTTAAACAAAATGTGTGTTGGGCTGGAGTGTGGCTCAGTGGGGGAGCATGCGTATGCTTGGGGACCTGGGTTAGATTCCAAGGACCAGGGAATAACAGAGTGCAAGACAGAAGGAACAAAAAAGGGGAAGGGGGAGGGGAGGAGAGGAAAGGAGAGGAGAGGGGAGGAGAGGAGAGGGTTAGGAAGGAGAGGGGAGCGAGGAGGGGAGAAGAAAGATGAGAGGAAAACAGAGGAGGGTCAAGGAGAAGAGAAAAGAGGAAGAAAGAGGAAAGAGTGGCGGGAAGAGGAGAGGAAAGGAAAGGGAGGAGTTGGGAAGAGATTGCCACTCTTTGAGTTAACATCACACACTCAACCTCCTCTGTCTCCTATCTCTTCCATGGGTTCTCAAAGCAGCCGTTTGGATGAAAGGTGAGCTACTGTGTCCAACAGTTGGTGGCCCATCAGAAACAAAGTCACTTCCCTTGAGTAACTCATAGCTTTTATGGTCATGGAAAAGCACTCGGAACTCCACAGCCAAATACACGGCACAGGAAATATCCTTTATTGTACTGTACAATTTTTTTTTCCAAGAAGAGAAAAAAAATTTCAAAATAAATCCAAAGCAGATGCAGAGAATTGCAGGATACGTGAACAGTTTGTGACATGGAGAAGACGCGATTGAAACAATCCTATTTACACAGAAGTAGAGACAGCGGAGCTAGGAAAGGCACCCCAATAGTTCACATTCACCAACTAGGGCCGGGCTCACAGCTTGTGGCGAGAGCTGTGGGTCCCCAGGCTTGCAAACACAACATGGGGCAGAGAGACACCCTCTGCCTTCTCAATGCCACCCAAGTGTCAAATGGAGAAGGCTGGACTTGACTTCTTCTCAAATGTCAAGTCCTTCTGGCATCAGCTGAGAAAATAATCTGACAAAGAGGAGCTCTTGGATGTAAGGAAATAGTAAAGCTCTGCAGCTCAGAAACCCCTATTTCTGAGCCCAATAAACAGCAACTCACAGGGGCTCTTTTGGGAGCATCTGCCATAAGTGACATGCTTCCTTCACTGTGACTTTAGCACAAGGATATCATTGTGCTCTGTTTTTATTTATGTTCTCAATTGGATGTGTCCTTTGATTACCTCATCAAATCCCTGATTTTATAGACCCCCCCAAGAACCCAAATATGTAAAGCTCCTCTCCCAAACCATTGCTAACTGATTGCAGACCCACTGCTAATCCATTCTAAATGCTCGGATGCATCCAGCACCCCATGGACATCCATTCTGATCACTTCCCCTCTGTCATTTGTTTAACAGAAATAAACAAACACATGAGGTGAGCTTAATGGCATAGAAATGATTTCTTTGGTCAAAACGCGTCAGTCTTACATTACCAAATCTCTGAGAATTAAGGCAGTTTAGGGACCTTCGCTGAGCAGGATGTTTAGGGTGAGTTAGGACCCCCTTTCTTCTCTGTCTCACTTGAATCTTGAATGAGGGCTGGCAGGTAGGGGCTGAGCAAGACCAATGGTCTTAAACTCCCATCTCAGAGAAAACAATGATCTAACAATCAGGTAAAATATCAAAAGTGTGAAGTGTGATATACAGTACTCAGGAGCATGCTGGTCCTGGATGACCCACGTTATTAAAAATAAAAAGTCACAACACAGGAGGCAAGCATTACTTACGATAAAGCAATAACTCCCAAGTGGCAAATGTGGGTGGGAAGGTGAGGACAGGTGACCTCCAAGCACCTACATGAGAACCTCCAGGGGATTTCTGGGTGCCCCACCATAACTCCCCCCATTAGAGCACCTGGGCTTGGAGCCACAAGCCACTTTGTCCCTGTCTCAGAAGTCAACTTTGCCACAAAGTGGCATTGCTTTAGTTTGGGGTTCATTCGGCTAGCACCACATGTCAGTTTCACCCCCCAGGATCAATGTCTGCAGGCAAAGAGGCCACACAGATGGCCAAGAGAAAATGGCGGGCTCGTGCTGATCTAAGGCGCCCAGGCTTTCTGAGGATGTGCACTCATGACAGCCAGGTGGAATCTCACGTCTCAGGTCCCACTGCTCAAAGGATGACAGCTGTCATCAAAGGGGTGGGCAGAACCTCTTGGGGAGCCAGTGGGACAAGATGAGTGACATTCTTCTACCCTTCTCCCAATACACTGTTCTTCTGCTAAGAAGCACTCCTTCCCCTTAAGTGGGGATTTGTGCATTCTGTGTTTGGTCACAGCCCAGAATGGGGTAAACAGGGAGTCCCCTGGTACCCTGGACTGTGAAGACAGGATGGGAGTGGATCAGAGACCTTGATCAAGCGAGACTCTGTCTTCTCACCAGGAAAACGAGGAGACAAGAAGCAGGTGAAAATGGTTTAAGTAATAATGATAAACAATTTTAATGTTTACAATGGGAAAGGAATTACTACTCATGAGATGTGTTGAGGCTATTTGCTAACAGGGCTCTGGCTTGCACCGAGGCTGCAGTGGAGTGCGGTGGTCCGAGACATTTGCCAATGAGGGATGCCTTGGCCTGAGCTGGCCTGCTTAGATGCAGAGGTCGAAAGTCCATGGATTTCCTCTAAGGAATGACTCAAGCACCCTGATTCAGCAGAGAAATATTGGGGTCCTCAGAGTAAACAATCTCCCCAGCTGGTCTCACCTGGCCATGGTGACATGGAGGCATCCTAGTTTCTCCAGGAGCCTCCTACGTGACCTCAATAAGTGCAGTGGCCTTTTTTTTTCCTTTCAGAAAAAAAAAATCTGTAGAAAGGAATATCACTATCAAAATGGTAACCTATGATTCTAGATTTCAAATAAGGGCATCAAAGGCTCAAACCATAAACATAAATCCCAAAGAGATGCCTTCAATTTATCAAAACATCCTTCCCGGCCATGGACCAAATGTAACCGCCAGAGGGCACTAGTTGCAAGTTTGTGTTACTAGTGAACCTAGAAATTTTCTGACCCCAGCTATCTGTCCCCTCCAGTCAGAATATCCTCCCTGAATATGAGGGCTGTGCTGTGATGTGGTAGGTCCTGTCCATTGTGCCCTTCCAAGGTGCCAAGTCTAGCCAATGAAGAAACAAGCCATTTTCAGAGCCAACGGATCCCGCTGCTCAGGACCCCTGTCTGTTGAGGTTCCCAGGGGAAGGCTTGGAAAGTGTCTGTGGACTATAAAGAACCATGGCAGCCTATCAGGTTGCCGTAAGACACCCACCTGACCCCACAGGACAGAGATCCCTGTGATAGGTGCACATATCTGGCTTCAGAGGTCCCTGCCTCAATCCCCAGGAAGTTCCTGGGAACCACCCATGTGTGTCCAACAGAACAAGCCCAGCATGTGGCCTTGACAGGCGTGAGTCATCTAGCAATCACCACCTTTCTGAACTATCTGCCTCTGTGGAACTTCCTCACAGGTGGTTGAGCTACATTCTTCCCCTAACATCATGGCTTGGGACTATTCAAACACCAGACTTTAGAGCACTATTCTAGAACATTCCAAAACAATCATAGATTAACTAGAAAACTAAGTCAGAGAGTTTCTGCTCTAACCCCTCTAGAACATCTACCAGCCGCATTTTAGGTGCAAATAAACTCCCACTCTCAAACAAAGGCTCAGATCCCAGAGTGGTGACTAGGTGGAAAGTTAGGGGTAGCCTGCACACCTCGGCTCCCATACAGACTCCAGTCAGGCTTTGGTTGGGCTTTGATATCTCACCCAAAGTCAATCTTTTCTCAGCCTTGATGAACTGAACATTTCTTCTATGATCTGAAATACAAGCAAATTTGGCAGGGAGTTTCTACCCAAGCCATGAACCCCAGCTCAGGTGTGCTCCCAATGCAGTAAGATTGCCCTCGGGCCAGAGTTCCAGGAGCCATGGCCCACTGCCTCCTTTCATCCTCTTTCTCGAAGCTCACTCCCTCTCCACACTCGCTGCCTCCAGCTCGGATGAATGGAAGGTGAACAAAAGCCAGAGACACAGATTCATTAGTAATGGGGAAAACATGAGGGAAAGGTATCTTCCAGGAGAGGAACTCCAAGATGACGTCCACATGTGGGAGACAAAGGTGCCCTTAACCTGGACATTGGCAAATGGGTTCCTCCTCCACAGGGCCAGGTTCAGATAGTCAGCCAGTGCCGCAACTGCAATGAGAGATAACAAGGGAAATATAGTGAGGACAAAGCCAGTGGGGACATAGAGAGCCAAGGGCCAGCTGGTTAGGGCAACAAGAGGCAAAGAGGAGGCAAAAGGAAGAGCTTTGAAACACCTTCCCTAATTGGTGCTTGAGGTTGGATGCAAAGGGACCATCCCAAAGGAGCGAGCTCAGCAGGCACCATCCTCACTGCTTGGGCTAAGAACGCATTATTAATGCCCTACAGTTATTCCTTCCTTTTTATGAGATTTATATAAGATATAAAATGCTCAGCTTAGTTTGGTGACACTAACAAGACAGCTCACAGGCAGAATAAAAACTAGGAACATTGCAGCAGTTGGCATCCCAGGACTAGGAAACAGAGCAGAACAGCAGCAGGAGGAGGCATGGTGGTGACACAGCACAGTCTCATCATCTCCTGACCCCATCACCTTAGTCCCTAAGGCGAAGCTGGCTGCCACCTGGGACACCCAACGGAGAACAACCAGAACCCACCACATCCTGCCCCACACAACCCAAGGTGAACTCTTCATCTACCTGGAACTGTCTCACATCTCTCTGGGCCACCAGATGGTGCTCATTCTCCGGTGTGATTCCATAGGCCAGTCTCTGTGAGAAGGGAGAAAGGAGGGAGAGTAGGTAGCCCAACGGAGAGCAGCCCAGGTGTGAGGTCTTTGCCTCACAAAGTGAGGACATTTTAAAGGACCACCACCACTAATTTGTACATCCAAATAAGAATCATGACGTAACTTCAGAATAAAAGGCACCTTTGCTCTCTCTGTGTGTGTGTGTGTGTGTGTGTATGTGTGCATCTGTATGTGTGTCTGTCTGTCTGTATATGTGTGTATATGATGCATACACATACAAAAAAAGGAATCATGTCAGAAACCTCTGGTTCAGGCTGATCATACTGTTGTGATTAGAAAAGATGGTAGTGGGCTTGACAAGGAGAGAAGGGATGTCCGGGGACATTGCACACATTAAGAGGGAACAGGTATGGCTGAGGTTTGCCATCACATGTGAACAGCTGAAACAGCAGCGGTGCTGGCAGGAAGCAGCTCCCATGGGCCAGGCATTTTATTTAGCACCCAAGTGTTTTTCTCTTGCAGGTACACAGTATTATTCTCAGGTTACAGATGTGGAAACTGAGGCTCAGGATGGGTTATCTTTGTAAATGAGGTGGATATGTTGACCCTCAGTACCCACTCTTTCTCTCTCTCCCCCCCCCTCTCTCTCTCTTTCTCTCTCTCTCTCTCACCTCAGCAGGACTGTCCCCTCCCACCTCACCCCACACCATCCATCCCAGAGCTCACCTCCCAAAGGGAGCCCCGGATGCTGAAGAACTTGTAGATGATATAGGCAGGTACCAGGATCATGGATGAGAGGGCAATGCCCCACCCTACCCAGTTGGCCCAGGGAGGATAGACGTAGTCATCATAGGTGAGCGGCTTGAAGTTGATGATGCTGACCACCACCACAAACTGGAGGAAGGGATGGGACAGGGAGGGAAGGTGGACTCATGGAGAAACAGAGATGAGAGGTGGGGGAAGGGAGAAAAGAGTGGCCAAGATAGAAACAAAAAAATGAGATGATTATAGAAGGAGGAAATGAGGGAGGAATTGAGAGGGAGGAAAAAAAAAAAAAAAAAAAGAGGCGAGTGATAGCACAGACTCAAGGTGGCAAAGACAACAGGGGGAGGGAAAGACCAAAAGTGACTTTGAAGCCAGCACAAGGGCACCTGGGGGACCTGGCTAATGACCCACTAAGGTGGAATATCCCCCACCCCCACTAAGGGTCCCACATGCATGACCAAGGGCTTCTAGATCTCAGCACCTCCCGGCCCCTTAGAAAATAAGTATGCCTACCCCACCCCCAATCTGGATTCATCCACCCTACTACAGGTACCCCACCACACCCTACCCACCAGGAGGAAGGCGGGGCTCACAAACTTCCAACACAGCCTCCAGTACAGGCCTGGCTTAAACCCCATCATCTGTTGGATGTCATTGCTGAATCTGTCCACACCTGTGAGCACACGGGGCAAGCCTGTCATGGGGAGCCCACAGGTGCAGACCGGGGCCTCCCCTGAAGCCATTACAAGAGGTTCTGGCAGAGTGTGGAACAGGTGGCAGGTGATTGACACCTTGGAATGCAGGAGGGCTGGCAGGCACTTTGCTAATAACAAGGGAGGGGACAATCTCTGGGAGGGAGTCACCTTTCATGTGCTATTCTGATTATCTTAAGAGAGGGAAGCCAGAGCTCAGAGAAGGAAGGAGCTGATTCGGAATGCAGAGCCAGGTGCCTTGACCCAAGCCTGCCTCTTTCCTCTTGCATACTCCTTCTGCTGTATGTACACAAGGACACCCCCACCCCCCATCAGAATCTGAAAGAAGCCATTGGGCACTCATGCTACGATGTTTTCCAGAAAGAGCGAGAACAAGATTAACCTATTGGTGTTACGTAAAGGGAACACGAACAGTTAGAACACATTTGACAGCTTAGTAAACAAAATATAGTATATCTACTTAAGTTGTAAATTCAACCACATAATGAAAAAAGTCAAGATCAGTAGATTCTGTGTAATATTTGGGTCATGTGGGTCTAAAACTGTATGTTCATTTTTCACCTGGAGTTCAAGTTTAGTTAGGCATCTTGTTTTGTTTGTTTGAGCTGTTTGTTTTGGCAGCTGGGGAGCTGCCACTCTACTGATTCTGTTTCAGAGGCTGGCATCAGGCATCTCCCAGGGCCTTACATCCCAGTGAGCTGAGGACTGGGGAGGCTCTCACCTATGTTTAACAGGAGCTGCTCACCTCTGGAGATCCAGGTGGCTGTCCTGGACATGAAAAGCCCCTTTCCCTCACCAGATAAAACAGGCTCCAGGAGTTCCAGGGACCCAAGGCTGTGACACACTCACCATAAAACCAGGATACCCCAATGGCTTCCATCAGCACCGCAAACAGAATGGAGGTGCCTGCTGCAAAGGTGTCCAGCAGAGTGAGTACGTAAATTCCTCCCTAGGGCACAGAGAGAAAGGGCTTGAGCCATCTTTAGCTATAAACAGTCACTGACTACACCTACCAAGTCCTACCTATCCCCACTCCCATGTGCTCAGAGCCCTGTTTACAAACATGGGTGACATGGGTGTATGGCTAAATGTGTCTGCATTTTAACCAAGGGCTCTAGGAGCTGCTGGCTGGAAGAGTTCTGCTCGATACACAGTGTGATACATTTCCAGGGAACTTCTGCTGGCCCTAAGTCAATAAAAAGTAAATAATAGTGCTTGGAAATTATCAGTCCCAAAAATAGTAGTAGGCAACAGGGACCTACCGTTTTTTTTAAAGATTTATTTATTATAAAATATGAATATGCTGTCTTCATGCAAACCAGAAAAGGGAATCAAGTTGTGAGCCACCATGTGGTTGCTGGGAATTGAACTCAGGACCTCTAGAAGAGCAGTCAGTAGTGCTCTTAACCACTCAGCCATCTCTCCAGCTCAGGGACCTACCATTTTAAAGACACACTGTTTAATAGAGCAAGCCCGTGTGATCAGCCTCACTCAGCCCCTCCCAGTACCAAGGCTGAGAATGTCCCAGGTTGTCTCATGTCCAGCCTCACCTTAGTTATACAAAACATGGCCAGGAGGAAGGTGCTGATTGTGACACCAAATGTGAAGAGTTTCCGGTGTCTCTTCAGGACCTGGAAGTCATCGGCCAGTCCTGTGATGACTGCTTCCATGCCTCCCATCTACAGAGAACCAGGAAGGTGGGGCAGGAATGAAGGGGTTCTTGTAGCTCAGCCTTAGGACAGCAGGCTCTCCAGAAATTCCTCCCAAGTGTCTTTTCCCTTTTTCTACCCCAAACCTCAACTGAGCTCTAGTTATATGAGATGATAAAGTGTTAACTCATGCCTGCCTCCATTACAGGTCCCTGACCCTTGACTTAGTCAACATGAGTGGGTCCTGATGAGAAATAGAGAGCAAGGGATATATTGCCTAGATGACACATCTACATGCAAATAGAGCTTTCTAGAAACATCGACCAAAGAACTTCTCCAGAGTGGGAACTTCACTCCGCAGTATGTGACAAGGGGTTCTTACTGCCTTTCTAATCACCAAGCAAAGTGGTCACATTAAGTACAGGCTCTTGGAGTCTAGTCCTTATGAGCCACTGTTGTGGCAGACGATAATGACAGTTGTCCCTTGCTCCTCTCCTCTGCCTTTGGCAGACATTGTTAATCAACATCAGTGCTCTTCCCTGTAGTCAGGGCCTTTTCCAACACACTGCTCTGGCAGATCCACCAAACGAAAAGCAAAAACAATAAGATCTGCTGGCCAGCCCCTCTCAAAGGCATTTAAGAAGGAAGGGCGGAAACGGCCATAAAAAGCTGTCAGGAACCCAACTCTGCACACAACTAAATAAGAACAATAAAAGAACCACAGATCTAGTAACCTAACAGGGTTCAACGTGTTTGGGTCAGTTGTCAGTAATAAAATATAATAGATGAGAAAGTGCTGGCTCACAGAACATTCTATTCATGTCCTTTCTGAAGTCTGGTTCCCCACCTGCAAAAGCAGAGCACTGGGCCGGCATGTCTGTGGCCCAGTACAATTTGGAGTTCCTGTAGGTTCCTGGCTTTGACCTGGGCTATCATTTTGAAGGAAGACTCATTTTCTTGTTTGGATTAAAATAGGGCCCTTGGAAACAGGCGCCGGACAGCAGCGGCCCTGCAGACTGAGTACTAGAATGGGTTGCATGGGTGGAGAATGGTGCACTTCTGGGAGGGATCACTCACTGAGCTGTCTAGCCCCAGAGCCAGGAGCATCAAGAAGAACAGAACAGCCCAGAACGTGGATCCCGACAGAGTGGAGATGGCTTCTGGATACAGGATAAACACAAGACCAGCTCCTGTAAGAAATATTAGGGCCGGATCAATGGGTGGGATGCTCAGTAGGGGCTTCACAGGGCGGGGGAGTTCCAGGCCAGCCTCAGGATGCTTGGTCAGTCTCATGTGGGTAGCACAGGCTCATCTGGGTGTGAAAGATGGACCACAGTTTATCTGAGCTATTGTTCAGAGCTCTTAATGTTTCCCAAGCTGCCCTGTGTCAAAGCCTTGATCCCCAGCTGGTGCAATTGTGAAGTGGTGGGAACTTCAAGAGATGAGGTCCAAAGCAGTCTTCCATTCTTTGAGGACGCACCCTTGTAGGAGATATTGGGATTTCCTCTCTCTTCCCTTTGCATCTCAGTGAACCGGTTATTCCACCATGTGGTCCCACCATGCAGGCCCCAAAGCAGGAGTGCCAATGAGACATTGACTAGAACTTTCAAAGCTGTGAGTCAAGTAACCCTGTCCTCCTTATACATCATTTATCTTGGGTATTTTTTAAATAGTAATACAAAGCAAATGAATACAATCTGTGCACCAAACAAGCAGGCTGACTTATAGCTGCCTGAGCAGCTGAGTCCATTAAAGGCTGCCCTTCCCCTGGTGTCAACTTCCTTGTGGCCTTAAGAACACAGGCAGCCATAGGAAAGGACAAAGGTTCCAGAGTCAGGCTGACTGGGGTCAAATGCTAACATCATTGCTCGCTAGCTCTCACTTGGCTTAAATCCCCCAGTAGAATCTGCCTTGCAGCTTTGTAAGAGCTAAGTGGAGGCAAGCAGGTATATCCTGAATGAGCTTGTCCCCACTGAAATTCGTGCTCAGGCTTGCCCCCCAAACTAGTGGTATAAACAGGGTTGAGGACCTTACAGAGATGTTAGTGAAACTAACTGTCGCTTTTGGGAGTTCCTACTCACTAAGAGTTAAGCACACTCTTGGGGAGTAGAATAACATAAATCAAGACTGTCCTATGAGTATGAGCCTTTTGATGTGGACATTTCTCCTTCATTTCTCTATAATAAGATAAACATATATATGACCTGCACTAGAAGCCTAACTGATGACCCGTCTCCAATGTTCTGGACTTCCAGAATGTGTAAGCAAGCTACAGTTGCTAAGAATGTTCACTGATGACTTCCTTAGCCAGACCTCACAGTCCTCCAAGCATAGAGCAGCTAAGAACCAGCTGTGTTTTTCTTCATTTCACTGTAAACAAAGTGGCCTGGCCACCTACCTTCAGTGGCAACATCCTCAATCTTGACCTTATGTACATGGGCCATGTAACCAAGGATGGAGAAGATGGCAAACCCAGAAATAAAACTGGTAACACAGTTGATGGTGCTGGTTAGCAGGGCATCCCTAGTAGAGAGAGAAAGAGAGAGAGAGAGGAGCTGTTACTGACAGTTCAAGTCCGCCTGACTCCACCCCTACTCTGCCCATGAACCACGGGCCATCTATGGAATCCTCAGTCTGATCCAGCCTCAAAGGTCACCAACCCTCTTCCCCATTGCCCTGTTGTCACTTGGAACCCAATGCCTCACTATCTGCTGCACAGCGCATAAGCAAATAACTAACCAAAGGCATGTGGCAAACTCTTGGTGGTCAGGGTTACTCTCTCTGTAAGTAAACTCTCCCTTATGACTGCTAGCTCCTTCTGTTGTCATTTCAGTATTGCTAAGATGATCCACCCTTCCTTCTTGGCTTATTTCTCATGGCTTCTGTCATAGACTTGTAGAGCAAGGAAAACAAAGCAATTTATTGATCCACAGACACTCCACCTCCCTGTCTTTGTCCATGCCATTCCTTATCACCTATGCCATCCATTCCATTCCACACCTGCTCACCACACTCTCAACTATACTCCCAGGCTGCCCTCAAGTTCACTTCCAGACTTTTAATGGCAATACCTTACTAAGGGGATGGCCACCCCATTTTCTGACATCCCTTAAAACCTCTCCTGGTTGTACATTCATACTGTTTTTTCTTGAATCAAAGACAGCTATGCTGCCTTAATTATTAAACAGAGAGAGAGAGAGAGAGAGAGAGAGAGAGAGAGAGAGAGAGAGAGAGAGAGGCAGCCCCAAATGTGTCCCAGCTCTGAATTCGTCATAGCACAGGGTCTGCAGAAGGTAGCATTAGGTAACACATTGAGTCAAACTGGAGATGGTCTCTTCTGCGTCCTATCTGCCCTGAAGACTTCCCTCTTACCCAGCTAGCCCTCATTGTTCAACCTGCTCCTCCCTGACAGAGTATTGCATGGACAGAATCAGGCAGCCTCACCTCCTTTGGAAGCCATGCCATGCTCCTCTGTGCCAGTGATCCTTTCCCATGGGCTCCTATAGCTGCTGACCTCAACTTTCCCAAGAGGTGTGTCCTAGTGAAATTTATTCCTCCGGCCCCATAGATCACATCAGGGTTCTCAGAATGACCAGGATGGTCTACAGGGGACATGTGGCTTCCTATCTAGATAAAGTCTTCTCCCTCCTCCTAGAAGAACCAACCCAAGATTCAAAATGTTGAGCACTGAAAGAGTACTTACCTGTAACAGTTGTTGTCAAATTTATTGTAACTGGCAAACGCAATCAAGACTCCAAATCCAGCCCCCAGGGAAAAAAATATCTGGGTTGCAGCATCAATCCATACCTGAAATCATTAAACAAAACTCATCACCACCTCTACTTCCTACAGACTAGATAACCTCCCCAAGAATGCTGTGCACTAGGAGATGTGGTCTAAAGTAGACATCAGACAGTTACAGTGACTAGAATCTTTATAGCATCTTCTGGCTCCAATACCAGCATAGTCACATCCTGGGGGAGCCCAGTGGATCCATTGAATGTCCAGCTTTTCAAGAAAGTTAATAAACTAGGAATTCCATGCTAGAATATTGACAGGGTAAGACCAAAGGGCTTTGGCCATCTCAGGAGTTAAGAAGCTGAGACCTTAAGATGATAATGACTTCAGCTGGACTTCCCACTGTGACAATGGAGTTTACTTTCCTATTCACACTCTTGGGTGACAAAAATATGTGGCTGGTGGACTAAAGATTTGAACTTTTCTCTCTGTTATGGTTTGGCCCTGGTCAGTCTCATTGTCCCAATATGTAAGCTTGGATTGTTATTATATACTTATATATAATGTGTAATATTTCTAATATGTTATAATATTATAATTATTTTCAGTACACCTAAACTAAGGCATTTGAGTAAGATGATGTCTGCCATGTCTCTACTTGTATTACCCTGGATTTCCCCAAACTTCCGCTATAATGGGGGGAAGGCATATTCATTCACTGAGACTTCACTAAAGCCTCAGTGCCTGCAGCACTGAATGAATGAGGGGAAGCTAAGCAGGTGTGGAACACATGGGGGCCCTGCTGTACTCCACAAGTTTCAAAGTGACCTGTGGCCTATGGTCTATCCTTTTCCTAAGAGCTTGGTGGTCAGCTTGGCACTCAACTAAGAAATAAACATATCTAATTGTACCCCCTCTTAATCCTATAGTAGTGCGTCCATCATCACCAGGCATAAGAAGCCTCCTCTACCTGGCCCAATTCTTGGTGGCCCCTGGGCACTCACCGTGGCCTCTTTGAGGCGGTAGAAGTCAATGTGCAGGTAGGCGTTGATGCCATTGGAGGCACCAGGCAGTGTGACACCATGGACCAGGAGCACAAATAGCACAAAGTAAGGTAGGGTAGCTGTGATCCACACGACCTGGGAAATAGACAAGCTAGCTGTGAGAGTCTCACCCTGCCCATGACCTGGGGAGGTCCTAGGACTAGGACATGGCGTCTTTTCCTGGAAAGCAAGCATGCTATGCCCCACTTTCATTCTCCTAGTACTGGAGGCATCATCTTCATCTCAGGACAAGGTTCTTGGCCAGACCTCAGGGACAGAACAATGAACAGATGCAAGGCTCCCTGGAGAAGCTCAGAACTGATTGAGTCAGTCACTTAGCAGTTAGGCCTGAGACAGAAGCTGAGGTCACCAAAGGCAAAAACTAACTTTTCAAAGCCCTGGATGCCTCTTCATTAGCAAAACTGCCTTTCCAGGCCTCCTAAGCTATTTCATATTGAATAGAGCCCACTTACCCTCTTCCTATCTATCAGCCTTGCCTTCATCACACTGTAGACATTGGTTGTTGCACCCAACTTAGAGGCAGGCTATTTAAAATTCCCAGTTTCTCTCTCTTCCTATCTCCATTTTCCTTCCCCTCCTTTGCCATCTCTTCTCCTTTAGCCCTTCCTTTTTGTGTAAGTGTGCTTTTATTTCCTTCAGTGATGAGGCTAGAATCCAGAGCCTTCTGCCCATCAAGCAACTCCTCTACCACTGAGATACCTTTTTGTTGTTTCATGAGACATTGGCTCACTTGTAGCCCAGGCTCTCTCAAATTCATGATCCTCCTATCTCAGTCTCCTAAGTGCTGGCATTACAGAAATGTGTACAACATTTAGCTTCTGTCTTTTTTCCCTTCTCCACATTTAAGTACACTATCTGAAGTTTGGTGCATGTGGCTGGGCAGAAAAGAGAAAGAAATTCTTCATTTTGGTCGTAGCAGATTGAGACCATGACAAACTGTCATTGCACATGACCTTCAGAATCAAAACAGCCAGCCACACCCTGACCAGCTAGGAGGGAAAGAAGGAGGTGACCAGGAGGGCTGTCATCTTTACTCATCACTCATGCTCTTTGCCACACATTTCAGTACTCCAGGGTTGCTATATACAAGAACACGGAAGAGAGTTCTCAGTCCTGGACTTATGGTTCAAATGGCCTAAGGTACAGCCTCAGCTCCAGTATTTTTCCCAACCGAGGTCAATGTGTAGCCAAGGTTCAACATCTCCACTCTTGTGTAGCTGTGGGCTGCAGTATTTTCTTTGCAGGAAAGCCAACAGAACACTGAGCCAGGGCCAGGTAGTCAGACCCTAGAAAGACACAGCTGAATCATGTGGACACATAGCTTAAAGACCGGGTTGCCTTTTTTGTTATAGCTGAGGCACTTTGCCTCCTAAGGAATCCATACACAACCCTAGAGAGAACATGCAAGACTTAAGGTGTGACTGGGGGTAACATTCTTTGTCAGCCTAGAAAGATATGGGCCCCAAACAAAGCTTGGTATATTAGTGACAAACTTACACATTTTCCCATACCCATATTTAGAGACTACAACTTATCTTCCTGACTTCCTTATTCCTGGTATATATGTGTCCTTTAAAATGCTTGTTAGGTAAATGAATGAATAAATAAATTAATGAATTGTCATATAGATGAGAGGTTGCATTAGAAGATGAGGTGGATGGTTGCATATAGAACTGTGTTTTAAGTAAGTGAATGGATGGATGGGTATCTAAGTGGGCAGGTGGTTGAGCAGAGGGATGGAAGAATGCAAGTGCAGGTGAGCTCCAAAGCAGAAGCTTAGCGAATGACAGAATTAGTCAATGGAAGAGTGAACTTATGAGCAAATGAATGGCTGAGGAAACACCATGGGTAGACCATCCAGTGGTGAGCACATCTGGTTCAGAGTGAAGCAGAGAAGGCTCCCCTACCCTATGGCATCCAGTCAGTGACTCCTTAGGTCTATGAATTCTTTTTGAGAACATGGGCTTTGGGGTCTGTGTTCTTTGAAGGGTCATGGGTGCAGAAACATGAATAAGAAACTTGATAACAACTGGGGAGTAAAACAAGCCCTTGGAAGTAAAGCTGTTGCATCTGGGTGGTCTCATGTTGGTCTTGGATGATTCAGTTTCACAAACTGGGACAGATGGATCTCAACCCTTGGCAGTGGGAACAAAGAAGAGCCGTCATCCGTCCTTATCCTAACAGCTACAGTTTCCTACAACTCATGACAGCAGCTGTGGCCCAGATGCACTGCCCTGGCCAGGAAGCTGGGTGTGACCACACTCCTTCCCTTGAAAACAGCACCCAGTGTTCTGACTCCACGGGTCCTCCCATGGGGCCTGGAGGTTGTCCTGCACTGGCCATGAGTGAGGTTCCAACGTGGATTTGGTTTTTCCCAAGGAACAGACAGTAAGTGTGTCAAACATCAAAACCAGCAGCTTGTTTTCCCCATGCTCATACATTCAAAGTTGAAGATGTTGGTGGCAGATGTGTTTTCAGCAATTTAGAGCATTTGTCAAAAACTGTGTTCCCTGTGCACGGAGCATAGGAGGAGATGTCTGAGCTCCACGAGAGAGAGAGAGAGAGAGAGAGAGAGAGAGAGAGAGAGAGAGAGAGAGAGAGGGAGAGAGAGAGAGAGAGGAGCTCCCTTTTCTTTTTTCTGTCACTTGAAGTGTTGTTTGGGTTTTGATTTTTTTTTGAGACATAGTCTCACTAGGTAGCCCAGGATAACCTACTCTAACAGACCAGGTTGGCCTCAAACTCACAGGCATCTACCTTACTCTGCTTTCTGAGAGCAGAGACTAAAGAAAAGCATGTTCCATCACGGTCCATTCTTAAACATAAATTCTTACTCACATGGATGTGTCTGTGGAAACTTTCTGAGGTTCCACAGTACCAAACTCAACCCAATGGCTGATCATAAAACTGAGGGAGACTGTGGCTCATAAAAGGAAGAGTCTCCAGACAGTAGAGCTCCTCCGAGGAGGGGCTGCGGCTCCATTATTGGAAGCATGTGTGCTTTGCTATGCATCCAGGCATCAGGCCAAGGAGAGCCTTAGTCAAGAAGATGTCCATTCACCAGAAGCTCATCAGAAAGGGGAGCTCCTACTCCACCCACACCAAATCAGACTCTATCCAGGGAAGACCAGAATTCTGAGCTTTACCAGGGTTCCCCTCAGAGTCCTCTTAGACCTGCAGTTGGAGAAGCTCTGATGGGCATTATACTCCAACACTGAAAATATAAATACCCACACAGCTAGGAGGAAGCTCCTCCCTACACGTAGTGGCTAGCTAGCCTAGCCCACCTGCCAAGTGTCAGACCTGTGCCTCAAACAAGCAAACAAAAACAGTCAACAGGAATGCCAATCTGTAGTCTTCTCTTTGGGATTCACATGTCCACACACACCCAAATACATACATGCACCCCACACATATGTAAACATACATATGTGCACACGAATAAGAATTAAAAAGAAAATAGTAAAGTAAATATCCACACTGTATCCCTGTGAAACTTCATTGACTTTTCCAGATTTAGGATTTGTGGTTTTTGAATTGGATTTAGGAGCCATATTCACTAACAGTGAAGACTGTCTTGTACAGAAGAATTTATAGGGTATGGCATAACACCAATGTTGCTTTAAAAAATACCGCTCCATAAATAGTGTAGTGTAAGCATGGGTCATATGCAAATGACTTTGTTCTGTGTAACTCAGTCAGATCAAGTCACAAAGGCAAGCCAGGGTCAGCCTGTATTGACACAGTAGGGAGAACACAGCTGGAATTTAGACTAGACCATAAGTGAAAATGCAAACAACAACAACCCAAAAAAAGCTTTTAATCAGTTAAATATTCTAAAACTCAAATAATCTCTGAATTTGTCTGGCTTTCCCTCTCTTCACATCCCTCCATCTCTACTAGAACTCAGGACACTATCTGTCTGTTCCCATCTTCCAAACAGCCCCAAGGCTGGCAGTGAAGTCAGTAAGGAGGAATGGCTGCTGCTGGCCAGCTCTGTCATCTCATCGCATCTCCCTGAAGAGAGGCCTCCAAAGTTTCTCAGAGTGTAGTATGGTGTGTGAAACAGATTGTGTGGAGACTCAGGAGAGGGGGAGCCCAGCACTGCTTCTGGTTCCTGCTGAACTCCTACTCTGAGGTGCTCACTGGGCCAATGCAGCTGTACTGAGTGTGTGGTCTGAGGTATCCCCCTTCCCCCAGCTCAGACTATGCCCTGCTCCCACCTTCCCAAGAGCCAGGCAGTCAGCAGCTTTCCAGGCCATCTCCTCTTGCATATTTTTGACTCATTCCAGGCCCCCTCTGTGACTCTGGAGGAGGACTAAGAAAATCTTGTATGCTGGTCCAGAAAGAAATTAGCAATGCACTTGGAGTCCTCATCAACCCGTTTACAAAAACAATTAAAGGCAGAGCACTGGAATGTCCCAAGTGAAGCCAATGCTAGAAATGACCTGCCCATGGACCCCCCTGGGGGCTCTGTATGCTCAAACATCAGAACTCTGGGAGACTGATGCAAATGGGGCCCTGGCTTCAGTTGACCCTGCAGGGCCATACATACTTTTCTTCCCTGTCCACATGGAGGGCAATGTCCTGGTGAAACACTCCTCCTCGCCTCAGAAAGTGCATTTGGCAAGACGGACTGAGCATGCTCAGCTGTGCCTGCTCCTGCTGATCTCTTGGTGACACCAGTCTCCCTGCCAGCTGCTTATGATCTGTTCATAACTAAGGAATGAGCTTGGGTTTCATATTAGAATACTGATGACTCTATACCCATCTTCTAGAGTTCATAGGATGGGCTGTGCGGCCTGTTCCTGGTGCCAAGAGCAGCATGGAGAGCCCTAAGCAGGGCTGGCCTAGGGCTTCCACACCTTGGCAGCTTTGCTCACACAGTCTCCTCCACAGAGAGACTTTTCCCTTCTCTTCCATTCTACCCAAGCCTATCCTGGCAGGCGTAGCACAAATATCACCTTCTCCACAGCCTTGGTAGACCTTAGGAAATATGTAGGAAATATGACCTATCTCAAGTCAACATACAAGTGGCTGCATCTGTCTGTCTTAATAGAGCTAGCTGCCTGCTTGGTTAGCTTGATAACAGTTTAAAAATGTACAGTTTATGTTTTTCTTATGATATAATTGGACTACCAAGTGTGAAATTATTTATAAGGTGAAGTTAAGTTTAAAAGAAAAAAAAAAGCAAACTACATAATAACAAGTGTAGTTTGTAACCCTTGGTGTTTATTTAAAGGAGGCTATACATAGATGGCTCCCCCACACACCACCACCACCACCACCCCCGACAAAGACTCAAAGCGCTGGACACCTGTGCTGACTCCAAGTCTATTTAGCATCTAGAATAGCACATGGCAGGTGTCCATAACAGCTTAATAAATTGAATAAAGTCTCCCAGGGGGTTGGAGACATGGCTCAGTAGTTAAGAGCACTATTTGCTCTGCTTGAGGTCCCAAGTTCAATTCCTGGCAACCACATGGTGGCTCACAACCATCTATAATGAGATCTGGTGTCCTCTTCTGGCGTACATGTGTACATGCATATACAGCACTCATATACATAAATAAATAAATAAATAAATAAATAAATAAATAAATCTTTTTTTTTTAAGTTCCCCAAGCTTACCCACCTATTTTTCAACCCATCAATAAATATTTCCTGAAGATCTACTATGCTCCAAACATCAGGATGATAGCAATCTAAAATTGGTTTTAGCATTGGGTCGAAGAACAAGCATGATGCAAGCTGAGACTGGAAAAGCAGCTTCATGTGAGGTCTCTTCCACTTGGAGTGTGCTCTGGGAAGTCAGGTGTCGTGTTGTGAGATGTCCAGGACACACAGAAAAGCTACATGGAAACAATCCCAGGCCCACTGACTGACAGCTCCAGCTCAGCTCCCAGACAGCCTCAACCACCTAGGATGTTCCAGTCCTGTCAAGTCTCCAGACATACGGCCCAGGCAATATCACGCAGAGTAAGAACCATCCAGCTGAGCCCAGTCAATTGCCAAAACTGTAGGCATGGCAAGACGCTTGCCCATTTAAATTCTATACTTTGCTGTGGCTTGTTCTATAACAGTATCTAAGCAAGACAGTAGAATGAACACATCCTGGCTTACAGTTGAGTTTAATTACAATTGAGTTGTAGACTACATGGAGTCCCAGTGGGATCATTATTTCCATGTTAATCCCCAAACTAAGAATCAACAGGATCCACCCTCTATGCATACGCCATCTCTGAGAGGTGACCGCAGGACACAGCACCACCCGAGTTCTGATTAGCTAGCCTTGTAGTCTTCTCTTAAGTACCTAGAACACGTGGGAGTGCACAGCACTGAATTAGAACTAAAATACACATCTATTTTTGAAAGCATTTTTCTCCCAAAAATTCAGCGCGGATTTACTAGTAATATAGCAAAGCAAACTGTTGCTTTCCCTGTAGGATGCAATGCTTACATGCAGTTTTAGGTGAGATCAGTTTAGGTCAAAGATCAGTCAGTAGTTGCTTTAGCCTTGGCCTCAGAATTTAGAGGATGCCCCAGGCTCTAATCCCTGCTATCACGAACTTTTCAAGGGAAAATGTGAAGAGGCTTAATCTACGTACACCCCTTCTACCCGGATGTTGGGCAGGGCCAGCTTTAGGGTAACAGGTTTGTCCACATACAGGCTGAGATGAGGGTGTGACCTGAACTTGTAGTCCTAGCCTCATTGCTTTGTATCAGTCACATGGTAGAAACTAGGAAAACACGAAACAAACCCCTCGTCTTTACAGAGGTATTACCTTGCCCGATGTCTTCACTCCTTTCCAGAGGCTGAAATACAAGACGATGATGACGACCATCAGGCAGAGCAGCAGCTGCCACTGAGGCAGGCCGATGTCATGAATCCCACTGCTCTCATGCAGGTGCAGGACACCCCGTCTGTGAGCAGGAGAGAAAACAGCATCAGTGAGGATGACCAAGTGCCTTGTGATGGTAACAGGCCTTGGCATTCTCCCTAACTCTAGGGTTACTGTGTGGGCCAGCCACGGTCCGCCATGGTCCGCCATGGTCTGCATCTGAGATATCCTAATGGAGTGCCAGTTGCTGGCCCTGAGAACATGGTGCTAAGACAGGGGAGTCCCCTGTTCTCCAGACTTTATGTTCTAAACTAGCAGTTCTCAGTAGGAGAAAGAACAGTGTTCACACACAACAAAACCCCAAAATGGTAATATCTACCATTAGTAGAATTAATGGACGTACACATGACAACCCCCTTCCCCCAAAAAGTCCACCATTAGTGGAATGGACAGAGAGTAGAGTACTACATGACCTCCACTCCTGTGGAGACGAACCTTTCACATCCTATGGCTATGGCAAACAGATGAGCAGCTTCTGTCTGGTCTCATTCAGATGAAGTTCTGTGAAACATGGACAAGTAAGCTGGATGATTGGAAGTCACTCTGGGCTCAAAGTGAGAGTTGCCAAGCACTTCTAGGACTAGGGATGCTTATTCCTGGCCTATGTCACATGGCTATGTTCAGTTATGACAGTTAATGTGCTGGCTCTTTGCAACACACATTCTTTTGTGCTACGGTATCCTTCAATCAAAGACATTTTTAGACCAGGCATAGTGGCACGTGCCTGTAATCCCAGTGCTCTGGGAGGCAGAGGCAGAGGCAGACAGATTTTTGTGAGTTTCATACCAGCCTGGTCTACAAAGTGAATCCAGGAAAGCCAAGGCTATACAGAGAAATCCGGTCTTGAAAAACAAAAACAAAAGCAAAGCAAAGAAGAAAAAAGAAAAGAAAAGAGGGAAGGGGTGTTTTTAAACAAACAGGATAGGCATTCTGAAAGCTAGAGGGTATCAAGAGCCTATGTACTATCGGCAGTGAAGGGGTGAACAACAGAATAGGTAGTAAAATGACCACTTGCTAGTTAGAACCTAAAGCACCTGCCCACATGGTCAAATAAAACAACTGGATAAAACAATAGATCAGGCCCCAGGAAGTGGTTGTCCCACTAGGCGCAGAGGCTCTTCAGCAGTTCAACACCTAGGAAGTCAAGCAACCAGAACAGAGAGTGACTTAGTGGGACCTTTGACCACACCTATGTCATGCATTCCTCTGGAAAGGTTGCTGGAGGCTGGCCCATCCGGACCATAGACACACTTGGGAAGCTTCCGGCATTCAACCCCTGACTTGATGGGGTTACATTCCATCATCAGCAGTAGCATTAAGTGTAAAATCCCAGTAAAGAGTGGTGCATGTTAGGAGGAGTCAGGAAGCTGCAGGCCCCCAGAATGGTCTCTGTCTACTTGCTTCTGAGTGTTACACTGAAAGGCTGGCTGACAATTGCTATCTCCAATGTCCTTTCCTCCAGGGGAACTCACCAGTCACCTCTGACATACACCTTTAACCCTTTCAGTTTCTGTGGCTCCTGACTCATCTGCCAGAAGAGTTTCTACATGAGACATCCAGGCTGACTGCATGGTTGTCCCTCAGGATCCCTGGAGGATTTGTTCCAGAACCTTCCATGGATACTGAAATCAGTGGATTCTCAAGTCCCTTGGATAAAATAGCATTGTATTTGATATCTCTTACACAGGCCATTTTGTATATTTTAGACCATCTCTAGATTGTTTTAATACACAGTAACAGTAAACGTGCTATTCTGTATCACTGTGAAGACAAAGGCGAGACACAAACTTTTGTCTGTACCTGTTCATAATAGTCATATTTTTCACAGTGTGATATGGAGGTTCGCTGCACAAAGGTCTCCCAGGAAAGATAGGTAGATAAATCACTCCTGGGTAGCTAGGACTCAGCCCAGGTCCGGCAGCTCCATGTGAGATTTCAAACAGACAAATGTCCTCAACTCTTCTTGCTAAACCCAACAATCCATCTTCTATTTTTAAAAACATCAGAACCCAGGACCACCCCCAAGGATATCTAGGGAGGAAAGGTGAATACCCAGCATGCATTTCCTTCTCTTAGCAAGTCTTCTTTCTACTTGTAGTAAAATCCCAACTCTGCAGATCCTTAGAGTGCCCAGGGTGACCTCCTAATTTCTCACGTAGAGACTTCACTTCCCTGTGTGGCATTCTGCAAATGCCTGTGTTCAGCATCAGCATTATAAATTGTACTGTTGTGCTCCAAGCAAGCAGCAGGTTCACATACTATCCTTCCTTTGAATAAAGCACTAATTCAAAAGATACGCTGATGGTAAAAAAAAAAAAGCAAATATCTTTGATGGAAAAACAGTTAATTGTCTTATCAGATACATACGTACACACACACACACACACACACACACACACACACACACACACACACTTATAAATGCTATCTCTGCCCCTTCTTCCTCTTAATCCCTCCAATCCTTTCTCATTTTCCTTTCCCTCTTTCTTCCCCCAGTGTTCTTCCTCTCTTCCACCTCCACCCCATAAGGAGAATTATGAAATAGGGCCTTTCATCTGAATATAATTTGGAACCTGCCAGAGGCACCAGTTGTGCATGAAGCCTCATTCTCCAAGCATTAATTCCTCTTCAGCCACAGGACTCTCAGCTCACACATTAGAATTGCCTAATATCAAAATAATCTTTCTGTTTTCTGTTGCTGTTTGATAGTCTGTTTCACCACGTAGCCCAGGCTAGCCTGGAACCCACGACACTCTTCTTGCCTTATTCTCCCATGAGCCACCAGAGGAGACAAAAATCAATCTTTTGAAAGCTGTTTTATACATCAAAGCTATCTGCTGCCATCTATGCACTCTTAACCAGTTAAGTCAGAACCTCTGGGGGAGTTGGCACTTGGGCACTAACGTCTTTGATTGGCAGCCAGAGATTGAACCTGCTGAGTCAGAGACCTACCCAAATGACAGGCTCCTGCTAGACCAACCCGAGCCTTCCAGAATCTGTCTAACTTTCCTGCCAAAGTAAGACTGGCTTTCTGTACTTGAGATAGGAAAGGCTTGAGGGGTTTCCTAAGAAGTGAGTTAGTAACTCTTCTGGAAGCCTGGGTGCTTGGAGGAGCGCACAGGTAATGAAGTTGAACTCACTTTTACTGGTTGAGCTAAAAAATAAAAATAAAAATAAATCAGATTCAGTGCTGATGAGAGCATCTCCTCCCAGTTTGGAGATTCACCAGCTTAGCCCTGAGCAGTTAACATTTACCAGTAGCCTGTGAAGCTGTGAAGGCCACTGCTAATGCTGTGTGTGCATTCATTTGCTCTGTCATTCATAGCAGGTGTTTTATTATTTGCAGGAACATGAAGGGCAGTAAATTGTGGCACAGAAGTTATCCAGGCTCCCCCAGTCGGCCCTGTCCCTGGATCCTCTGTGACCTGACCCCACACCTAGCGCCAAGCCCTCTGTAGCTCTGCTCTGATCCAGGCTGTGTGTCAGAGGCTGCTGGCTCCAACACACGTGAAGCTCCCAGGATATGGGACAATGCAAATAGGTGCATGTAAACGGCCCCAGCTGGGAGCTTTCTCCCTCTTTAGCAAAGGACTCTCATGAGGATTTGGTTGCAGAATGCAGGCCATACCCTGAGCCCAAGAAATTCCCCACAAATGGCAGCTGTAGCTATCATTGCATCTGGGCTTAGGCTTCCTGGGGGAGTAGCAGATGTCTACAAAGGAAGCCGAGGAGCACTCACAAAGTTCCCCAAGAGACTGCGAGCAAGACAGGCTCTTCTGACAAGGTTGCTAGTAGCCAGGAGAGGACAGGGGGAGCTGGCAGCAGGTACACAGCAGGTGCAGTGGCGAAAATCAAGGATAAGAGCAATTGTGAATGATGAATGAGGCTGGGTGAGTGATCATGACCCACGGTGACACTCGCATTGCTCCCAAACATCCAGTCTCTGAAGCCCCAGGCACTTGTTTTGGCTTCAGACTGCTCACCATGTCCCATCTCCTCTAACAACAGCCCTTCCTAGTCTTCTCTCTTGTCCTCACTAGTCAGACACACACACCAGACCCTTATTCTCTTCCTCCAAGACGATTGAAGGTGCCACTGGCTCCCCCAATCCTGGTCTCTCTGCCTCACACTAGCTCTCTTAAATCCACTCTCTCTACTACTGAAGGATGACACGAGTGGCACGCTGATCTAACCTTCTCACTCTTTTATCTCCAAATACTCAAGAGACTTGTTATCACCTAAGACAGAACTTCACACTGAGATGATGCTTCTTGTGTCTGGATCTTCCTAGTTATTATATATGGATGGCAAAGGGTGGTCTTGGTATCTACTGAGTAGAGACCAAGGATGCTACCAAATATATAGGACAGTGGCTGCCCCCACTCCCCAGAGAGAATCATCCTAGTGTAAATTATGCCCATCAAGTTGTGAAGTCCAGCTCTACAAGCTATAAACATGAGGCTTTCAGCATCAGTGAGCTCTCATAGCCCACTGCTGCCAAATTTATATCTCCTTTGCCACACCTGCCTTTTGCTCTTGGCAGCAGCAAGATATTTGTCTGCAATCATCAGATGCTCCCCTGACCCTAGGGGAAGATCTTGGGATCCTTGGGACCATCTGTTCCTGCATCCCTAGAATACATTTTCACAATCCAATTTGTCAGCCTGGCCAACCTTTGAGTCCTGCTAGTCTCAAATTAGAAATGATTCCCTGACTTACAGCTTTTATTTACAGAGAGAGAAAGGATAGAAGGTGGGGGAGGGTAAGGTAAGAGAGGGGGAGAGAAGAAAGGAGAAAATGGGGGTGAAGATGGACTGGATTGGGTGGCTGAGTGTGACCAAAGATATAGAGTAGGCTAGACTCACTTGATACTTAATTCTGCTTTGTCTTATAGTTTTATGGGTCAAATATTGAATAGTGCCAATTGCCATTTTGGCTAATTCGACTGTGAAAAATTTCTGTCTTTGTCTCCATCTCTTTCTGGTCTCTGTGTCTCTGTATCTCTCTGTGTCTATGTCTGTCTGTCTGTCTGTCTGTCTGTCTGTCTGTCTGTCTCTCTCGCTCTCTCTCTCTCCAGGGAATCACCCTGCTTGTTTGAAACTTGGGGAAATGCCCGAGTGTCCAGTCATACAACTGAAGCTTCCTCACAGAATAGGCTGCCTCATCCTCACACATATCTGAAGAACCAAACTCAAGAGTTAATCATAGTGAAGAGGGTTAAGGACCAACCTCCCAAGCTATGGGGTTGGCACAAGTAACTTGGGTTTGTATTCCTTTTCCAGCAGCTTAATGGCTGTGAATCATCACCAAGGCCACCGTCCAGGCTTTCCAAAGCCTGTGGGCCCAAACAGCTCCAGTTCTCACTTGACATTTAAGCATGAAGAGTTAGTATCAGGGAGGAGGGAGAATTCTCTTACTCGCCAGCAGTGTTATGGGTAGAAAACTTCTATCCTGATTCATTCACTGAAGGTGCCACTTACAGATAAGGCTAGAACTTTAGTAGCTTTCAGCAGTGGCCCTTTGTGGCTTTGGGCCCAGAGCTGGGAGAGAGCAGCAGTTTTGTTCCCTCGAATGATACGTTTAGTCTGTCTGAGTAGAACAAGCTTGGCCAGGATGCCTGGAGAAAAAGAAGGAATTACCCAGCCTCTGCAGGGCTGGCATTGGCTCACATTTGTTGCCTCTTTAAAGTTGAGTTGTCTTTAAAGCAGTATTTCAACAAAAAGGACATGTGCTACACAAAATCCAGAGGCAGCCCATGATGGTGCTCTGGGAAGTTCATATGCAGGATGGACTTGAGAAAAAGAAACAAGAGAAGGGCTCCTGTCTACCTGAAGAGGCCCCCTGTACTCCTGTCCCAGAGAAGAAAATCAGGAGCCATCCTATGAGATGCCAAGGCCAGACAGAGGGGACCCAGCTCTGCCTCAGACCTAAATCTGGGTCTCTCTTTTGGTGTCTGACAATACAACTCATTTGCACCTTCACAAATGGAGAATGGGGAGGGAAGGTAGGATTTGGATGTGAAGGCATGCGGAACCCAGTTCAGGGGAGCTGTAAAGGCTTGTGGGGGCAGGGGACAGATGAGGGGAAAGGAAGCGGATCTATAGAGAAGAATGCTGCCTTCTGCTCTCTACTTTAGGCTCCCAAAGCCATGCGTAACCTTAGACAAGAATGTGTTCCCTTTCCACCACATTCTGCTCTTGGCTGGGCCTGGAAGAAGCTCAGTTGACTAGGCCTGGAAGCAGCTCACTTTCTGCAACAAAGGCACAAAGGCCTCCAGGTCTCCTCCCCCCCCCAACCCCCCTCCCCCACCCTTGCCGTGCATCTCTGCGGGAGTAGGCATAGCGGCCACTCAGGGGAGGAATCCAATACTAACCGAGCCAGATGAAGATGAGGGTTTTCATTTACCACTTTAATTTATAAGAACAATGAGTGCCAGGAGCTAAAAGAAAACCATGCTATTTGCTGTGAGAGGAGCATGCTGGGAAATGGGAATCAGCAGCCACCCCTCCCTATCCCACCATGTCATGGTCTCCTTATCCAAACCACATGCAGAAAATAGGAAGAAAGTTCCAGAACTTTCACGCAGAAACTCTACTACTACATTGCTGGGGTCTATGTCCGTGCTCCTCTGAATAAGAATGAAGGAGGCCCTAGATTTTCTATGATATAAATCACCTCCCCACCCACCCCAAGCCCCAGAGACAAGGACCTGCAGTGACCAATCCAGGGTCCTTCAGTGATGGCTGGATGTTAGGATTCTGGGTAGATGCTGGCAATGAAAGTCCATTGTTCTGGCTCTACCCAGGCTGGTAAGATCCAAGCAGCCAAAACATTTAAAACACCCCAGATGATTACAATGTGTAGATAAGATTTAACTCCACCGTGCTAAGAGCTTGGGCCTGGGACCAAGACCGCCTGGAACAAACTCCCTCCCAATGCTATTTCTAAAGTTGGGACCTGGGACAAGACACTTGCTGATTTCTGCCCATTTCCTCATTCGTAGAGCAAGCAACAGTAGATCACAGTGCTCAGAATGAAAAGATAGTATTTACCAGGTTCCATCCCACTGGAAAGCTCCTCAAGCAGGAAGATAAACAACTCAAAATCATTTCTGGAAGTCCCTGAAACTGAGCAGATTCAGGAGGCCCCCCTCACTGCCATAGTAAGCAACAAAAGCCATGAGTTCCTCTGAGACTAAAAGAACAGAGCTCCCACGAAGAGTCTCAGAGGTGAAAAGCTGCAATGACTCTGAGACCAGCTTAGCTGCCTGGAAAAGGCAGAAGCCAGCCGATATGCCTGGAAACAGTTTAGATCAGAGTCACTTCAAATGGGCAGTGTCCAACCTGATGAGGCGACTGCAGGCTGTCCAGTGCGCTCCAGGCTCCCAGCCATTGTGAGAGCATGGAGAGCATGCTGAGCTGGGCTTTGGTGACAGAACTGTCTTTGAGTCATTTCTCACCCATTTCCATGTAAATAACCCCAGGAAAACTCGCTTCACCAAGTTGGACTTTGATGGTATCCATACTTTCATCTGTTGTGGGTTTGTATATGACCCGGGAGATAAATCTATGTAAGTGACCCAAAAGCCTCAGCATATATAATGTGTGTTTCTGTTTAGTAAAGTGGGGGTTGGGACTTTTGCAATGGATCACATGAGCCCTGAGGATGGAGCCCAGTGGGGTTCACCTGTCCTGTTCCATGTTTGTGTCCTGGACTAGCACTAACATGTGTGTAAGACATCACTCAAATAAGGTTCACCTGTGTTGGAGGGACCAGTCGAGGCTGTCTTCTGAGGACAGAAGCACTCATATGAGTTCGGTGACTGGAAAGATGGCAGCCACCCCCTTCACCAGAGGCCAATGGACTGAATAGTGGTGGCTCAGGAGTCAACCACAGACAAAATAAATATTCAGGACTGCATTCTGATCTAAATGAGTACATTGGATGAAATATTGGGTCTGGGAGCTGGTCTTTACAGCGAGGACCCTACTCAGTTATTCTAGAAAGAATGATGGAAATAGCAGAGAATAAGCCAACGCTATAACAAAAACCCTTACCAGCAAAAATTAATAATAGGCACTACAGGTTAAAGTATGAGAAACAAGGTACTTTCGTAACCCTAAAGTACTTCTCCAAAAGACACACATTTCTAGAGTGAAAATATCTATCCAGGAAGAAGCTGGCAGCTTCCACCTTTGCCACAGTCAGGGTTAACCTCGCGGGTAACAAGACAGATGGGCACTGTGTCTCCCAGACAAAGCTCACTGAGAAAAGTGCCAGAGCACTTCTATGGTGCCCTTGATGAAAGTGTATACCCTCAATCAGAATGTGAGAAAACAACAAATAAATCCATCTTGACATCTGTTTCATAGACTCATGGGTCAGTATCCTCTAGAAGTGTCAAGGCCATGAAACTCAAGGAAAGCTCAAAGAACTCTCCCATATTGGAGGGGACTAACCAGCCGTGAACACCATGATGTCGGTGGCGAAATGTGAGTCTGCGGCAGACAAGCTAATAACATGTAAACATCAATTTTCCGATCTACATAATGCAGTGATTATCCACGGTCTCAACATTAGAAACTTGGGAGGGAGGCCCCATATACAATCCTTGCAGCTTTTCTATTGCTGAAATTGTTCCAACTGCAATGTTGTCTCTATTTTTAACAAATTCTGCCCATTGCCACCAGCCAGTGCCTCTCATACGTGCATGGCAAACACGCTGTCTCCAGGCTGCATTCATCTGCTTTGCTTCCCCCATATGGGAGTCCCTAGCACAGGGTAGATGGAAGGACAACTTCAGGACCAGACAGATGCAGCAGATTCCAACTACGGAGGCACCAGCTGGGTGTTTTCATGGCTGACATCACCAGGTTCCACAGTCACTTCCTCAGGGAAGCTGTCCTTTCTACAAATTCCCATTCTCCTACATACTTAGTTTTAGTTCTTAAAGTCAATTACTCTCTCCGAAGTGCCTTTTATGTCCCAAAGGCCACACACTATCTTTTTTTTTTTTGGAGGGGGTGGGGGTTTTGAGGCAGGCTTTCTCTGTGTTAGTTGTGGCTGTCCTGGACTCGCCTTGTAGACCAGGTTGGCCTCGAACTCACAGCGATCCACCTGCCTCTGCCACCCAAGTGCTGGGATTAAAGGCATTTACCACCACACCACACACTATCCTTAACACCATCTTGTTTTCTGTCTGCATGCTGCCATACTGGCTCCCAACCTTCACTCTCTCATCCTATACCAGAGGTTCCACCAGGTGCCCCGTACACTACTAGATCCTCTGTTCTTAACTTGGCATCAAACCTGTACCTTCCAAAAGCTGAATGCCATGCCCCTAACTTGTCTGTGCCTTTTTTTTTTTTTTTTTTTCTGAACGCCTGGCTCAGCTCTTGCCCAGGCCTGAGTATGCAGGGTGAGGCATCCATGACTTACTCATAAAACTCTGCAGCCGGTGTGAACTTGTATTTGGAGTACTTGGTATGGTCGCCCAGCACCGAGGCATTGAGGAGTTTGGGGTCAGTGCAGTTGGGACTGTTCCAGGCATGGCCACAGTTGGTCCAAGGAAGGTTCAAGGTGAAAGATGCAAAGAGGTAGTAGAGTGACCAGGCAATGATGACGTTGTAGTAAAATCCGACATAAAGGGCTATGAGGATCACAGCGTAGCCCACTCCTGTGTGGGGACAAAGAGGTCAGGCTTTCCCAGGTCCAGTCTCACCGCTATCCCTTCACTCCTGGAAGTGAAGCCACTGCACACTCCTGCACCTCACTTTTTCTGGAGCAGACCATCAGAGCCCCACCCATAATCTTTTGCCACTGTTGCTCTCTTGGTGCACTCATTGGGAAAATAAGAGTGCCAGGGTCTTGATGTCCTATCAGGTGTTGGAGTATAAATACTGCAGCTCCCTAGTCACTCAGGCAGGATAACACAGGGATGCATTTTTACATGCTCTCTTCCTACCCATGGTGGAACTGTCCAGTGATGGGCTTCTTAACTGGAGACAGGCTGTCCATCTCCAACTGATGCTCCAGGGTCCCTCTCACCTTCCCTGGTAACTCCATATCCGTAAATCCTTCCCTAGGACCTGCTTCTAAGAGAAGATCCAACCAAGCAGTCCCTGACTAGTTCTCAGCACAGTGCGTGCACATGTCCTATCATCAGCCACCTGCCTCCTGTGCAAGCACACTGACTGAAGGATTAGGAAGCTCCTGGACAGCCATAGCTGTGGCTTCTTCTTAGAGTAGACAAATTTCCTTACACACCCAGGGCTTTAAGGGAGTACCCTTAGCGAGTCTTAGTGGTGAGATTTGAATGAGAATAAGCCTAGCTTCCTTAAATTAGCCAAGGACTGAGGATACAAGCCTGGCCAATCAGAGTGCTGCTTCTCCATAGCCACACTGATTGATTGGTTAACAATCATGTGACTCAAGTCAAACCAGTAAAGTTAGCAATCTTTACTAGCAATTGATAAGAAGGTACCTGGGAGTGATATTAACACAGGAGAAAACAGACCTGAGGTCGAGAGATTCTAGACAGTACTGTTTGAGCCAGATCAAGATAATGTGTGTGTGTGTGTGTGTGTGTGTGTGTGTGTACATATGTACACACATGCCCACTTACAATATATTGTATATGTATTCCATAATGAACCCCATCACTTTGTATGCTAACTTTATAAGTTAGTCATAATTGTTTAAAACATGAAAAGAACACTAAAATAAAACCATCTTGGGTTGGATTTCAGGTGACTAAACAGAAAAGATGCCAATTCATGTATCAGGCAAGACTTTTATATCCACCTGTTCTTACCACGGACCAAGTATATACAAGGTGCTGAAGAGACCTCTTGCCTCTTAAGGAGAGCCTCATGGGAGACACACTTGTTCTGGTTGACTGTTACTGTTTTTCTAACCAGTGTTTGGGAGATACTAGCCTTGCTCCACCTATTCTCAATAGCCTAGGAGCTGGAGAATGGCAGTTGCCTTGGCTATTTCCCATAGGCCTGTTCTAAATTCAAGTACAAGTTCATCTTACAGCAGTCAAGACTGTTGTGTTAAGCTTTCTCAGGCATCTTTCTGCTTGAACTTGAAGGCGTCCATGATCAACACACCATGCCTTCCATGAGAAAAAGAAGGGGGAACAGAGGTGTGTGTGCTAAGATCTCTGCCATCTTTGTATTTCCCATATATAAAAAAAACACTCCAGTCATTTTCACTCAACCAGTGGGACTGAGCCTGGAGTACAAGTATGAGGCTATACCTCATATAACCTAGTTTCTGTATGTAAATTTGAATGGTGGACAATCTAGACGTCATCAAAGCCTGTGAGCCCCATGTGAGAGCTGATGTACCTTAAATATCCCCTTGGGAAAAGATTCTTCAGGATACACCAAGAAAGGCATTGGAGAAAATATTTGACTTCCCACAGAGCACTCCTACCTTTGAAGAAAGGGCAGATCTTCCACACAGTGGCCGCCCCTTCCCGGTTGTACTGCCCCAGAGCCAGCTCCATGTAGAACAGGGGCATGCCAGCAATGATGAGGAAAAGCGTGTATGGGATCAGGAAGGCCCCTACAGGACAAAGAGGCAGCATTAGGCTTGCATGATAGATGCTGCAGTCAAGTAGCTACAACAGCCCTGAGAGTCCAGCTCACCTGCTCACCTGGCTGGTTCCCAGGGAGTGGTTTTATGGCAATAGAGTTATGCAGAACACTTGGTAGACATATCAGCAAGCATGGCAGTCATAGTGTTCACAATCATAGTAATGCTCACACGCAGTCGGATGAGTAAACTTTGCATGAGGCGAAGTGACAGAGCTATGTTCCCACAGCTTCTCCTAGCCTGTGGTACCCAGCGCATATCATGAAGCACTGCAAGGGATAGCCTCCACCAAACTCATCCCAACCCAGAACCTTTCCTTTCATGAAGCCTCACTCCACTCTGGAACCTCCGGGGTAAGCCCAGCCTTTCCTTGCGTGGGCAAGATGAGTGAGACCAGATAGGGAGAGATGGTGCCCAACGTGCCCCTTGGAGCTTCTAATTTTCTCAGATTGATATCACTGCAAGGGCCCACATGGCTTCCCAGAACCTGATTTTTCTGCATTCTCCCTAGAGTACCACAGCCACCCATGAGAAAGTGATGTAATCAGGGTCATTGCGTCCCCAGGGGACACTGTAGGCAGATAGAGAAGTCAACACTTCCTGATGGCATGGCGATAAGTGACAGAAGAAGAATTCTCCTTCAAGCTTCCTTCCAGTCCATGGGGGCTCACCCTGCTATTGGCTGCTGAAAAAAAAATCTGTTTCAAAGAGACCATAAGAAGTTCACCCACTGAGACAGAGGGAGAACTTGAAGGGATCCTAGGCCACAAGAGGCAATCCTAGTGGAATGGGACAAGTCTTAGTGGCAGGGACAATTCTCTGCGTGCCCTGACACCTTCGGTGAGCTACATGGGCTATGAGCTCTGGCTGCATGACTCAGGGATGTATGTATACCACATCAACAGAATTAGTGTAAAACAGTAGCTTCTTTGCTGGCACAGTCAGCACAAAGGCAAACTCCTCATGGGCTTCTGAATGAGATGGCCAAGGCTTGGAAATCTCTGACCCATCCACACCAGGAAAATGAGCAATGTTGAAAAGTGTGTGGAGATGACCACACTGATGATTTTAGCACATCACTAGGCAGCTCACGCTTGGTAAGGCCCTGCTGTGGTATGGGCACTTCCATGCAGCGTCATTAGCATCCCCACCTCACTTCTACAGAGCAGAGATTGTCGCTAACTCCATTTTATGGGTGGAAACCGAAGATCTTCTCTACAAAAGAACTGGGACAGAGGTACGTATTATCCAAGGTCAAACTCACCCCGTGACTCAGTGTCTGCCTCTGCACGGAAAGCCTGAGGCTTTCAAGAATAAAGGATGATGTGCTGGTCTTGTTGCTGCAAGACCCAAATTCTTCCTGACTAGAGAGGTAGGCCAAGGGTGGAGAGTAGGAAAAACTACTGCACATTTGTATTGTGTATATCATGTAAGGCACTCAGTGTCTGAGCTCAGCTGTACTACCCAGAACCCTTCTGGTAGCAAACAAGCGCTGTGATCACCTTCCAGAACAGGAGACTGAGGCTTAGGGCCAAATCAAGTGAGCTTACCAGTCTTGTATGTCTCGTAGGCAATAGAGAGAGGATTTGAGCCCAGATAGGGCTGGCTCCTGAGTTCTAGGCCCATTCCCAGCATACCCTGCGATTCTAGAACATTCTGGTACAGATAAAGGGTAGACATCTGAATAAGATGTGGGAAGCGGAGTGGGGGTCAGGGTGGGGGAGGTGTTTGTGGATCTGGGAGAAGCCAGGCTATCTGGTCGGTTTGTCCTTGGTTAACCCAGCACTCCTAACTCTGCTCCAGGCTGGGATTCTTTGAAACAGCATGTGTCAAGGTCTCCTCCCTTCCATTTAACTTCTGCTTTGCCTTTTTCTCACAGGAAGGGCCCTTCTGCCATCTGCTCACATGGCTCACAGGGATAGTAGTGACAACGATAGTGCGGATGCGGGGAGGCCATGGGCTTAGTGAAAGTAACACGTGCCATTTAATGAGGACCCAGTCTATGCCCAGGCCACATGGGCTGTACACAGCACACAGTATTCATTTAGAGCTATCCTTGAGAGTTGATCAGCGCCACACCCACCTTACAGGTAAGGAAACCGAGGCTTAGAAAAATCAAGTTGCTTGTTCACACTAGAAAACATGTACAGCTTAGAATTAAAACTTGGTTTGTAAGAGTTCCACTCCTTCTTTTGGGTGCCTGAAGCTGGGAAAGTAGAAAGCCAGGTCTTAAAGAATTGAGTAAGCCTGAAGGCAGTTGGTACCCCAAGGAGGAGGGGAGAAGGAAAGAGCCCCAAAACATACGACTTCACACCAATCCACACCCAGATGCACTCATACGGTGATGACAGGTCCTTTATACACACACACACACACACACACACACACACACACACACACACACATTCACACTACCTTACAAGGAAGAAAAAGTGTCTAGGTTCAAACTCTTGCAGGGCTGAGGCACAGTCCTCAGTCGACACAGTAGACACAGTAGATATAGCTTGAAATAACAACCCCAGCCACAGCTATTAATTAAAATATATCCCCTTCCTACTTTGATGAGAGACCTTTATGATAGTTCTGTTAAAAACTCCAAGTTTGGAATTCTCAGCTCTTAGAACTTTAGATTGAACTCTGATGGCCAAGAGGGAGCAGCGTGGGCCTGCATCTACCTAAGAGGCCTCTGGCATATGCTGGTGTGCTCTTCTGCCCTGTGGCTGAGTTCTGTTCCCAGCCACCAAAAGCAACAAAACCCTCGCTTGCACATTATTCAACAGGTCCTTGGGGCCATTTGCCCAGGAAAACCCAGAGCCTGGTATTGGGGGCTTGGTTGGGTCAAGGAACAATCTCTCTCTCTCACTTTCATGTATGCCTTAAGCTGACTTCATGCCTGAGCCCCAGGCAAAAATCATGCCACCCTGACAGAACAAGTCAGCTCCTCCCAGAGGTCAATGGGGGTGGGACTCAGGGAAATTAGTTGGGGGGGGACAGTAGGGGGCACTTTTCTATATGCAGCACCGCTCCTTACACAGTCATGCCTGAACTTGACTTGTCCTAGGGGGTTCAGATTCCCTGTCTCCTCCATTCTAACCTCTCTCTTTAAGAGGAATAAATCTGAAACTGCTCCAGATGCTCAGAACTATATTACCACAGGAAATGTGAGCCACAAAGAACTGAGTGGGACATCACCTCCCCTACTTGGAACATGTACAGTACAGCTTGGACATTTAGATTATCTACAGTAGTCTATAACTCCCTAGAGGCGGGGGTTGTCTTCCACACATCTCTGTACTAGGGGTTGACGTGAGCCAATGAGTTTCTTTTGAATGAACAAGTCTCTGCAGTGACTCATATTGAGGGTGTCACTAATGAAAGCCCTGGGCCCTCTCTACTGGTGCTAGCATTTTAGTTTAGTTTAGTTTTTTTGTTTTTAGTTTTTCAAGACAGGGTTTCTCTGTGTGGCCTTGGCTGTCCTGAACTCACTCTGTAGACTAGGCTGGCCTCGAACTCACAGAGATTCCCCCTGCCTCTGCCTCCCAAGTGCTGGGATTAAAGGTGTGTGCCACCACACCCAGATCTGGTCCTAGAATTTAATCCTTTCTTAGGCAATTGGGTTTGAGACTGCAGGGCAAGATAAAGCGTTTTCTCCATTAAATCCTACTAGGTTGGGAACAGTTCTTCAGATCCTTTTAGCCAGCTTAGAGTAGGGGTCACTCGATGATAATGAGCCTGGATCAGTACCTTACTCCTTCAAAGCGGTATGCAGGCTCCACCACTGGAGTACCACACCACGCTGGTTGGCTCCTTGTGCCTCTCAGCTGAATAATGTCTCACCTGAAGAAGAGTCATATGTGGACAACCTGTGTTCAAGCTGGACATAAAAACCCCAGAGGTCTATATCAACACTACCCTCATTAGTGGTTTTGAGGATCACAGGCATTTGGCTACTGAGGGAAGTATACTAGGAACTCAGAATCACAGCATGGGATCCTGTACAGGAACACTAAGCCCACTGTCCAGGAGAGCAGTGACATACCGACATGCTATAGACCAGTGGTTCTCAACCTTCCTAATGCTGCAACCCTTTAATACAAAGTTCCTCATGCTGTGGTGACCTCCTCCCAACCATAAAATCATTCCATTGCTACTTCATAACTGTAATTTTGCTACTGTTATGAATTGTAATGTAAATAAGTGATAATCAGGATATCTGATATGTGACCCCCCCAATGGGATCATGGCCCACTGGTTGAGAACCATGTACAAGGCCCAACTTTTGCCTCCTAAATCTGCAACACTATGGCCTCTGACTTAAGGAGTTTTGTTTTGTTTTTGTTCTTGTTTTTTTGCTGTTGCTGTTGGTGTCTTTCCTTACCCCCTTTGTCAATTTATTTTCAGAATAAATTCTACTTATTTCAGAATTAGGACCTCATCCTATCCCTGGGTTAAACCCATAGCATGTAACCCATAGCACCCAAAATGTCAAAGTGGTAGAATTACTATGTTGCCCCTATTCTGTGACATTTTCCCAAGTACTTTATATTGTCCAGTGTTATCTGGTCCTATAGAAAGGGCCAAAATTACCCCCTCTCTTTGCTGCACAAGAGAAATGAGGCTTGGAGACACTATAGGGCTTTCCCAAGGTCACTTCTCTAGCAAATATCAGATCCTGACTCAAAGATAGGTATGCCCAAAGCCCAAAATTTAGTGCACAAGATTGCCACAAAGATCTAGTACAAAGCACCATGCACAGAGGGTAATCCACAGAGGCCACTTCCAGACATGAGTGCTCAGACACCTCTATATTTGTTCCTTCCCAGAGGCCAGCATAGACCCCATCTTGGGTTCAAAAGGAACAATCTAGAAGCCATAGCCTGTCATCCCAGCAGCTGGTCTTCAGGTAGATGTTCAGACAGGCTGATCCTTGACAGTAATTCATTCATAAAATATTAGCCAGGGGCATAAACTACTGGCAACTTCATCATTTCAAAACATTCTCCAGTCTGGGCCAGTATAAACACTCCATCTTGGAGAGTTCTGTGTTAACACTGGCACCAAAGAACACATAGACCTAGGGCCAGGCTAGTAAAGGATGGGATGGTGAAGCCTGGCTTGAGGACAGCAGTAGTCAAGGCACTGGGGAGCTATAAATTGTTGGATCATCTAAGACCTTGTGTCTTTTATAGAAGGAATTTTGGTGCCTGAGGTCACAGTGAGTAGCAGGGCTAGGATTCAAACTCATGCCTTTGGCTTCTTCCCAGATTGAAGGTGTGCTTGCCTACTCATCCGTCTCTGGAGCTAAAATCAGAATTACTAAAGGAGAATGGGCCCACAAAGAACAGTATGAGATCTCAGTGGAGATCCAGGCCTGAGGGGGCAGTTGAGCATCCCCTGGAGCAGGGATGGGAGCAGTAAAAATCAGAGTGCTCTGTTCTCCCAAATGAAGTCCTACACTACCAGTCCCCAGGTCAATCGCAAACCTAATCAGCAATGGAAATTCACTGAGGTAGCAGCCCTTCCCCTCAGTCCTAGCAGAATGTTTCCTCAGCCCAGCCCCAACTTGCCTCTCACCCTTATCTCTTTGGCTTGCCCTCCAGCCAATCTACGTTCCCCTCCTGAGGAGCCTGTCCCAGGTGGTGGCTAAAATACTGTTTTTCCAAGCCCTCCCTATCCAGAGCAGCTGACTTCCCCTGAGTCACCACTAACCAGCCCCTCCTTAAGCCTCTATAGCACCAGTCACTCCCCCATCCCTTTCCTGTGCTATCCTAATGATAGTGACAAAAAGCAGCCACTACCCTCTCCGAGCCATGCTTCACGCAGCCTCCCCACCTGCCCTGAAACTTTAGTCCTTCTCCGTCTTCTTAGCTGAACAAGATTATTGGATATATGTGGAAACTGAGGCCTGGAGAGTTTCCCAAAGTCATCATACTTGTTAGAAACTGGAGCCTATAACTTTGCAGCCAAGACTATTAATGTCCAGGCTGCATGTGAGTGCATGAGTGTACACGCGCGCGCCTGTGCACGTGCACGCACACACATACACCCTCATCATCTCCAACACTTCACTGGGTTAGTTCCTAAAAGGTTTCTGCCATGGTTTGTGAAACTGCCAATAAGTCTCTGAGAGCGTGGGTTATTTTGTTAATGCATTTGTTCCGTATAAGTGGGTAGGAACCTTCTACCACATTCATAGGACTTGTGTGTTATCAGGGATTAAAAACTAACGGTTTGTGCCCTCAATTTTTCTCAGCCTGCTTCAGAAACAGGTCCACAAAAGACAAATTATGGAATAGGCCACTCCAGGACCAGTATAGCTAGGAAAGGGACTTGAGTCAATTTCAACGAAAACTTCACATCTGTGACAAATTTCCTGTACTTTGTCTCTAGGCACATAGTCTATCATCCAGTACACAGCAGGTGCTCTCTGCAACATGGCAGTGTCCAAGTGGACACAGTGTCAATGAGAGTCCTGGAATATCTAGCTAATGTATGTGTCAAGTTGGCCATCTGTATTGCTTTAGCCAAAACTAAATAATATGTTATATGCATTGAAACGGGTGGATAACAATGGAAAAGATTTATCCCCATATAACAATGAGGACTTGTGGGCATCAGTGCTCCGGGAAGACAGAATGATGGTGCGAACACCCAGGTGACCCCTGCAGAGCCTAGCATGACGCCCTACACTGAGCTAGCCCAGAGAAATATTGCTGATTAATGACTGAGTGTCTGATGTCTAGGGACAAGCAGTCTCAGACAGTCACTGAGGACACACAACTTCTCTTAAGGACTTCCAATTTATCATTTACTCATCATCTCCCCATTTGCTACAAGTATAGAAACATCTACCTCTTTTTTATTGTTGCTATCACTGGGGCTCAAGGACTAGAATGCTCAAATCTGCCCAGAGTCCCTAGAGGATCTGTAGCCACAAGGTGAGGGAAAGTTTCACCTTTGGTAGGTGTGTCCCTTTGTTAGCTTTCTCTCTCTACCCAGCAAGGTCAGAGTACTGAGCCGGAAGAGTAGCAAGGGCCACCAGAGACAGGAAGCATCACCTGAGGCTCGGGACTTTTGTCTAGGCTGCCTTATCTGAAAGCTGGTGCCTTTATATGCAATACAACCATCTCAGAGCCAGCTGGTCTCTCTGGACACCACATCCTCTTTACAAATATTGGGTATTGCTTATCCCAAAGCAAGTGTCCAGAGAGTACACAGAAACAAAGAGCTGTGAATCTAGGACTCTGGGGGCACAAGCTCCCCACTTTGGCTCCTGTAAAGTCTCACCCTGCTTCCAACTGACTTCCCTTAAGTTCCAAGTCAGAAAGGCTACAAGGCAAGGAGATCCAGGGATGGGCCAATGTCCTGATCTAGAAGCTCACATCCCTGGGTTCTTTGCGGAAGCTCTACTGAACTTATGTCTCAGTAAAGATGGTGGGACTAGGGTGGCTTGGCCATGCTAGGCTCCAAGCCCTTCACAAAGGAGCTTGATGCTGCTTCTGTGGGGCTGTACATGTGACCCCTGCGCTCTTATTCCAGAGCAGATGGGTAACGTGACAGTTCATCCGAAAGATGGTAAAACAGCTTTTCTGCTGAGTGTCTTCTCCAGCCTTGCCTGCACCCCACTCCACAATGTGGCCAGAGCCTGAAAAGCTGAGGAGGAAGGGCCCTTCAGTCTCCCAGCCCTCCTGCCTCAATGTCCAGCTCGGTTCTTGTCATCTAGTGGCCTGATCTCACAAAGTCTATGTGCCCTTACCCCTGTACCCACTGGCGACCCAACGGCTCGATTTTACCTTTCCTTGCCCCAGCCCCAAGGTTAAGAGTGCTAGAGTTATCGTCATCTTGTGTCTGGCTGGAACGTCCCACATACTTCTGGAACCCTTTCAAGAATGTCCTGAGCTCTACTCCCCTTTCCTGCGGTGCAGCATTGACTCTGGGTGCCTGACGCAACCAGGTGCCCCCAATTCTCTCTGTCCTTGAGCCCTGTGCCTACCACTGTCCAAGGTCCCTAGGGGAGAGCACCGATCTACTTCCCTGTCGCCCTAAAGAGTTATTTCCTGCTCACTAAATATGTTCCTGTGTGTCCACTTCTCCCCCTTGTGCATGCCTGCTCCATTCCGAGCCAGTGTTACAAGAACCGGCTGCCTCCCAAGTCCAAAGCATCAGCCGGCCCTGCGCTCACCACCACCATTCTTGTAGCAGAGATAGGGGAAGCGCCACACGTTGGCCAGGTCCACCGCGAAGCCGACCACAGACAGCAGGAAATCAATCTTCTTGCCCCAAGTCTCCCGGGGCTGCGCGTCCCCGTCCTGGGACGCCAGGAGGCACTGGACGCCGTTGCGCTCCTTCACCACCAGCATATCCGCGGTTTTGCAGGGCCCTAGGGGCTGCTCGGGTAGCGGGTCCGCCCCGCCGAGCTCCGGCTGCACCTGCGGGTTCATTCGCGCCAGAAGCATGGGTGCGGCTGGATAGAACTTCGGAGGCTCTGGGGACACACCGAAGCTCTGCTTGTATGAAAGGAGAAAAAGAAGCAGTCACCAGGGCTTGCTGCCTGTTTGCACCAACTGAGACCACCCGGGGGAACCCAGAACGTCGGGATCCGTGCGCTGAGCGGACTCTGGCTTCCTAGAAAAGGAGCGCGTGTGTTGGAAAAAATTTGGAGACAGAGGTTGTGACGCTCCTCCGACTGGGACAGAATTCATAGGTGGGGACCTTCTCGGGCCGCCCTATGGGTCGGGCTAAAGACCCTGCCGAACTGTACCTAGGTCATTCGCTGTCCCCCACCCCTAAATGGCAAGTTTCCTGCGGGCTCTTACGGGACAGAGTTGACTCGAGGTCCCGGTCCAGCTATGGGGAGCGCCCTGGGAGCCTTGGGGACGCTAGCGGGTGCGGCTGCTCAAGATGTGCCTTGGGGCCGGCCCGCACACTTACCGGTCCCGCGCGCAGAGCGCACTCACGTGGCGGGCAGCAAGGGGATCCCGGGCGTCAGCCCGGGCTGGGTTCCGCCGCGTGGCACTCAGGCGGGGCCCTGGGAGCGCTGCGGGCACCGGGCGCCCGGCAGGACGTGGGCTGGCTGGCTCTGGCCGCGCCGTGAGGAAGCCGACCTGGTAATGTAGCCTGTGCCCCAGGTAACGCGCCTATTGCATTAGCCCCGCGCCCAGCCCGCTTGGTCTGGAGCCTGTTAGCACTAATGCAGACTGACAGCGTGGCCGGGACTGGCAGAGGCGGGGGCGCAGCTCCCACGGGGCTCCGGGGTAGCGGGAGTTGGACTCCCAGGAACTCTCGGGGACCTGGCTTCTCACTTTTTCAGTCTGTCTTCAGCAAGAGTAGCTAATGGGGCTCCCCGAAACACCTGGCTCTGACCTCTGAGCAGAGGAAGAGAGCAACAGATTCCCAGAACTGGGGTCAAGTCTGTCAAAGGGGAGCCGGTAAGAATAGGGGAGCAGCCACCACCTTAGTGACACCAGCGTTGTCATACACCCAGACTACTTAACCTACATGATGAGAGGTTTCTCCACCAGAAAAATGGGAACTTGGTGCTTCTAGATTCATACAGCAAACTGGTGGCCTAGAGGCTGGGCCGGGCTAGGCCTTTGGGCAGTTCTGTTTGGCCAGCTCAGCTTGTTGAAAGGTCAGATAGCCCAGGATTTTTTTCCTGGCTCCGTTTATGACCAGCAGGCTAGCAGGACGTTGGAGGTTGTGACCCTGATCTCCTTGGAGTCTGTGACCCACGGGTTGTCAAAAATGCCAAAGGGAGCCTTTTTTTTCCCCCACAAGTGGACGACACCTTCACAGAGGTGGTTGTTCAGTTCCGGGAACAGAAGGAAAACAGGAAACACAATAAATAAGAATGTATAATGGGTAGGAAGACTGATGCTGTGGTGGCTGGGGGTGGGTAAAGCAGTGGAAAGGAATGGCTGGAAAGAGCAGGGCTGCAATTTGAACAGTATCTTCTATAGTGTTTTAGGCTGAGCTACTTGGGCCCGGGGGTTTATTTATCCAACTACTATTTTTGTCTGAATCTCCCCTGCTAGGAGAGCCGCAGAGACAATCCCTGACACCAGGGGGTTCTCAGTCCAGTTGTGTGAAGAACTTGATGCCATCAAGGACTGGTTATGATCATTGGAGAACAGGAAATGGGTGAAGCCAAATCGTTAAGGGCAGCAGGCAGGAATGCAGGGAAGGCACCGAAGTGCTGTGGGAAGAGCTGCAGATAAGCAGAGCCACACTGAGATTTCTAGGCTTTCGACGTGCCAAGTTCAAAGCTACCAGTGGACACTGGCATTTGCTCCTGCTTCCATCTGGGTTGCTCAGGTCTTAGTACAGATGTTGCTTCTCAGACTCATGCATCTAAAAATCACCACCTCACCCCCCCATTCTCCATCAAATCACTGATACAATTAATTAATTCATTAATAATTAATTAACTTCCTCTCCCCCTTTAATGGCAGTTGGGATCCAGAAGAGCAGAAACGTTGTCCACTCTACCTCTGTGTCTCTGGCATCTGGAACTCAGGAAACATCTACTGGTACATAAATGAGAGAATGACTGAGTGGATGGATAGGTGATGCATGGGGATAGAGACCTTTCACACACAAGGCCAGAAACCCAGGTATCCTGTAGAGAGGATGCAGAGAGAGGAGGAAGAGACACCCAGAGGGTGACAGGTTCACCTTGACCTCTTGGAGACCGATGACAGGAAGCAGGAGATTAGGCAAAGGGTGGACATGAGGTCTCAGGATGAGGACTGGAGACTCTAGGTTCCCTGTCATCAAGAGTGGTCATCTGAGGGCCTCTGTGACAAGTCTGGGAGAAAGGAACACACATACTCTGAGGTTCAAGAGATCTGTCTGAGGTCCCACATGTGGGAGGTGTCAAAGCTGAAAGCAAAGCTCAGTTCTCCTGATCCTCATTTTCTGGTCCCTCCACCTATGGTGGATAAAGACACTTGTCTCTCTTCAGCTAACCTGGCATGCTCCCCTCTGTTCCATGTCTGCCCAGCTGGTCTTCAAGCCCTGAAAATCTCAATCCTCGATGCCTATGAAGCTCTGCCAGTCTTCCCACAACCCCAAAGGATTCCCATCACCTGATCCTACTCACCATATTTTTGCCTGTCTTTCTAGCCACATAACCATCCCCAGCTGCCAGAGAAATTCTTGAAACTAAAGTCCAACAGCGTCATCATCCCACAGACATACCAGCATGACTGAATGAACCATAGACGCAGAACAATCTCACATTCTCCTTTATCCCACTTGCTATCTATCTGTCTGCTTTTCTACAGTGAGCATTTGATACTTGGGCAAGCAGAAAAAGTTAACTCACAATTATAAATGATCCCCCTGTCTCTCCAAGATGATACATAAACAGCATCATCAGTGCAGACAACATTTTGCTTGCCCTTCTAACCATACATTTTCGCCTTGCTTTCCCTAAGCCTTCCCCCTCTCCTTCAAAATAAAAGTTTTCTAGCCCTGGAGAGATTGCTTATCTCTTATAAGTGCTTGTTGCTCTTGAAGGAGAACCAGATTCGCTTCCTAGCACCCACATGGCAGCTCACACCTATCTGAAAATGTCCCTTCTTTTTCGGGCCTCCACAGATACCTGGTATGTGTATGGTATTTAGACATACATGTAGACTAAACACTCATACACAAAAAATAAAAATAAGATGAATCTTCAAAATATACTTTTTCCTCTAGCAATATAGGTGATGCTCAAGGACTAATCTTATAATGTTATGTTCTGTTGGGCTTTTTCATATGTTCTTTCCATCCTTCTGTGTATTTGGGGAACTCCTGTTCACTCTCTCAAACCTCCAAGGCCACCTTCCAAGCCAAAACCCTTCCTGGCAAGCAGTGCTCACAGGAGTCTGGTATAGTTGTTTGTCTCAGCCCCCTTTACAGGATGAGAATGGTGTATGATCTAATCTGCTAGCACTGCAGAAACGTATACAGGACAGAAGGAGAAGAGAGCTTGATCCTTGGCTAGAATAGTTTGTGTTGGAGTCATCCAGAAGCAGAACTTGAAACAAAGGTCAGAACGTGTCAGAGAGGGGACTCCCAGGGAGACTTTAGAGAGCAAGGCAGGAAATGGTGCGTGACCAAGAGAAGGTGGGTTGAAGAGTTAGCTCACGTCATGGGTAACTGCTGTCACCCTGCTGGCACCTAAGAGGCACAGCATATGCCTTGGGGTTGTCACCCCCAAGGAAAAAATTGTTCTCAAGTGTAGACTCTCCCAGTGTTTCCAGTCTGACTTGGGATGAGTATGTGGCTGTTGTCAGAGAAGGGTCTCAGTCGAGCCCCAGGTCCTGGCAACAGGGAGCATCAGGGAGCATCATCAGGGCGGGGTCTGCACTGACAACATAGTAAGTGACAGGGAGGATGGCTGCTCTGGAAGTGTCTGTTGCAGGGGTGGAGAGAAGTATTTCCCTCACCGCATTGGACATTACCGGAAGGCTGATTAGCAAGTCCTCAGAGTTCCCTCTGTGGCTTCCAAGACATCTGGGGGAGACACAGTAACAACACCAGGCTGGAGCTGGGCTGTAGGAGAAGACGTCTCCTCCATCTCCGGCCCAGACTCCCTGCTCATAGTTCTAAGGGCCATTGGGGCCATGTGGCTTCTCTCGTGCTCTGTATCCTGCCCCACCAGGTGGCCTGAGGGCAAGTGGTGGGCAGGAGGCTGGAGTATTATCAGAACTAACATGGTCTCTGGGGAGGCGTCACTTCCACTTACCATGGCACTTGGTGACACAGGCCATGGGATGCAAAGCGATAGCTGCTTCTGCTAGTCCATCTTTGGTCATCTTCCTGCAGACACCAGGCCTTGACAAACAGAACTTGGGATGGGGTGCATCTAGAATCAGAGGGGCTAAGTCCTGGGGGTACTTTCACAGACTTTATCTCCAAGGCATTGCAAGAGAAATTAAGGCAAGAGAGAAGGAGGAGTCTACCTGTGTTCTTGTTCTCTCTCTCTCTCTCTCTCTCTCTCTCTCTCTCTCTCTCTCTCTCTCTCTCTCTCTCTCTCTCTCCACTCTCCCTCCCTTCCTCCCTCTCACCCTCCCCTCACCCCTCCCTTTCTCCTTCCCTCTCTCTACCTCTACCTTTCACCCCCTTTCTTTTATCTATCCCCATCTCTCCTCCCCCTACTCCTCATTCGGATATTAAAAATCTTTCACTGAAGCTGGTCTCCCCAGGGTTATTGATCATTGGTCTAAGTTGTATTCTAAATACAACATAACATAACAAATCCCCTTAATACAAAACCTACATGAGTTGAAATCTGTCTTTATCAGGATACTGCCCACAAAAGCCCTTTGGGGATCTTTAAAGCTTCTTATCTAAAAAGTTATGGCTCAGTCCTTGGTATCTTCTCTGTCAAGTTCTACGCCCAGATGACCCCCTGCAGTCACTGGCATCGGAGAGCAACTGGCCCTTGCTGACCTCCACAGTAACACCATCTACTTGGACCTCTGCTCTGGATTCAGCTACCATGTAGGAATCTCCACCTGGAAACCCAGAGGCATGTAAGTGGCCAGAGTTCCTGGTGCTCCCTCCGGGACTTACACATTAGCTGCCCCTCCACAGTTACCCTCAGTCTAGGTTACAAAGTCTCCTTCTTTCTGGCTCCTCAAACCACTGAGCTTGGAGTCTGCCTAGCTCCTTCTACTCTCATATCTACTGCTGCGCAGCTTCTAGGGACTCTAAATCATGTCGCATCGCTGCACCTCTGAGGTGACTTCCCTATTCCCTGCCAGGATGGTTGTGACAGTCTCCAGGTGGCCTCACTGCTCCTCTCCAGTCCTCTATGACTTGAGTCCTCTAGTACTGCCAGGAAGACATTTTGGCAATATATTCATGCGTCTTTTTTTTTTCATGCCTCTTTACCCTCACTGTTCCTCCAGTGGCACCTGCCTTATTTGAGACAAAAATCTAAAAATCTTCCTTAACCAATAGAATTTCTTGCACTAGTCTGGGGAAGCCCTACAGACAGAGGGGCAAGAGGCGAGGAACACAAGAATGGGATGTGGTCCAGCAGACAAGGTACCTAAGGCTTGATCAGGCTCTGCAGCTGTAGCCAAGGCTGTCGTTGAGATGACATAGGCCCTGAGGAGAAGAAAAACAGCACACAAAGCAAGAGAAGAGCCAGGAAAGAGAATGGAAAAGGTATATCCAGAACAGGGGTTCAGTCTCCCAGGAGGAACACGGTTCCCGTTCTTTCTATGGCTGCCCAGACACATCCTTAGATGGCCTTGGCATAGTCATGAGGGTTACAAGACAGAGGTCTGACCTGGGGCTCCTGGGTTATGGTCAGCTTGGCACTGGAGCTCTATCTATTTGGAAATATCTAAGGGGATGGATGCTAAGAAAGCACCATGAACGTTCCGTCAGACAGGCACTCCATTAGTAACCATCTGAAGCACAGACTCACTTTGCAGAAATAGCAGAAACGCACCATTTTCGATCGAGTGTGAAATCCATCGAGCATCAAAAAAGAGCATAACACATTGTGAATAGTTCCCAGTTTATAATTATTATATGAATACACAGACCCCATCCAGCCCTCCCAGTTAAGTAGTACATCCCGGTGCCCCACAAGGTCGTGTCTTCCTCGCAGCATGTGTTCCTGCACACATAGCTCACCCCAAAGGTAACCACTGTCCTGAACTTAGAAATCACTGTCCCAACTTTTTGTCAGTCATGATATTACCACCTGTGAATGTATTCCAAATAATGCACTGTTTGGTTTTATTATAATTTATAATAGCAATTTTTTTTTAGATTTACCCAGAATGATGCCATTTATCACAGTTGCTTAATTTTCATTATTGTATAGACTGAGTCTGTTGAGTGGATGATCAGAATGTATTTATTTATTCTGTGTTAATGACATGGAGTCTACGGTCGTTTCCAGGGTGTATGTGTGTAAATGGAGGTGTTGGGAAAAATGTGTGCGTATTTCAAACAATCCTATACATAATCGTGTTAAAATGTCTCTCAGCCACATTTACAAGCATTTCTCCAGGAAGTGTTCATGGAAGAGCACTGTTGCTTTCTAGGTTATGCTCAGCTTTATGAAGAGATGACACACCGTTTTCTAAGTGATTGAACCAACTGCCGCTCTCTCTAGCAGCCAGTAAGTTCTTTCCTTCTCATCTTCTGATCCTCTGTAACCTTGCTGTTTGTTCTCTGGGCTGTGGACTCTTGGCGATCTTCTGAGTGCGAGACGGCATTTTACTGTGGTTAGTTTTCACTTCTCTGACTCTTAGTCACATTGCATGTCTTCTTCCATGCTTATGGGTTAGTCCTCTGTGTTTCTCTGTCTTTTGGGACATAATGGCGTGTTGGCACAATGGTCTATTGAGCTGTCTTGATTCACAGGACCGCAGGAAGCATGCTGGCTGTTGGTTCATCTTTTTTATTACGTGTGAGTATCTTTATTTGGTTTTACAAGGCTCTTCTGCTCTGTTCGTGATTTTGATAGCAATTGTTGGCTTTATTACAATTAGATAAATTGGTCTTTTCTTATTGGTTATGTGTCTTTGTGTGATCTGGCAAGTTCTTCCTTCTCATGTCTTCCTCCATCATATTTTAAATTTTGACAGCTTGGGCCCTTCGTAGTTATGCTCTTAATCCACTCAGTGGGATTTCCTTTGTGGAAGATGTGTGGTAGGAATCCCACTTCATTATTTTTTACGACACTAACAGATGATAAGTTATCTTGGTAAAAAACCATCAAGCAGTTACTTCTTTGCTTTAATCAGCAAAGAATTCCCCATCTTAAACAGTTTCCTTCTATGGTTGGGCTTTTTCTGGGCATTCTTTTCTAGAATACTGATCCATTTATCTGCTTGTAAGCATCAAATACTCCACTGCTTAATAATTATCACTTTATAGTCCTACCTAGGGAAACGCTCCCCAGTCCTTCAGTGGAAGTGCATTACTCGCCTTTAAATTTCATGTTTCATTTGCAGGCTTCTGGGGGCGGGGTTGGGACCATTGCAGCTCAACAGTGATCGTGTTGAATCTGAAGTCAGTCTGGGAAGGTGTGACCTCTTCAGAGTGTTTGATCTTCTCGTCTGAGAATAGAGGATATGTCTCCATCTTCTTTGGTGTACAAAGCATTTAAAACACTATGCGGGGCTTTGAGGAAGAAGCAGGACGGTCTGGGGGCTAAAGCACACACCTAGGGGCTGTGTGGCCTGAGTTTTAATACTATGCCCAACCCCGAGTGCCTGCAAACTCTTGGTGGCATGCCTCTGTTTGCCTATATCTCCATTTCCTCTTCGTTAAAGTGTGCAAAACATATAAGTGAAAACTGTGTAAGATGCTGCCGCTGCTGTTGTTGTTGGTGGTGGTGGTAGTGGTGGCGGTGGTGGTGGCAGTGGTGGCAGTGGTGGCGGTGGTGGCAGTGAGTTAGCTCATGGAACTATTTTTTTTTTTTTTTTTTGGTTTTTCGAGACAGGGTTTCTCTGTGTAGCCTTGACTATCCTGGACTCACTTTGTAGTCCCGGCTGGCCTCGAACTCACATCGATCCACCTGCCTCTGCCTCTCGAGTGCTGGGATTAAAGGCGTGTGCCACCACGCCCGGCTCATGGAACTATCAAGAGGATAAATGCATAAACAAACACAAAGCACTTAGACCAGCGCTCACATATCAATATTTCGCCTAAATCTATTTGAGACAGAATTTTCAGTTAGGCCCACCTGACTTCAACTTTCCTGACCAGGAAGAGATTAAAGGTGTGGGTTGGCTGGCATTATAGCTACGAGTGCAGCCTTTAGAGTTAGAACTAGAAGCTGACTTCAAAGCTTCATGCCACTGTTTGTTGGCTGAGCTTCACATTCAATTTCCCCATCTGTAAAATGGGTGTGATGGCACCTATCATGGGAGTTTTTCAAGGCCCTGTGATGCCAGGAGGATTTAGATCTCAAGGCTCACCATGGCTGCCTGTTTGCCACTTTCCAAGATCTTATCAGTCTAGCAGGCTCTCCGGCTTTGTTCTGGGCTACTGGATGGAGTGAGCCTACAGCTGCGGTCAGGAGTCTGCATGATTAGGGCATGGTTATGGTAAACACCAGAAGCCATGACCTCCTGCCTTCCATGATATATATATATATAAAACAAGCCAGGACAGGCGCTCTCAGTCTTCCTACTAGGAGCATGGCTTCCACTTACCAGCTGTGTCACTGCAGCTGATGAGTGCTTCGGTTTCTCATTTATGAAACAAGACCATAGCGGAATCTATCTTGTTGAGTGGACATAAGACTTAAAATGAACCAGTGATGGCAAAGAGCCTGAGCAGTGCTGAGAGCACATTAAGCACACATGGATCCTGGTGACCTGTGTGGTAGTTCTTTATTCACTGGACAAACTGATTGTATGTCCTGTGCTGAGTCTGATTCACATAGTGCTCAATATTGGAAATAAACCCATTTCACAGACGAAACAGTGGGGCCAAACGTGACCAAATGTCTTTGTCTTGTAATGAAGGGCTACAGAGTGGGCCTGGGTGGAAGCTGAGCCCAGAGTATATACTCTTTACCACTGTCCCATCCCAGGGGCTCAGCAATTTGCTGTTGGGTCACCATCCTCCTCCATGGCCTACCCTGTCCACATTCTCCATTCTCAGCAGCCTGCTCATCCTTTTTGACTTGTAACCTTGATGCTAATGCATTTCTGAGCTGCAATCACATCTGCCCATCAGCCACTGCCTTCCCTAGTTCTCTTCCCTTTCAGGGTTTATAAGTTCTTGGGACAAAATGCTATGCTCTTTCTCCCCTTCTCTTCCTCCCTGGGCAATTCCCACTTACCAAGCTTTCGAGATCCAAAGACACCTTCCCTCCCTCCCCATTTCCCTCTGCTGCATCATACTTCTCCAAGGGAGCTGAGATAAAGAATCTCACCCACTTACCCCTCCCCCAGAATGCACATCCACTCTAGGTAGGCACAGGTTAGTCATGGCTTTAAGATATCAGGTTGTGTGTATGTGTGTGTGTGTGTGTGTGTGTGTGTGTGTGTGTGTGTGTGTGCTGACACGTGACAGGAGACTTTTCCCACTCCATTCAATCCCTGTCATTATGTGGCACTCATCAGTCACTCATCACACTCAAAGAGTCTACAGGTCCAAGTAGAGTCTCCACAGCTGCAGGTGGAGGAAGGTCCCGGTTAGTCAGGTTTCTCGGTGATAACAGAAGCAGGGTGGCTCTTCATAGACCATCGATGCCTGTGCTGAGGGGTCATCCAGAGTTCATACTTCCCTGGGAGAAGCCTAGCAATTCACATTGCTCCATGAGGCAGTGAGTTAACGGATGTTCTAACACTCAATCCCATCGCCATAGTAGAACACACACTTCAATGGGAAAAGCGGGGAGGAGAAGGTGCTGGAGGGCCTGGGGTCTTAGGAGATGGACCCAGGGCTGTCTTCAGGGATGGATGTGCATCCTCCAAGGACTCAGTTAGTGCAGGCGGATCCTTTGTGGCCTGACACCGAGACTACCATGCAGGAATGTGTGTGCAGATTTACCATATATTAAATACATGTAATGTATCTATATTTCTGCAACATAAATCATACACATAATATACTTCCTAGGTACCATCAGATATTTATACACATATCTTCCCAAAATATGCAGGTAGCCATAAAATTCTGTATTATGTGCATGTATTGTGCACATGTGTGTGTACACATATACACATATTCCTCTGAGTGTAGGAGAAAACTAAATTATAAGTGAACTTTTAAACTAGTAAATATACCCACTTAGCTACATGAAGGATATTAAAAAATGAAGTGAGCAGCCTTGTAAGAGTTCGCCTGTCAACCTTTCCAATAAGTGCCCCCTCCCCTCTACCTTGACCTCTGATGGCATGAACCCCTTTCTCCTGTCTAAACAATAGAAAGCATCACTTTATGTGTGTGTTGTAAGTTTATGTAAGTGGTATCGTTATGTGTGAATCCTTCTGCAAATGTTCTTGAGATTTTGCCAAGTTGATATGTGAATTTCCTTTTTTTAAACAAATGGGTTTGATTAAGGAAGGTGAACTGATTGGAAAGAAAACATGAGGCCACTCCCGCACAAGTGGAACATGGAGTTCCAGAACCTAGGTACCATTACACCCACCCTCACCACCATTCCTGTGTGTGTGTGTGTGTGTGTGTGTGTGTGTGTGTGTGTGTGTGTGTGTGTGTGCAAACTGAGGACAGGGGAAGGAAAGGGTATGCCCCTGGTCACTCTGTGTGTCCCTGTCCCAACTGGGAAGAGGTTCCAGCCAATGCCTAAGACCAGAGAGCTTTCCTATTGTGTTATGTTGGTAAGAACTATTGTCTTTTATTTCATTCCACCCATAATCGTAGGCATCAACCCATTACCTGGCCGAAGTTACTTCTCAACCTTAAACTGCAGAAAGTAAACTGTTTTGTTGAATCAATTGCTTCAGCATTAAGGCCGAAGCTGGGGTGTGACTGTGTTAGAGGGGGACCCACTCCCACTAAAGCCACTGTCCAGCCTTCAAAGTTATGACAAGTCCTCTATCAGCAGCGCACCTCAGTGACCTATATTTTAATGTGTGCTATTAGATTATTGCTAATGAGACATCTTAGGGATAAAAGAATTATGCTCGCTGCTCAGGCCATGGTAGAAGTACAATTGAATTAAAGGCTGAAATCGTTTAGGACTCTGCTAGACAAGCTGTCCCCCAGGCTGGGCCTGAATGCAGATATTAAGCTTTGGAAATTACACAGGAAAAATAAGTATAATTGATCTAAGGTAACTTCACTCGTCTAAATTAAATAATGTGATTGTTACAGGCAGAAAGGCTCGGGATGAGAAGCGAGGCGGAAAAGGCTCCCTATCTGCAAACAAAGTTATAAGTAAGAGCCCGGGGGAACTGACTTTTTCCCTGATGAGATGAACCCCCTCTTGGAAGTTTCTGAGAGTCCACTTGATAGCAGCAAGAAGGGGACCTGATCTGGGTGTCATAAAATCTGAGACCTACCAGACACCCCCTCTCCCACCTCCAGCATCCTCAGTCTCTCCTTCCCAAAACTGTGGTGGGGTCCTCACAGCCTCCCCCTGGTGGCTGACAGGCTGCATTTCCATAACTTGTGTCTATCCATGGGGATGCTGTCAGAGTGCCAAAGGCCTTTCCTTCATTGTCCTCTTACCTCCCCAGAGAAAACGTCCCTCGATTCCATGCCATCCATCCTTTGTCATGCGACATCTATATAGAAGGGCCAACCTCTGACCAGCTCCTGACAGTGTGTCACATGACCCAAGCTATCTGGGAGTTGTTTCTTCCTCAGGCCCCACATGCAGCGCCCTTTCTCTCTCTCTCTCTCTCTCTCTCTCTCTCTCTCTCTCTCTCTCTCTCACTCACTCCTCCTGAAGCATGCAATGGCAAGTGTTGGCCTCAGACATCTTCCAGGTAGAAACAGGCCCATGTAGCTGTGAACTGAAAGTTCTCACCTGCTGGCAGCTCTCCTCGCTTGGCCTCCATATATATCGCATGTTTTATGCAACTCAGCGGGTAACCTATAAAGGAAGATATGGTGCTTTTCCGAGTGTCTTGGTTGCTGCAAAATACTGCCGCTCTGGGGCCTTGAAGTCCACAGTCAAAGCTTGTAAGCGTTGCTCTCTTATGGCTAAAATCATCTAGAGTATATACGTATTCAAAAGATTTCCTTTCTGCTCTATTCTTTCTGTAATATATGGATTGTCTTGTTTGGCAGCCTGACAGGACTCAAAGTCAGTTAGAAGATATACCTGAGTGTGTCTGTGGGGTGTGTAAAGAGAGACCTAACTTGTATGTGTACAGCACTATTCCACAGGCTGATAGCCCTGACAGAATAAGAAGAAGAAAAGGAGAAAGTCACTTGAGTACCTACGTTTCCTGTCTCCTCTTTCTGATCTGCCAACATGTGAGCAAGCTCCTGCCATCACAGCCCCAAGCCACTCCTGCCATGACACCTTCCTCTACAGGACTGTGTCTTCAAATCCTGTGCCAACAGAAACGCCCCCTTTAAGTTCCCTGTTGTCCATATCTGGTCACAGCAATAAGAAAAATCACTAATATTTCTTCTCTTTCCTCCCTTCCTTCTCTTTCTTCCTGCCACAAACATTCGCTGATGTACAATCCTGAACAAGAACAGTTCAAGCAGCCAAAAACTAGAGTGTCAAATAAGACAGCTCAAGTCTCTCCTTGAACTCAAGAAGAAAGAAAAGCCCAGAAAGCAACAAGCAAAATAAATACAACGTGGAAATACATTGATAAGGTTTCTGGAGAAAATGTCAGTGTGGTGGCAACCTGGAAGGGCCCTTGGCTGCTTCTCAGATGCACCTTCTCCTAGGCCTCTGAGAAGATCAGGAGGCCTCAGCCCTATGGATAGCTGAGAAAGATTGCCTGGTTGGAGGGAGCAGCAGCATCCACCAGAGTCAGTGGGCAGAGGCTGAATAGCAAGAATGCCATCACCTGCAAGGTATAAATAAGGAGAGATGAACAAAACGGAGAGGCAGGCAGTGGCCTGGTTTCCCGGTTCCTTCTGGCAGTTCTGGAGAGGTATGGCTTTTCCTCTTGAATTACTGAGGAATCTATGAAGGGTTTGGGAGTGGAGCAGCTTGAATTAATCTGTGTTTAAAGGATCTGGAATAGGCTGCATGGTGCAGGGTCAGGGCCATGGGCGGAGCAGGGGGCCTGATCAGCAGGCTCCAGAGTAGTCCAGGAAGCACAGGGGCGAGAAAGAAGAGAAGAGGCTCTTGTCCCCGTGCAGGAGGAGAAAGGGTGACTTAAGATCACATTCTAAAGCCCACCACCCAAGGACGATCTGTGACCTTTTCGGATTTGAAAATATATAAGGCATTGCCGGTAGAGTAGGCAATGGCTCCCTTTCTTGACCTTCAGAGAGATGATCGGACTGGCTCCGAAGCCAGTGCTCCAGGAAAAATCACTTTCTACCTTTCAAGCAAGCTCCCTTGTCTGTGGACACCACACAACACAGATTCTGGCTGTTTCAAGCACCTATCTCTTAACCTTGATCCTGTCTGTGGAACTCTGAGCTCGAGAGTGCAGAACAGAAGAAAAGGCATCGTTTGAGAGGGTCACCATGTTAATTCCCACAGACAATATTTTTTTTCAAAACTTCAGCTCTGCCTTTCCAGCTATCGACTCCCCCCCGCCCCCCATTAATTATAAGGAGAAAAATAAGGCAACTCCCAAGGCCCTAATCCTCGCCATTGTACTTGCACAGAAGCATTCTCTGGGCCTCCACTTTCCCTCCTATTCAATCCAGAGATTGTTTCCCGGCATTTACTTCTGCTCTTATGTCCCAAGTTCTTTCTTTGGGGAGTCACCAAATGATGGATGTGTTACCTATGATGTGGGGCAGCAAAGATCATTTCCAGTTGTGGTGAGCCTCCAACCTCATTGTGTCCTAGAGCACAGCAAGGCAGAGAGCCAGGGGCAGGGTAACCTGCCGGCCATTAGGGACTCGCACATCCCCCTGTAATTCCGTGTTTCCAGCTTCTCTTACTGTTTGATCACCTGGGGTCTTTGTCAATCCGTCATTGCTATCTAATTGCTTGATTTCTATTTCTTTCTTATTTTTTTTTCCACGTTAACTCCCATGTAAGTTTAGCTCGGTGACTCATCCAATTGACTTCTTTTTGTTTTTATGGGGTTTACTTTCTGATAATTTCAAACACACATATAATATATTGTGGTCATATTTACTTCTTCCACCCCCTCTTATTTCCCTCTTGGTCCTATCAACCTTTCTTTATTCCCAAAAGAATGCCTCCCAGTATGTCTCTTGTTCAGTGTTGTTTCTGTTAGTGAGCCTCTGAGTTTAGCTAAGACTACCTTTGTGGGCAAGCATGTGACCCTGTCCCCAAACAGCAACCACTGAACAGTTCCTCTGACCCCACATACATGCTATGGCTAAAGCGCACACGCACGTGTGTGTGTGTACACAAAAATTAATTAACTAATTAAATGTTTTTCCTTTCCTTTCCTTTTATTTTATTTTATGTTTTTAGTGTGAGTGTGTCAGATCCTCACAGTTGTGAGCTGCCATGTGGATACTGGGAATTGAACCCAGGTCCTCTGGAAGAGCAGTCAGTGCTCTTGACCACTGAACCCTCTCTATAGGCCCTGTTTTTCCTGTTCTAAAACAGCTTCTATTAAGCAAGGTCATGGAAATGAAAATCACAAAATGGGAGGAAATCTTGGCCAACGATACCTAAGATGAAGGAATCACTTCTAGACTGAAACAAACTCTCTCTCTCTCTCTTTCTCTCTCCCTCCCTCCCTCCCCCCCTCCCCCCCCCCCCCCCCCCCCCCCCCCCTCTCTCTCTCTCTCTCTCTCTCTCTCTCTCTCTCTCTCTCTCTCTCCATTTTATGAATTCTAGACTCTTATGTTCTAAGTGCCTCTTTCCCTTCCTGGTTCAGGGAAGCCTGGCTTGTATTTAATAATTCTTGGGAGATCAGAAAGTACAACACTGTCAGTTACCTGTGTCTCCTGTGCCTCTAGACTTACTGTGCTTTCTGGATCATCCTGTTATTGTGCTGAGAGCTCCATTCCCAGAGACAGAAGAGAAGCCTGGATTTCCTTTTAAAGAAATCATGCCTGTAAATAAAATTTAGTTAAGAGCCCCAGGCTGTGGCACTTATAACAAGTAAGACACAATTTTTACAGGGCTGAGGGGACCCCAGAGCCCAGCCAAAGGAACCCATTTCTCCACTTATCACCCCAAACAGCAACTGTTTAACAATACCTGCATTCCTATTGACACAGAATGGGATGGGCATTTAAATGCAGCCAATCCTATCTTTAGACATCTGTGCTAGCTCGGGATCTGTTTTCCTGCATGCCTGGCCCTCAGAGTCACACAGAAGAAGTTGATGCCTGACCACCCAACAGACATTTAAGCATGGGAATTCAGCTCTCCCTGACCACTGCAGTGCACCCCCATCCACCATGTTTTGTCCACGTTGGGCCCCTCTGCTTCTCGGGATGTCTTAAGATACTGGTTCTAGAGTTGCCTTTGAAATTCAGCAACTGACAGGATATCAAAGCTAGCTGCTGAAGAGTCCACAGGAGACATCTTCCATCCCTGTTTCAGCCATTGATTGTCTCTGGTCTTCTCCACCCAATTCGCTTTGACTGTATCCCTGTGAAACATAAACACACACTCCTGCTGTACCATCCTGAGAGATCCTCCCCTGCTCTTTCACCAGGGATAGGCCATAACCATTTGTGATCACTCAGAAAGATGCCCAAGGGTCGCTAAGTGGCTGTAGCACTTCACAGTGTGGGGTAGATCAAGGAAGGACTTACACATCTGTCACAGGGAATCACCAGCCAGTACCTTGTAGACTAACTTGAGATGCTGTCCTGCTGTATTGGTTTACCCAGTGCCTTTCAAGTTGAGAGATTCTGCATAAAAACATCTGCATTTCTGCCTTTATATAAAGCTTTGGGAATTCTGTTTGGCTGCCTTGAATTGTAGGGAGGGCTCGAGTTCTACAGATGACCTCACATCTTTATTTCACATCTGTCCTGCTCCTTCCTTACATCTTTGAGATGTTTAGACGTTTGCGACCCCTCTTATTGACAGATCTCCCTCTCCGCAGCATCACTGCTCAGAATGGTGGCACTCTCACTGCTCCTGTGCGAGCACCCAGCATCTTCCATTCTTATCCACCTTCTAGCCATGACTGGCCATCCTCCTGCACTCCTACCCACCTGAGGTTGGCAAGCTGTTGCAAGTCCAGTTGGCCCTTGGTTTTGTACATCCAACTTCCTGAGGGCACCCCCTTTCCATCATGCGCTCTTCCTTAGCTACCAAGCACCAAGTAGGATCAGCATTCAAATCATTTCATCAATGTACATGGTAGTAACCTCGCCCCTGCCCCCTAATCGACAAAGGTTCCCTGACACTGTTATTGTTCTTGCTGCTGCCTTTACATATTACCTACATGTAATAAGAAAAATTAAAGTCTTGATCCTCAACCAAGCTCACACTCTGAATAAATGATCAGATCTACATATGTGACACTGAAGAAAATAGACTCTAACTGTTGTTAACATTATTCTTGAAGGGCTTTAGAGTTCTCTCTCTCTCTCTCTCTCTCTCTCTCTCTCTCTCTCTCTCTCTCTCTCTCTCTCTCTCTCTCTGTGTGTGTGTGTGTGTGTGTGTGTGTGTGTGTGTGTGTGTGTGTCCAGGCTCTGGGAGTGCTGCACGGTCACCTAGATGTAAAGCTCAGAGGTAAATGATGGAAAGTGAGATGGGCCGGACAAATCAGAACCAGACTCCAAAGTGGATGCCCCCCCTGCCCCAGGGAGACATGGCACATCTTGAAGGAGTGCCTGGAGTTGGGTGGCTGTGAGGCCAAACCCAAGCTGACTCAGGACAGCACATCCAGAGTCACTTGCCAAGTACATGTGTGGAAAGTTCACTTGTGGACTGGCCAGTAGCCTGGGACTATTACATTCTCACTGGGAATTAGAAGGGCTTGGGAAATAGTCTCTGTGTGATACCGAGAACATACCTAGAAGTCCAAGATAACTGGAGTGATCCCCACTTTCACATGTGAGATGTGGGCCAGGGACTAAGGACAAATTCTAATCAGGCAACAGTTTCTGCCAGATAAGGACCATGTACCATAAAGTCATAGTCTCCTCTGCCATCTTAGGGGACAGTAGCTGTTCTGTGAGCCAGAGCTAGAGTTGGCCTTCCTTCATGGTGCTCCAAGACAGAGCACCATGTTCATCCCTCTAAATCTTACTGAGATAAAAACAAGTCCCCACCCAATGTGATTCTGGTGAACCAGCATGGAACCCCAAGTGCAGACACATAGGGGTAGATCTTGACAAACCTTTCTCGACTGAACTGAATTATTTTGTTCTAACTATAAAAGAGAAATTGACAACTATCGGTACATGTCTTCTGGTTGGTTGGCTCTGGAGTATACTTTCCATAGACTTCAAGATTCAGTGACTGTTCCTATCCAACAACCCTTTCCCCAGTACATCCTGTATTCATTCATTTAGTTGCTACAGTAAAGCACCAGGGAGTAGGGTACTAAATACAAAATGAAACCTATTGAGCTTATAATTTTAGAGGCTGAATGTTTAAGAGCAGCAGGCCCTGGTTGCCATGCCTCTTGTGAAAGGCTGGCAACAGATAGTGCCATCATGGCTAAAGTCTTGTGTGATCAAACAGTAAGAGAAGCCAGAGTGTCAGGGCCCAGGCACTTTGTTTTGTTTTGTAACGACTAACAAAAGGGAACCACATTTTTTTATGTTTGAGGGTAGAACCTCAAATACTCTACTTTTCTCTCATTACACACCCCCCCAATCTCTTAAAGGTTCTACAGCCTGTCAATATCACCACACAAGACTGTCAGGCAACTAGCATGTATATCTTTGAGACACACTCAAACCATGCTCTCCTAATGAAGCAAAGGCTGGAAAGGGGATCTGAAGTCAGCTTGGTGAGCACTCCCCAGCCTTATCTAAATAGAAAGAAACAAGCTTAGGAACTTAGTGACTTGTGGTATTGTCCCATCCACACCATGAAGCCTGCTCCAATTGGACGGAGGTGACAGTGGGTACATAGGAAATGTGAATCCTTGCTGATTGCCACGTGGAAGAAATAGTTTCTCCATACATGTTCTTTGTCTCACTCATGGCTCACAGTGTCAGGCGCCTGGGTTCCAAAAAGCCAGGAGAGTTGCAGAGACTCCCTTTTGGGGGAGAAGCTCTCCTAGATGTGGGGTGATGGCCACAGCCATGCTGAGGCAGACAGCCATATGGCAGGAGGACAGACCAGATGAACAATGAGATCTGACAACAGTTTTTGAGGGTCTGTTCTCAGCCACATAAGTTTCCTAAGGGTTGCAATGCTAGGCACTTCATTTTGGTGTGAACTAGGAAACAAATATCCTCTGCTTGAACAAAGAGGCCCAGAGAGAGGATATCAGCTCTTGGAATGAGGAACACAGTCAGTGGACCACAGAGAGGAGTGACTGGGAACTAACCGTTTAGATCTGGTAGGTGAGGGAGAGTGCCTTGAGGATTTCGATAAAGGCTGACTCAAAACTTCGTAAGAGATGAAGGTTGCTTGTAGCTCCCAAAGGTCAGCTTCAAATGATATCATTTGGGTCTCCACACCAGAAGTAAATATTTGAGCAACATCAGCTTTATGTGCGAGATGATTCCAGGGAACGGGAGGGAAGAAATGGGACAAGAGAGCCAGGGAAGAAAGAAAGGTAAGGCCAGCTGGTGTTACAGTTGTGATCAGACAGTGCTTGCTTCTACCAACAGCCTGTGTGCTCAGCATGCCTCCAGCCTTGTCCCTGATGGGATTCAGCAGCTTTGCTCTTTGGTTTGTGGTCACTGCTCACAAGGTCACACTGGGCACGGGATGCAAGGTTGTGTGTTACATCCAAAGGTGAGTCTGAGCCACTAGTGAGAATTGGCCATGGCAGCTAAGAGGAAACCCAGAGGTGGGTGGAGTGTCATGAAGTGGGGTACCAAAGGCCCTGTAGTGTTGGATATGATCATGGAAGGGCAAAGCAAAACATCACAGTTTCCTGCTCCACCCACTACTATATCCAGCATGGAGGCTCATCCTGTCTCCCATGCTCAGGGCTGGTGTGGGTGGCAGGGTAGACCTGGCATTAAGTAAGTTGACAACTTGAGGTTCTCCTGGAGTGGCTCAGACACACTAGGGCGTGGGCTCATGGAGAAGTTTTTCTGAATGTGGCTGGTGACCTACTGAGAAAAGTAGAGTGAGATGCAGGGGATGGTCTATGAGGGCTTTGTCTTAGATTAGAAGAGAGAGTGCCCAGAGTAATAAGTCTTGGTTGTCAGGAAAGGGTGAGGCATAACAATCAACCCCTTGTTTTTTCCAGGTCAAAATGCTGGCCAGAGGTCAAAGTCATGAATGGTACATTCCTCTGAAGGTCTATACCCTTCACTGTAGAGGGCCTCAAGTCACTCAGCACCTATCCCAAGATTTAGAATTCCTAATCCAGCCTGCAAGGCATCTTCAGGTCAGGAGAGAGTCCTTCCAGAAGCTTCTCCCATTCCAGCCACACTGGGCTGCCAACCCCTCCAGCACACACAATCTGGGTCCTGTCCCAACAAAGCTGTTATTCCTTATCTTTTCTTAAAAAAATAAAAATTCCATGTCATCAGGTCTTAGTCCATAACCAAATGCACATAGGCTCTCATCCTGTAGTACACCACCAATAGGAGTAGGCGCATTGCTGAGCATGCCCAGTTTAGGAGCATATTTCTGAGAGTGTTAGGGCTTAAAGTCATACAAAAAGAGATGAAGGACACATTATGAGGCATACTTAGAAAAAGGGTATTGAATGGATGTTGAAAGGTTAAAAATGGTATACACAGGCACTCTGGCTTATATTTAAAGTGGAGGAAAGAAATTTATACAGGCCTGATAGTCCAGGCCTGTACAATCCTAGCTACTAGAAAGGTTAAGACAGGAGGATAGCTGGGTGGTGGGCCTCATGCACACTAATTTACCACTGCCCCCAGCTGGCCTTAAACTCACTCTTTAGCCCAGGAAGGCCTTGAACTTGTATCCTCCTGTCTTTTGTTTGTTTGTTTTTTAGACAGGGTTTCTCTGGCTGTCCTGGACTAACTTAGTAGACCAGGCTGGCCTCGAACTTACAGCGACCCACCTGCCTCTGCCTCCTGAGTGCTGGGATTAAAGGCGTGTGCCACCATCGCCCGGCCACATTCTTTTCTTTAGTGGTAGGAGTTAAACCCAAGGCCTCAGGCATGCTGGGCACATGTCCTACCACTGTGCCACAGCCCCATCTCTGGTCAATCTCGCTCTGTGGTCTAAGTTGGCATTGATTGTGCGACCCCTTGTCTCAGCTTCCCATGTACAAAATAACAGGTCTGACCCACCAACCCTGGCTTTCGTCATTTTCCTTAAAGAAAGGGAGAAATGCTCTGAGTATGAGGAAGAAACTCTTTATGGCTCCTCTTGGTTGGACTCAGATGCAGGAACAGCACTCCTGCGCTCTGGTAGTGTCCTCCCTGGCATGTTCCTTCCTCAGACCAAACCCGTTTGGTTCAGATAAAGACATTGGATTTTTTTTGATTATTATATTCTGGCTTTAGGGTGTTGGGAAGGGGGAAGTTGGTTCCTATTGGAAAAGATTTATGAGTAGATGCCTGAGATAGATTTTTAAAGGGTACAGGGTAGCCTTCTTTTGTAACTCCAAGGAAAACCAAATGACTAATTTGGTTCAAGGTTTCAAAAGTAACCTTTATTATTTTTCCTGAATTTGGAGTTCATCTTACCTCACTAAGGAGTCCCATCGGACAAGACTGAGAAGCATGGTTCTCCTAAGGAAGGTAATTTGCAGTCCTCACAAGCTGTCAATAGGATGAGCCTCCAGCACACAGTAAACACTGGGAACACAGCCCCCACCTCCTGGCTACTCTGCACGCACAGCTTTGACTTAGGCAGGGCCAGCATCAACTCAAGTTCACTCCCCTATTTCTTTCCGCTTCTAAGTCCTTTGAAGGTGGTTAAGGCCAGTAAGCAGCCATCTCTCCCATCTCCTGAGAATACCTTTGGCCCACTCCACACATCTACAAAAGTGTCCTAGTACATTAGAAGGGCCATCCGGTACAGATCTGTGGGAGCAAAACATCAAATTACATCTGCCAGATTGTTGCGTTTTGAGACATTTACATGTCCATGTTGGCTAAAAGAAATACTTAATAATGGTGTGAGTGATACATATTGGGTAGGGTGTGAGTGATACATGCTGCAGGATTTTCATCTCACCTCATTTTCTCTGTATCACACACACGCACACGCACCCGCGCGTGCGCGCGCACACACACACGCGCGCGCGCACACACGCACACACACACCATTAGTCTAATTTCAATAGTAACACATAGAAAAGGGAAAATTGCAGTTGGGAACCTGAGTCACAGAGATAGCAAGAGCCATAGCAATCCATGAGGAAACATAGGCACGAAACCCACAGAATGCAGAAGCTGTGCATTGCAGCCACTGAGAGGATTCACACTCTGACAGAATGGATAACGGGGCACAGAGCTGGAGGACCCATCTGTATCCATGCCACCTAGATTCTCTCCTGACCCCACAGGCCTATGCTGCCTCTTTGGGGCTCCCAAGCCCAATGTGAACATAAATCCTGGTCTCAAGCCCGTCTATCAAGCTCTCTGGGAACTAACAAGGATTTTCTTCCAACTCCAGGATACTCTCTCCCACCCTCACTACTGGCTCCACCCTGGGCAGCCATGCGTCACCGGCCTGGTCAATGGCACAGGAAACACCGGCTTTTAATGCGCCTAGGGGCTGCATTCATGGCCGTACTGTCTCTCTCCCTGTCCCTGTCCCTGTCCCTGTCCCTCTCTCCCTCCCTCTCTCTCTCTCTCTCTCTCTCTCTCTCTCTCTCTCTCTCTCTCTCTCTCTCTCTCTCTCTCTCTCTCTCTTGTCTGTGGCTTCAGGGTCCTCTCCTATGTTATGTCATGGGGGTGTCACCGAGGTCAGCACTATCATTTCTTTTTCGAGATGTAGAGACAGCGATGTGGAAGGACAAAAATGATTTAGTGTCGGTGTGTCCCCAAAGTGGGAATTGGGAATTGTGGTTTCCTAGACTACCTCTGGCCCCAGGATGTGAAACTTCTGTCCCCAGTATTGGGGCCAAGCAGTTGCTGTGCCTTAAGGGACCTCCATTTCTTTGTTTGTTAAAGAGACCCATTGATTCTTTTGAGAGTGTGATGGTATACAAAATCAGGTAGATTCTAGTCATGGCCTTCTGAGAAGTATTTTAGTAAAGGCAAACTATTAGGTTCCATTCCTGCGATGCCCTACTGAATCAGTGACTGGAAGAACAGAGTTTAGGGAAACTGCCAGCTATTAGTGATTCTACATGCACACCCCACCCCCATGCCTGAGGACTATGGACCTACAGAGCATTCCACCGGATGTAGGAGCCCTTCTGAGTCACCCATGTGAACCATCCCCACAACCATCCTCACTAGCTAAACTTACGCTGTAAGGTGGTGATGGGAGGAAGCAGCCGGCCATAAATGTTTGAAGCTGATTCACCTTAGAGCCTGGTTTCTGTTTCCTTATCATTTGAAGAGAGAGTTATCCTCAGAAACAGAAAGAGTCAAATGGTATATACTCACTTATATCTGGACACTAGCCCAAGAGGCATGTCCCATTAAAGCCTTCAATTATCAGGAAAGTGGGACAGAGGGGAGGACATCCTATTGGGACTTTAGGCGAGAGAAGCATGGGAGAATGGGGTAATAGAAGGATCCAGAGGGTCCTAGAAACCTACAAGAACATTATGATGGGCAGATCTGGGCCCATCTAGGCCCTGCTCAAACTATGGCACCAGCCAAGGAATATATGTGCAGTAAACATTGAACCCCTACCCAGATCTAGCCAATGGACAGGACATTCTCCACAGTTGAGTGGAGAGTGGGGACTGACTTTCAGACGAACTCTAGTGCCCCATATTTGACCATGCTTCCTGGGTGGGGAGGTCTGATGGCACTCAAAGGAAGGATAGCAGGCCACCAAGAAGATATCTGATACCCTATGAGCATATATAGGAGGAGAAGGTCCCCCTCAGTAACAGTCATAGGGGAGGGGAGTAGGGAGAAAGCAGGAGGGAGGGAGGAATGGGAGGATACAAGGGATGGGATAACTATTGAGATGTAAAATGAATGAATGAAAAGAAAGAAAGAAAGAAAGAAAGAAAGAAAGAAAGA
>OU015753.1:32607172-32618789 GCA_907169655.1 Acomys percivali
CCCTGTATATGCTCATAGGGTATCAAGTCTCTTCTTGGTAACCTGCTGTCCTTCCTCTGAGAGCCACCAGGTCTCCCCCTCCAAGGGACATGGTCAAATGTGAGGCACCAGAGTACATGAGAAAGTCATATCCCACTCTCCACTCAAGTGTGGAGACTGTTCTGACCATTGCCAGCCAGTGTTCTTAATTGCTGAGCCATTTTTCCACCTCCCTCCCCGCCTCTTTCTACATCTTTTAATTTTGTTTATTTTGGGGGGTTGAGACAAGATTTCTCTATGTAACAGAATCACTGTCCTGGAATCACTTTCTATACCCTCAAACTTAGAGAGATCTACCTGCCTCTGTCTCCCAAGTGCTGAGATTGAAGGTGTGTGCCATCATGCCCAACAAACACTGATGCATTATATTTGTACATATCTGTGGGGCAGAGTTTCATACATCGCTATACATATAAAACATGGTTTTCTTCTTAAATTAGATTTATTATATTTTTATTTAAAATATTTGAGGGCCATTAGACATGGCTCAGTGGTTAAGAGTGCTTACTGCTCTTACAGAGGACCCAAGTTTGGTTCCCAGTACCCACTTTGGGCATCTTACAACAGCCTGCAACTCTAGCTCCAGGAGAGGCAACATCCACTTCTGGACTCCAAGGGCACTCATATGCCCAACTCTATGCCACACACATTAAAAATAAATCTTAAAAAATACCCACTTGATATAATTTGAAAACATGAACAGATGTATCTCACAGTGTTCCCTTATTTTAAAACATTCTCAAGATGTGTTTAAGCTAATGCTATACTCTTAAGATCAGTTTTCACGTAATAGGTTTTCCGAAGTTTTTTTTTAAAATAGATTTTTTGAGGCATAACTATAAATTCACTAGCAATTAAAACATAGAGATCCTGAGGACTCTTTGTGTAGTTTTCTCTGGGCTGCCATTTAGCCACAGTCAGGATGAAGGCATCGACACAGACTACTTCCATTAAAGAGGGGTCCTTATGTTGCTGTTTATAGCCAGGGAACATCCTTCTCCCTTCCATCCTTCCTGTCTTCTTGGCCTATGGTGAACACTGACCTGATTCTTATTTTTATAATGTTGCCCTTTCAATAATGTAAATGGACTGACCATTTGTATGTAACATACAGGGATTAGCTCTTCTCTTGTGTCATTCATTTTTGTGACATGCAGATTCAACTAGATTGTTGATTTTATTCTTTCTTCTTTCATACTCCATGGTACAAGGAATATTAAATGTGAGTGCTTCCTATCAAATTCTATAAAACTTGTATTTAGGACATGGAACCTAAATCTTTTGCTCACCTTGTAAGACGTTTATTTAAGTGTCTAAAACCCCCACCTGCACCCCTCACCAGCCAGGTAAAAGTTTTATTTACACAAAAGTCCCTTCTACATGCCACTGTCCATGGCCTGGGAAGTGACCCACCCCCCCTTGGAGCAGGGACCCCTTTCCTCTTCCTCCCTCATTCCCTGTGAGTCAGTTCTTTAAGACTGGGCAGTTGGGGGCAGGGCATGGTGGCGCATGCCTTTAATCCCAGCACTCGGGAAGCAGTGGCAGGTGGATCGCTGTGAGTTTGAGGCCAGCCTGCTCTACAAATTGAGTCCAGGACAGCCAAGGTGTACACAAAGAAACCCTGAAAAAGACTGGGCAGTTTAATAAGCCTGGGAGAGTTTCCAGCCAATGGAGACAAGACACAGCCATTTCCGGAGTTAGACTAAAAGCTAAGTGCACTTCCCATGTGCTTGATCTTCTGGGCAGACGCCCTTGAAAAGAGTAAAGTTTCCTTTGTCCGGACACTTCAGTTGGAGGAGTGGTATCTTCCTGTACAATCCTAAAGTTGTTTCTTACAACATTCTAGAAATATCAGTTTATCCACTTCTTAATGTATATCTGGGTCCTTTACACATTTTTGTTATCACAAATAAGATGGCTATAAATGTTTATGCAAAACTTGTGTGGACACAAGCATTCATGTTTCCTAGGCAAGTCTTTAGAATAGTGGTTTGCTTACTGATTTGATTCGTTGAATGTTTTTCAATGGCTTTCTAGCTTTCCAGTTCTTGTCTCATTTCAGGAATTCAAGGTGCTTGCCTCTTGTCCGCAGGATCTCAAAGAATGAAAGTTTTAGACTACAAAGGATGAGTTTTAGAGAGAAGTGGAGAGATTTACTACAGATTCCTAGGTGGGAGCCTAAATGTGCATGTGGAGTGGGGAAGTCCGTATAGCAGGAAAGGTCTCAGGAAATGACTGTCATCAAGCTGCTTGCCTGGGGGCTTTGTGAAGGGCTTATGGCAGGACCAGTAGTAGGGTATTGGGGAGGGTGAGCTGGTTGGTCCAGTTGACCCACCTAGGTGTGCAAGCGCATCCTTTCAGGTTCAGCCACTTAGTCACATACAGCCTCCAGGCTGAGATGCTCAGGGAAAACAAAAGATGCTCATTTAGAGGCAGGAACCAGAGCTCCCTTCTGTCATCCCTGGCCTCTAGCGGGGATATTCTCAGAACCACTGCTTTGGGGTCCTCACGCACCTGATTTTATCTGCCATTCTCATCATCACCATAGTGGAACTATTCTATTTGGGCTTTTTGCTGTTGAAAAATGTGAGATAAAGTTATAAGTACCTAGCCACGGATATTTTGTTAGTAGCAGTGAACCACAGATCCCAGCGAGGTCCTACGTTTCACTTAGAATGTGTGTTGGTAGTCTTGCGTTTTGCATTTAAGCTTGCGGTCATTTTGAACTCATTTTTGTGTAAGGTGTAGCTTTAGATCAAGGATCATGCTGCACTTAATTCTAACTAACCTGGACCATGTGATGTTGAAGCAGTTGCTTAAGCAATCTTTGTTGAGTATTTCTGGGTGAGGTTAGCTTTTGATTGTAGACTAAGTAAAGCACATTACCCTCTTAAAAGTGGGTGGACCACACACATTCTCCCGAAAGCCCCAAGAGAGTAAGAAAAGCCTGCATGAGAACAAGAAATTTCCTCCTCCTGCCAGACTGCCTTGAACAGGGACATTGATGATTTCCTGTCTTTTGACTTGAACTGAAATAGTAGCTCCTCCTGAGTCTCAAGCCTGCCTTTGGTCTCCAGCTTGGCAAATGTGGATTTTGTGACTTGTCAGCTTCTATAATCATGAAAGGCAATCCCTTAATATTGGTCAATCTGTTGACAGAAACACAACCCCCACCTCAAAGGATAAAAGAGATATTGTATCCGGGAGCCAAATTTGAGTGACCGTGGCTTGGGAACACAGATGACAAGACTCTATGTTCCAATATGGTACCAGTTTCATGAATCTTTATAGAAATAGAGCAAAAAAACCAAAATATCTTAAGTCAAGGCACTTTCCAAATTCACACTAGAAACACATAAAGTGGATTAATACAAGTAAGGTAAGGTACTGTGGGCCTCAGATGCTATCTGACAACATCCTTAACTCAATGGTTGGTTGGAAATCCTACATTCAATGGATTCAGCTAATAATGGTCTCAAGGATGTCAACTGGTATCTTTGAGGACAATAAATGGCTTTTAAGATGGTAAAGATGCCCCAGTATCATCTGGTCTGGACTTAACAACAGTCCAACCCCTCCATCTCATTGAAGTTCAGTTGACGGGAAGGCGCCATTCTTTTTAGAAATGTTTGTTTATCTATCATGTACCACATTCTGCCTCTCGGAAATTTTAATCCTCATAGGTTGGGCATTGAAAGTCATCTTGGAGGGAGAGGAATTTAGGGATGGGCTTACTGGAACTGGTTCTGCGTTTCTGGGATGGTTTCTATAGTGTCATTACATGTAGGGGCACTCATGGCTCTGCTCCCAGTGCCCATGGCTTGATGCAACCCTGAAGGTCTGGAAAACATTACCACGGACTCTCCAAGTCGACTGTATGAGAATCAAGCAGCTGGCTGACTATGCATACTTCAGGGCACATTCCTCCCACTGCAGAGTGAGGCTGGAGCTTCACTTCTAATGTCAAGGGACAAAGTAAGGAAAGGAAATGATGTGTTCAGGGATCTGAAATCCCAGCTCCAAAAACTTTATGTGCTCACAAGCTGAGCTCTTGCCCTTATAGAGAATCTACTGATAAAAGTCAATACACTTACTAGGAAGGAATGAGTCTTAACAGCTTTAATGAGGGCGGGAGGGAGTCTGGAGAAATGGCTCTGTAGTTAAGAGTTGTTGCTTGTTCCTTTTGTAGATAGCCCAGATTTGGTTCCCGGCACCTATACAGCAACTGTGACCATGAGTAACTCTAGTTCCAGTGGAGCCATGGCCTCTTCTGGCCTCTTAGGACTCCTACATGGATGTGGGCACATAAACTCATAAAGACAAATGCACATAAAACAAAGATATAGATAAAATGATCTAATAGGGACAAGTGGGTAGAATCTGATGGGAAGTAGATAATCAATTTCTGAACTGTGGCACATTGCCAATTTTTAAAATGAAAATTTCTCACAGCCGCCTTCAAAGGGAATGGTATGGTAGTTGCATTGTAAAAAAAGGAAGTAACCAGCCTTTTGAGAATTACTGGACATTGGCTCTGAATCAACAGTAATTCCAAGGGATTCAGAACATCACCGTGGTCTATCAGTCAGGCTTAGAGTGGTAACCAGTGCCCTTTTAGTTCAGTTCCATCTCAGTGGGCCCAGTGGGTCTCTGAAGGGTCTTCTTCCAAATCCTACTTATTTATTGCATATAAGAGAGGGGAGGTGGTAGAGGGGAGAGCGAATATGCACATATGTAGGCACATACGTAGACTCACCTCTTCTGGCAGTCATCTTGCCAGCCCTCGTTTCCCCGACTTTTGAATAAATGAGAGGTTCATACTCACCACTCAGTTAAAAGCATTAATGGAAAGCAGGCTGGGGTTCTCTGAGGAAAAGAAACTTCTGCCTTCAAACTGTATCTCTGGGTTCACACTATAGCATCAAGCTTTCCTTGGGTCTCCAATTTAGCATAGACATTGAAGATTTTGGATTTTCCAGCCTCTACAACTTTACAAGAAGTCTTTAGTCCTTTCTCTTTCTCTATGAACATACATATGCACATACATACTACATACACATGCCAGACATCTTCTGGGTGGGTTTTGTCTTTGGCCAGTCCTAATACCTACGTGGCTGTGCTTGGAATGAGTCTCTATGAACAGTATACAGTTGTGCAGTTTTTAAAATTCAGCAGGACCAGTTTCTGCCCTTCAAGCAGTCCATTTAGGTATTCATTCTGCTCAATTATTTGATGTTAAGGCTTTCCTCTGTCTTTTGTTTTGGTTACTCGCTACTTTTGGTTTTTTCTCTTTCCTGACTCTCTGGACATTTCCCTAATTCCATTTTGATTTATTGAGAATGTTCTGTAGAGTACCTCTCACAGATGTGTAAGTGCTTGCTCTGAGTTAGTACATTCATGTCATGTCTGCAGATCACTTTACAGTTTAGGTACAGAGATGTTTCTTCATTGGTGTCCCTTCACTCTCACATATTTATAATGTGATCATCTTTAATACTGCTCCTAGATACACTTAGAGCTAATCACATAGGATCATTTCCGATTCACTTATCAAACATAATCCAGGAAACTCAAGGGTCTGCTGAAACAGCTCTCTTTGTTTGCCATACTTTTTCCTTTCCCACAATGTCCCAAGGCTTCTTTCATCATTTCCAATATTTTTGAAGATGTTCCCTCGACCATTCATTTTACAAGCTTAACCATGGGACAAGGCTCAACAAATGAAACACCAACAACAACATGTCTGCCCAAGCATGGGTTACATGAGGACAGAAACAATAGGCCAAAGTAGATGGGGAAAGCAGGAGGCTTCAGTCCAGTCATACACAAAGACCTAGAGGTGAGTAAGGGTTGCTGAGAGTGGGAGAAACCATCTTCCCCAGGAAGAGCATAGCAACTGGTTATCAACATTAAATGGTCATCCCTGGGCATAACACATATACATACAAGTAGCATTATGCAGAGTAATCAGGCTCTATTTATATATTCAGGAACATGAACACACACACACACACACACACACACACACGTAACAATTAATAAAAAAGAGCAAGGAAAAAGAACAAGGAGGAATTCATGGAGAATTTGGAAGGAGGAAAAGAAATGGGGAAATGTTATAATTATAATATAATCTCAAAAAATAAGGTAATAAAGAACAGACCCTCCTCTTCCACAAAGAAAGTTCAGACCAGGTAAACCATAATATTATTCCTTAAAATCACTAATAAGAGAAAAATGTTTAAAGTAGCGTGATGATAAGAATACATTATGGAGAAGGCTCAGGGTTCCAGATGACCAGGGTTCAATCCCCAGAACTCACATGGCAGTTTACAATCATCTGTAACTCTAGTTCCAGGAGACCCAAAGCCCTCTTCTGGCTTCTGTGGGCACTGCAGGTACATGGTACACACATGCTTGCAGGCAAAAACACTCATACACCAAAAAATAAAAGTAAAATGAAAACGGGAATTCCTTACACAGGAGAAAACTGTGAAGAAAACTGCTGTTAACTGTTCATCAGAAACAGGAAGAGGAAGATGGCAATGGAACACTTAAATTACTAAAGTGAGGGGGGGGTGAGTGGGGTGATTTACGATTATTTATCTAGAGAAAATATTCTTCAAAAAATGAAGACAGAAACATGTTCAGGCCAAAGGAAGTTCTGAGAATTATTTTTATAAAGCTTGTGCTTAAGGATTGCTCAAGAGCTGGGCAGTGGTGGTGCACCCTTTTAATCTCAGCACTTGGGAAGCAGAAGCAGGTGGATCTCTGTGAGTTTGAGGCCAGCCTGATCTACAGAGCAAGTTCTAGGATACTCCGAACTACACAGAAAAACCAAAACCAAACCAAACCAAAAAAAGAAAAAAAAGAAAAGGGTGACTGTTCAAGAACATTCAGAAGAAATGGTGGAATTACAAAAAGAAAGGAAAATAAAAATGCCAAAAATAGAAACTAAATATGGAGATAAATACAAAACAGTTTTTCTTTCCCCTTCCAGATTCTTTCTCTTAAGTGCAATTTAATGTTTAGAATAAAAAGTGGTAAAAAGAGTTAATTGGGGGTCTTAAGATGCAAACATGATATTTGCTGTCAGCACAGATCATGGGATAGCATAAGTAAAGGCACACTGTTGTAAGCACACTGTGATGTTAAGAGGAGAAGAGCCTCTTTAAAAGGCATTGTTGTCAGGGCAGCAAAGTCCAGGCCTGCTCTATAGAAAAGGGCTAAGCGTTCAGTCAAGTCAAACTCCTTAAGAATAAGTATAGGTCGCTGGAAAGATGGCTCAGCGGGTATGAGCACTGGCTGTTCGAACAGAAGATCCAGAGTTGGTCCCAAATCCCACACAATGATTAACAATCATCTGTAAGTCCAGGGGATCTTCTATGGCCTTGGCCTTTGTAGGCACTGCACACACATGATGCACAGACATGAATGCAGACAAAACACTCACATAACAGAAAATATAAATAAATCTAAAAACTAATAACTACTACGACTTTGGGTAAAGTTTGAATTTTTCAGGACAGCATGCTAAGATCAACGAGAAATGATGAATTGTATGTAAACTCATACTCAAATCATGGTATTTTTATGTAAAATACATATATTTGAGATAATGTCACAGAACCAGAACTTTGTAATTGTCAAGTTTTACACTGTAATTTTATTCATTGATGAAATTATAAAACAGAAACATCATACTGACAGAAGTGGAAGTATAAAAACAAGGAAATGATCGGGTCACTTTTGAGCACTTCACAGAAAGCCTCTAATTCCTGATGTTGCTCCCCGTGACCAGGTCAACATGTGGGCTCTCTGTGCTCACCTGAGTACATAATAAACCGCACAGGGCAGGCATCATTGTAAACATTACTTGGCATAATTGCTTGCTTAAGCAATTGCTTCAGCTCACCCAACACCTTTTAAAAATGCTTTTAAGACATATGAAAAGCAAAGCAAATAATTACATGTGCTTAATAAAAATGTCGACGCCCAGTTATCCAAATACGTATTTAGCCATCAACTTAGAAAGCATCTGCTAGCCAGGCGCAGTAGCATGGGCACCTGTAATCCCAGCACTCTGGGAGGCAGAGGCAGGTGAACCTCTGTGAGTTCGAGGCCAATCTGGCTTACAAAGTTAAGTCCAGTTCAGCCAAGGCTACACAGAGAAACTCTATCTTAAAAGCAAAGGGGGATAAACCACACCTGCTTTGTGTGTGTGTTTAAAGTAGTTTAAAATCAAGGCCTTTGATTAAATATAGTTTCCAACATTTTCAGATGACCCCTGAGTCTCAAAAGGAACTTTAAACTCTGGCTTATCGTGACTCTCCAATAGATTCTGGAATCTAGCCAGAACAAAGAATTTGGTGCCGAACACTGAATGCAGAACAGAAACCGGTTGTTTTATATATTCTTTTAATAAATCAGTTCTTTATTCAAAACCTCAAATAGAAATGATATTGGGACATAGGTCCCAATAAAAATTGAATTTGAGGACATTTTTGCTTAGCCTAGAGGGAACTCCTGCCTGGGCATAGATGTGGCCATACATTAACAAACTAAGCTTTTTGATACCTTGGCTTTCGGTGACACATTGGAAATTTCTGTTTTCCATGTGGATATTTCTGACCAACTCTAAAGTCTGATAGAAAAACTAACACAATAAAACTTCCTCTTGAATTGGATGGTAAAATATACTAATTTGGCCATTTACAGAAAAAGATCAAGTCTGATTTGTTTATTGGGAAAATGCTATCTTCGGAACCAGCCAACTCAAATTCAATTCAACTCTGTAGCAAACAATTCATTTTCTCATTAGGCAATCACTGTTCCCCTCAATAAGGCAATTCCCACTCAGCTTGCAGCCACGGCGGTCATCTTTAAGACGCAGTCCCTTCTGTACTATGGGTCCTGTAAGAGGACCGGCTATCCTAAGCAGGCATCTTAGAGACCTGCAGTAGAGATGCACGTCAAGGCGAGCCCGTGCTCCTATGAAGTTCACCTAACTAAGGGCTCGCTCCCCTCTCCTAGCCAGGAAACTGAAATTTAAATGGAAAAAATAAACCTGTAAAGATAAAGATACAAAATTCTGCCATGTTTTCCAGATTCTTTAGCCTTACTTCCCGAAAGGGAAGGAATTAGAGAAAACATAGTATTACTATATGTGAAAGGACCGAAAATTGTTTGTAGCCGCTAAACACATGGTGTTGATTAATGTTGGCCAGTACAGAGTTAAGGCCAATGCATTTATTTATTATGAAAATCAAACTGAAAATTTCATAAAAATATACAGCACTTTATCATCGGTTAATGCAACCAGTAAAGCACAAAGTTAAACAAAAAGAGCTTACTTGATCTACGTGGGTTAATAAAAACATTTTAGGAAGAAAATACATCATTTTAGTAAAAAAGCTTTCTGTTTTGTACATTACTTGATGAGCACATTTACAGTGTTCCCAATAAACACCTTTCCCACGTCACCCTTTCCTCGCTGGGGACACTGAGGTTTTCAGTCAACCTTTTTGTCTGAGGCGCCTTCCTCGTGGGTCTCAGGGCTGACTTTATTACTAGCCACAGAGGGAGCTGTCTGGACTTCATCTGGCAACGAAAACACATGGCATGTCTGGAGGTCTAAGTACGTGGTAAATATCTTGGCATATTCTGGGTGCTTTAGGGCAAACCTTTTGAATTCCTCTAGAAGAGAGAAAGGGAGAGAGAGAAAGAGAGAGAGAGAGAGAGAGAGAGAGAGAGAGAGAGAGAGAGAGAGAAAATAAACAAGTTAGGGTGGTTCTTCATTTGGCATGATGAAACTTAACAGAAGATCCTAATCGTGTAGTTGTCACAGAATCCTGTTACTCAACTCAGAAAAACCCACTGATGAGAACACACATGGTACCACTGCTCTGTTATAGCTTTTCCAACATCTAGTCAAGTTGAAGACACATATTTGTTAATCTTATAAATAAGCTTCCTAATCCCATGCCGAGGTACACAACCTATGGAAACTGGGAATTGTGCCTGGGAGACAGGGACGAAAAATGTTCACAGCAGAGCATCATCATTCATCATAGAGAAGCAAGAACCCGGCTCAGATCGACAGGAGCCAGGAATGCAGTGAAAGTGGATGAAAGGAGGAATGTGTGACTACACAGGCTGGATGAAAAATGCCAGAGACAAAAGAACATGGATTATAGCAGCTCATTTATGGAACTCTCAAAAACTTAGACAAAACTTAAACATGTTGTGATGCACACGTCTGTGGTAAGATGATGACGTGAAGCAAGGCAAGGGTTCCTTTCCCACAAGGGGCTCCTGCTCTGGGCAAGCTCCCTTCGTCTCTTTGAAGGGTAGTTACACAGGTGTTCGGTTTCATAACATGCACCGGGCTCCACGTTCTTACCTCATTCCATTTTCTATGGTTTTTTTAAAAATCTGTTATCCAGGACTGTCTATGGCTAGATTTTAAAACTATTTTAACCCTTAGCTCTTATGGAGAAAGGTGCAGACTTGACAAACTGAGCCCAAATTTACAACCAATAACGGCTAGGAAAGCACATTCAATAATCACATCCCAGGAGCCCCGGGTCCTGTCTCTCTTACCTCTCAGTGTTACAGATCTGGGAACTGAGATGAACACAGTGGGCATATCAATGGGGACTTCCATCTCAAATCTCCAATAAGCCTGAGCTTCCACAATACGATACTGTCAATTTTAAAACTTCTTCCACGTCTTTAGCCCCTTTCAGTGAGGAGGATGGGCTGAATGGTTTCTAGGCAGACTTATGAACACGGGAGTTGGCTTACTAAATCTAAGGCTATACTTTTAAGACCTGTGCTTTGTTCAAAGGATTGAAGCCACTGAGTGGGATATCTGTGGCACTAGAATGTATCTGGGGCTCTGGTGGTTTAACTCCAGCACTTGGGAGGCATGAGCAGGTGAATCTTGGTGGGTTCTAAGTCAGCAAGGACTACATAGTAAGACGTTGTCTCGAAACAAACCAACAGTATCTTGTTTTTCAAGAAGGCCTAAGAAATGACTGTAAGCAGAACTGGGCCGTTGACTAGGCTAATGGAGAACCAACAACGCTAAACGCTCTAAAGGATCATGTTCTTACCTCATGTCAACATTCGTTTTTAAGAATACTTAATTATCTCAATTTTCTTATAATTGGGACTTACATAGTATTAGGGGAGGGGAGAGATTCTGGGTGTTCTGAAAGGAAAAAAGGTTAAATGGAGAAAAAAACCAGGCTCTGGCTGCTGGTGGATCACCAGACTGTGGGTGTTTCTGTGGATGACCCCACACCCATGTGCGCATGTGCAGTACCAATCAGACTCAGAGGGTTATTTACAAAGAGGAAGTAACATTGGGAGGGAGATGTCCTGAGAGGGCCTGGAGGGAGCTGGGGAGAGAGCTTGAGACGTGGGTATGACCAAAAGCTCTATATACATGTATATGTTTTCAACTACATAAATAAATTTATGATCAGAATATATTGTACGAAACATTAGTTAAAAAGAAGAAGAAGAAGAAGAAGAAGAAGAAGAAGAAGAAGAAGAAGAAGAAGAAGAAGAAGAA
>OU015753.1:32618799-32633205 GCA_907169655.1 Acomys percivali
AAGAAGAAGAAGAAGAAGAAGAAGAAGAAGAAGAAGAAGAAGAAGAAAAAGAAAAAGACAAAGTCCCTGGGACTGCTGAGAATCTCATTAGTCAAGAGCACTTATTCTTGCATAGAGCCTTAGATTTGACTCCCAGCACCCACATGGCAGCCGACAATCGTCCACAATGCCAGTATCAGGAGATCCATTGTCCCCTTCTGACTTCTGGGGGCACCAGGTATGCACATGGTACACAAACACACACACACGTAAAAAAAAAAAAAAAAAAACTCATAGACATAAAATCAATAAATCTTAAAAAGAAAAGACCATAGAGCATAGTTCTCTAACAGACTACTTAAGCTGACAAAAGTATGGCCACCTACAAACAGTTTTTAATTTAACTTAAGTCGTTATCTTTCAATGAAACGCTTCATCAAAATTTGGTAGCTCTGGTACGGAGAGATTGTTCAGCGGTTCTAAACACCCACACACTGGCTCCCTACCATCTGTAACACCATTTCCAGGGGATGCCCTCTTCTGGCCTTGTAGGCTCCTGCATGTATGTGATGCACAAAACCTCACAGAGGCAAACAAATAAACAAATATAAAAACAAATGCTGTTTTAAAATTGGTATTTAGAGTAATAGAGAATGCTATAGAAACAGATAACCAAAGAAACTTCAGTTCGCATGAGTTTTCGAAGATTTCCCACCCCCTCCCCCTTTTTAATAAGCTCAATAGATCCACTCCCCTCTGCATGTAACTATCTAAAAGAGAATATGGGCAACCAAAATGCCAGCAACTGAACACAGAATGAGAAAAATATGTGGCCTGCTTTGCCCATCCCATGCGCATTACTAAAGCTGCAGCTCGGTGAACACTACCGTCAGGGCAGGGTAATTAGGTAGTTAGAGAGTGCCCTTCAGCCAGAGGGGAAAGCTGGAGGAAGATAAGCCAGCGTGGCATCCAGGACCACATCAAAGCTAAGCAGAAAACAATCACTTAGGCCTGTGAACAGAGCTATGCTTTTTTTTTTTTAAGACTACCCTGGGTAATACAGGGAAAGCGATTCGCCACCATTGTTTTGATGTATACAGTCTTGAGGTACCAGGATGAAGGAGCAGCTAATGTGTGGGTCTGTATTGATACCACAGGCCTTCTTTAGTGGTGGGCACACCCTCATGGGTGCTCACCACAGGATGGAAAGGACAAAGGCTGCCCAGGTTTATAGGCACTACCATGTTAAGTATCAGTAAACTGTTCAGCTGCTTCCGCCGTCGGTGCCTTGGTGCATACTCCTCTGCTGCAGTTGATTAGCTCGCTCAGGGCAGCCTGGGCAGACTCATAGCAGATGTGAAAGGCACTGAGGTGTCGTCAATGCTTCAGGCTCTACAGCCAGACTCTTCGAATTTGAATCCTGGCTCTGACAATCTTAAGGAAATTACCCAAATCCTTTGTTCTTTGCCAAACACAGATGTGAAAGCATGGGACACCAATTAAAGACATTCATACTCACAGAATATAGAAGAGTATCTGGCATATAAGTCTTCAGTAGTTATGCATTACTATCACCACCATGACAATTAATACAGTCATAGCCATCAGCGCTATTTGTAGCTTAGATGATTTCCTAGTAGTGGAGGTTGCGGGGGGGGGGGGGGGTGGGGGGGAGTGGGTTGGGCTTGTCTACTCACCATAGGAAACAGAGTCCCCCTGGGCAATTTCCTTGAAGAGACCAGAAACGTCAAGGTCAGTCACTCCAAGAGATGCCTGCAGAATGGTGCAAAACTCTTCCTCTGTTATGTAGCCATCCTCATCAACATCAAAGAGCTACAAGGGAAACAGTACACAGAGGTAGGCTCCTAAAGCCTGTGGTATTGAATTGTTTGGAAAGTAAAGTCTTTAATAATGGAAACAGTTATTGTTTTATATATATATTTATATATATATATATATACACACACACATATATTATATATATGAAACAGTACGCATGTGATATAGGTACATAATGTATATGCATGTGATATATATGGAGAGAGAGAGAGGGAGGTCTCTGCTACTCTTGAATGATTTAAAAATGTATAGCAGTCTGGTCTTGGGAAGAGACAGAATTAAAATAGGGACGTGCCAATACCTGAGACCTGAAACCTGAGTGAGACCTGAGACCAAAAGACCTGAGAGCCCTGGGGGACATGATGAGTCATTCTCAAAGGCTTTCCAGAGAAGCTGTCATTACAGTTGGACCTCATAACAGAAAGAGATATTCCCAGAAGATAAAAGGACTGGCAGGTAAGGCCCTGGGCCTTCAGTCCAGAGACTGACAGAGAAGCCAGAACCAGATCCCAGTGGACGCATATGGCCCCACCTAATACTGGGGAAGCGATTGCGTGTATTCCAGAGCAGAGTGCGTAGGACAGGGTGGGGGCAGGACACTGCTAATGGCTACAAGTGAGAAAACTACGTGAATCTAGGGCGGCCAAGCAGGACAGGAAGGCAGACTTTATAAGCAGCACAGACAGGATGTGCGGAAAAAGGTTGTAGCAATGCAGGGGAACCAAAGAGATGAAGTCTGCTAGTTGGGTAACAGGAAAACTGTCCTAAGAACCACCGCCAAATGAGAGCAGGGGTTAGACCTGGACATTTACATTTGAGTCAGAAGGGCCAGGCGTAATGGGGGGAAATCAGCTACAAGCTCAAGAAACTGATAAGGTTCCAGGTAGAAATTCAGGAAAGAACTGAATCCATGGGTGTGTGTAGCTTCTTTGTTGAGAAAGAACAGAGTAAAGGCCCAGCCGTGGGACAGACACCACTGAGATGTGTGAGCCAAGGAAGACAGTGAACTAACACAGACACAAACGGTGATTATATTTACAGGAGAAACAAACAATCCCCCTCTCCCCAAATACCACTGGACTAGGAAGGTTAAAAGCCAAGCAGTGGAAGAGAAGTAAATAAATGACGGATAACAAATAATCAAAATCCTCTCTGGCTAGTCAGAATTTTTAACTAGAACTCGTTCTACGCAGACATTGCTCAAGGGCATTCAGTTCCCTTTAAATGTATTAATCCTTAATGCTCCCAATATCATTGAGTCAACAGGTGTCACCATCAGCCCGCTCTTGCATATGAGGCAGCGGAGGCCTAATGAAGGTAGGAAGTTCTCTCCCAGGGCACACAACCTCTAAGTGGCAGAGCTAGCATTCAAAGGGTGATGCTCACTATGGAAAGCCCCGGTGGTTAAAGTCTCTACTTTAGACCAAACATTACATCAAAGACATGGAAAAATTGGCATTGGTAAGGTCCAGTAGTCACAGAAAGAGATGTAAGTGAATACTGAATAGTGGGCGAGAGAAAAAAGGTCCACGGCTCAAAGTTAGGATTTGTTCCCCCAAGATGGGAAAAAAAAACAGGCTTCTGGCCCATTTCCTGTGTTGAGCTTTTAACTTGGGAGTGAAGATGGCTGGGGAGAGAGAAGTGAACTGATGGCTTTTCATAAACTGTCGACCTCAGCTTCCTTATGTAACTTGGACTTCATGCATTAACCACCAGGACTCAGTGGCACTGCTCCCCCTGCCCCCCCACCCCCCACCCCCCGCCGCTAATCTTCTCCACCCTTTAGCAATTCTCTCCACCCACCTTAGCACAGCACACCCACCTTACACCCGGCACAGCTGGGAGGGCTCACTTCCCTGTCATCTCTTTCTACTGGTCCATTCTGGGCCTTCCTTCTTCTATGCTGATTCTTGGCTACAGCCACCCTAAACTGAAGCTTCTCCTTGATTTCCTTTCCCCAGTAAGAACTCCCAATCATCTCTGTTGGCCAATTCACAGATCTGTGATAAGCCCCAGTCTGGACCCATAGAGAAAGCCTGACACCCAATTTCCTTAGGGGAATGATATTTCCCATTGTATAAAGCACTGTAGGAGCCCCCCCCCCCCCATGAGACAATTCTCTATTAAGCAAGAGTGTTCAGGCCGTCCTTGAATGTGAATTGTGAACCGCTCACTCCCTTTACCTGTAGGGCTCAAGGAAGGGTATAGGACTGCTCCTATAGCCGGGACCTCTGGGCTGGGCTGGTTCAGTGCATTCTCCTTGGCCTCTTCCCTGGCCACATCACTACTAACAATTTTGTCAATCAGCCAGAGTTGATCCTACTGCAACTAAAAACCTCTACCATCCTACCTGTATAGCTCAATGTAAAGAGGAAACAAAGGGTGGGAAGTTAGCTGAGAAGTGCTTAGCACAGAAAAGGAGGTGACCAGATTTCATATACTATCAAAGTGTATTACTAACAGGAAACAAAAAATATGCAAAAATGTTGACAAAGCATAAGATATACTAAAAAGGCAGGGTGAGCTCTACCTGTAATTCTAACACTGAGAAAGAAGTACTTCAAGTTTGAGTCAGCCTGGGCTAGAGTGTGAGACCTTGTCTCAAAAAAAGTATGTATGTATATGCATATATATATAGAGAGAGTATATATATGTATATACATATATATACACGTATACGTATACAGATGATAGAAATAGATAAATGATAGATGATAAATTATTGATAGCTAGGTAGATAGATAGAAAAAAAAAACCAATGTAAAGCATGACCCTTGCCAAAGAGAAAAATGAGCTATTTTTAGATATGAGTCTTCCTTTCGTCCATCCTCCATCTTCAAAGATTGGTCTCAGCTGGTCAAGATTTTCATGACTTCTTTGAAAACAGTAATTACTGTGATTAAGGGCCAACTGTTCTATTGGGTCTTTCATTGAGAAACCAAGAGTGACTATTTGGTCAGCTAAACGTATAATTACACATACAATCTCGAAACAGAAACAGAGATGCCTGGACCGGGATGAGTTAGCTCCATGTCTCATTTTAGGGTCTTTGATGAGTAAGTCTAAAAGCTGAAGGTTTGGAACTTTGGAACAGTGTCTGGCCCCTGCATCATGCTCATCTACTGAGCATCAACCATGGAGTTCTTTAGGTCCACTTTTCTGCATTTAAAGCAATCTGCAATAGAAAGTACCCACAGGAATTCCTCTAACAGTGACAGAACACACAGAATCCAGAGGCCATGCCTTGGGGGGGGGGTGCCTCTAAACCATGAAAAGGGGTCTTGTCCAGAGGGTTTTTCTAGATCCTAGAAAGGGAGGGAGCCTGTTGGAGCCACAGTGGGATCTCTATCCCAGAGAAAGCCAGGCAGAGAAGAGGAGGAGGTGAGAGAGGTCACTGGCATTCAGGCTATACGGAAGCAGAGGCTGCCTCTGTGCAAATCAATGAGCCCAGCTTGGCAAGACGGATGGGGAGGGGAAGGCACTGCCTCAGTTGAGAGAGGACCCCACGGAACTCAGAGTGCAAAGGAAACGCCGTGATGAAACACTAAACGAGGAAGCATCTCCACTCTCAGGAGGACATGCATTTTGGACTATAGTATTCGTGACCAGCAAGTGCAGTCTGGATCTTCAAAATACACTTTTTCCTCTGGCTTTGCTGGGGAGAAGAGAGATATTTTTCCCCTTCTAAGTTAGATGCCTGCACTACACTGAAAATACGTTGACTACTATAGTATGCAGTAGTCGATACAGCAGGGTAGAAACTTGGGACATCGATGATGACTATGTTGGCCTGACATCACCACACAAAAGAAATTCCAGCACTGAAGTGCCACTTAAACAATCTGACAGCTGCAAAAACAAGGACAGATCAGAACTTTCTAGATGAATCAGGATGAGGGGCAAGGGATGGTATTTATTTATAAATCTTACTCCAGGGCTTCAAAAGAGGGCTGAAAAGAAATAACATTAATTTGTTAAATCACCTGCTCTTCGGTCTTGACGCTCGCACCTAGGCTGCTCCCACCTTGGTTTAAACGGATGCTGTGTTTTCTTTATTCTCAGTAGCAATTGGCTTAATCACATTACCCTCCCAAACATGTCACAGCAGATCTATAAACTTGGGGGACAGATTCACTGATTTTTCCAAATAATGGAGTTAGAGTCAACACATATTTAGAAGGCCAACTGAGATGTGGTCAGTGGGGATGGCAGTACCTTAAATGCCACCTGGATGATCTCTTCTGTGTTGGCAGGGTTGCACAAGACAGCCAGGCCGATCACATACTCTCGGAAGTCAATGCTGCCATCATTATTCTGGGAAAAGATACCAGTCAGTTAAAGAGGTGCAGGACAAGCATGCTGGGTAGCACTGAAGCGTCATGCACTGGTGAAGAGAAGTTTCCTGAGAAGGACAGCAAGGGACAGGCTACTCAGTCCCCAGCTCAGGAGGCAAAACACAGTATAGCTAATAATGACCGTAAGTACTTACCACCAAAGCCATGGATAGTGACCCACTGACACTCACTGTGGATTTCTAAGTTTAAAATTGCTTTGATGAGAACCCCTCAGGGAGGCACAGACTAAAACCTTAATCCTTAGTTGGGAATAAAGCATTGGATCCATGGAAATAAAGTAAAAATAAAAATGAAATGGAAGTGAAAATGGTCCTGCCAAAATGGTCAGCATCAGAGGATCCCTAAAGGTCCTGGAATGTTAATAAACCCTTGGCTGTTTATTAACACAAAAAATGGAAGCGAAAGGGGAATAAAGGGAAACCGAGGCATTAATTAAGCTGCATTCTTTAGTTCTTAATTATTAATCTGGAATAAACAAGAAGCAACTGAGCCAAAACCAACAACCCCTAGGGGATTTCTATGCCAGAAGCCCCTGTATTTTGAAGCCAACAGAAACCAAACACAACCAGAATGATACAGTTCAGGAGGGCGTCATGATGGCAACAGAAAACAAAGACAGAAGATTCCAGCCCAGGCTGACATACACCCTAACTATAGAGAATGAGAGCTTAAGACAAAGAGGAAGAAAGGAGCCAGTCTTGGTGCTGCCCACTTTAATCCCAGCACGTAGGAGGCAAAGGCAGGTAGAGCTCTGTGAGTTCGAGGCCAGCCTGGTCTATAGCGTGAGTTCCAGGACAGCCAGGGCTAAAAGGTGGAACTCTGTCTCAGATAAAGAAGGAAAAGAAGGAGGAGGAGAGGCAGGGCAGAAGGTGAGGGAGGACTGGAAGAAAGAACAGACACAAGGGGAAACAAAGGGGAATGCAATGGCGAGGAGGCAGCACTATGAGGAAGGTGAGAATGGATCCCGCAGTACAGCCCTCAAGTGACGAGGCTCCTGATAAACCATGCAGCCAGGGCAACAAGGCAGGAGCAATGCTTCATCATACATTGACAAAGGACACTGGGCGTCAGCAGGCATGTGATCTTCACCTACACAGTCAGCAGCTGCGCTTGAGAAGACAGTTTCCGTCAAAGCCCCTGAAACGGCGGCTGACTCTTCACAGCGCAGTTTTTTTTTTCCCCTAGGGAGGTTTTCATGCACTTCTCAAGAGCCAAGCCCTCCAAAAGTCAAGTCACTTTCCACATATTACTTTATCTTACTGCAGGGCGGAAACTAAAAGGAATAATAATTTAATTTCCTGCTCCCACCAGAAGAGGCAGAAACAGAGATTTTAAGATTTCCCTCGAGTATCAGGGTTTATTTCTAAGACAAAACCTTACGTCATTCAACTTCTCTATTTGTCTAGAAACATCTTGAGAATAACTATTTTTAAAAAATCAGCTTTATTGCTGCATAAGTTATATCCGGCTATATGCGCCTATTTAAAGTTTCTAACTGATCTCACATATCATATGAATCAGGCAGTCACTGCCACAATGACCATCTATGTCATTACCATGGAAGCTTCAAAGAGGACAACATCTTAAGTAGTACACTATGCTCCTTGTACCATCACCATTTAATTCTTTTTAAAAATTATTTATTTATTTATTATGTATACAGTGTACATTAGATCACATTATAGATGGTTGTGAGCCACCATGTGGTTGCTGGGAATTGAACTCAGGACCTCTGGAAGAGCAGACAGTGCTCTTAACCACTGAGCCATCTCTCCAGTCCCATCACCATTTAATTCTTAACATACTGTACACAGTGGTTTTTAATGAGCCTTAGACGTTGAGGAGCTTTGAATCATAGCAAAGTTGATCTATGAGCATAGACTATACGTCCATATGATCTATGAGCATAGATGTGCTTCCTATGAAATTGAGGCAGGTGGAGTTCTGTGGGTTTGAGTCCAGCCTGGTCTACAGAATGAGTTCCAGGCCAACTAGGGCTGCAAGGAGGAAACCTGTTTCAAATAAAAAAGAAAGAGGAGGAGGAGATGTAGGTCAGAACACGAGGGAAGATTCGAGTAAGAGAGAACAGACCCAAGAGGAAACACGGAACAATTACAGGACTCGGGGATGATCAGTGTTCACTATACTGCCAACACAGGCCAAGCACCAACACTCTTTTTTGTAGAAATGAAAATGTAACAACTCCCTATTGCCAGTAGCCATGGAACAAGGCAATGTGCTGGAGCCCAAACTTCCATTAGTATATGATGGCTAAGTATAGCACACATTAATGGGCACATTTTTTTTTCAATTGATACAATTATATTATGGCAGACTCTTGACTCACATGAAAAAGAATACATAATTTTTCTTTCTAGTAATGTGAAGGAAAAAAAAATCAAGATGAAAGTTACTTGGAGAGATTATTTTATTGCATTAATAATATACTACTGAAGCGCCTAATTCAGAATAATAAAATTTATAACTGGAAGAAATTGTAGAAACTAATAGTGAAACTAAGATATACATTTCATTTCAAGTTAATAAAACCTACTATTTCTATAACTGCAATTAAATTTAAGTAGTTTGACCACCAGTCATTCAAATTCAATAAACACTTTTGTAGAGGAATTTTAATCCAGCAACATGGATTAAAGACCATATCCAAAGACCTAGATCTGTATGATCTGAGTGAAATCAGACACATCCTTTAGTACACTTCTTTAATCTCTCTGGCTGGAATACAGACACACCTTTAGTATACACCTTTAATCTCAAAGAATGACATCTAATTGAGGGGTGGACAAAGTGATGAATCAGAGAAATATTTGACAGAATGAGTCAGAGATAGGATATGGCCAACTCTCATGAGAACCGGTAGGAAAGAAAGGCTACTTCAGAGCAGAGATCAGGATATTTTATGGAGACTGTAGAGTCGAGTTTGGGAGTACAGCAGAGTTTGGTGAAGTTGGGTTCAATTCAGTTGAGTACAGTTGAGATTGTGCAGTTCAGTTCATGGAGTTCAGAGGCAGTTTTTCCAAGCAGAGCAATTCAGTGAGAAGCCAGAAGCAGAGAAAAGCCAAATCGAATCAGTCATCTTGGAGAGGAGCTTTAAGCCCTAACAGCTTATTTTAAGCCAGCCAGCCAGTTCAGAAAGAACTAGAAAGGGTAATCTTATTCAGCAGTAAGTCTTGGAGGCTGAAAATATTCTAGGTCTAGGTTACCAGGTGGAGGCTAAAAGCTGAATTCTTCAAGGCACAGGCTTGCAGAAGATTAGACTGTATGGAGGCTAGAAATTTCCAGGCCTAGACCTAGGGATAGTTAGATAGAAACACTCTGGGCTCATCCCAAGCCATGTACTCATAAAGCTTGGGTATGACTCTCATCTCATCTCCTCATCTGAGGAAATAAAAACAGCATTTACACACTTTGAAAAAGAATATTTTAAAATGGGCAAAAGTTATATTACAACATATATTCTTTTAATGTTTTTATTTTTGACTCAGATTTGTGACTTAAACATTGTTCCATTAAACCCATAGTGGTTTCCTTAAAATCTCCTCAGGAAGAATTATAAATTTAATAATAGCACCTGGTCTTAAAATTTATTTCAGAGAAACATGTAAATGAAGAAATAAACCTTTCAATGGAAGGTTCTAGCCATTTCTTCACATCCTTTGCCAAGCAGAGCTGGGAAAAAGCCAAGACTTGGCACCAAGAAGCCCCGCAGAGGCACCACAGAAAGCGATGTGGCCAACCTTCCAGTGAGCTGCATCCGTGAACGTCATCCCTTGCCTGGAAGCCAACAGGATCAGAAAAGCACAGAGTGTGGGAGGGCTCATAGTGAGCCCAGTCTCCCAGCACCTTTTACCTGCCACCCTGGCTGCTGGGAGCAATGGGAAGTCTAGGTAACTTGTCCTTTTATTAGCTGTTTAAAATCCCAGGAGGGGACGTAGAGAGGCAACCCAGCAGTTAAAAACACCTGCTCCTCTTCCAGAAGACCTGGGTTTGATTTCCAGCACCCACATGGCAGCTCACAATTATCTGTAACTCCAGTGCAAGGGTATTGGTATTGAATACTCTAGTCTAGCCCCTGCAGACACTGTACACACATGGTGCATTAACACACAGGCAAAACATTCATACATATAAAATTAATTAAGTAAATAAAACCTCAGGAGTAATAAATGGCCTGATTTTTAGGCATCAGCACTTCAAGGCTGTTTCACAACTTAATTTATTTAACATACATTTTTCATTTAAAAAATTTTTTATAAGGTTTTGAGTCTTGCAACATTTCAGGATACAACTCTGAATACATATTACAAGGATTAATTGCCATGAATGTTTTCCCCTCTTTGTTGCATTATAATTGATGTCATCTTTTTGGATAAGAGATGACCAATGCTCTCAGAGTAAAACTCAAAACGTTCCCCAAAAATAGAATCTACTTGTCTGCAATAGTCTCCATCTGTGATGGCACATTACACTCCTGAGAAACACTATTAGGACATTGTATGCCTCGGTTATCAAAGCAGAAGTGTCCAGTTACCTGGGTATTCTGACTGGGAGTACATTTCTACCACATTTATAAGAATACTACCAATTTTCCTGTAATGAAACTATTTTAATATAGTTGGCATTATGTAAGCACTTTCAAACATTGAGTCTGACATTTTTCAAGATGAACTAACATTTGACACAGGGTTGTTGTTAGACAGGTGACGCTTTAAAACACTAAAAAAAAAAAAAAAGTATCCCTAAAGTGACCTTCAAGACGACATACAAATTATGAATGTTTTTGGAAGTTTCTCCCTCTCGGATACACAGTACACATTTTCTTTTCTGTGTTTTTATAGGTTATAGAACTTAGTGGCTACAAGCAAGATAGCTACTTTCGAAGTTACACGCAGTTTCAAAATGTAAGTCTGCAGGTATTACAGTTCCGTATGTTCGTCTCGCTATCACTCTCAGTTTACTGCCGTGACTGGACTCTGTAACGTCAGACGTTCACTGACAATGGGGTGGAAGAATCAAGTGCCTTCTTCCCAGGCTCTACTGGTTTCCATACAGAAATGGGTAATTGTTGTATGGGGGTTCCAGGGGCTGACATAGGGTCTCATGTAACCCAGGCTGGTCTCAAGCTCCCTAACTACATAGTCAAGGCTTGACTTGAATTCCTGACCTCAGGCCTTCGTCTCAAATGTGAAGGTCACAGACATGTGCCTCCATGCCCAACACATGGTGTCTGTCTCTCTCTCTCTCACAGGTTTCTCTGTGTAGCCTGGCCTCAAACTCACAGAGATCTGCCTGCCTCTGCCTCCCATGTGCTAGGATTACAGGTGTGTGCCACCATGCCCGGCTATGGTACATTTTTTTATAGTTGCAAATTAATACTTTCTCTAACCCTGAAAGTACATCTTTAAACGTTAAATATTGAATGAAAACTTAAAAACTCAGTCACTGTTCATATATAATATATAATATATATAATAACCAAAGGTTTATCTACTTGGGACAATATAGAGTTTGGACTGAATTTTCTAGTGTCCACACTGGTAACTGGGGTTATTTAGATAATTTTTAAATGAATATAGAGAACAAGAAGAGAGAACCATAGGTGGCTTCTGGATGTTAGAGGAGAATTCTGAAAATAGGTATTCCCTTAGCTGGAGGAATGAACGGAACGCTCACCGCCTCTTCTGGTGTGCGAAGCCAGCCTTAACGCTTATAAGACACTCATGATGAAATCTGGATCAAGACCACAAGCTCTACATTGTCCTTTTCACAGCCACAATGTGGAGATCACATTAGAAAAACAGTCTGAGCCCTGATAGGCATCTTGGCGGCTTTCTCCCTTTCCTGGCTCCTCTCCCGCTCCCCGTGTCTGATGTGCTCCTGGGTGTATTCTACAGCAGGGAAGCTGATATGAAGGTGAGGTTGCTGGCAGCAGCCTCATGCTTACATACCCACAGCTGGCCCAGGTAAACTCTCAGAGCAAGTGAAATTACAAGTCCCTTGAAGAGAGCAGATATGATCTCTGTGCTTGTCTCAGTTCTGAATCGTGTGTGTGGTATTTCATAAACACTACATGACGGCAGTGATGGTACACACAGAGACCAAATGCCAACCTCTCCCGGTGTCACTGGGGCTTTCAGACAGGCGCTCTAGACCTCCTAGGAGGCCAGCTACGGCTATAATGTTTCCATAGTTACAACTTTCTTCTAAATGACTCAAAAGAGGGAGAATAATTCAGTTTTGATCTCAGAAGGAGTCTCCAAAGTGGTCCAGCGTGGAAGGAATGTAATAAACACAGCAGAGTGAAAAACCCTGAAGGGCGGGGAACAGGTGCCTCTCTTGAGGTGTCTCCTCCAACATGTCCGGGTTCTGCTTGCTCAGCTGAAACAAATAGCTTGTACCAAAATAATAAAATCAGGTGAAGAGCTGAACACCCGAAGAACATGGTTAACTCAGTGGTAGGGTGGCAGGTTTCCACTGCTCCTATTTTCTCTCCTTGAATGAAGGCAGCGCCAGCGCTCCAGCTTGGCAGTTGCTGCGAAGGCAGATTTGAAAAACCCTGGGAGACAGGCATAATGTAAAGCACTTAAGACGGTCAGCTTGGCTGCTCATTAGCATGACCTGAGGAGCTTAAGGCAGAGAGGGTTCTGAAGAGACTCCTGCCATCTGGAGTGGGAGTCAGTCACTCCTGGCTAAAGGACTCCCCCTGCAATGCTAAATTGCAGCCAGAGCCTCACACCACTGCTCCAGAAAAAGTCAGCAATACTGTTGCCTACCTTGCTTCATCTTCCACTTCACTGACTGCTAATTACGTGTGTTGTCTTTTTTTTTTTTTTTTCTCCAACGTTTCTCCCTGCCTGTTGTTTTCAAAGATAAGCAAAAGAATTTTCCTTACTCTGAGGTAGAACAAGACAGGACAAGAGCTGCCTAGCATCACCTGGGTGTGCCTGACTTTGTGTGAAGTAAACAGAAGAGTGATGGTTTGGCTTCAGTAAGGTGGCCAAAGACACTAGGAACAACGGTATGCCTTTACTCCTCAAGGCCCTTAACTCTTTACCAACACACCAAAACAAATCTGCTCTATCTGTCTTACTAAAAGGCAGACTAAGGAGTCTAGGCTTTTAGGCAAGTGCTCTGTCTTTTTTTTTTTTAATAAAATGATAACGCCCTACTTAAAACTGCTTAATCTCCTATTTTCCAATCTATTTCCACACAATAAAATAAGTTCTCTGGAAAGTGTTCTTCATAATATGAAGACCAGATGTGAAATTATGAGTAGGAAAGACTTTAACCTTCCTTCTCAGCTTTTCAACAGAAAAATTTTGTACCTCCGGATACTTTCTTGACTTAATTCCACGATTTTACGCAACGCAAACCCATTTGCCAACAACAACCTTTCAAAGCCAACCACCTGCCCATCACATATACACGTCTCTATATATCATCTCTCAAAAACTGATATACAAACCACTCAGAACACTTTTTTTTTTTTGTCCAAATTTAGTTTTAATCAAGCAGTCAAGTGTACACTACGACGGGGACTATGCAGCGTTATAAAAGAGCCCACCAGGAAACAGTGGCTGTTGGGTGGGATATGAGCTGTGGCTCCCACAGCCGTGCTTTCTGCAGTCCGGTCCTTCAGGGATGGGGGCATCACCTCTCTGCAGCCATGTCAGGAATACATGGTGAGCTGCAGCCACTCTCGGATAGACACCTGAATCAGGCCATCCGCGTCACGATCCAGAGACTTGAAAGCCCGAAACATGGCATCCAGGCGAACCAGGCAACTGATGAAGTTATTGAAATCCATACTGCCGTCCTCGTCAGCGTACCGACGGACGATCATTAGGTAGAGTTGCTCGTTTAGCTGGAAGCCTGCCGCTTGCAGGGCCCCGTGCAGCTGGGAGCTCCTGAGAGAGCCGGCATGGTCCCGGTCATACTGCTTAAAAACACACTGCCATTTCTTGATGTTGTTCCACAGGTACTTAAACTCCTCAAAGCCCAGCTTCCCTGTTGTGTCACTGTCCATGACAGACACGATACTCCTGCAGGTGTCAAGGCTGAAGCCCTCGGTCTTCAGATCCTTATGCTTGGAAAGGACTTTGTTGAGGATATTCATCAAGTCCGTGGCACCCACCTCCATGTCGGGTCCAGCCAGCTGCGCAAACTGCTGCCGAAATCTCCTGACTTCCTCACTTTCTGACGCCTCCACAGC
>OU015753.1:32633215-32675812 GCA_907169655.1 Acomys percivali
ACACACACACACACACACACACACACACACACACACACACACACACGATTATTTTTATTACTGAGTTCCTGGGGAAAGTCCCAATTTCAAATCTGGAAAAATGATGATAAAACTATCTTCCCTACCTGCTTCCCAATGATTCACTCTAACTTCTAACGTGTTGGGGCATGCACTAGGTGGCTACGATGCAAAGATAAATAAGACAGGACTGCTGTGTTCAAAATCAAGTAGACCATAAGGTCCGACCATAAGTATAAGTTTTTGTCCATTTGTCTATTTCTGTTATTAATACTAAACCATTATAATTTCATAGATCATAGTTTGGTGTCAAGGTTTCATAAAATTCTCCTGGAAGACAAAATGTACTCTGGTAAAGAAAACCTCAAACAAATGAGCACTTATTCAAGATCATGCAGGTAATGTGTTTTATATTGCACTACCAAGCTAGCATAGTTGCCAAAAGAGAGTAGAAATTCTACTGAGCTAAAGGAAAGGGAAGCATCTACTACAGGAGAGATAATAAGTCATCCTCCAAATGTACAATGACACAAAAGGATAGTGTAGTAGAAACTCAGGAGGAACTAAGGGACACAAGAGGCAGCAAATAGCATAATGGGATGAGAGTCTTTACAAGAGCGAGAGTGACGAGAGAGCAACAAATCAGAACTGGACGGGGAAGGACTTTGGGCTGCCGTGTAACAGGGCGCACCTGACGGGTTACTGCAGACCCACCCCTAGCTCAGAGTGAAATCAAAGGAGGACAGATGCAAAATTACCATGCAACTGTACCATTTAGGAACAGTGAATGGTGGTGCCAGCTATTTAGAAGAGAATGGTAGCTAGAGGCTCCTTCTGTGTCACCTCATAGCCTAAAAGGGCCTTGAACTGTCAATCCTCCTGTTTCAGCTCTGGAATGCTGGGATTGCAGGTATATGCCACCACATCCAACCAACTTTATTTATGTTTGTGTGTTTCTTGGATCATGGGAACAATGTCCTCCATGTCCTGTCCCTTTTAGCCATACCCAAAATTTGGCATTCTATGAACGCCAAAGGACAAAATATGATCTTTAGCTATGTAGGGAAAAGTACCCAGGAAAGACTACCTCAGGCTCACTGTGTCTTGCATAGACTGAAATATAATCACAGAAGCCTCTTTAAGTGAAATGGGGTTTGCTTTTTATGATTTTCAAAAAAATGTTATTTTATTTTACATGTATGGGTGCTTTATCTGCATGTATGTCTTTGTACCTCATGCATGCAGAGCCCATGTACGCCAGAAGAGGCTGAGAGATCTCCTGGCACTGGAGTTACAGTTCTGGGCCACCATGTGGGTACTGGGAATAGAACCTGGGTCCTCTGGAAGAGCAGCCAGTGTTCTTAAGCACTGAGCCATCTTTCTAAATGTTTTTTAAGGTTGCAAATTAACTTGATAGCAGCTAGCACTATATACACTGTGTCTCATCTTATATGTTGTTTCGTTACTTTTCTACACTTCAGTCTCCTCTCATTTGTCTTCTGTAAAGAAGGCGGTATGTGACTGTTTGTTATAGATCATCATAGAACAAAATGCTGTTATGAGATGAGTAAGCCTTTTCTTCAATGGACCATTTAATGTTCTACAGTTATTTAAAAGAACATTTACAACAACCTGAGTTACTATCTGGGAGGAAACATCACTGCTGAAGCCTATAGGAAGAGGATACAACAGGCCACACTTAACGGAAAATATAGTCCCAATTTAGAATAGTTACTGAACTTCAGAGATCAACAATGAAACATGAACAGTATTAGTAATATTATTTCTAATAGCCAAAAGTGAAAAAAAACCCTGAATATCAGTCAACTGGTGAATGAATATTTGATATAAAGAAATATTATTGGTAAACAAATTGGAACTAATCGCTAACGCACACTGCATGGATGAATCTTAAAGTATGTTAACTAAAGAGGCCAGACACAGGGAGCTAGATGCTGTGACATTCCAGTTATGTGTAATGCCCGGAAAACCCACATGTATAAGGCCAGGAAGCATATTAGTGGCAGCCTAGGTTCTAGGAGAGAAACATGGAACAAAAAATTATACAGTAAATGACACAAGGAATTATACGAGATGGATGGAAATGCGCTAAAACTGATTGATGGTGACAGTAGTAGCATTCTTGAGCTTAGTTTTCTTTTGATATTTTTGGTCTCCTTATGGTGTGTGTGTGTGTGTGTGTGTGTGTGTGTGTGTGTTTGTGTGTGTGTAATTATCTATACCATAAACCTGGTTCTATTAATGTGAAAGGCATTTTAGTTATTCCTAACCCTATGTTTACGTGTTGCCTCATTTTCAAAAGTGTTTCTGACTACAACCTATAAGTACATTACCCCGCTAAGTAGGATTTCAAGGTTGCAGGGAGAATCCACTAAAAGGGTTCTCAGCTCCCATCTGAGGTAAAAATCTTTCTGTCAGGTATTGCTTTAGCTCCTGCAACCTGATGTGGAACAGACACTGTGAACTTGGCAATAATTTGCTGATCAGAATGTCATGTTGGATGAAATCAGAAGCCTTTCTAGAGTCCACGTACACAGTGTCAAGTTTGCCCTTATGCAGAACTCTTGCTCTGCCCAGAGAGGGGATGCAATTGGTTGAACACAATCTTTTCTTTACAAAGCCTGTGCTTTTCTCCCCTCTGCTTGTAGGGGAGGCTGGCATTGCTCACTTGCTGCAGCGAGGAAGCTGGGTTGCTGCAGGCCCTCTTCTGTTTCAGAAACTAACCTCCCGGTTACTTACGCATAATTCTGATGTCTAGATAACATATTTGCAGATGAAATGAGAGAGCTAAGTCAGCCTAAGAACTGGAAAGACATGCTCAGACATATAGACCTGCCAAACTTTCAGGACAGTTGAGTAGGAAAGTTCACCTGCCCCACCCAGAAGTTTTAGCCTTTTTCTTCCAACGATGCCATATAAATTATGAAGTGAGTTTGATAGAGCAAAGACTGGATAACTGGGCTTGAGATCAAGATGAGCTCTTCTTCTCACAGGAACTATGAGATACTATGTTACTTAATCAAAACTGACACAGAGATGAAAAAGATTGGACTTCCTAGTCTCTCTACAACCGTTTAAGGTGTCTCCCAACCTCCATCAGGAACGAAATCCCTGGGCCGCAGCACCCTGCCTCTGACAGCAAGGGGCCAGCCAGAATGACTGTTATTGTTGGCACTTACACTTGGCCTCATACCGAGAACAGGGCAGACGGGAAGAGCTTGGGATAAAGAAACGAGCTTGGGATAAAGAAACACATTCATTGCACAGAATGAAACAATAATAAAAGATCTACAGAACATTACAATAGCCAGAAAGGCTGGGTTGCCAGAGTGCTGAAGTATACACAAACCCTTCCTGTGTAATCCTTAAACAAAGGGCACACTGCTGCCCGGAGAGCTCAGTGCGCAGCAGCAGAAACGGAAATATGATACTTGTTAACCTTTTTTAAAAGAAGGGAAATAGTAGCCATCTAGAACTTACTAGTCGATGGTCTGTGAAGAGAACAGTATTGGCTATTTGGATACCGAGCTCGTGTTGGGCTACACCTGGAGAAGTAGAAATCAAGCTCTCTCATTCTCTGCTTTGTGTCTGTGAAGATGGTTGATAAACTACTACTTCACCCTGGGGAAGGATGGCAGACATGGCTCAGCGGTTAAGAGCACACTGGCTGCTCTTCTAGAGGACCCTGGTTTAAATCCCAGCACCCACAAGGTAGCTCACAGCCATCTGTAACTCTAGCTCCAGGGAATCTGACAACCTCTTCTGGCCTCTGTGTGCATAAGGTATACCTGTGGTACAAGGACATACATGCAGCCAAGACACATTTAAAAAAAAAGAAAGAAAGAAAAGAGAAAGAAAGAAAGAAAACAGATTACCAAGAGGAGCTAGCAGAGGACTAATGAACTGTTGTTAGGGTCCTGGCCAGATATTGTTGCATCTGTAGAAATGGCTACCCCATCATTGGTCCTGATTTAGGCAATATTATTTCTTGATCTCACCAAATACTCTTAAGTTCCTTCAGATGGGCTAGCAAATGATTTAGCACTTAATTTGAATTATTACTATAAAATATTGAAGAGGCCTTTGTTCTAAACCATTGTCTCAGACTTTTCTGGCCATCTAATTTCCCAGTTAACCTTTGATTAAGAAGAATTCAGTAAATACTCGTTGAGTGTAAACAAGCAAAACACACCTGAAACTGCTGTACTTCCTTGCTCTATCAAATATTCCCAGCTCAATCACTTCACTTGAGTGAGAAACAGGGCTGGCATGGGTGAGTGTGTGTGTGTGTGTACACAAGGTGTGGCAGCAATTACATAACTCAGCTTTTAAAAAACAAAGGAAATCTTCACTGGCACAGACATGCAGCTGCAACACACACACACACACACACACACACACACACACACACACATACACACGGGAGGGGGTACAGAGATGGACAGATGGACAGACGGACAGATACTATCTAATACATTAGTCTTTAATCCTCCGAACTGTTTTCTCTTCCAATACATGGCAGGTAGAAGACCAGCTTCTTGTCTATAGCAAAAGCTAAGTACAGAAAAGAACATTTATAGCTGGGAAGCTGAGATATGTCTGTGTCTATGACTTCCTTCCCCAGTGTCAGCGTCAGTACAGCTGCACATGCACTGCAGGATTTAGTCTGTGGCTCCCTGTACACACACCATCCACCAGAAGAACCCCGGGCCAGCCTTCCATTTCTTTCTCTTCTTTCAAGACATCTGTGTAGGAAAGTTCTTCCCTATTTTTTTTTTTTAGGGAAAAGAGATATAAAAGTCCTCATCTCATACCATTACTTCGCATGAGCCTGAAGCTTTGTAGTCCCATCACTATGCAGAGTTCCTGATGTCTATATTAATCCTGCATATGGCTCAAATTATGGGACCTGCCACATTTTCTTTTACTTTTGGTATAAAACTGAGATCATACTGTGTATATTGACATTTTGAATTTTTTTATTAAGTTGTCCCATAAACATTTTACTGTCTTATAAATAGGTTTTCAAAATTACTAAGGTCTAATGAGTTTTTATGTATAATTAATTTTATTGTTTAAAAGTAAGTCCTCATATAAATAAAAAGGAGATCAGAAGTCAGTGCTTGAGTGCTAAGACTGCAAGGAGGGTGGAACCAGTCTGCAAAGCAGGAGCAGGAGGGCTAACCAGGGAAGTATCACGTTACACATTCAGTGAGGGTCAGCAATGCAGGTACAGATGAAGAGTCCAAGGACAGGCAGAGTCAAATCCGACTCACACACTGCTGAAGGAGCCAAGGAGGAAGGCTTCATGTTTGCATTAGTCACACAGTATATTCCTCACCACAAGAAGAGAGGAGCATCGATTCTTGTAAGGAAAAAAGAAAAAAGAAAAAGAAAAGGAAAAGAAAACTTAAGCACAAACCTACTGAAATGGAAAAATGTGACTGTCAAAAATAGGCAATAGTTCTCACTAGTGTCATTATGCCCAGGGACAACTGTCTTCTCTCAGCCCGAGTGACTCAATCTGTCTGACTGGTGATTATTTTAATCCCCACGTTTAGCTCCCTTTCTCACTCCCAAATCTTCCTGCATTTAAGTGTGATACAGAAATGGCATGGCTGTTGGCAGGTGTCACCAAGCAAAGGCCAGAACAGTTATGGTAGTTTGACACTTGAAGTACAAGACAATTTCTACAAATATTAGTTAACGTTGATGAAAAGGTCCTGATGATGTCTAAAGATAGGCTGGTGAATGTCCCCCTTTGTCCCTGTTTCACATGCTTTCCCATTTCCTCATCGCCTGTCTTTGTGTGGCACTGCCACCACGTCCCTTCCTGTCAGTGTGTCAACCAGAGAGAGGCTTCACTGGAAACCACCTGTATGGTGTTTGAGCCACAGTGAAAGTTGCTATAAAAATGTCACAAAAGCTCGGAGCTTGTGAGAGTGGCCAAGCAATGACTGGTCTGACTTAAGGCCTATGCCCTACACTGCCTGGATGGCCAGGAACCAGAAGCTGGATGGTTCAGAGACTTAGGGTAGACCCCAACACGAGTGACAAAAAAAAAAAAAAAAAATCCATGAAATGATTCCTAACTATAATCTGCCATACTTGTAGATAGGTGCCTAGCCCGCTAGTCATTAGAGAGAGGCTTCCTCCAGCAGCTGATAGGGGCAGATTCAGAGACCCACAGCCAAACACAGCCAAATACTGGGCAGAGCTCAAGGAACCCAGCAGAAGAGAGGAGGAAGGACTGTAGAAGCCAGAGGGGTCCAGGACACCAGGACAACATGACTCACGGAATCATCTAGGCAGGGCTCCGATGGGCTCACAGAGACCGAAGCTGCAATCACAGAGTATGCAATGGGTCTGCACTAGGTCCTTGGAAGGCATGCTGGGATTGCTTAGTTTGGGGGGGCGGAGTGGGAAAGGGGTGCCTCAGACTCTTTTCCTTACTCTTGAGACCCTTTCCCTCCTACTGGGTTGCCTCACCCAGCCTTGACATGAGGGGGTTTGTGCCTAATCTTATCATATGTATGCTGTTCTGCCCTTTCATTTGACAATCACTGGGAGGCCAGTTCTTTTCTGAAGGGAAACAGAGGGGGAGGGGGAGTAGAGTTAGGGGTGGGTTAGGAGGAATGGGGGGATGGGAGGTTGCTACAGTTGGGGATCAGTGGTTATAAAGTAAAAAGCACCTCTAATTTACCGATTTACATAGTTGCAGCCAATACTTTTTCTCTCCCCACCATAAATCATCATCACGCTTCAAGCACGCCATGACATTAGTAAGCTATTTCATGTTATTTGAATGTGGTAGCAAGCCCAGAAGAGACACACAGGGACTTCATACAGAAGAAGGTTGGGGACCTGTGGCCTGCTAAAGACTAGCTGATTCTACAAGATCACAGAACAAATCACTAGGAAGATGGGCACGCTGGAGGAGTGGGGAGGAAGAGAGATCTAGAGCTGGGAACCTTGCTCTGTCTGTCATGCGCATAACCTTTTTGAAAACCATCTTTTCTTGGTGGTAATAGGTAACTGGCGATTCCAGAACTAAACAAGAAGGAATAAGCCCCCTTGAGCTCTCTCCCAGTTAAACTACAAACTCTGGCCAACAAACAAACAAAAACCCAAACTACCTCCAAACAAAATGTCAAAGGAGTGTTACTAAGGAAGGTCCAACCCCACAGAACAATCCATAAGGGTCTGAACCATGACATGTTTAAATTGCTCCAACTGGACACAAGGCAAATGCTCCTCAGTTGAGAAACAGATAAAGAGAACAAGCTAGTGATGCATTAAACACAATGGCTGAATCTTAACTATATTATGCTATGCAAAAGAAGCTAGAATTTAGAACCTTAATATAAAACTTTAACTGTGACATGGCATCTTGAATACGCATAATGACTGGGATGCACAGCTGATGGAGGAAGGGCTGTAAGAGAATTGTTAATTTTTGTATATTTTGTATATTTTTAGACTGTCTTTTGTCTTAAACGTAACAGGAAGTTACAGGCTTCTACACATGTGCTAACTCAGAGCTCATATTAACACTTCAGATACTAAGATAAAATTTTAAAAGAAAATTTGAAATGTTGAAAAAATTTTCCTAAAGAAATCTGACTGACCAGTCAACTAATTGCCCACGCTTATATCTTTTCGTACAGTGAAGTGTTCAGTTAAACTCTGTCAGGCAATTTCATTTAAAAATAAAACTCATTTGGTCTTCACGCATTTTGAAGGCAGTCCAGAAATGTTCAGAACAGTACACCAATGTACAAGTTCTACACAAGTTTAAAAATCCTTCCCAGTAACATCAACATTTCCAATTCTACACTGCAGATATGATTATATGTAGTCAGTTTTTACTTCTGAACAGATATTTAAATTAATATACACTGCTTAATGTTGCACTATATATGTAATCATAACTATACTTATTATTCATACTGAGGGGACATAAATCATGACATTAAACGACACTGGCTTTTTGCACACTGACCCGCCCAGTTTGTCAATGTCTGCCTCGTGGTCTGCAGGGACTGGCTGAGTAAGACGTTAAAGACACATTCCAACATACCCTGTCAAAGAGTGCAAAGAGCTGTCTCAAGACGTCTGACACAGGTAACTTCAAATATTCTGCAAACTCTTCAATTCCAATTCTGCCTCCTTTTGAGGAACTTGCAATAGATGCATATTCATCCAACTGCTTGCGGACGCTGTCCCAGTCCAACCTAAATACAGAATTGTAAGTATGTGTTACTAGTTCTTTCAAGTTGCAGGGACATTTTATGAGTGTTATTTTATCACTGTGTCTAAGGAAAAACATTTTATGTTAAATTTAAAATGGAAGTGAAAGTAAGTATTAGAGAGAAAATATCAAACATATATATGGGCATTTAAATTTCAAAAGTATGTCTGTACAAACGACAAAAAGAAAACCTAAATATTGGAAGGAAAGAAAATTAAGTAAGAGCAGTGTGGTGGAACAGGAAGTGATCTGTGAATTTTAACCTAACATTATCTAGAAAGACAACTGTTGCTTATTGTTATGAAAGAAATTATAATTATTTTTCTTAAAAAAGGTTTCAGACTGATAACTCATAGTTCACAAAATGGTATAATAGGGCGATTCTCAAAATTATGCATACTTTTATTAGTTATTAAAAGTCAGAATAATAAAATATTGAAAAGTACAGTATGCTGATATCATCTCTTGTCTTTGCTTTGACGAATTAAATGTGTGACCTAACACACACTTCTACAAGCAATTGTAATGACTACCTAGATTACTTCAAATCTACAGAATACTGTGGACATAGTGCTAAAACAACAGCAAAACTTTGTCCTCTAGAAGACAGAAACAGTATTTTCTATATAATTTATCAAAACATATTTCCATATCAAGCTTTCAAAGAATAACTCCTTTTGCAGTAACTGCCTAGGAAGGACGCCAACATCTTATTAACCCAATAAACTCTGCAAATTTCTAGTAAGGAAAAGAAAGAGATTTAACTCTAATTAAAGAGGGATGTGAGGGTCACACCTTTTATACTAAATAGGCAAATTATTTACACCAACTGATTCAAATTAGATCACAAATGGACAAGGGGGTCGTTTTTGCCTTAACAACAACAACAACAACAAACAAACAAATGAATAGACACTCAAAAAAGAAAAAAAAAAAGTAGTATGTGATGGCGGGAATGCTGCCACCAACATGACTCATAGGGAAAGGGGCCTGCCATCAAGCCTGCTGACCTGAATTCAATCTCGGCTCGGTGGAAATCAACAACTGACTTCCGCAAGTTGTCTTCTGACCTCAGCGCACGTGCTGTGGCATGAATGTGTGTGGGTACAGGTGCAGGCGCACACGCAGGCACAAACACACTTAAAAAACGTCGGTGTAGGATAAGTATGTAATGACCAGTGAATAGTTAGACTTCTCACTGTGTCAGTTTTCACACGCAAGGTTTTGACCAGCACACGCCAGTGCCATCCACGGTGCCAACCCTCTCTTATAAGCAGGTGACAGCAGTCACCACCCGCTCGGAGTAGCATTTCTGAATAACAGGGTGATCTGTATAAATTCACAGTGATAACTCTTCCTTCTTAGTGTGACCAACTCATATGGGAGTTCCTGCACATGGGAACTGGAGCTGACAGTAGTAAAGTAACCGAAAACAGAGCTGGGATTTCACACTTTTGAACACTTCTGAGGGACCAGTCGTCTTAAAATACACTTACTTCAGTTTCCGGCTAATCTTGGTAAATTCTACCAACCCAGCCTCCATAGGCAGCGTCAGCTGTCCTGCCGAGATCATCAACCTGCAATCTTCGTACGTATGATCCGTTACTGGTATTCCCAAAGCTCTGAAAACAGTAGGAAGAAACCATTTAACGAAGCACTCGGGATACTTTTTTTATTAGCCCTGAGCTGGTGAGCAGACAACAGTGACTGGAGAGGCGTTAGTGACTGGTCTTCTCTTGCTTTGTTCTAGTTCCCAGTTTCACTCACAGAAATGCCTTCTACCTATAGGTGTCTGTCTGTTGTCTACCTATAGCTGAAAATGCTTATTTGGGGTTCTAACTGGAAAAAAACAACAACACTTTGTTAGTATTATATACCATGCAACATAATAAGTCAGTGGTGTGGGGTCTGGTGACAGGAAATGCAGGTTACCAGTCCCGCCCTGTCCTCATCTCATATGATTTTGGGGGTATGCTGCTTAGTGCCTGGTGCCTTCCATACCTCAGGGTTCCTGTGAGCACACGGTGGCTAATGTAAACAAAGGGCCTGAACATCCCCTTGGCGGGAAGGACATCCACTGTGCTCCTCATAGCTTTTTGCCTGCTCTGTTGTGTAATTCAGGGTCTCAGTGTGCTCTCCAGGCTGGCCTTGAAGTCCCCACCCTCCTCGGCCTCCTGAGAGCGGAGATGAGCTGGCATGTTAAATGAAACGGGTTTATTTTCCCACTTGAGTCTCATTATAATAAAAACCATGTGAAAGACAAAGCAATACTTTTAAATTCCCATTTTATGTATTAGGAAAAGGAGCCCAGGGCCGCCCCTGGGGTGACTTGCTCTTTCACTCCTCACGTGAAGTCAATATTCACTCCACTCACAAAGCCTTGAAAAGAGCTGATTTCGAACAAATGCCTTCTTTGGTTTTAGATATACTTTGGAAAACCAAGATATGATACAAACTCCTTCCAGTTCTAATATTTACTTCCTCATTTCTAGACATACACTGGCCAATATAATAACATACTTTGCTTTTACACTGTGGAAAAAAAAAAACTATAAAAACAATTTCATAGCTGGTTTAGAAACTAAATAAAATAAGCACACCCAAGTATACATAATAGCAATTTTTTTCAATGAACATGTGTCCTATTTTGAAAATAAATTTATCCTGCTGTGAAGTAAGCCATATGTGTATATGTGTGTGGGGGGGGAGTCATATACAAAATCTGGCCTTAGTTCAGTTAGGGTTCCTATTGTTGTGATAAAATATCATGATCAAACGTTGGTGAAGAAAGCATTTATTTCACTTATACTTCCAGGTAACAGTCCATCACTGAGGGAAGTCAGGGCAGGAACTCAAGCAGGGCAGGAACCTGGAGGCAGGAGCTGATGCAGAGGCCATGGAGGAGTGCTGCTTACTGGCTTGCCCCTCATGGCTGCTCAGCCTGTTTTCTTAGAGATCCCAGGACCACCAGCTCAGAGGTAACACCACCTACAGTGAGCTGGGCCCTGCCACATCAATCAGTAATTAAGAAAATTTGCTACAAACTAAGCAATGCTGAGAATGGGATGGCTAGTCCTCCCCAGGCAAGGGCACGCCAACTGGCTACCCAATACCAGTGGTCAGCTCGGAAAACAGGCAGGTAACATTATTCAGACTGAGTGTTTGCATGTATGTGTTTAGGAACACTACACACACACACACACACACACACACACACACACACACACACACACACCAGCAATTAATGAAAAAAGAGGCCATCAATTTAAAAGCAAGAATGAGGACTATATGGGAGGACTTGGAGGGTGGAAAGGGAAGGAGTAAATTATGTGATTATACTCTAGTTTCAAAAAATAAATAAAAAAATAAATAAAAGAAATAACATTTAAAAAATTCTCCCACCAAAAAGAAACAATGAAAAATGCACTATAGACTTGCCTACAGGCAGATCTCACGGGAGCCTGTGAGCCTCATTATCAAATGATCCTAGCTTGTGCCAAGCTGGCATAAAACCAGCAGGACAGAGTCAAATTCAGAGTTTCTGTTGAGTTCTTACTAGAAGCGGAGGAGGGGGAGGGTTATAATCAGTGTGTCTATTAGACCCAAACCTCCCAGGAGGGCTCATAGAAGGAGGTGGTGCTTAGAGAGCCCGAGGCTGCCTGGGCAGTGGGCTAGAATCATACATTCTTTCCTTACAAGTTGGGTGATTTATGTAACCAACATACAGGCCATTAAAAACCCCCTTAAGTGCAGGAAGCATTTACCTCATGCTGTACGTCTCCTAACTGCTATTATAGCCAGCCATCCTTTCACGTGGGTAACTGTTTTCCTCTTCTATAAGCAAGCCTCTTCCTTTTTGGTGCTATCATCATGAATTCCTTCGAAACATCTGGCCTTGGGCAGCCGGGGATGGAACACTGGACTCAGAAAGAGTACCTGAAACCACCCCAAGGCTCTGTAGTGACAGGCCAGCACCCACGGAAGACGCTAGCTGGCCATACTACCTGAGGCACACTTCTATCAATTGGAGGAGGCACCTGGGAAGTGTTCATAGATTACTTCACTGACTGTGAACCTCAGCCCCGCCATTTTACCTACCATAAGATAAGAACTGTGGTGGGGAGGGGAAAGCTTTACATTATATGAAGTGACATTTACCGATCATTTTCAAATTATTTATCAGTTAGACTCTCCAGGACATACTTACTCTGCCATTAAATTCCGAACTCTACTGGCAAAAAGAACAGGATTATTCTTTTCTTCATCACTCGGTGCTTGGACTGGCATGAACTGAAAGACAAATAATATCTTTCTACAGCAATCCTTAGTCCTGGGACATTAAATGCTAAATCAATTAAGTGGTCAATCAACACACTTCAACCGTGGTCTTCCTAGAGCACGTGTTGTATGTCACGGAAGGGACACCGGGAGTGGCCTTGGGACACGAGAGCCTGGCTGTGTTAACTCTGCTAAGCCACCGCCTCCCCAACTCGGTAAAGATGGCCACGGTGACCTACCAGCCTCACTGTGCTACTGAAGAGAACCGCTGCCTAGAATTGTGGGTTTGCCTAACGTCTCTGCCTCAGAGCTGGATTTTCTTCATTCCCGTCTTATATGAAAATGGCCTGCAGATATGTCTATTTGCCACATGCACGCATTGGCCACTAAAGCCGGAAGTGGGTGTCAGACTCTCTGGAACTGGAGTTACAGGAGAGCAAGCCACCATAGGGGTGCTCGGAATTGAGCCCCGGTCCTGTGGGAAAGAGTTCAGTGCCTTTTACTGTTCAGCCATGTCTCCAGCCGAGATGGATGAGCTTTTGAGCAACATTTTGGGTGGCTGGGAGGAGAGAAGAAGAGCCTGGAAGATTCTGCAATGATCCCAGGAGAGACCTTGGGATCTAGAATAGGTATAGAGATGCAGATTCTGCAGCTGGGATACAAGAGGCTTTTGAAGTTAAACACAAAGGGCATATAGAATAATATGTGCTGTGTGTCATTTTACTTGCATGTTATTTTACTAACTTTATTTTTATTTTATTTATTTATTTATTTTTGAGACAGGGTTTCTCTGGGTAGCCTTGGCTGACCTGGACTCACTTTGTAGACTCGAACTCACAGCAATCCACCTGCTCTGCCTCCCGAGTGATGGGATTAAAGGCGTGCACCACCACGCCCGGTCTTTATTAACTTTACAAGGACGCAGCAGCACACTGGAAAATGGCCCTGCTGTGTAATCCAGACAAAGGCATTTAGCTTTTTGGGGCTTCAGGTCCTTCTGTCAAAGGAACAACTCTGGCTCTATAATCTCCAACGTCCTTTCTAGGCAGAAGTCTCTGCTGAGCATAATTCAAGGTGGAAAAACTAGCCGAGCCACCAGAGGTCTCCATATCCCTTCATGTATCCAGAGCAACGAACTGCAAATCAGAATGACCAAAAATCCCTTCTGGCCTAACCTGGTAAAATTTATTATGCTTGCATGGCAAGAAATTCAAAGAAAAAAAGAGGTTTAAAAAAAAAAACCCAAAGTTCATAAAATCTCTAACAAAACAATATAAGGAAATAAAGTTTCAAACCACCAACAAGTCTTCAGTTTTTAAAGATGCCAGTGACAGTTTACTTTGAACTTGAGAGAAAAGAAAAAAGAAAAAGAAAAAGCAGCCGGCGTGAACTCACCCCTCATTCCATTCCACTGCACCTGCCTCCTGCCCTACAGCTCCACACCCCTCCCCACATAAGTATCCTCTCGTTTCCACTGTGCTTGACTTTGTCTCATAGCCTGTGTCCCTATTCAAAAGATTTGCTGTCCTAATTCCCAGCTCTGTGCTTTGGTTTTTGTGCTCTCCACTTCTTTTCAGGCCTTAAACTGTACACCAGACCCAGGGATACTACTCATGGTATGAGCCACAGTTACCCAACAGCCTGGCCCAGGCCTCCCACTCACACTGAGCACCAGTAAAACTAGTTGGTCCATTGTTTCGTAACTACATCAAGCACCCCCTCCTTCCCATGAACTAAGAGGATGGAGCAGAAGACTGCTGAGTGATGGCACTCTGATCACCCTGAGTCAACTCTAACAAACGTGAGGCTGTAGTTCTTATGATTCCTTGTCTAAATCTTCAGAAAGGAAAATGCGGCCGGGCAGTGGTGGTGCACGCCTTTAATCCCAGCACTCGGGAGGCAGAGGCAGGCGGATCGCTGTGAGTTCGAGGCCAGCCTGGTCTACAAAGCGAGTCCAAGACAGCCAAGGCTACACAGAGAGACCCTGTCTCGAAAAACCAAAAAAAAAGCAAAAGAAAAAAAAAAAAGAGGAAGACTCTTATCAACATCGCTTGGTGCTTCCTTCCCCATGGAAGAGAATTGCCAGAGGAGGTGGGCATTTAAAGTTAATGTTTAATGAAGGCTTACCACGTAAGGAGCCTTATTACATTTTCATAACCCTGTAAAAAGGTGTCATTATTCTTCTTTGCCAGTGAGAGTGTAGACTTGGAGAAGTAATTTTCACACATACATGCAGGTGGTCATTGGGGAAATCTGATCCTTTTTTATAACAGTCGTGTCTACTAATACTTATAAATTCCTGAATTTTTGTCAAGTTCTAGAACAAAGTTGCTTTGTTAGGACAAGTACGCCCATGACTGGTGTGTATTTAAGTTGTAACTTGGGCTTTTCTAAAAGGCCTGTTCTAGATTCAAGATTACAAATCACTTTAAGGTCTTTGGACATTTAAATATAGTATACAAACATAAAGGCACAAACAGCTTAACATGGTGTTCAGCCATGGACAACACTGGGCTGTTGAGACATGTTTTCTTATGTATAGGTATTTATCATTCTATCATAACTGTCTACAGTATTTAAAATAGTAAGGTGTTGAACAGGTTTGCAGTGGAAAAGCAACAGGCTCTACCACACAGCCTAGAGAGTCTCTGTGAGGGAAGCTCTTCAGTCTAGATGTGTACATGTGCAGCCTAAAATGTTTACATAAAATGCATTTTGGTGAACATACCAGCTGTTATACAACATATGACTGTATTTGAGCTTCTTCTAAGGAACTGGTTTTTGCAGACTTAAAAAAAAGTTATGTAATATACAATAATCATCATTCCGAAGTTTGCTTTTGAAAGTGTTAAAACTAATGCCATATTCTTGGGTAGTAAGTCTTGGCTTAGGTTTACTCAGCATGTTTACGACAATGACAAAGATGTCCAACAATTTTACAAAACAGAAAAAAAAGAGAGTGTTTTGCTTCTGACTTACCCAGACACCTGCAATTCCCAGAACAAAATGACCCAAGGCCACCAAAAAGCTTTGTGTGGGGGCAGCTCAGTGCTGCCACAGAAGTCACAGAGACGCCTGCGCCTGAGAGGCCAGGCCCGGATTGTTAGAGTCCGTGCTAGGGTGTGGCCACACTTACTGCTTGGAAGGCCAGTGGGATGCATTTTTGAGTTATATTCCAACAGTGAAGAACCAAACTATTCAAATGTCACAGCGCTATCAGATCCAGGCGTGGTGGCATACAGCTTTAATCTTAGCTACTCAGACCTGAGGCAGGAGAATTGCAAGCTTGAGGCCAATCCTGGCAGCTTAGCAATATTCTTTCTTAAAATAGGATTTTAAAAAATGCTGGAGATATATGCAATTCAGGGTAGAACCCTTGACTAGAACGTGTGAAACCTTGGGTAAAATTCCCAGGACATAAAATAAAACAAAACGGGTAAAGCAGTCAGGAGCTCCATGCGTGAAGGAACTACAAATCCAAAATAAATATAACAAAACCAAGAATACTAAACCTAAAAACGCCATAAATTCCAGTTCTGCACCACGATCCAAGCATATCAGCACAATACCCTACTGATTCAACTATTTCCAACAGGCTGAAAGTCACAATGTATGTGAAGTTGTGGAACAAAAAATACATTCTTTCCTTTGCCAGATGGTGAATGCAAATACTGTAATTTCTTTCCTTTCTTTCCTTCTTTCTTTCTTTCTTTCTTTCTTTCTTTCTTTCTTTCTTTCTTTCTTTCTTTCTTTCTTTCTTTCTTTCTTTCTGAAAGAAAGCCATGACACGGAAAGGAAATGTGGTAACAGCCAGCAGTCAGAGGACAAGATGAGGAACTTACGTACCCCTGTTGTAACGCAGTTTCACCACTGACACGTATGCTAGACCGGAAAGTAGGGCTCTGTGTGCATCGGGAACTAGCTCCTGTTTTGGCTAGAGATTGGTCGGTTTAGAGGAAAGGGTACTGATGTCGTGGGTGGGGTGGGGTGGTATGGTGTATGTGTGTGACGGCTTCCAAATCTGCAAAGGCGATAACAAGATTGTTTTAAGTATAGGGTTCTCGGTCTTTTTTAGAAAAAGAAAATAGAGCCAGACCACACGGCAGTTAAAGAAGGAAGAGCAACACTCAGGGCACTTAGGGACAACAGCATGAACTTGCCCAAAGTGTCCTCTAGGGAAAGAGTTTTGTAGTCTAACAGCTCAAAGGCACTGAAAAGATCTCCCAGTCACTGAACTTTCCTTCGTGGTTGCTGACGTTTTTTAGGCTAAGATGAGACATTTCCCCTCCCCGAGAAACAACTAGGATTATGCCAAGAACAGGTTTTCTGCTACATTTTACAACACCGCAGGCAGATGCTAAGCTGATTTTTTTAAAAAGTAGGTAGGTGTAAACTGAGACTAATAGGAAGATATCTTCAAAGTAGGCAGGTGTAGTGAGAGTTTTGGTATCTTAAAAAAACAGTTTGGGGGGAGGGAGGATGAGGGAGGGAGGGAGGATGAGGGAGGGAGGGTGGGGCCAGGATGCAACAAGGGAAGGAGCTACAATCAGGATATAAAGTGAACAATTTTTAAACAGTTATGTAAATATGTTTATTTTTTTTAAATCCTAGGTGTGGGATATGGGAGCTGCTTCAGTCTGTCCACAGCCATTAGCTATGATCACCAGCAGGGGTGTGGTCTTTGTCAGCTGCAGACAATTTAATTCTGGGGACTCTGAAGAGGGTATAAATCCCAGAGACCAGAGAGGAGAGGAGGAGGAGGAGGAAGAGGAAGAGGAGGAGGAAGAGGAGGAGGAGGAGAAGGAGGAGGAGAAACTGCTCCCCCTTGCTGATGTTTTGGTTTGACAAGAAGAACTTGGAGATACCCTGACAAGGATGATTGGACTTGCCCTCAAGCAACCAGATGGTTCCAATCAGCAAAAAGTAGTTTTAAAAAGACCTTCACCCCTTTCCCCTTCTAACATTCTCTCCCACCTAGAGTTGGGGAGTGTGTTGAAGAGATTGGGGTGGAGAAGAGTGGTAGATATAAGAACCCAAATAAAATAGATTTAAAAATACGCCAAGAGACAGATAGCATACAAATCTCCATGGAATTCACTGAAGTTTACACTCGTTTTGAAGACTAATTTACTCCTGTACATTACCTGATATTGCTAGTTACTTATAAATGGTGAAACAATTAAGTTATCCAGCAAGGCAAAACAGTATTTTAAATGCCAAAGTCCTGCCACTTAGAGCACAAGTCTCCACTCATAATTCTGTAGTATACATAAAAGTTTAAGGTTTTCTTAGAAGAAGAAGAAGAAGAAGAAGAAGAAGAAGAAGAAGAAGAAGAAGCAGGGCATGGTGCTGCCCACCTTTAATCCCAGCACTCAGAAGGCAGAGGCAAGTGGATCGCTGTGAGTTCAAGGCCAGCCTGGTCTACAAAGGGAGTCCTGGACAGCCAAGGCTACATAGAGAAAGCCTGTCTCGAAAAACTAAAAATAAATAAATATAAAATAAATAGATTTAATTTAATTTTATTTTATGTGTAGGAACTCTTTGGCCTGCATGTATGCTGGTACTTCATATACAGTGCTTCAAGAGGTCAGAAGAGGGTGTTGGATCCCCTGTAACTGGAGTTACAGATGGCTGGGAGGCACCATGTGGGTGCTGGGAATCATACCCAGATCCTCTGGAAGAGCAGCCAGTGCTCTTAACCTCTGTGCCATATCTCCAGCCCCAATTTCCATTGCTTAAGCCCACAGATGCAATTGGAGCATGCACATTGGAGTCTCAGATATTGATACTGTTAACATTCACATTTCAGTAATGACTTTAGGGTATCACTTGCTATCTGGAACCGGTTCTTAGGATCTTAGAAGTCTGGTCCCAATTTTGAAAATGTCCCAACCATTTACTCATTCAAGGACTGTCCTGTGAATATATGAGCCACTCAAACCTTCGGAGAGGTTCCCAGATACAAAAGCACGCCATGAGAGCATCTAAAGTTGGTATCTCTTGTCCACATCGCAAGCATTACCTCTCAGTTTTCACACAACTAGTCTTCAGGAAAGCTGGCTCCACCAGCCAGCACTGCTCCTTTTGTCAGTGTGGGACATTCACCTAGGCATGGGTCGGCATTAAAACATAGGGAGGCGGGAAGAGGGGAGGCAAATTTTACCTGCCAGAATGATTAGCATGCCGAAGGCTCTCAGAAGTTATATGTGTTTGTTGGCTCAATTCCGAGAGCTAAATCTGACATCAGGGAGACTTAGAAACACAATCTACATGACCAGGAATAAGCAATAATTTTTTAAAGGTGTTGGACAGCAGCCTCTAAGCAAGGGTTCGAAGCCAGCGCATCTTAAATCCGGAGGCTGCATTGGAATGACCTACCTCAACTTCCACCTTTGTGAAGAGCTGACAGAAAGTGAGCACGCACAGCTGGATGCTGAAAAAGAAGAGAGGCGGCTATTGTCAGACCGTGATGCAGGCGTGGTCTGTTCCTCCCACACAGGCAACCCCACATCATACTACACGTATCTCTTGCATTTAGACATGCTACACTCAAGCCTTGACACCTCTTTGGGTGAGACAACTATTCTTGGTATTGAAACCCTAAAGCACCAAATGCAATCACTACGTTGTCCTAGTGAATGTCAGCTATAGCTAAAACAGACCAGACGTCAAATCTGTAGTCTCCTTGATAGTGCACACTCACAGAGAGTACCCAAAGTCTACTTTAGGATAAATAAATATGCATGGGAGATAGGACTCAACGGTTAAGAGCACTGGCTGCGCTTCTAAAGAAGCAGGGTTCAGTTCCCAGCATCCATATCATAGATCACACCTGTCTGTAACCCCAATTCCAGGGGCTCTGACACCCTCTTCTGGCTCCCTGGGCATTGGGCAGACATACATGTGGGCAAAACACCCATACACATAAAACAAAACTAAATAAAAATAAAATAAAACTTAAAGGCACATAAATGTGTTTACAAGAAAACTAAGCAGCATATCACGTTTCTAAATTCTTTGGGTAACAACTTTTAAAAAGTCAGTTAGTTACTTTTCTCCAAGTTGTCTCAGTAATAAGGTTTGAGCTATGGAGAAATGTCTTGAAGACTTGAAATTTTCACTGTAACTCTAGACAAAGGGCAGTCTGGAGGACATCCTGCCTTACAGCTTTCCAGGATGTATTTAGATTCTGAGCCAGATTTCTGTAGGATTTTCAGTTTAGCTTCTTCAGACAATTGACCCAGTAATCAGGCAGAGTGGATTAGACCATATGCTAAAGAAAGCAACCAGCCAAGCGTATTTTGTGCTTTTATGAAATTAAAATTAAAATTGAAAAAAAAAATCCTCTGAAGACACTTAACTAAGCTACAAATTTCAACAAGGGATACCGGCTACAGATGAGTCGGGGCTAGGGGAGTGCTCAGGACCTTCAGCTCTGTGTCCACTGGCAAGGGCACCAGGCTCCAGCAGACAGTTATAAGCCCGAGGCCACACACAGAGAGATCTGGATAAATCCAGCGAGTCACAAAACAAACAAAAAGACATGAATTTGGGAAAAGGGGCTTGCAGGGAGCAGTGGGAGGGGGAAACGGGGGGTGAGAGTAACATACTCAAAAGGCATCATGGATGAAATAGCCAAAGAACAAATTTAATAAACTTTATATTGTTTTTGAAAAGGAATTCGGCAGTTAAAGTTGGTGTTTGTAAAGTTAATTATGATTTGGAAATGTGACTTTTTTTTTTTTATCACATAGAAGCTCCAAGCCACATCAATCTACTTTAACCACTGTCAAGGGACCTGTCTTCTCTTAAATATTTTTCATTGCTATGCTATGTTTGACTGTGAACTGTGTGTGTGCAGTACCCATAAAGACCAGAAGAGGTCATCGCATGCCCTGAAATTACAGGTGCAGCTGATTGTGACCAGCCATGTGTGGGTGCTGGGAATTGTACTTGGGTCCTCTGCAAGAGCAGCCAGTGCTCTTAACCACTGAGCTATCTCTCCACCCAAAGTGAACCATTTTTAACCATTTACATAGGGCCTTCGGATCAAGGATTCGGAGACATATATATTATGAAGGGTACACATAACAGATCACTAAGTTTGCCTTTTTCACACCACAGAGAGACCAAATACTTCTTAGGAAACTGCTCTCTCCAACTGTGCCTTCTCAAAGCTTACTTCCCATGCCTCTTCTTCCTTGGGTTATCTGCTCTGGTGAAATATCTCTGCTTTGGGGAAACAGCAACCAAGAATATAGATTTGAGAATAATAGGTGCAGTGCTACCAGAAGCGTTCAGTAGGTCTGAAGACAGATGGAAACAGGACTTGCCATATGCAAGGGCCAGGTGCATTTGCACAAACTTGTGCTTCTTAAAGACCTTGTGTCTGTTTCTAAGTCAGGAGGCATCTTCGACACTTAATATTTTTCCTCTCTTCCCTGAATTCACTTTCCAATTTTATGTTCCCCTTTATCACACACTCTGCAGAGTAGAACGCTGTATTCCTAAGCCAGTCTATGTTCTTCCCCTAGTCCCCCGCTTCCAAAAAGCTCCCTTCTATTTGACCTTCACAACCACCCAGACTGCTGCATAACAAAGTCATTCTGGTCAGTGAGTCCAAAGCCAGGCTTTCCACGGGACACCTAGCCCAGAAGGGCCCAATGGAAGAAATAAGTTGGTATCCATTGAAATTCCAACACTGTGTTTCTGAGATGATCAAATGCTCCCTGTTTCTCTAAGGTTTGTTGTTGTTGTTGTTCAAGAGTTAAAAACTTAGAATTCAAAACTAGTAGTGGCCTGAAGCATGCATCTAGTCTGAGGAGTAAATTGGTTCCTTGAAACGGTGAACATCACGCATCACTACATCTTCTTCGTCATGTGTTCTTTGTTTCTTTCTTTTCTTTTCTTTTTCTTTTTTTCTTTTTTTTTTTCATTCTTTGTTTCTAACTCTATCTGCTGACCTTCATTTACCAAGGGCTGAAGCTCAGAAGCGACATGAGTTCTATAGGCATGCCGTTTACTCAGCTGTCCCTTAAGTCACCTTTCCTGGTCCATATTTGTTATCTCAGAGAAAACACTGCACACACACGAAAGGAGAAATGCATACTACCTTTTCTCCCAGACTTGCCAAAGTACAAGGGACTACATAAATGTTATGGAAAGGAGCCAGGGTATGCTAAAAAGCCATGGCGACTTCCTCCAAAGTACTTCCATCAGCAATGTTATCTGAGATCTGCTCGTGACACTGTCAAAACTGGGTGAGGCCCCTGGGAAAATTCTCAAATCCAGATTTGCCTGTGGGGCTCACTGAAATGGAAGGAGGCTCAAGCTTTCCTAGTAGGAGCTAAACGAAAGGACTTGGAAGAAAGCTGCGGTCTGTGTAAAAGGCCTGTTTCCTTTCATCTTGGCCAATGGTGAGAACACCCCTCACCTCTCTAAGAGCTCCAGAAACTGTGGGTCCCTGCGCTTTCAAGATCTGACACCACTGAACTGAAGTCCTAGGCAGCCATTTCCTTAGCGCAGATAGATAGGCCACGGCAGTTTCAGGTCCCAAAATCTCAAGTGAGCTGAACTGCTTAAACTAACCTCATAAAACCTGAACAGAGATGATACTATGTGACTTTAAACCTACAGTGGGAATGAGAACACAAGATTCAAGCTAAGTGTGATGCAAGCCAGGCCCCTAAAGCTGAGCTGGCCAAGAGCTCATAATCTTTATTATTATGAGAAAAGAGACTCATAAACAGTATGAGCAACAGTTACGTCCTGCCTTTTTGCATCCCTCTGGTAAGGTTCCAGTGCCTAGCAAAGGGCACCCTTGGACGTTAGAGAAGTTCTCAAAGACAGTTTCTTCATTAATTACACTATTATGTAATATGTACACTAGTATTCCTCAAATGGTACTTCATGTACGTCACAATTAATCTCACTGGGCATTTAGGGACAAGAAGATGATCCTGTCCCCGGGGATATGATTAAAAGATGTATGACTGACTGGAAATGCCTACTTCTACAAAAATAAGATTTTGCGTTTAAAGAAAGAATAAATTATATTTCTTTTCTTCATTAAGATGGTTTGCATATACGATTAAACTATGTAAGTGACTTACAATGTATATCCTTGCCATGTCCAGGTCACAGTATCCTAAAACAACAGAAGCAGTCGAACTGTTAGTCTAGACTTGTGTGGATACCTGGAATCCCAGTGATGGAGGCAAGATGGAGTTCAAGGGCGCTTTTTAGCTACACCGTGAGCTCACAGCCAACAAAAGCTACATGAGACCCTGTCTCAAAAAAGAAAAGTAAATAAATAAAATAAAACAAACGAAAAATTAAATAACAAAATAAAGTGAATCTTTGTTTAATGTTAGGACCCATGTATACTTTTTCTGCAATAATAAACAATATGTTAAAAACTAAAATAAGCCCATAATTATTAAAGAACAGGAACTAATACACAAATACATGAATTACACAAGTTATAAAGCTACATAGAGATTATCCTCACACCTATATATTTTTATATTACAACTTGTTCTGAATTTAAAATATTGTACATGTTGTTATTTTTCTCCCCAAACAAGGTAGTGTGTGTGTGTGTGTGTGTGTGTGTGTGTGTATGTGTGTATGTGTGTGTGTGTGTATGTGTGTGTGTGTGTGTATGTGTGTGTGTGTATGTGTGTGTATAATATATATAATTTATCAACCATCAAAAATGATTGTTTGGAAGAAAAAATGAAGAAGTACATAGTGAAAGAATTTTAGTATATGAAAATTGAAACATATAGGCAGAAGGCTGAGTAGAAGTTTGATAGATTTTTACTGTAGATGTTCTAGTTGAGATAGAAAGCTGAATTGCTCAAGATGTCATAATCTTTATTATTATGAGTAGAGACTCATAAAACTTATAAGTAAGATGAGCAACAGTTACATCCTGCCTTCTTGTAGCCGTCTGGTAAGGCCCTTTCAGGGTGGAACCCAGTGTCTGGGGAAGGGCAGCGTGACTGCTGTCCAGAGGGTAATGGTGTGACCAGCCGATGCAGAAAATGCTGTTTCCTGGGGGCACGCATGGATGTTACAGAAGATGTGGAGTTCTCTGTGACAGTTTCTTAATTAATTACAGTAATTCCCAATGCTCACACAGCCAGTAAGTACAGAGCCTGTACTTACTGCCTCCCCTAAATTTATACTCTGCTTCCAGCTTTCTTATATCTCTAGCTATCTCTGTATCTGAAAAAGTTTCCTTGTCATCTCCACAAAAATCATACATTTCTACTCTCTGGTATAATCAGAGCCTAAGTGTGGAGCTTAACTGTCCATCGCAGAGACAGCAGAGTACAGACTTCGTGATGCCTTCCCGAAGCTAAGTCATACAGAACGGTATTTAGTACGGGTATCACATTTTATAATGCTAGTGGCAGGTGGCGTTATTCTGCCCGATTGCTTCCCTCACTTAGCCATTCATCAACCAGATATTGAAAAGGCCCTAGAGAACGAGCTATTTGGAACACAGAATTCCTTTCCTTACCAGCTTGTTTGGGTATCTGAGGAGGATGGGCTGCACTGGAACGCCTGGGATGAAGGCTCCTAGAACCACATCAAAGTTGTACAACATGGTTTGTGGATGAACAGGAGGCACATAATAATAAAAATAGTATAAACACACTTATTGCTTAAGAGTAGACAAAACAGAAACTATGTTCAAGTATTTACAAGTTATTACTCACAACAAGTTATTACAAGCAAGACTTAGGCAAGACATTAAACGTTGCGCCTAAATCACTTAAGCATATATTTATTCACTGTTTTCTTCAATAAAGAAAATTAACGACATTGATTTCAAAACAATTCTTACGTATACATATACTTTTACCATTTATTTTTATTTTGGGGATTGTCTTCATTTCCTAAACACATACTATCCAACAATATAAAAAAAGCAGTGACAAAAATCAAGGCAAAGAGGAAATCAGAACTAAAATGCTTGAAGCAAAGCTATTATATTGCCTGAAGTGAGTCACACCATTGGTGCAAAGCATCCTAGCAGCGAGCCCACACAAAGAGCCTGAAGTGTTACAAGTTAAAAATGAAAGGTGCATCCGTGGCTGCCTTCCCAGCACAGGGCAAAAATGAGTGAACTTTGGAAGACATGAAAAAACAGGAATGATATTAAGGTAGGCTGTCTGAAAACCCCAGATATCAATGAAGTTCCTTGGAGGAAAAAGGAAAATGTCAGTGACTCCTGACATATATACACTGATATACACAGACACAGACACACAGAAACACACACACAGACACATAGACACATACATAGAGAAATACAAATAGGCAAACTAACACAGAGAGAAACACACAGATACACACACACACACACACACAAAGAGAGAGACAGAGACAGAGACAGAGACAGAGACAGAGACATACACAGTGACACAGACAGACATATACAGAGATACACATGGGCAAACTAACACACACACACACACACACACACACACACACACACGTAAAAGGGAAAGACTGTATCAAAAAAAGAGAGCAAAGCAGTAAATAGGGGTAAGTTCTGTGGAATCAGAGTATCAGAAAGGAAATGCCAGAAGCACATGAATTATATTGTGCATTCCAATGGAGTCATCTGAGAAATCTCCCATACTATATTGTTATAATACATAATTTAATTTATCTCACCTGGTTTAAAAGTAATCAAACAGGATCGATTAGTACAAGTACCTTCTGGGAAAACTAGTATCTTGGGAGAAAAGGAATAAATTTAATATTTCAGTCTAATTAATAGATTACCTCTTTATTCTCCTATGACTTCACTAACACTGCTAATGCTTCAAGAATAAAAATTAAATAAAAGGCTGACTCTTGATTCTAATAAGAGCTAGGCTCAGATTGTTTCATATTCCTCTAAAAGAAGTGTAGTTTAAGAAAGAAGTACAGTTTGACCAGTCTAATAATTAGAAAAGATAGAGGCATTAAATAATATTTTATCGACTATTTCATAGACTATTCTGCTTACTTATGTTTCTTTTGCATTTCTCAATCCTTTTATTAATGATCTGAATAAATTTAAATGAAGACATTTGGTTATATCCTTAACCAAAATAAATCTTATTGTCATAGTTTTGTCATTAAATGTTATTTACTCCCAATATATATTTCAGGGATGCCTTGAGAACAAAGGAGAGAGACTGCTTGTGTGCCTTCTGCTTGGTTTCTTTAGTTATCATGTGGGATCCACTTCATAGCTGGCTTTGCTTTTCCTGAGGAAGCATTTTAGCTGTTAATGTGCTACTTAATGACACACAAACATTGCGATCTCCTCCACTAATTAAGACACAAGCTTGGTTTTCTAAAGCTTTTAAAATTGAGTCAAGAGTTAACTTCTAAGTATATAAAATAAAATAAGATCCCCATACTCAAAGCAGTTAGCAGATACATGATCTATAGTAGTTAAGAGAGGGAAAATATTGGCTCCAACTACAAAATAAAAATTAATGAGGAGGCCCAACTCCAACCCCTTCATTTATAAAATGGGTTTCCTGTGACAAGCAGACACAATGGCCAGCAGTTTTGCTTGGCATACATCCACAAATAGATTACTAGCAAGGAATGCTAACAAAGTGAGTCAGAAAAATCTCAGGGAGGAAGGAGCATTCAAAGTAGCCAGCCTAGTAGCTCTGGTGTCTACAGCCTCCTCTGTCACCAAGTGCCTGTCAGTCAGGGCCTGACCATTTTACCCCTGGACAGATAAAATTTCTGCAAAATGAAAAAACAATGAGCTGAAATCTACCTACTTCTAATCATCTCTCTCCTACTAATCCTAGACATATTTCTTGGATCCAAAGAGAAACTTTTAAGTTTTCCAAATGCCACCTCAATCACTTTTTAAACCATTCCTCGTACATCCCGCAGTGGGTGTACTTGGACATCTACGTGCTACCACAGGTGGGCCGACTGCCGGAGTAGCATCTGCCTGCTAGAGATCGCTTGTTTTCATCAGGACAGAGGCAGAGCGGGGAGATGGTGAAACAGGACAGTTTTACAGACTATTTCACTACGCCCTTGAATGGAAAGCTCTATTTAAATATAATTCAGAAGAGATCTGGTACACTTAAGAATATTTTTAGTTACATGAGTTAACGTATATAAAATATTCATTTTATTTAATAGGAATTAAAGTCAGAGTTACAGAATCATTTTTTTATGATGCAAAAAAAAATCTGACAAATAAAATGGAATGGTCCATGTTGAGGACGGAGTCTTCTTTGCACTGACTAGTTTTATTCTGCATCTACGATGCTGTGGACATGGATAATTTGCTTTCTGTTGACACGAATGAGTAAGTCTATGGACATACAAAAGCTCTCAGTTTACGCCAATGACAAGCAACTGCGCCTTACCTGGGGCCACTCTCCTCCTGATGTCGCTCGCTTTCTTATTTCATTTATTGTGTTTTTTCGGGAGTCTGGGTCAACACGGGACACCAAAACCGGCTGCACAGCCCGTAACAGCCCTTGAAAAACAAAAGGTCAAAAGCAAGTCAATTTCTTAAAGCCACTACGGCATTAACATTGGATAAACTGAAACAATTTTTACGGAAAGTGAAAACTTTAGCCAATCTAAACTCATAATCTTTTTTAAAAACCCAGATTCAAAGTTTACTAGTTAGGTTCTAATTTCAAATAGAGAGATGGGTACCATGTCATTGATTTTTACAGAAGTTGGCAGGAAGAATGGAAGAGGGGAGAATGGAGGGAGGAACAAACATCCTTTTTTTTTTTCCCTAAAAGCCTTCTTCCAGAAAGCATCTTAAACTCTTACCACTGAGCTTCAAAACTATCTTGTTTGACTTTAGGAAGACCTTTAACACACATGGTATGAATTGATAGTGCACATGAGTGCACGATGACCAATTTCACTGAAATCCCTCTGAATAGATCGCTTCCTATCACATGCCAAGTAACCCTCCAGTGCTCTGGGACAGAGACGTTTAGGGAGAAGCCGCGCTGCACAAAGCACAGTAGTTGTACACGGAAGAGAAAACAAAACAGAACAACAAAACAAAACAAACATGTCTTCATTCAGTGGACAAAGCTACAAGGGCTACTGTTCTTTCTGAGGAGCAGCAAGGCGACCTATCAGGCGACTTTCACACCCACTCTCTCATCACGTGGTGTTTGCGGTAACCTTGGGACAACCGGGAGCAGTTACTTGGACACTGATTCCTCGGGGAGAGATGGAAGCATCTGGCAGGGAAAACATTTCACCCGCTTCATTATTTTTTATGGCAGGAAGCACTTATTGTTCCAAATCATAATTTTCAAAGAGTTACACAAAGGTCCCTCAGGGAACTATAGGGGCACAATAATCTAGAAAACAGAGCTGGCAGAAAAGAGGCTTAGCACATTTATCATCATGACGCCATAACGAGAAGTTCACGAAACAGCACGAGATCTGGGGTTTTCCGAGTCTTTTTTTTTTTTTTTTTTTTAAAAGAAGCATTTTTGAAATCTGATTTTCCTTATGACACACAGGAACACAGAGATATAATGGCATGGTGGTGATAAGTCTCCTGAAAAACCTAAATGCAAAAGATAAGGGGATGTGTCTGATCTTTTTTTTTTTTTTTTAAACAAACTCACTCTTTTATTTAAATAAAAGGAAATATGTTTAAAATATTGTAGAGTTTTATTTTTAACTGGCTGGGGATGTCACTCAGTATTAGGCCATTTGCCTTGCATGTATAAAAACCATGGGTTTAATACTCAATGAAATGAGTAAATGAAAACAAATAGACATTGGATACATACACGATTCTCTTGGCTTAATGTTTGCACATGCTAATATTGTGGTGTTACCTTACAGATACTTACTGCCAACCAGAGGGGTCTGGGCATTCTCATTTCGAGACACCAGAGAAGGCAGCCCGGCTACAACACAGGCGATCCCATCGAAGAACGTGGAATGAGGGGCAACCACAAAAATGGGCGCTTCCGAAGGGCTTGCGAGCTTTCCTTTCACAGTCACCACAAATCCCATCGAGAAAAACAGGGCGTGGCCCAGAAACTTCAACACTGGGTGAGTGATCTTCCTTTGAAAACGATGATAGAAAAAACACTGAGCTTTGCTTTACAGTAAAACACAGTAGGAAAATCAAAACAGGTCAGGAGACGCCCCCTCCCTCCATAGCTCCTCCCTCCATCCTCAAGGAGACTAAGGGCTGTTAGAATTATCTTCAGCTGTCAACTTGACACACGTGGGAGGAGGGACGTGGGAGGGCTGGGGGACTGCCATCTGTCTGTGTGTGGGGGGTGGGCGAGGGCGGGGCAGGGCTTTCTTGATCACTAATTAACGCTGAGGGCCCAGCTCAGTTGTCTGTGGTGGGTGGGGGCCTGGACTGTATGAGAATAGAACGGAACATGAGCCTCATGGGGGGTGGCAAGTCAGTCAGCGCTGTTCCCCCACCGTCTCTGCTTCAGTCCTCCAACTCCAAGGTCCTGCCTGGAGTCCCCTGGCTGACTCCCATGACTCAGTAATGCATTACGACTTGGGAGCTGGAAGATGAAAGCGACTCTTCTCCATGTTGCTGTTGGGCAGTGTTTTATCACAGCAACGGAAAGCAAACCGGAACAGGAGCTGAATAGGGAACCTCTTTCTGTGAAGTGGCAGGCTCTGTTCTAAAAGGTTTCTTCTACTAATATTTTTAATCCTCAGCCTGTCCTTATGAAACGGCTATCATCATCATCATTATCACTTGTAACACTTATTATGTTTACCTACAGATGCATGTGTGTCTGTAAGAAGGTATGTCGTGTAGTGCGCATTCGGTGGTCAGGGAACAACTTGTCGGAGTCAGTTCTTTCCTTCCACCATTGTGGATCCAGGAGGATTGAACTCAGGTTATAAGGCTTGGCAGCAAGATATCTTGCCAGCCCTATTAACCTCATTATTTACATTTAAATGTGTGTGTGTGTGTGTGTGTGTGTGTGTGTGTGTGTGTGTGTCTGTGTCTGTGTGTCTGTCTGTCTGTCTCGCAGGCATATGGGTGACCAGAGAAGCCAGAAGAAGGTATCGGATTCCCTGGAGCTAAAGGTGTTAGTGGGAAACAAACTCCAGTCCTCTGGAAGAACAGCAAGCACTTTCAAAGCCTGAGCCATCTCTGCTTATCCTCATTTTGGAAGATGCGAGAACTGAGGCAAAAATACATGGATGATAAATGACGCCATTGTTCTGTAAGCTTGAAGTGATCAAAATGAATCTTCAAACTAGATCCTGCACTGAGACTACCTACAAAAGTACTGGCTTTAGAAAGCAGTCATTTTGGGGGACTGGAGAGGTGGCTCAGAGGTTAAGAGCACTGGCAGCTCTCCCAGAGGTCCCAGGTTGAATTCCCAGCCCCCACGTGGCAGCTCACAACTGTCCGTAACTCCAGTTCCAGAGGTTCTGACACACTCACACAGACACACATGCAGCCAAAACACCAATGCATGTGAAATACAAATAATTTTTAAAATTAAAAAAAAATATTTCATTAAAAAAGCCATTGCCTTGGGAATTAATTTTACTTTCACATAATGAAGATGGTTATTGTCTACCCAAGTACTTTAGAAGCCTCATGCTGAATTAACTTAGGAATACTTCTTAGAGATAAATCTCATCTACAATAATATAGCCTACAGACATCATCAAGCACCTCCAAAAAATAAACAGCATTGCTCTTCCACTGAGCTTAAATATGCAAGCAACTCCAGAAGCCTTAGCATTTACTTTGTAAAAGGTTTTAAGATATTCCACCGTTAGAGCTAATTATCTGAGCTGGCCAGATGGTTCGCCAGGTAAACAGATGCCCTTGCCACAGCAGAAGAGAACCAACAAGACCTCAACACGTGTGTGCTGGCGCATGTGCACATGCATACACAGTCACACAAAACAATACTTAAAAACATTAAGAACTTCAAAGAACTGTGCTGGACACGTAAGACAAGTGAGGTCCAGCATCTTTACTGGCAAGCTTAAATAATAGGGAATCAAAAATATCCTTACAGATATTTAGAGTCCCAAGAACAGAACGGATACCTCAGTATATGAGCAAACAGATGTTATAGAGCACCCAGACATGGTATGCCTTGGACTGCCCTGAAATCAGAACAGCGGAGATTCTTCCAGAAGACCCTCACAGGACTGGGCCCACCAAGACTCCCTTGTGGAGAGGTGAGGGCACTCACAAAACTCCAGAGGAAAGCTATGAACGGAAGTGTCAGGCTCCCCAGTGGCTGACTTATCTATCCTTTTCCCCAGACACATAAGCAAAAAAGCAATTTCTGGAGTAGAAGTGGGGGCCGCACCTTTTCTTTGGTGTTCCAGCCTCCCTTAAGTTGTCTGGACTTCGATGGGCAACCTCTCGCCTATTCTTGTAAGCCTCCCTGATTAAACTTGCTGGTCCACTCAGCTAGACTTGGGTGGTATCATTTCTTCGGTCTGTCATCAGTGTCCTATCTGAATGAATAGATATTTGTTCACATCTCTACTCTAAATATATATATATTTATATCTAAATATATATATATATCTTCTCATTAAACGTAAAATGAAATATACTCGGTCATCTCTGAGGAACTGTGGAGAACAGACTCCACACCCAGGCAACATCCTTGAATGCTCAAGTCATGTATATAATGTCACATAACCACTGCATAAAAGCTATGCATAGTATCCTGCAGACTCTCAAACACCTCTAGAATGTTTACAGTACCTTGTACACTGTGAACACTATCTACGTAAGTAGGTCTGTTGGTGTACTGTTTAGGGACTATGAATAGGCAAACAGTATTCGCATGCTCGGTAGGGATGTAATCTTTCCTCTAATCATTTTTCATCCACAGTTGATTGACCTACAGATGCAGAGCCCACTATTAACTCTCAAGCACCTACGAGGTGTTGAAAAGGACCTTTTTTTTTTTTAAAGTGAGCTTCTAATTTTGTTAAGCAGTGAAAAGCTTCTAGTAGCGAGCTACAGAGGAGGCTTCAGTGATGCTGGCCTCACAAGAAGTAAGACACAGTAAACCAGAGGACTTCCCAGAGGGCACGGGAAAGCGACGACCTCCACCTTTAGTCTGGAGGTAAGCTCCATGCACATCCAAGAACACGAAGTACATTCCTGTGTTTCCATACTTTATTTCTTAACTATACTGGCATAGCTTCTTATAAGTATATTTCAAGAAGTCAGATCCCTTAGTGACTTCTATTTAAGCATTTTTAAAACGCCTAGGGGAAAAGAGGCACGCAAACCTAATGGCCTGAGCTTGAGCTCCAGAGCCATTTAAAAGGCAGATGCAGCGGTGTGCATATGCAATCAGAGCTTCTATGGAGGGATGGGGTGGAGACAGTGAGCTAGTTAGCGTGGAATATGCTGTCTAGTAGCAGAAACAAGACAGTGTGCCTCAAAACGGGGGAAAAATGAGAATCAACTCCCAAGTGTCCTCTGAACTCTATCTATGTACTTTGGCAAATGAACGTTCCCCCCACCCCCCCACCCCCACACACTTTTAAATTTTTTAATAGCTAATAACTTCAAAGTTACTTGTATGAGAGGAAACAGACCCTGATTTAATTGACAAAAGTAAAACTTTTCTAAAGCAAAAACAATCAAATATTAAAAAGAACACTTTTCTATTTTTTTTTTTTTTCTGGATTCTTAAGCTATTCCTCCCTTTGTCCTAGATCTTGGTAAGCCAGTAACTATAAAACCAAAGAAAGAATCTGAGAGAAACGTGGGACTCATGAAATGCGGCCCATAAAGTGTTATTTTATAATGTGCATCGTTGAGTTATAAAACAAAGAAGTAAGATTTGCAAGGACTGAGTTTTCTCTGGGGCACTGCCAACACTTTCCCACTTCAAAACAGCCTTGTGTTTGATAGTCACGATTGTTCACTGGGACAAGGAACTGAATGCATTGAACTGCATGCTTCTCTTAAAGCTGTAGAACAGTAGTTTCCCAGTAATTTTGGAGGACATATTCACATTTGGGATTTGCATAAGAAGAACAAATCCTTGTATATGGAAAAAGCAAGCAAGCAAACAAACAAGCACCATACACAATCGCAGGGAGCTCGTCAGTATCCTAAAATACATCTATGGCTCTGTAGCCTATTGGAATCCATGGAGCGCACAGTAAGAAAGCCCGTGTTCAACAGACACAGATGGTGGCAACTTAATCCCGCCAAAAGGTAGTGACTTCTACTAGTATACTTTATTTACTCTTGCCCAGTCTGTTCTCTAGAACTTTCCTAATTAGGTAATTCAAGAAATTCTAGAAAAGCAGTTCCATTTGCCTCTGTACTAACATTTCAAAAAATGCTATGTTGAGTGATAATTAAAGTTAATATTAACCACTAATGTGATTAATAAAAATAATATAATCGATCTAGTTAATTATATTACTGCAGAAGGCATATCGTTACCTCAGGGGAACAAAAGGAAATGTGAGAACTGTGGAAAGGCCAAAGAAAGCCAAGTGGTTTACAGGTATGTTTCAGGAAAAATAACAGAATGTGCTATTCTGGCCATGTCCAGTGTGTCACAAGGCCTGGTGTGTGCAGCTTGAAAGGAAGAAAGATTTGTCTTAGCTCATGGCTTTGGAGGTCAGTTCCATTCTGGGGACGCTGGTGAGGCTGAGCGTCACAGCAGTGAGAGAATATGGCACATGCTACTCACCTCACAGTGGACAGGAAACAGAGAAACTGCAGGCAGAAAGGGGCTAGCGCCCCTCCTCCTGAAGACATTCTAGTGACCTAATTACTTCAACTAGGCTAGGCCCCTCCAGATTTTCAGCACCTCCTAATAATGCCGTCATATTATGACTTCATCAAGAAACTAATCCTCAAGATACAGTCACTTCCCAAAAGCCCATTGGCTGCTGACAAAGCTTCTAATCCATGAGGCTATCTGAGACATTTCATGTTAAAATGTAACGCCATCAGAACCAGAGATGAAAATCCTTCACAATAACTCAGAAAACAAAAATGTTTCAACATTAAGAAATTATACCCAGGGCTGGAGAGACATTCAGCCATTAAAGGCTAGGCTCACAACCAAAAATTTAAAAGAAATTATACCTAGAACGTAATATCATCAACATGTGCCTATATGATAATGTCTGCATAAATCAAGGCCCGTTCCGTGCAAGAAACAAATATAGACTGTTAAAACTGAGTAGCAGTAAGCTAAAAAAACCATTGGTTGCTAAAGAAACCTTTAGATTTTTGACTTGAGTAATATTTGGGGCATAATTATCTCCTACCTCCTCCAATCGGTTATCGGATGGGTCAGCTTTTCAGGGCGGCAAACTGTTGAGATTGCAGCAAACGGCCACGCCAGGATCAAAACTAAAGCAACCAATAAAACACGGACTGGAAGCAGAATGAGTCCAAGAAGAACAATCTGCAAATGAAGGTTGACCTTATTAAATAAATAAATAAAAGATAAATGGATGCTATTTACATATATCACTACCAAATACAAAAGCATAATAAGAAAGCTTTGGCTTCATGCACGTACTCAAGGATGAGTTAATTAAATGTTGTCTTATATGAGACTAAGATATAAACACACACACACACACACACACACACATACAAACACACACAAATAAGACATGACATTTGATCTCAAAGGGCTCCTACTCGAGGGGCATGGTGGCACGTGCCTCTAATCTCAGCATTCTCCTCCCAGCAGAGGCAGGTGGCTCTCTATGGGATCCACATGAGTTCAAGGCCAGCCTGGTCTACACATTGAGTTCCAGGTCAGCCAGAGATACATTAGGAGACCCTGTCTCCAAATACAAAACAATAACAACAATAATAGAGGCAAACAAAGCAGGGAGGAGAAACGGACGCTAGGACAACCTGATCTGTATGTCCAGAAGAGGGAACAGAGGATGCTGGTAGAACACCAACAAAAGGTAGGCTTGACTTAGTAGCCAGCACAAGCTTCCTGGGGGAGCTGTGGCCAAAACAGTCCTGCCAAAGAAGCATGTGTGGCCAGGCCTTTGGTCCGAGCAACTTGAGGCAGGAGGAGCAAGTTCAAGGCTGCCTAAGCTAGGAAGTGAAGGGAGCTGGGGTTTAATACCCCCGGGCACGCTCAAGCTCTCTCAGTGTAGTGCCAGCACAGCTAAACACGAGGCGAACAGATGTTAGCTAGGCAAGATGTCACACTGCTCCCCAGAAGCTACCCAGCGAGAAGAGTGGGAATAAAAGTGTTAGTGGATGACGGATTACACTGCTTCCTGGGCCTGCCAGTTCTGTGTAACTGAGCCATGAGAAACTGGAGGAGAGAATCAAAATTAAAAATAAATAAGAATAAAGAGTAGGTGAGTCAGAACAGTAAATCATACGGAAATGTTTACTGTGTGTCAAGCATAGGGCACACAGTGATTCATTTAGTTCTTAAGTTGCTTTACATGAGAAGAATGTCACGGAGAGATGAATTCACAATAAAATTATATTAATATCAACAGAAGTGAAAATAAATGTATTTATAAAGCCTTTGCTCCTAATCCTTACGCCATCCTGTCTTTTAAGTAAATAGTTATTATGTATAATACTGATTTTTTTTCTATAAATGAATTACATGATCCAAACAGTGCAGTCTGTCTTTTGTCTCTATTGGCCTCTATAGGAATCTGAACATCACCAAATAACTTACAAAATGCCCAAACTATTCTAGTTATTGACATGTTTTAGTTGCTGTAGTTTTCAAGTAGGTGGTGTGTACACTCTGCTTTTTGAAGATATTTCTACATCCTCTACATTCCCAAAGTTTAGAAGTAATGCCTCTGGTCGGTCTCTCTCTCTCTCTCTCTCACACACACACACACACACACACTCTCTCTCTCTAAGATTTTTATTGAGATTTCCATGAATCTAGAGGTAATCTGGAAAGAATTCTGGGTTTCCCAGTTCACAATAAACAACATCCATCCACATGCCATAACTTCTCATTAAGCACTATCTTTTTGTTTTTGTTTTTGTTTTTTTTTTTAAATTAATTTATTCTTGTTACATCTCTATGGTTATCCCATCCCTTGTATCCTCCCATTCTCCCCTCCCTCCCATTTTCCCCTTATTCCCCTCCCCTATGACTGTTCCTCAGAGGGATTACCTCCCCATGTATATGCTCATAGGGTATCAAGTCTCTTCTCGGTGACCTGCTGTCCTTCCTCTGATCTAGCACTATCTTTTTGTTTCCAGTATAGTGACCGACCGGACATGGTTTGGGTTAAATATTCCTCAAAGTAGTCAACATCATTTACTGCTATTTAATATATGGTTATCGCCTTTATTTTTTAATTGTTTGATATGTGGCTGTAAATACAAAATGGATTTAATTTCTAAATTTAATAATTTTTTTCAAACATCAGATTTATACATTCATTCATGCATTCCTCTGTTCATTCATTTCTTGAGACCAGATAGCAATATGTAGCCTGGAAGGCTTGGAACATACTACATAGACCAGGCTAGCCCTGAGCTCACTGATTTCTGCCTGCTTCTGCCTCCTGAATGAAGTCAATGTGGGCACTGCCATGCCCAGCCTGTTTTTGATTTTTAATATAATGTGTTACAATCAGCAAATATATTCTGTAATATATATCAGTCTTTTGAAAATTTCAAGGCTTCTTTCCTGACAAAGACTGGTCTGTTTTGGAAAGCACTTGGTATCCTGCAGTTACAGTGGACACTGTCCTACAAATGTCAGTTCAGTAAAGGTGCTTATGTGGCACTGTTCTTCAACTCTTATGTTTTAATAATCATCTCTGTTCTGGTCTTTTCTCTCAGTTACTAAGAAATGAGTGTTAGCATCCTCAAAGCAGGGTGTTGTTTGTTTACTAGCCGAGCTCTGTGTCCCACCTAGAGTGCTGGAATGGCTCCTTAGCTACGCTGACTTGACATTTTGGCCAGTCGTTGCTATGAAGGCTACAGCATATACACTTACTATATGACAACTCAGAATTAACGCTACACCACTTCAGACACACCGCAAGAAAAATCAGTGCAATTCCGTCCTTTCAAAGCTCTTAATCATTCTTTGCACCTCCATATGCGTGAGAAAATACTGTTAGTTTTGCATTAAATTGGCACATTTTATAGTTCTGTAATTAAACTAAGATGAGGAAAAGTGAGTTTATTTCTGAATTTCCAAGTATCATTTCCAGTATTCTTCATTATTTCCTGTGGATCCACACTTAGATCTGAGAATACGATGCCACATTCCTACTACTGGAAACACGTCCTTTGTCTCTCTCCTTTTTTAAAAAATGATTTATTTCTTTTTATTTTATGTGCATTGATGTTTTGCCTGCATGTATGTTTGTGTGAGGATGTTTGATCCACTGGAACCAGAGTTACAGACAGTTGTGAACTGCCATGTGGGTGCTGGGAATTAAAGCCGAATCCTCTGGTGAAGCAGACAGTGTTCCTATCCACCAGTCCATCTTTCAAGCTCATCTCTTTCTTTTTTAAAAATCACACCTACGTATTTATTTGTGTCTGTGTGCACGTGTGTGTGTGTGTGTGTGTGTGTGTGTGTGTGTGTGTGCATGCCACTATCCATGTGTGGAAGTCGGAGTCAGTTCTCTTTCTACCACATAGGTCCTGGGAAACCTAACTTAGGTTAGCAGATTTAGTAGCCAGAGCCTTTTTCTGCTGAGCTATCTCGACAGGTTTTTTTTCTTTTTTTCTTTTCTTTTCTTCTTTTTCTAACAAGTATTAAACCCAAGTCCTCAAGCAGTATGCCACTGTAGCACCAGGGAGCTACACATCTCCAAGCCCCACTTACCATTTTGTTTTGTTCTGGGGTGAGGGTTGTTCTGTTGTTTAGACAGGGTCTCTATCTCCATAGCCCTGGCTGTCCTGGAACTCATTATGTGGAGCAGGCTGGCCACCACACCTTTACATAAGGAGCCATCTTTCCAGCCTCCTCATCGCCTATTCATTTCTAGATTGGCTTGTCTTTTCTAGGAGTTCTTTATATACCGTGAATACTATACCTTTATCAGATATATTGTGTACAATATTTTCTCAAAAATTATAGGTTATCATTTTAATATCTTTCTTTCATTTTACATGTATATGTATTCGGTGTGCGTGGTTGGTCCCATGCTTTTTGTGGACACATGTAGGGAGGGAAGGGATACGGAAGCCTAAAGTTAATGCTAGACGTTTTCTTCAAGCGTGTTCCACTTTATTTGCTAGGGTAGGGTCCCTTATTGAATTTAGACTAGTCTAACTAGCCAGCTTGCCCCGGGGATCCCTGGGATTACAGGAAGCCACCACACCTGCCCAGCTTGTTGTAAGGTTCCAGAGACGCACACTCAGGCTCCAGTGTTTGTGTGACAACAGCTTTATCCCCTGAGGCCATCTTCTTGGATCCCTCTTCAATTTCCTGGTAGTGTGTATATTTTGAAGTAGAAAGCATTTAATTTAACAGTATTACTTATCTATTTCTCCTTTCGTGTGTGTGTGTGTGTGTGTGTGTGTGTGTGTGTGTGTGTGTGTGTGCATGCGCGCGTGCGTGCTTATACTTTTATTGTCTATTTAGGAAACTTCAGCTGACTAATACAAGGTCACTAAGATTTACACTTATGTTCTCTCTTAAGACTTTCATTATTTAAACTCTCATATTTTCTCTATTTCATTCTTTTATCAGCTTAGGCTGTTTTATTTTAGATGAGCTTAATTCTCCTGTACACGTTAATACATTTATCCCAGACCATTTATTAAAAAGACAGGTCTTTCTCCATTGAATTGCTCTAGCTCTCTTGTAGAAAAGTCAATGGCTGTAGATATATGCTTGTTTCTGAATCCAGTTTTCTCCCATTGACTCATTTTATTTAGGTATTTTATGATTTAATTCTGTAAAGGTTTTTTTTTTCCTTGTCATGTGTGGCTACTAAAATCTCTGATTAACTTGATTAATATTCAGTTAATGAATACAGGAATGTCCTTTAGTGTAGAAACATAAATTTCCTACTACTTGCAAGGAGTTTTTATTGTATATAACTGGGTACAATGCAGGAGGCAGGTCACAATTGTCTTAGCCTGAGGTTCCTGCTTATACAGAGCCTCCAGGCCAATTAGAGATGAGATCTCAGGCATTCTTGGATCTTTCCAGAACATGTGCAGAACATTTCTCTCATTTACTGCTATATGTCCAGAGATATGTACTTACTATATTATATGCAGCAAAAAGTATTTTTGATATTAACAAATAACCCCATAATTATAACTAATCATTTTAATTTTTAAATTCTGTTGCAGCAATAAAAATTAGGTTACTATTTTCCATTCCACAAAGTAGCAAAAAGACCCTTAAATGTATTTTTAAAAATACATTTATAGAGGCTAGAGAGATGGCTAAGCAGTTAAGAATATTTGATTGCTCTTCCAGAGGACTGGGATTCAATTCCCATCACCCAGATGGCAGCGCACAACTGTCTGTAACTCAAGTTCCAGAGGATCCAACACCTTCATATAGAGATACATGCAGGCAAAACACCAATGCATATAATATAAAAATAGATAAGTCATTTTTAAATACATAAATAAAGGAGAAAGGGCAAATTTTAACCTTCGAGCCCTATAATGAAATGCTCAAAGTGGCAACAACCCTTAACAAGACACCAATCATAATTCAATATAAAATTTGGTCTGAACTAAGTATATTATCATATATAGGTGGGAGTATATCTGTACTTTAAACTAGATAGTATAAACATATTTTATCTATGCTTATTCAAATTTTTCCTTTACCCATGCTATTCAAGTCACTGAAGCATCTACGGTAACACTGGTATTATGGATTTAAGAAAGAAAAAAGAAAGAAGAAAGAAAGAAAATAAATGCCCAGACCATACCTCAACAGTTTAATACAAGTAGCAAATTTTAAATATAGATACGATTATATATATGCAGCAGAATTATCAAGACTAAGGCCAGCAAACCAGACTACATTATGTCACATATAATCCCATTTACTTTAACTCTCCTTTGAAGAATTGTTATTTCAATTTAATAGACAAGAAAATGAAATAGACAAGGGCGGTTGAGTGACTAGGCTAAATTCACAGCTTTTGTGACTAGTAAGTGACCAGCACTCTTTGCATTATATGTGGTTTTCACAGAGTTCTTAGAAAGAGCTCTTTTAGGTGAGTTTTTAAAAAATAATAATGTACTCAGGGTACAATATAAATACTTAAATATGCCACCTTGAGCCTCCACCCAAACTCTGAACCCTAATAGACAGGTCCGTTTTCATTTAAATATAACTCATCCGTCTGGAGTTAATCTTGAAGCAGGGCAGATGTGCCTGGAAGTGCTGCAGGAGAGTCAAGGCATAAGACGGATTTGTAAATTTAGTTTATCCACCTGTTTTATCTTCCTCTCTCTTATCTATCCTTCAACCAGATACCTACCACCGACACCCCCACCCACTCCCAGCACGTTGCTCAGGGCTTAACACGCCCCCTCTAGGGAAGTCACTAGTCTTAAAGCTTTATGCAAAAACCCTGCAAGAGTAACCATTACTTCAATCCAAAATAGCAAAAACTATGAGACGGACAGGGAAACATGAGCACCTTTTGCTCCCCCTGCAGAATATGACAAATGCAGTTTTCACCCATTTCTATCTTGTTCTCCAATCACTAACCTCAGCGAAGAGGAAGTCAAAAAGTGAACTAACTAACTAGTAGTAAAAACTGCCCTTTACAAGATAAAGACAACTTCCTCTGTGGCCATTTCTAACAGTGGCTATCTCTCATGTCATCCTTGACTATAGAAAAGGTGTTGTGTGAAGGCTGGCTCAAACTAACAGAAACTCCTGACTGCCTGCATGTTAGCTCACTCATGTCTTTGCTTCTGATTTACAGCATGGTTGTTCGTGCTTGGCTAAATTCTTACCTATGGTTCCAAGGATAGACCAGAGCTTTCTGCCTCCTCTCTTACTCCACCCAGCCCTGACTGACTCCCCTTTTTATAAAGGAGAGAACCCTGGTAGTTCTCAATCTTCTGTGCTTCCACAAAGTCGAGCCAAAGTTCCTGCCCCATCCATTCCCTTCTCAGGCAAGGAACCCTTGTATGGATAGGATGTTCCTTGCTGACATGCCTTCTCTGCATCTTCTCGCTTTCACGTCCCTCGGATCATCCCATCCCCCTCAGTGTCCTCAGCTCTCACATCCTCCTGTCTGACCCTCATGACCCTTTCCAGTCAGATCCACAGCTCTTCCTTCCTCAGATGTTTTCCCTTAATAGACTCCACATCTCAGTCAGACAACCTTTCCCCTTCAGACTCAGTAACTCCTCAGATGCCTCCCCAATCAGATTTGTTCCCTGGACAAATTCCTAGTCACACCCACTAAGCCCTCAAAGTGTCAGACCTCTTCTTCAGATTCGTGATCCTCTCAAAAGCCTCCTCACTTAGACCCGTGATTCCCCTCAGATGCCTCCCCTCTCAGACCTGATGCCCTCAAGACCTATACCCTTTCAGATCGGATGTCCTCAGGTGCTTCCTCTCTGGGATGCACGATTCCTCCCGAGCCTCCTCCTTCTGACCACATCCCCTCAGCCTGCGCGCGCACCACGCCTCTACCTGCAGCCAACGGGCCACACTGATCCGCGTCTGCTGGACGAAGGGGTTGGGCACGGGCGGCGGGAAGAAGGACGCCTGGCGAGGTACCATGGGTGGCCGCAGCCCGCCGTCCCCGACGCCGGAGCCGGGCACAGTAGCCGCCACAGCGGCTGCCTCGGCACACCGGTTCATGACGGATCCCGGTGCAGGACCCGAGTCAAGCTGGGAACCCTGAGCGCGCGGAAGAACGATGCAGACTATGCCCAAGAACCTCCCAGCCCGAGGCGCCGCTCCCGGCTTCTGCGCAGGCGCCAGCGTCACCTAGCTACTAGATGCCACGCCTCCGAGCCCTGGCTCCTCCTTCCTAGGTACCTGTTTTCTGAACACTGCCCCACCTCTTGGAGGCCGATCTAGTAAGTAAACTAATAAATCCAGGGTGGGCTTTACTTAACTGTGTTCGATTTCCGGTGTGTTTCGTTTTTTTGTGTGTAAACCTGTTTGATTAGGGGGTGTTTGTAGGTTACGAAGAGAGAACGAACTAAGAGAGGAACTGGCAGCCGAGGTACTCTGTCCCACTCAAGACGTGGATTAGCAGAATGGAGATGGCTGTCTTTCTCGGAAACTGAACTACTTTTTAGAAAAGGCAGAAACAACTGGCTTCCACTATGGATGAGGAACTTGACCCAGGGAAAGGAAATGACTGAGGTAGTGGCTCCATTTCACACTAAGGAAGTACAGGGCCTGTCTGGACCTGTGTAGGAGGGGGCAGGGGAAGACCAGAGTTGCCCCAGGACCTCAGACCAGTTCCTGGTTGGTAGAACCCTGCTGACCAGAGTAAAAGAATGGAGATAAAGAACCCTCATCCCTACTGGCTAACTTTGCTCTCATCAGGCACCGGGGTCAGTGAGGGGCAGAGCAGTGAGAAGTGCCATCCAGGTTCTAGGACAGCTGTTTCTCCAAATGTAGCCACTATAATATCCCCAAATCTAGCCACCCCACCAGGTAGTTGTGAGGTCTTGGGCTAGTGAATTGAAGTCTCTGAGCTAGCTGCCTCCTCTAGGAGCAAAGGCTGGGGGTCTGGGGTAATTAATACCTCATAGGGCTATAGTACAAATTAAATAATGCCTCATAGTGCTCATAGAGAAATTGGCCTGGCAGTGGTGGCGCATCCTTTAATCCCAGCACCTGGGAGGCAGAGGCAGGTGGATCTCTGTGAGTTTGAGGCCAGCCTGGACTGCAGAGTGAGTTTCAGGACAGTCACAGCTGTTATACAGCAAAACCCTGTCTCAGAAAAACGAGAGAGAGAGAGAGAGAGAGAGAGAGAGAGAGAGAGAGAGAGAAGAAGAAGAAGAAGAAGAAGAAGAAGGAGGAGGAGGAGGAGGAGGAGGAGGA
>OU015753.1:32675912-32686243 GCA_907169655.1 Acomys percivali
AGAGAGAGAGAGAGAAGGAGGAGGAGGAGGAGGAGGAGGAGGAGGAGGAGGAGGAGGAGGAGGAGAGAAATGGTATGGTGGGAACATCTGAATTCTCTCTGAATGTGTGATGGAGAGCCTTGATAATGACATCCTTCTGCTAGTGTGTGAGATTCTCATCCTTGAGACCCTCCCAATAGGGCTGTGCATCCTCAGTAAGCCACTTGCAAGACGGACCTTCAAGAATCAGAACTAAGAGCCGGTAGAGATGGCCCAGTGATTAAGAACACTGGCTGCTCTTCCAGAGGACCTGGGTTAAATTCCCAGCATCCATATGGTAGCTCACAGCTTTTTTTAACTCTGAAGTCTGAGACCTTCACAGAGATGTACATGCAGGCAAAACACTAATGCACATAAAATTTTTTTTAAAAAGTAAAGAAAAAAAGAAAGAAAGAAAGAAAGAAAGAAAGAAAGAAAGAAATCAGAACTGGCCATAGGAGAAAAGGTGATTTCAGGCCCCCTGAGATATCTTCCTGAATTGAATCCACACCTTACTCCATTACCTCTAACCCTACCAAGAAAGGCCCACAGCTAAAGACCACCAGCCTGTCAGATCTGGCAGGGACTTCTGAGAAACAAACAAAAAAGAAAGTTTTGGAGTTCGTTGACAAACGTGTGTGTGTGTGTGTGTGTGTGTGTGTGTGTGTGTGTGTGCGCGCGCGCGCGGGCAGGGAAGAGGTGGAAGGGGCACTAGAGGTGGATGACATGAAGGAGTAAGCGCCCACATTTATCATGGCTGCGTTTAGAAAACAAGCACACCATCCCCTCAAACTGTGTTTACTTGGGGGCAGTTTTTGGGGTGAAGGAAGCTCCTGCTGCCACCGCTGCTGCTGCTGTTGAGACTCTGGGCCGAGAACTATGTTATTCCTCCTGTGATCATCCTTTGGCCCCAACTCAAGTTCTGTTTCTAACAGCTGACTGACCCTGACAAACCGCTTTCCTCTGTGGCCAGCTGCCTCTCTGGAGTCTGTAAAGGTGACAGTGAAGGCTCTTAGAAGAGGAGGTTGTGCCAGGGCTTGGTGGCTCACACCTTTAATCCGAGCACTCGGGAGGCAGAGGCAAGGGGATAGGATCGCTGTGAGTTCGAGGCCAACCTGGTCTACAAAGCAAGTCCAGGACAGCCAAGGCTACACAGAGAAACCCTGTCTTGGAAAAACAAAACAAAACAAAAAGCAGAGGAGGTTGTGTAGTTGCAATTCCATGCTATCAGCCCAGACCCTATAATACAGCAACAGAACTGCTGCCTCAGCTCTTCCCTGTGAAGATCAAAGCACTGATATGTCCAGCCTCTTCCTCGTGTGAACCAGGCATGCAAGTCTATTCCACTCTAAGGTCCTTAGCTGGGCAGCTCTGACCTTTCCAGCATACATCCTCTGCACCTTGCATTGAGCAAAGCTTTGCTCTTTAAGTGCCCCCCCCCCTTTTTTTGGCTGTGAGCTGCTAAAACAAAGCCAAAAGCTGCCACTCAGTTTGGTGTCTTTATTTACACTTGTTTGCCATTTCCCATGGGGAACTGGTAAAGGGAGAAGCGAGAAGACTGAGCAGGAAACCCCTGGCTTGTGTCTCCTCCATCCAGTGGAGGAAGTGACAGAGGATGCTCTAAATAGAGTGAAGAAAGAAACCATTGCTCATTGCTCTATGGGCTGAAATGCACCGTGCAGCGATGCAGACAACCTGAGTCCTTCTGTCAGGAAATGCGGTATGGTGGGAAACCGAGAAGGCTGAGGAAAAAAAAAAATGAACAAAGTGCATACAAAGCAAACTGCTAAAGTAGTGCAGGCACCAAGGCATCCAGAAGTTGAGAAACCAGGTGTCTCTGACTTCCACTGTGATACACCTGGATCCCACTGCCGCCCGCCCCGTGCCAGGCTGGGGGGCCACCAGTGCCCTCCTAAGACAGTCTCTGTTGACTCTGAGGCTGCTGTGAGCCATACGAGAACATAGATGTTGAAGAATCTGAAGTGTGGAGCACCGGGGCAGCCCAAAGGGGGGCTGCACTGAGAATATCCAAGCACCCCCTAGCGGGGGGTAAAACGGGCAAGAAGCACCTGGGGGGGTGCAATCAGCACCTTTCTTTGGGCACAAAAAGAAGCCACTCTCTGAACTCTTAAATCATGACGTGAAGGAGGAGGCTGATTAACTACAGAGCTGAAGGCAGAGCAGCCAGGCCCCTCCCCATCCTTCTCCGGTGTGGTATTCTGGGCCTGGTATGCAGTGATGTGGATTATAGGGCCTGTGGGAACAGGGCCAGCTCAGCAGCCCAGCCAGTCCGATTTGACACTTCCGAACTTCACGCTCTTCAGACTTTGGTTCTCCAGCTTCAGGTAAAAAGCACCTTTGAAGAAGAAGCTGTGACCTGGAGAGAGAAGGAAGAGAGACTGACTGGACCCACCCTGACCTCACATGGCACAGGGAAGGTCTCTGGCAGTGGTCACATCTGCCTAGCATAGTAAAAAAGCTTTTCGACCAGCCTCTGGGCTGGAGAAGAGGCGTGGCTAGGAAGTCAGGTCTCTTAGTGTCTGCTTACTGGTCTTGAAGCCAGGGATCAGGGCACTAGCTTCTGAGAGCAGCCATTTTTAACCTGTGGGGCACAACCCTTTAATATAGTACATGTTGTGATCCTTCCCCCACCATCAAATTATTTCATTGCTACATCATAACTGTAAATTTGCTACTGTTGTCAATCAAAAAGTAAACATGTATTTTCCAATACATGACCCCTGTGAAAAAGCTATTTGCTCCGTCCCCAGGTGGGTCTTGACCGGCAGGTTGAGAATCACACACTTAGAGCTTGTTATGATATTAATACTTGCTCTTGGTGACAATAGTGCCTTCCTGAGCACAAGCTCCAAGCCAAGCACAGCACACATCAGGGGATGGGAAGCAGGAGGTTCCCAGGCTCATCAGGTTTATTAGGCTCATACAAATATTTGCTTCACGTTGTCTTATTTATGAAAGAGTTGCCAAGATATAAACATCTGGCAAAGTCATGTGAATATGCAGATATCTGGCTTCCCTTTAAACCTCTAAAATATCTAAAACCACAAGAGCATACTCTTGTAGGTCAGCTGTCATCAGAGGCTGATAAGCAACTCTTCCCTGTCAGTGAACCACTTGCATCAATTCTGTAAATACACACACACACACACACACACACACACACACACACACACACACACAGGATCTCCTACACAGTCACACAATTAGGACCCCCATATACACATTCTCAGTTCCTACATGTATACATTCAGACACAGACACAAACTTTCACACACACTCAGGGCCCCCAAACACACACACTTAGCACCCTGACACACACACACTCAGACCAAAACATGCACACACAAACAGGCACACACATATGCACACACTCATATACTCCACCACCCACACACACTCAGCCTCTCCCTACATACTCACATCTACACCTATGTACACACTCATACACACTTATGTGTACACACATACTCAGACCCATACAAACAAACTTGCACAGAGTCATCCCCGCACAGAGTCATCCCCATACAGATTCACACACTACTGTTTTCTCTCCTAATCTCTAGAGGCTTTGGGACCTCTGAATTCCTCTAAACACACATGACCTCGCTTACTCCATTTAAAACCCTGGCTCATAGTAGGGACTTGACAGATGTTTGGTTGAAGATCACCCGTAATGGAGTACCTGATTATACATTACTTTCCTTCTGCATTTGTAAGACCTTCTGATGAATGCTCAGGGCTATGAGCTTTCAGATGGTAAAAGGATATACACACATCACACACAACACATACATATCACACACATACCACACATACCACACACACACACACCACATTCATACGCCACACACACACATATCACACACACCACATAAATACACATCACACACACACACATGTCACACACACACACCACAAACACATACACCACACAGACCACATACATACACATCACACACACACACCCATATACACACCACACATACCACATACACACACACACACACACACACACACACACACACACACAAACCTCCTCTAAAAAGCCACAAAAGCCAAACTGACTTCATTACCAGGACCCTAGAGAATCACAGAAGCCTCCCTGGGAGTACGGTTTTCAAATTCCTAATGCTATCCTTTGCTGACATTGCAAAGAAGCAAGCAGCTGAGCTGGGAATCAATGCCACATGAGTGACAGCATGACAAAGTTTGCCTTGTCTCAAGTGAAGCCATGCTTCTGATGGGAGGTGGTCACGAGGCCTTTTGGGTAACCCAATACAGCTTGGCTCAGCCCCCAGAATGAATCCAGGGCACCAGGCCATGTTCTTGGCCCCTGGAGGCCTCCCAGCCCCTTCTGCTGTGGCTGCAGCGCCTACAGCTGCACGAGGCCTTTCTAAATCTTACAGCTTAGCTGAGGCAGCAAGGGTCAGGAGACTGGCTGCCTTCCCAGCATCAAGCTGAAGGGACTGGTTTGTTTTCTAGGACTGCATGGCTGCCCTGCAAGAGTGTGTGCCAATGAGGAGCTGTTTCCTGGCTGGGATCAGGCAATCCTAGAATGCTAACAGAGGCCTGGGTAGCTTACCACTGCCCTGCAGGTCCACGACTGCATCCAGGTTATCAGGGATGGCGTTCCAGGAATCTGCGATGAGTTTAGGGAAACCGGGATCCATTTTCTTCTTCACCTCATTGTATCTAGGAGAGAGACATGAAGAAGCAGATGGCCTCTATGAAGGCCAAGCCCCTGCCCAACCCCAGTCAAGGATCCTGGAGAGAAAGATGCAAGGGATGGCACAGAGTGGGTCTGGGAAATAAGACTTGGCCATTCAAAGGGGAAGTAGGCAGCAATGCAAGCATCTAGAGAAGGCCTGGGTGTGCATCCCATACTGCTACTTCCTAATTGCATGGCTTGAGGCAATCCGTAAGAGCAACAGCCACTGTGACTACCACCAAAAAGCACATGCTTGTGTCTTTCCCACGTCTGGTATTCATCAGGGATTTGGGAATTGATAGTTCCCTTAAAAACTTTTAAATTTTTTCTTTTGAGATTTTTGAAAAAAATGTCTTTGGGTGTTTTGCCTGAATATATGTCTGCTCACCATGTGAATGAGTGCCCTCAAAAGCCAGAAGAGGAAGTTGGATCCCCTGGAACTAAAGTTCTCTATATAGAAGATTATGAACCATGTGGGTACTAGGAATTGAAGCCAGGACTTAGGAAAGAGCAGATAGTACTGTTGACTGCTGAGCCATCTCTCCAGCACCTCCTGCCTCCTAAACCTTTGATTCTCTGCTACAGTCGGAGGACCAATGGACCAGACAGACCCATAATTCTTTCACTGTGTGGTTTGAACAAATTGCTGCTGCTTCATCTATGAAACGGAGATGACAAGCCGTGTCTGGGAGTTAACTGAAGGCTTAGAGAGCGAGGCTACAATGCAATGCGGTCAGTGTGAGCTCAAGGCCATGAGTCACTGGGCAGACTGCATGCCACTCAGTCCCAGCTGCAGCTGTGCTTTGTCAAGAAACACAACAAGAGAGGCCTGAAGAAGACACAGGCAAACAATGCCACAGCAAAGAGTGCCGTGCAGAGGCCATTAAGGCCTTTGTGAAGCCTAAGGCCGTTAAGCCCAAGAAGCCAAAAGGCCCCAGCTGCAAAAGTCCGCCGGCTTGCTTTCATGGCTCATCCCAAGCTTGGGAAGACGATTCAAAGCTACATGGCAAAGGGCCGTAGGTTCTGCCAACCAAAGCCCAAGGTGCAAACCAAGGCAGAGGCTGCAGCTCCAGCCAAGGCCCAGGCTTTGGCCCCAGCTCAGGCTCCCAAAGGTGCCCAGGCCCCTATAACAGCCCCATAGAAAAAGCTTCTGCCAATGAAGACAGATGAACTGGTGTGACACACCTACCTATACACTTTACTTATGACCAATGTCCTATGCTGTTTTTACAAATAAACTCAAGGCAAGATCTGTTTTTTTTAAAAAAAAAGAGTTGCTGATATGAGATGCAAATTTTTTTTTTAGCCTCATTCCATCATAAGCTCCAAGAGTGCAATGAGGGGCTACACCTGGGCCTCCATCTCCCCAGTACCTAGCTGTGTGCAAAACACATAAGGGACACTGAATGTCCATCTGTGGCCTCCATGAGAGCTTCCAAAGGCAGCACCTGAGTATATCCTGGCAGGCTGGTGACAGCTGCTCACCCAGTGTCTCCAGACCCTCTTTTTCCTGCAACCATGGCCCAAAGAATGTGTCTCCAGATCTTGTGCCACCTTCCCTGGCACGCATCTCTCCTTTGTATGCACAGTCCAGAACCTAGGGCCAGCCCTTTCTACTCTTGCCTCTTTACCAAAGGCTCCCAGAGCTTCCTCAGCAGAGGGTGATATCTGTTCTGGCATCTAGAATTAGAAGCCTTACCAAGGAAAAGGATTAGAAGAAACCAGCAAGACATTTCAGGCCCTCAGGTCTGTGTATGCGTGCACTCTCATGCTCACATCGGGCATGCCTGTTCTTGAAGGTGTATGCACAAAGGGTGTGTAGGAGAGAGACTGGGAGAGTACTTCCCACGCTGGGTAGGGGAATCGCCTAGGCTTTAGGATTCTGAGATTCCTGAATGATGTGTCTATAAGTCTCCACCCCTCCTGGCTGCCACACCCACACTTAAAGATTCAGAGTGCCCATAAATTCAAGAGCCTGAGATGCCATTCTTGGTACGTGGGCCCAAGGCCTGCTCAGCGGTTTCCTGCCCGACTGTTTTTCTTCTTGAGGCTTGAGATACCAATCGGCTTAGGTTGCTAAGTATCTCGGGAGATACTACCAGAATTCCACCCTGCCATGTGCAGCCCTGGGGCAGCATCTGAATAGGGGGGGGCGTGGGGGGGGGGAAGAAGGGAGGGAAGAGGAGGAGGAGAAGGAGGAGGAGGGGGTGATGAGGAGGGAGAGGGGAAGGAGAGAGAGGCTTTGAAGGAAGCAGGATTGTTTGTTTGTTCAGTGATAACCAGACAAAGTCTAGGAATCCCATCAATAGTTCCTGCGTAAGGCTTGGATACACTGACAGCTACAGAAGGGGGAGGGCGGAGCTTTTGTCCAGCCACCCTTTTCCTCACTGACCAAGTTACCCAGAGGGCACATTGAAGGGAGCACTTCGAGGAACAGAGGAGAAGCAACTTTAAGCATATCTCTCAGCCAGCGCACCTACTCGTAAGTAGGTTGCCTGAGTTCCTCAGTTTCTCTGGGCCTCAGTTTCCTCAAGGTTAAGTTGTGATGGCCTGTAAGTTCCCTTCTAAGTTTGAGCTATGTCCATAGACACTGCTGTCTCTGGCCTCTCATCCTGACCTTTTGCCTCTCAGTGCCAGAGCCTTCTCTCCAGAGGATTTGGAGCAGAGCCACCTGCTTCTCAACTGCTCCCCTGCCAGTCTGCACCACTAGCCAGGCCAGCTGAGACATGAGGGAGGGTGCCTGCTGCAGACATGGGGGAGGGTGCCAGCTGCTGACATGGGGGAGGGTGCCTGCTGCAGACAGGGGGGAGGGTGCCTGCTGCAGACAGGGGGGAGGGTGCCAGCTGCAGACATGGGGGAGGGTGCCTGCTGCTGACATGAGGGAGGGTACCAGCTGCTGACATGGGGGAGGGTACCTGCTGTTGACATGGGGGAGGGTGCCAGCTGCAGACATGGGGGAGGATGCCAGATGCAGACATGAAGGAGGGTGCCTGCTACAGGCATGAGGGAGGGTGCCCTGCTGCTGACATGGGGGAGGGTGCCTGCTGCAGGCATGAGGGAGGGTGCCCTGCTGCTGACATGGGGGAGGGTGCCAGCTGCTGATATGGGGAAAGGGAGGGGTGCCTGCTACAGACATGAGTGAGGGTTGCTGCTGCTGACCCGGGGAGGGCGCCCTCTGCAGACATGAGGGATGGTGCCTTTGGCTTCCCAGGACCTGGTTTGGGTGCTGTCTTCCTCATTTCCCTCTGCTGCTCTGACTTCACCCTCCTTCCCTGTGTTCCCACTGCATCAGGAAGTTTAGGGCATTCTCCAAGGCCAGAATGCCCAGGTGTCACTCCATGGCTGTGGGAACTGGAACTATTTAACCTTCCAGAAGTGTTTTCTGCATGTAAAAAGCAGGAAGGACAGTGATTCATACTTCATCAGGCCTTACATTAGCATCTGTCATACAGTGGCAACAGTAGCAACTGTTAGCTGTATCGCCTGTCACTGTATTACCAGCATTCCTGTGGGATGCCCTAACATGAGGCTTTAGATAGTTATCTTCAGGCCCAGTCAGAACGCAGCTGAAAAAAGAAAGGGGATTCTGGCCAGCCAGAATAACCCCAACAGTGTCGCAAAGAGGGTGCGACATCCTGTGGTGACTTCTCTTGGAGGTCCCGCTGCCTTGCAGGCAGGCTGGAGATCGAGGACAGAGTGTCTATCCGCACTGTGTGTGTCAAGCCACAGAATGTCTTGCCCCATGAAACTTGCCATGCCATCATGGCATGCCCCTGCCCCTTTTACCTCCAGAACTTGTCTCCAGCGAAGATGTATGTCTTCTTGTTTTTACTCCAGTTAAAGGCAGCATCTACTTTCTGGACGTCAGGGGGCAAGCCCAGGCTGGTCAGTGGCTTGGGGTATCCTCGCTCCAGGGTGCTGGCAGAATAGACCCAGTACTGGTTCCCTGAGGGAAGAGGCAGAAGATGAGTTTGTGGCTGTGGGGATATGCCTCAAGCCACACCTGGCCTTCCCATCCTCTCAAGCAAAAGAGCCTGCTGGGACTTTCTCACCAGGAAATACCCTTCTGCTCATAGCCCAGTTCTATACCTAGAGGCAGGCCTCACACACAAGATTATGTTTTGTTTCACTTTGTTTTGAGTCAAGATCTCATGTAACCCAGGCTGGCCTTGAACTCCTGATCATCCTGCCCCTCCGCCCCCCTCTCTCTCCAGACTACTGCGATTACAATGAGGCAGACTACACCACACCTGATTTCTACAGGGCTGAGAATCGAACCCACAGCTTTGTGCATGCTAGACAAGCAATCTACCAATTGAACTATATCACCGACTCATATACACAGAGTTTTATTCATTGGTTATTGAAGGTGCCAATCAAAGGATGATAAATGGAAGATAAGCAGCCAGTGTGTGTGTCACACTTGCCTGTCTAAAGTGCCCTGGGAGCCAAAGCTAGCCTGGCCAGGACCCATAGTCACCAAAGGATGGGGCTGGAAGCTGTCCATATATGACACAGAAAGTGCACAAATCTTAGCTGAACCTTCAAGGCTAGCCTGGGCTACATAGCAAATGCAGTGCCAGCCTGAATTACACCATAAAGCCCTGTCTCAGCTGGGTGTGGTGGCATACACTTGTTTTCCCAGCACTCGGGAGGCAGAGGCAGGTGGATCTCTGTAGGGTTCGAGGCCAGCCTGGTCTACAAAGCGACTCCAGGACAGCTGATGCTACACAAAGAAACCCTGTCTCAAAAAACAAAAACAAAAACAAAACAAAAAACCAAACCAACCATCCAAAGAAACAAACAAACAAAAACCCTGTCTCAAAACAAAGATAAAAGCAACAAACCTAATTTTAAAAATGATGCTTGTGTTTGGAGTCTAAATACCATGTATAGAACAATTTGTTTCTATCCTTGTTTCAGACACTACAGTAACAAACTGCCTTTATTCAAATAGATATATGTTTAAAAAGACATTTTATGTTATAAATGGGGACTGGGGGCTACAGAGATGGTTTGGCGGTTATGAGTGCTCCCTACTCTCCCTGAAGACTGGAGGTAAAGCCCCAGGACTCAGGTTGAGCAGCTTATAACCTCTGTCTCCAGGTTCCTGCCCCAACTTCCCTGGAAGATGGAATGTAAGGTAAAATAAATCCTTCCTTTCCCAAGTTACCTTTGGCCATGGTGTTCTATCACAGTCATAGGAACCCTACCTAAGACATGCTTGAACCTCTAGCTCTAGGGGGATCATTGTCTCTAGCCTCTGTGAGCACCTTGATGTGCACACACACCCTGACACAGACTTACGTACACAATGTTTTAAAAAGTTCAGGGTTGGGCATGTAGCTTCGTTAGTAGGGCTTGCCCAGTGTGTACAAGGCTCTGAGTCCATCCCCAGTATCATAGTAAACCAGGTGTTATGGTAGATGCCTAATCCTAACAATTGAGAGGAGGCAGGAGGATCATAAGGTAAAGGTTACCCTCGGCTACACTGCAAGTTTGAGGGCAGTCTGGGTTGCATGAGACCCTACCTGTCTACACACACACACACACACACACACACACACACACACACACACACACA
>OU015753.1:32686253-32707003 GCA_907169655.1 Acomys percivali
CACACACACACACACACACACACACACACACACACACACACACACACCTAACTATAACTAAAGCAGCTCCTGGCCAAGGCTCTAGCCATGGAAAGTTGTTAGGGAAACATCAGCACTGAAAGGAGATTCTGGTTTCTTCTAGGAAAGAAACCAAAGATCAACAAAGAACCCAGAAGAAAGGAAATGTTTGTTGTGTGATTGGGGCGAGTTGATGCTGAGTTGGGGTCTAGCCTGACCCCAGATAAATCTAATGTGTGTTGGCTAGTTTTGTTTTGGTTTTTTTTTTGGTTTGTTTGTTTGTTTGTTTGTTTGTTTTTTCAACTTAACCCAAGGTAGAGTTATCTGAGAAGGGGGACTCTCAATGGAGAAAAAATATGTCTCCATAAAATTGGCCTGTAGGTAAGCCCGTGGCTCATTTTCTTAATTAGTAATGGATGTAGGAGGCCCCAGCCCACTGTGGGTGGAGCCACCTCTGGGCAGGTTGTCCTGCACTATATAAGAAAGCAGGCTGACCAAGTGATGGGGAGGAGAGCGAGCTAGTGTTCAGTGTTCATCTATGGCTTCTGCTTCAGTTCCTGCCCTGACTTGCCTTCAAGCTACGCTACAACCAGAAGCTGAATGCTTTAGCACAATAGAAACCCTCACTAAGACACTGTGCTTTGGGAAATGATGTTGAGACAGTCCCTAAAGGAGATGCAGCAGCCACAGGTGCCTGAGAACTGCTTTGGTGGAGGGGTGGATCCGGTTAAACAGGAACTCAGGGCCAGCAGGACCCTCCCACATACCTGTGAAGAACACAGCCTTCTCTTCCTGTGGGGCCTCGTACACAGCATCAATCTTTTCTGGGAGCTCAGGCCAGAATGTGGCCACCAGCAAGGGTCCAGTGGGCTTGTCACGTGGTGTCACCGTCCGCCATATAAACCTGGGGACAGGAATTGGACACAGGAAGTCACATGTTCCGGCACCCTGCAGCGCTAACAAGCAAACCCACTCAGATAGTGGAAAGAGGCAAGGTCAAAAGATGGCTGGAGAAGGGTGGTGAGAAATAGGAGGGACTCTGCTAGGCAAGATGCCAAAGCAAAGACACCACCCTTCTACCTTGTCCCCAGCTCCTCCCGGAAGCTACCCTAGACTGTCTCTGTTTACTGTGTTTCCTATCTTAGTGCCTCTTAACACCACCTCTGACTGCCTGAAGTAGCTGTTGTTTATCTCCCGTGTATTATTTGTTTAGAATCCCACTGAGGCAGGGACTCACTGCGCTTCAAAGCATTTGGCTATATTTACCGAGAGCATACTAAGGGACAAGCACTTTTATGAACGAGCCTTGTAAAATGGAACCCTCATAACTGTGTGATATGTGCGCTTTCTCATCTGATCAGCATCTCTTTCTGGACCACCCTTCCTGTCAGCTCCACACTTCTAATCACCCTTCATCACCCTCTGCTGCCCATGACCTCATCCTCATCATAGGAATCAGTCCCACATGTCTTCAAACTCTTGACATCGTAACACAACTTGTCATCAAGTTACAAAAAGCCAAAGCTATCCTCAGCTGCATGTGGCCTTGAGTGGCAGGTCGGTCATGAGTTAAACCTCCTGAGTCTCAAATTGCAATCCTCAGACCAGCAGCCCCAGCAGGCCCTGGGCTTAAGTTAGAAATGTAAATTACTGGACCTGACCTAAGATCTATAGAGCAGATGTCTCTGGCTTTCAATTGAGATATTGTTTGAACAAGCCTTCCGGGTGATTCTGTTTGCCAAAGTCAGTTAGCTTAACACTCCTCACCACGTGTCTTACATCAGCACAGCAAGATTGAGCAGATAGACCTGTATCTCATGTCTAGACCTCTCTTTCTCTCTCTCTCTCTCTCTCTCTCTCTCTCTCTCTCTCTCTCTCTCTCTCTCTCTCTCTCTCTCCTTCACACCTCCATTCGCACTTTGGATGTAGGAAGCCACTGGCAGTCATCTAGGGGCCCAATTGTGGCATACAGGCCATACAAAGATATCAATGGACGAAGACAAGTCGTTGACCTTCCTCTGCCCTTTAAAGCAGCTTTACCCCTTGACACTATACCATGAAAGACCAATTTTTCTTCCACTGTTTGATTTAGGGCAGGAGAGACTGGTAGCTCTGTTGCTTAAAGCAGCACACACAAGGCAAGGTCATGATCTTTACTTGCCAAACCCACACTCAGATAGCATGTGAAAGTATCTGGATTTCAGTCCATATCCAACTCCAAAATACATATTCAGGAATCCTGTAGTAGTACCCTGTCTTCCCAGATCCTCCCTGACACCAATATTTGCACACGGTTACTGTTTAATTAATTATAGATCAAGTCAACAACTCCACTGAACATACATTTAGGTCCTTTTGATAGAAAGTGTGATTCGGTATCAGAACCAGGCCTAGCCTGGGCCTGGGCTCAGAGCCATTTCTGACAGCTCCATCCATGGTCAGTTTCCACTGCGGCTAGTACTCCGATCTGGGGACCTTGCTGGAGAATAGAGCCCCCACTTTACCACTTCTCCCTCTCTACAAAGTACAGCAGAACACTAGTAGCATCTGCAATCACTAAAACTGGTTTGGGCACTAAGACCTATTTGACTTGCTGCATTTTGAGTCTCATTTCTCTCTCTAGCTTCTTGTTGTTATCACCTACAGATAGTGGTAGACTCTGTGAAGGGCAGAGCATGTGTATCCCACACATGTTCCCATGTCTGAAGAGAAGCCCTTCCTGGAACAGAAACAAGACATTCCTTTAATATCTTTTTGCCTTCCTGGACTTCCTGTCCCACTGTATAGATTAGGAACTTTTATCTCTGTCCCTGCATATAATTCCTAACCCATCACTTCTATTGCCAGAATCACCTCCATTCCAGGAGGCCTGTGCATTTCTCTTGAGAACAGTGATGTGACATTAAATAGACCCTCTATCTCCGGGACAATCTTCCTTTTCTTAGCTATCATCAAAGCCTATCAAGGCAACCGGCACAGTAGATGATTAAATTATGACTTATTAAGATGACAGCTAATGGGTCTGAAAAAATGTACTCTGTGCTGGCATTGTTCTAAGCACCAAATCCTTATGTCTGCTCTATATGGTAGGATTCAATATTAGCCCCCATCTTAGAGATAGGCAAGCTGAGGTACAAAGAAAACAATTAACCTACTGATTATCATACAACCTGTAGATTGCTAAAGTACTATTCTACTTCCACGGCCCATTTTCCTAACTTTTAAACTCTATGAGTAGATGCGTAGATAATTTGTGTCAATGTTTGGAAGGCTAATGGAGACTAGATGGACAGAAAATACTTGCTAGATAGATGAGAGATAGGTAGATAGAAAGATAGATAGATAGATAGATGGATGCTATATGAATAGATGAAGGTAGATGTGAATGGACAGATGGATGGTGGAATAGATGGATGGATGCACTCTTTAATGAGGTCCTAGCTAGTACTTGCCATTATCTAGGAAGACAGGGCATTAGAGTGACTCGAAGCCATTTGTCATGATCAGAGCTTTATAGAATGAAGGAATTAATCTCTCTCCCCCTATGGTCCCTTGCTATATATACAGACAACAATTTGGCTGCTTGAGATCAATAGCATTCTGGGAGAAGGCCAATAGAAGACTACCTAACTCCCCTACATTCTTTCCTCTAGAACCATGTCTGGATGTGCCTTGCTATATGACAACAAAGACTGTCTTTTAGAGTTGAGCTGGAGTGGACTGGGATGCATAGCTTAGCTATGTTCTTTGGTGTCATCGGTAGAAGATTCTCAGATATGACATGCATGAAATCTTTCCAAGTGTGTGTATGGCTTGACTTGGTCTCTTACACCCTGTCATCTGCCATAAGTTTCCACTTAACTATGGAAAAAGTATTGACATGTAGAATCTACTTAACTGCCTAATTCTCCAAAAGCTTAGACATCTGGTAGACCTGGAACTCAAAAGAAGCCCTGTGTGGTAAGCCACTAAGATCTATGTGTTGTGTTGTGAGACACACAGCAAAAACTGCTCCCTGCAGGTTGGTCATTCTTTAAGCCCCCATGGGCCTCAACAAACAATGGGAACACAAGAGCAATAGGGAGGGACAGAAGCCAGAGGGTAAGACAGACAAAAGCAACTTCACTCACCGGTCCTTGAAGAAAAAGACCTCACCACGAATCTGGGCAATGCCATGAAAGACAATGTCATCTTTGCAGATCTCCGGAGTGACAGGTCCCAGTGTAGGAGTGGGACCAGTACCAGTGTCAGTATCAGCATCAGGGGAGGATCCTGAGGAATGGGGAGACACCTGACTTTAGACTCTTCCCCCAACAACAAGGCTTCTCATCACCAGGTGGGACCCCCCCCCAATACTGCTGCGTGGAAGAGACGTCTGCCTCAGTGCAGCCAGAATGCAGAGAAGGGAACTAAGAGAAGCCTGGGTCTTGTGTGGTCTCTTTAAGAACCGGGAAGGCTGCTCAGGTCATTCTAGGGGTGTGGCAATTTCTTAAGGATTAGCAATTTTATTCCTCATGAGGATCAACATTTGAGTCTGTGAACTGTTGCATCTCTTTCAGATGGTGTGTGGCAGTGGTGGCAGTGTCCCTTGGCTTCCCATCCATGTTCTACTTTCACTGCCCTGGTCCAGGAACCACTAGGAAGGACTATTAGATGATTGATTTCTTTCTTTCTTTCTTTCTTTCTTTCTTTCTTTTTTTTATGAAATGGACTTGCCTTTTGGCCTTTAGCCTTACTAAAAGCACAGACAGGAGATATTGTTGGTTGTAGGAACTAGTTATGTTTTGATTGCAAATTAAAACATCAACATCTTGGGCTGGAGAGATAGCTCAGCAGTTAAGAGACTGTCTGCTTTACCAGAGGTCCTGAGTTCAATTCGCAGCAACCACATGGTGGCTCACAGCCATCTATAATGTGATCTAATGTCCCTTTCCAGCATGTAGGTGTACGTATAAATAGAGCAGTCATACATAAAATAATCTTTAGAAACATATCATCTTACGAAAACTAGCAACGTTCATCCTCATGTAGTATTGTTATTACATGTCAGAGAAAATCTTGCCCTGTAGGCAGCTCACTCTTCTGAATCCTAAACTGTACCTGGTTGCTAAAACTTAGTTGACCTTGGGCCAAACAGACTGCCTTTCTCCAGCCTTGGTTCATACACCTAGCACATGGAAAGCCTTAGAAGTGGGGAGCCAAGAGAGGCATGGATAACTAGTGTTTAGAAAGGACAAGGCTGTCTGAGAAGTTCTTTGGAGCATTATTCTGAAGTCTGAGGACCAGGCACAATTCATAGTCGATATTCCTGCCAATGTCCCTGGTCATTCTGGCTAAATGAGATCTGGCATTTCCCAGTTCTGTGTCTTCCCACCCAGGCTGTGGGACACAAGTAGACACCTCTACCCGCAGAGGCCCTCAAGCTGAGGCTTACCATAGAGCTCCTGGATCCCCTTGATGTCATCATTGGATAAGCGGAAGTTCTTGGTGTAGGTATAGATGGGAGCCATCAGAGCTCCAGGGTCCTGTGAGTGCTCCAGCCCCAAGGCATGGCCAAACTCATGGGCTGCCACAAGGAACAGGCTATATCCTGGATGCCAAAGGAGGGACATACAGGAGAATGAGGGTGGGGATGGGGAGGAAGACAGACATGAAGACTTGCCTCATATGAAGGTTTGCAGGGACATCACCAGGGTGGGGTTAAAAGTTCTGGAAACAGCATGTATTGGTTTTGTTGTTCTGAAACTGCTGTTGCTTTTGAGTAGGTCAGCCAACCCCCTCTGGCCCTGGCTTTTTGTGAGAGTTGACCAAACAAAACAGCAACAACAACAAAAACCTGCCACTCAGGATCTCAAGGAGGGGGAGCAAGAGGGCTAGTCTGACCTTAGGGCTTCACCTTTTTCTTCCCAGGGAAGGGAGTTAAGAAACCACTCCCCTGAGAATGTGGCTTAATGATATAACATTTGCCTAGTGTGCAACAGCAACTCCAGTCCCACAGGGAAACTGAAACAAAAATATATCCATGCCTGTACAGCTTGCTCAGGCTTGGCTGCGAACAGCAGGCAAATCATGTGCTACACCCTGTTGTGACTGAATCACGCCACGGGCCCCACCATCACCCGCATACAGGCGCGTGCACGTGCATGCGCGCGCGCGCGCGCGCGCGCACACACACACACACACACACACAATTTCTGGCCCTGGTTACCTAGGATGTGTGATCTTATTGCATATGTTATTAAAATGGGAGCCAGAGCCGAGAATGGTGTCCTATGTCTATCATCCCAGTACTTGATATGCTGAAGTAGATGGAGTTTGAGCTTGAGTTCAACCTGGGCTACATAGTGAAATCCTGTCTCAAGTAAATGAATAAGCTAAAAATGCTATCACATTACAGCTGATGGGTTCTTAGCCCACTGCGTCTCATGACCTCACAGGAAAAGAGACAAAAGCATAGGGAACAGAGATGGACATGCAATGACAGGAGCAGACAATGAAGTGACACGGGCTCCCACAGAACACTTTGAACTTAAACTTCTAGCCTCCAGAATCGGGGGGTGGGGGGGTGGGGAACCAGTTTAGGTTGCTGTAAGCCACCAGTATGTTATGCTTTGTCCATGACAGCCTGAGGGGCCACAGACTCTACAGGGATGGAGATCCCACCTTAGGCAGAAGTTACACAGAGCCGGGGATGTCAACATATCCCTTAGCATAGCATTTGGCAGGCAAGACAAAAAACCCCTAAGAAAAACACATATGGCCAGCTGCTGGCATGACCAAGGTCTACCTCATTACAGAAAAATACAAAAACAAAAACAAATAAACAAAAACCAACAGTAACGGAAGGAAAGAGTGTTCCAGTTAGCACTAAGTATCCATGAGACAGAGCCTAGAATGATCACTGAAAACTCTCAACTGAGTAATAGTCTTCATCAGCTCGGTCTCCAGGCATGTCTGTGAGGAACTGTGTTATTAATTGATGCCTAGAACACAACCCACTATGGGCAGCTCCATTCCCTGGGCAGGTGCCCTGGGCTACATAAGAAAGCTAGGTAAGGATGAGCATGTGAGCCAACAGTGCTGTTCTGCCATGGCTCCTGCCTCCAGGTTCTTACCTTCAGTTCTTGCTCTGACTTCCCTCAATGATGGAGTGCAACCTGGGAGCGTAGGCCTTTGTGTAACCTTTTCTTCCCTAAGCACTTATTCACAGCAACAAAAATCAAACTGGAACAGAGGTTCACCTAATTCCGACAGGCCCTGGACCCATCCCTTCACATAAACATTCTGGGCTACCTGAAAACTAACGCCCTGGGCCTACTAGGTCCTGAAAGCTAGGTCCACAGCACCCTGTCCATATTCCTGATAACAGTAAGGTCATTGAATGTCTCCTGCTAGTGACAGTCCTGTGTAGAGGGGCAGCTGAAATGGAAGGCAAGAAAGGAAAGAGCAGGGCTGGTACCCACCCAGGATCAGTGCCCAGTAATAGAGTCTCGTTTTGGAAGCTGTGTGAGCGCCCACCTGAATCGGCTGGGCCTAAGCAGAGAACCTGTCTTCAGTAAGGCTGAGCAGAGTCTCAGCTCAGATGGCCAGGTCTGAAGGTACGATGGGGGTGTCTTGTCTAGGGACAGTGTCTATGCTCAAAGTAGTCTGGGCCTCATAATATTCCACTTCAGGTATAGAGGAATGTCCAGTGTCTTTACCCAAAGGCCAGGGCCTCCTACCTTGGTCAGGACAGAAGCCCCACTTGCGGTCATCATCGTAGTTGCTTGTGGTCGCACACCACAGCTTTTCATCATTGCGGCCGGCGCTGGTGCAGCTTTCATATTTGTTGCCCAGGAAAGTGAAGGGGAAGACACATGCGGCACCTTCCGAATTTCCACCCACAGTGGACATAGCTGTGGGGTAAGGAACATAGGTCAAGGGGCAGCAGAGGCTCAGAGGCCACCTACCAGAAAACAATGACAAGACCCTGACATTAACATACACTCACTGGGTACTGACCCATCCTAGTCACCTCCACCAATAATTGTGGTTCAGTAGAGACCCTATAGTGTCATGTCATTCCCCAAGGATTGAAGAGATTAAGAGACTTGCTGAGCAGAATATGCTAGAAAGTTGGTATCGGAGCCAAGGTTTAAACCCAGGAAGCCACAGTGCAGAGTCCAGACCTATAGATAGGAGCAGAGAGGCCAGGCACCCAGAGGGCTGAGCGAACTGACTGTCTCAACACACTGCCCTAGAAGATGAGCCTGTAGGCACATTCTTACAGAGACTCATCTCTGAGTACGCTTCAAGAAGCAGGCTCAGTAAACACATGCTGGAGGAAGAGAGACGTGAAAAAGGATGTATAAGAGACTTGAGAAGAGATACAATCAAGAGAAGGTGAGAGGAGAGAGCCAAGGTCAGAGGGAGGCAGAGGAATACAGTGTCAGAGCTGAAAGACAAGAGGAGCAGGCCAGCTAGCAAGGTGCAAGCCGGCTAGCACAACGCCATTGGCTGACTCCCATGCCCTTGTGGTATCCATCCGCAGCTAGTCTTGGGGAAAGACGCTGTGGGCGAACAAGTGGTTATTAAACAGCCAAATGCTCGCTTCTGGGGAGCAGAGAGAGGCAGGGTTACCCACCGGTCTCTGGGCAGAATCCATACTTCTTGTCTCGGTCATAGTCCTCAGTGGTGCTACACCAGCGGTAGCCGTCCGAGCGGCCCTCAGTGGTACAGCTGTTGTAGGAGGTGCCCTGGAAGCGGAACGGGAACTTGCAGGGCTGTCCGTCTCCATTGCCGCCCATGGTCATCAAGGCTGGGGAGGGAAAGAGAGGGAGAAGATGCCACTGAGAGAGAGAGAGAGAGAGAGAGAGAGAGAGAGAGAGAGAGAGAGAGAGAGAGAGAGAGGCCTGGGTGGAGCTGGCTAGTCCGCTACTTGCTGGTTCATACAAGACAAATTGTTGAGGTGTTAAAAGTATTAACTGCAAACAATCTCTAGGGGCTGGAGAGATAGCTCTGCAACTGAATGCAATGGCTGCCCTTCCAGAGGACCCAAGTTTGATTCCCAGCAGCACCTATGCCAGACAGTCCACAACCATCTGTAACTCCAGCTCCAGAGGATTTGATGCCTCTAGTCCCTGAGGGTACGTACCCACGCTCATGTCAACAAACTCACATAAAAACACATACCTATCCATAATTAAAAACGATAAAAAAATAAATAAATCTCAAAGCACTCTCTACTAGCTATTGAAGATCGGTTTCTCTTAGAAAACGTCAGTCCTTTGTGGACAGCCCTACCGCTGCTGTTACTAGCCCCTGCAGAAGGGAGAGGAGGAGGCAGGGACAGCTCATATCTTAGCCTCCCATTTTGATGACCCCAACATAGGGCATGACTGGAGAATGGGGAGAGAGATTGGATCAAGGTCAGCCTGTCAGTCTTGGATTCTCCCAAGTCTGATATCCCTCTATCCGCTCCAGAGTTACAAAATGGTGTGTCTCTGGAATTGCCAACTAGCAAAACCACAAGTGCATAACAAGGACCATCTGTGCGCAGCGGTGCCAGAGGTGACCTCACTAGGCCTGCTAGCTCTACCACGAGCTGAATGAAGCCCAGCCCCTGGCCTCCCAATGCAGGAATGGGGGTGGGTGGGTCTCTATCTTCATGGCTCTGCTCCTCTCCAAATAGGAAACCTTTCCCTGATGAACCAAGAAGACTAGGACCCAGAAAGAGGCAAAACTGAGTCCAGAGACCCTGGCGACTCAGAGTGGAGAAGGGTCAAATGATAACTGTGATCCCACCAGCTGCGTTTCAGCCACCCAGAAGCCCATGTCCTCTGGGACCCACCCTCTTCCCAAAGAGAAGGTCAGGGAACAGACACTGAATCAGCAGTCAGGAGGGCTTGAGTAATCAGAACTGCTGCCTGGAGACCCAAACACGTGTGCATTGTGCGTACTTGCACACAGCTAAGGACCAAAAAATGGCCCAATTTCTGACACAGAGGGAACCTTTCCAAGCTTATGCAGTTCGAGGCTGTTTCCACATCTATCTACAAAACCTGTTCCAACTGAAGGGCTGACTCAGGAAAGGGTTTCTGGTTTTCCCCATGTCCTATTGGGAAATGCAAGACACAGACTTGTATTTGCAAATCTCTGACTTACTAATAGTCAATAGCTTGGGTGTTAGCACAAAGTTCAGTTTCAGTGGGAAAAGCACAAAGAAGGTGGGAATAGAGCTCCATAGTGGAAGACAGCATGCTTAGTGTGCATGGGTCCATGACTTGGATCCCCTCGACAAAGGAAGAAGGAAAAGAAGAAACGTAGGGGCTGGAGAGACGGCTCAGAGGTTAAGAGCACCGGCTACTTTTCCAAAGGTCCTGAGTTCAATTCCCAGCAACCACATGATGGCTCACAGCCATCCGTATTGAGATCTGGTGCCCTCTTCTGGCCTGCAGGAGAACACTGCATATATGTATATGTAATAAATAAATAAATAAAATCTTTTTTAAAAAGAAGAAGAAATGTAAACAGAAAGACAATTAGAAACTTTGTTTCTTCCCTTCCGTCCAATGGTTGGTGCTAGTGTTATGTTGCAACAGGGACAGGGAGCATCACAAACATGTATTATATGTACAGTTATAGTCCTTCTCACCCCACACAGACTGTTCTTGGTCTATGACCCTGGGAAGTCTTTATGGGCTGGGGAATAAGCAAATACTTAGAAGTATGTTTGTCTTTTCTCCAATTTTCCCCCACATTTTCTGGGCTTCTGATATCTAGAACCATCAAATGAGATGGCCTGGCCAAGTGTGATGTCAGGCATACTTTAAAAAAAAATTTATGAATAGAAATGTATCCGAGAAGCTTTCAAAGTAGATTGAGTGTGTACATCAATACCTTTCCCCTTTTCACACTTTCATCTCAATAAAGAATAGAAGGGGAAATGTTTTCAAGCTCTGATGAACAGAGAGAGAGAGAGAGAGAGAGAGAGAGAGAGAGAGAGAGAGAGAGAGAGAGAGAGAGAGAAATACTGAATGGAGCTAGATGCCTCTGTCATGACACAAGTACAGAAGGCAGAGTCAGATGTCATAGCTGTGACCACTCAAAATGACTCTCTTTAGTACAGTGGGACCAGTCTGTGAGAGATAGCAAATATTTTTAGACTGGAGTGCCTACTTGGATCAGGTACTAGCTTGGATGAAGCCCTGTTCCCTTCCCACTGCTAAGCTCTTCATCTGTCTCTGTGTCTCAGCTCTCTTCTCCTGCCCTCCTGCCCTTGAGCTCTGGGTCTTTGGAGCATAAAGTGGTCCCAGAAGCAACAAAAAAAATCTAAGGTCATTTGCATGTATGTTAGAAACAATAATTAATGTATCAAATCCACCATTTCATAAATAATACTGCTAATGGTGAGACTTTTTTAAAAACCCGAAGTGACTTAGGTAAATATGAAGGAAGTACATATGGTCAAGCCTCACAAAAGTAGCATTGAAGTCACAACACGCCACATACATGGTGGTGGTCCCATGTGACAGTGGTCCCATAAGGTCAGACTGACTGGTTGATATCTTTGTACCCTTCCCGGCTGGTGTAAAGATACTGTGTTCACAATACAGTGATGATGAGCTTACACAACCATACATTTCTTATTAATATTTGCCAGTCCTTAAGTAGTACAGTATGGCAGGGACACAATGATGGCTGAAATCAGTATATTGGATACTTGGGATGAAGGTTGACTGGCCTGTGGAATGTGGAAGGTGTAGGCATAACAGAAACCCATGTAGGCTGGGGGCCTGGGTAGGGTGAGGGTTGGGGCCAGAGTAGATGCTTACCTTCATGGGGACAGAAGCCATACTTGCCATCCTTCTCGAAGTTGTATGTGGTGGAGCACCAGAGGAAGCCGTCGCTACGGCCGGCGTCAGTGCAGCTGTTGTATTCCCGACCATTAAACAGGAAGGGGAACTTGCAATACTCGCCGTCAGCATTGCCATATTTTACCCGGACCACTGTAGGGCAAACACAGCACGGGACCCACCTTTCCAGGCTCATCCTCAGACACTGGACTGTGGAACTCACCCTGGGGCCTGTCCTCCCTCCCCCTCCCATTGCCTTGATCCCACCAGAGCAAAGGAAGGGCTTGCTTAAGGTTGGTTTGGGTTGCTAGGAGACAAAGAGGAATGCCAAATGGAGGCTGTCTTACCTTGTCCTTCCCCCAGGGTCCACAGCTCATCATCATCGAAATGAGAATCTCCCCCAACCCCAGTGCCCGGGGCGAAGGCATGAGCCAGAAGTCCATCCTTGCCATCAAACGCGTATCCATCTCCGTGCTCTGAAAACCCACATTGGTTCTTAGCTTTACCTTCCCCCACCCCCATAGCCACCCCCTAGTCTGTTGTTCGGAGCTCCTCAACCCTCCAAGCACTTCTTCCTTTCCCCTTTCCCACTGGGGTTATCTAAGAAAGGCAGTGCAGGGAGTCAGTGAAAAAGCTCTAGCTTGGTGGCTACCATCCTGCGGCCCACAGTATTAGAGTCCACATGGTCCTCTTGCCTGCACCATAGCTTTCCCTTTGTTATGTTCATTGCTGTCACCCACATGCCTACAGTGCCACCACAGCATGATAGCCAATACCCTCCTGAGACCCACATCCTCCCATCAGCATGGTTTTCCTCACCATGCCCTAGTCTCGTGCCAGACTGCCACAGCTATCCATAGAGCCAGCCTTCAGGCCCACTGTGATAGCATGCCCAGGTGTACACCACTCTTCCTCTGCCCTCTGCCTTCACTGCCTTACCACCTACTATCCATATCACCACCCTTCATATTTATGCTGCTTCCAATTTATATCAACAGTTTACATGGTGGCTTGACCCCAGATTCTATTCTACTTCCTCTCATGTTGTATTGTGACTACTGAATTTTAATTGACAAGGTCTTTCTTATTACTTTAAATCTAAGTGGCCATATACTCTTATGTGCTGTCACTTAGAGGGTGCACTAGGTTTTTCCTGTATGTGGGGCACACTGCGATTGCATCCTCTGTTCTCCCAAGAATGGCTTTTCAGTGTCTGGGATGTGCTCTTCCACTTCCATCTGTCGCACATCCGATGTCTACACCTTCTTGGTAAGCTGCCTTCAGGATTCCCCACACTTTTCAAATGTCTACCTAGTCCCATTGTCTCTCTATGCTGCCCCACTCTCCATCCTCCCTCTGCCTACCCCAGCGGCCAAAGTTGATCATGATGTCAGCTTCACCATCATGGATTCGAGAAAAGCGTAGAGGAGTCACGTTGCTCCACACTTGTAAGGCCCGAGCAAAGGCATCATCCACTGTCTCAGAGTCCATGTCAGGTGTGTAACCAATGATCCTAGAGGTGGTAGAAATGCACACATGACTGTGTATATGCAACAGTGCAGGCGTCTATGCGCACAGTATGTGAGCAGAGTGTGTGTGTTTGTGTTCTTATGCAGCACGTGCTGAACCAAGTTCACTAAGAACACCCTCCTATAGAGCCCTGATGTCTCCAGAATCTCGGACCTTTTTTTTGTCTCTCAGTCTGTCTGGGGAAAAAGGCACTAGGGACACAAACAGTGCAATATCAGAGCTCTCATCCCTGATCAACACCAGCCACATAGAGTAGAGGTCTTCTCCCAGTCAGCAACCAATCATAACAAAACTATATTAAGAACACAATTATTGCCTCATCATCAAGTTTCCTCCACCTATCCCAGTGACCCAGATGGCAATAACAACCACCAACACTTTATAGCCACTTACTCTGTAGCAAGCATTGTAAATCTAAGTTAGTTCCCCCAACCACTGCTTTGAGGAACACATTTCTTAGCCCGGTTCCATAGGCAAGGAAACCAACTCAAAGTGCAGAATAAAACCTTGGTTGCTGAGTATGAGACTCAAGTCTACGTCGACCTGGCTCCGCCCACCAAGAACTCTGTATGCAAAGTCCCTGGATGTTCACCTTTCAGTCATGACACCTCATGGACCCCCTGCATTGAGAAGGCAATTCCCAAAGGAACACACACACACATCCCTTGGGGGCCGCTGGCTCTGTGTCTCCAACCCCTCCTTGTCACCTGTATGTGATCTGATTCTTGTCCCATTTGGGCTTGCGGGGGAAAAAGTTGTAGTTGGCCACATCCGGGTTGCCACACCGTGGCTTCCGCATGGTCTCGATGGTATTCTGGTCAAGGTCACCTGTCTGGGGTAGCCCAAAGAACTTCTGCATCTTCTTGAGGGCATCTTTCAGCACAAAGAGGTTGCAACTATCCTTGGGGCAGCCATAGAAAGTGTTCAGGTATTGCTGAAATATACAGGCAGTGTCATAAGCCAGAAACCACAGTGGGATACAAAACACACATTGCCAACAACTCCCCAAACATTGCTTAATCGAGACAGGATGGAATCAAGGAGTTCAAAGACATTGAGTAGACTCTTAGGTTCCCCAATCAGTTCTGTCACCCACCAACAAAGCGATGCACTGGTAAAGGGCATAGCTACCACCTTTTATTTCCTTGAATTTAGTAGATGTTTACTTATGCAAAACACACACACACACACACACACACACACACACACACACACACTTCCTGTCACGCAGAAGAAGACTCTAAGAAAAAACAGCTTAAGAGCTTGCTAAAGATCTGGACTTGACACCACGTCTAGAGCCCATATTTGAATCCTGATACCCCAGCATCTATCATCTGATTGAATTTCCCAAAAGACCTAGACATGCATTGATTTCGTCGTGTGTGGTTTTTTTTTTTTGTTTTTTGTTTTTTGTTTTTCCTTATGAAGAAATTTAAGGATTGTATGCATGGAGTCTGGTAGCAGATCTAAGTTCAAGTCTTAGGTCCATCATTTCTAAAAAGATAGCAGTCTTACTCTTCAGAGGGTCTGCCCCCCCCCCCCAGACTACCAGCAAGCTGCTCAACAAGAGTCGTTTGATGCCTACCATGTGTCAAGCCTTGTGCTACTGCTGAGGTAAACTGATGGCCAAACCAGGCACTTCCAGCCTGTAAGCTTCATAACTCAGTGCAAGAACATGGGTGAATCACAAACAAATGCAAATTTAAATCCACTGGAAGGGCTAGCTGGGATGGCCAAAGGAGCCAGAAGTTATCATGGCTGGCTCTTACCTGCTTGGAGGCACTCAGCAAAGGGCAGAAGAGGGCATGATAGTGATGACAGCAATGGTGATGTGACAGTAATATTGCCTGATGCTTACAGGGTACTTCCCTAGAGCCAAAACTTGTTTAAGAGGACCTGGCTGCTTATCACAAAGATGATGCTAACTATGGCCCTCTGACTTCAAAGAAACAGTCACTCCGGAAGTTAAATCAGTCATCTGGGATGACCAGGCCAGAGGGCTAATATTCTCCCTGAGATATTTTGCAAGGAATAGTATAAGTTCAAAGCCATCTCTTATTTTCGTTTTTTCTTCTAGGACCTTTTCACTTTAAGCTGAACCCACGAGCTTCCTGCCTTAGTCTCCCCAGGGTGCACCATGCTAGGCCAGAGTCCGTCTAGTTAAGTTCTTTCCCCCTAAAGTGCCTCTGGTCAGCAAGGGTTTCCTTAAACTGCAGAAGGCAAGGGGACCCAAGTAACTGCTCTGAAGCTCCACTCTCAATTTCAGCCAACAGGCACATCACTGATACTTTAGACACCTTAATACATACTGTGGTAATCACCCCCCACCATAAAATTGTTTTCATAGCTACGTCACAACCATAATTTCCCCACTTTTGTGAATCGTAATGTAATTATCTGATGTTCAGGACATCTCATTTACAATCCTTGCAACGGGGTCTTTCTACCCACCCAAGAGGTCGCGACCCACAGGTTGAGAACCACTGCCGTAAAGAAAGGGTTAGGGAAAGAGAGTTGGTGTAACCACAGGAATGTGATTCCCAGCTCTGGGTAGTCTGCAGAGGAGGCTGGTTGGAGGATTTCTAGAATGGTTGAATAAAAGCAATAAAATCACAGATGTCCTAAGATCCACCGAAGCATCTAAAGCAATCCATGGCCCCTGTGTGGAGAGAGGTGCCTGCTCCTTACTGTGAGTGTTGCCTTGCTGCTACCAGGGCGCTCTAGGGCCGGGAGCAGGCTCACACAACAGCATCTGAGCCGCAGCTTGGGAGCCAGGCCAAGAAGGAGGTCGTGCTGGCCGCTGGCCCAGCCCAGCCCCGCTGAGTCTACCCCTGCCCCACTCGCCCAGGCCCTCTGCGCCTGCTCCTCACGCCTGTTGTTGCCTTGCTTCCTTTGACCCCAGGGAAAAGTTCAAAGAAAGTTTCCTGAGACCCTCCTGGACAACTTCTGCCTAAAAGTAAGGCATCAAAAAAATGCACTTTCTGCTTCTCTCTAGCTTCAGTTACTGGCCAAATGGTCCCCTCCAGCGTCTCACCCAAGCCCTGTCTCCAGATGTGTGCCAAAGTTTCCCAGAAGTTAGCCAAGCTTTGCTCCAGCTATCTTTTTATACGCAAAGGCTTATACAAATAATATGCCAACGCACACCCCCACCCCCACCCCCGATTTTCAAGAGATTCCTCCTTAAACTGATTGTCCTAAAGGTCTGCCAAGACGCCTGCCAGAGGATCTGTTGCCAGCTCTCCTGACGTTCACAAAGCCTGCCTAGAACCAAATCCCCTAGGTAAGTAGACAAAGTCCTTGTTATTCACAAAAACAACCCTTTCCAGATGTTTCCCAAGGCAATCACCTCCCTCCTTTGCTCCTTCCTGGTCCCTTGGATGTACCCCGAACTTCCGCAAGTTACTTATCAAAGGCCTCCTCTTACCAAAGACCCCTCCCCATAATTTACAAAAGCCATCCTCTCCATTAACTAGCCAAGAAGGTGACCCTCAAAGATGTTTACCAAAGTCCCTCTCGACGTTGTGTGCCAGTAGAGGGGGTCAGAGGAGGGTGGCCTGCGTCCTCTGCTTCCTAAGTTTGTCTAAACTTGGCTCGATGAAGCCAGCGTAGCAACTTACCACTGCCAACTCTTTGTCTGTTTTGGGGGCTACATCACCAGGGAACTTGATGATGGGCGACGGTGCAGCGCTGGCGCGGCCCAGCAGGCAGCACAAGACGCAGAGAATCCGCAGAGGGCCAGCGAGCGCTCCCCTGGCCACTGGTGCCTTCACCATGGTGCTCCCGGGTTCTGCGTGTCACCCCGAGGTCTCTGGCTGTGTGCTGGGGTCCGCCCGGATGGCGCCGGCTCCTCAAGGCCGCACGGAGTTCTGAGATCCCCTTACTCAATTGCCCGCTTTGCAGGGTTCAGGGACTCATAACGGAGTCCCGCGTCCCAGCACGCGCCACTGCCGAGGGTGCTTGCAGGTCCTGGCAATCTCTTTATATATTGAAAACTCTAGATGCACACACAGCCTCCAGCCACCCCGGGGGAAGTCTGGATGCAGCGGAAACAAGGGCGGGCAGACGCCAGATGTGGCCGGCTGGGCTGGAAGAGTGCTGGCAGCCCCGGGTGGAGCGGGGAGGGTGGGGGAGTGAGGGGATGAGAGGGGTGGCGCAGTTCGACCCGCCCCTCTCCTCCCAACCCCCACTCCCCTTCTCAGCTTCTTCCCACCTCTTCTTCCATTCCCCATCCCCCTTCTGCCTCCAGCCACCCTGGGCCTCCTAGCTCCCTAGCTGGGGCTCTTCACCACTCGCCTCTACAACGGGCTTCTCCTGCAAGCTCTAATCCAGGAGCACAGCTAAGGACTTCCTGCGCTTAACAAGTGAAGCTAGTCCTGCAGGCTCTGGTTCAGAAACTGGATGGCAACCTTATCTTTGGAGGGATGTAGGGATCAGGACACTGAGCTGGGGAGGGGGAAGGAGGGAGGGCGAGGGAAGGACAGGTTGGAAAGTGGTGGTTAGAAACAAAAGGACCCCAGCGTTTATTGATAGTCCTAAGCAGAAAATTTAGATAATCAGCCATGGAGACACAAGAGAGGAAATGAGTAGAGATAGAATCAGATAGAAGCTGATAGAATCTAATCAGCATTCCTCCTTTCTTCCTTTCTTCCTTCCTTCCTTCCCTTCCTTCCTTCCTTCCACAAGGTAAGCATTTGCTTGGTTTCAGTAGTAGTCCTCAGTAGAACACAATACAGTGAAAAACAGCACTGCACCCTGAGAAATATCCTCTCTCTTAGCAAAGACAATTGAGTCTGACCTTGCTCTCACCCCCACTACAACCCCCCCCCCCAACTAATATGGACAGTCCAGAAAAGCTTCTTGGAAGCAGAAGTGACTTCTGAGCTGTTTCTGGAAGAGCTAAGCCTTGGAGCATAGGGTAGGAGCAGGACAGACATTTCCAGCAAGATATGTCAGAAAAGCAATTCCCCTCTTAAAGGTAGAGGCTATGCTGCCCAAAGGACCAGCAAAGAGGAGCTTGAGAAGAAGGTGGTGGCATTAGGGTGTGCTGGGACCATTTAAAGGAGCCAGGTCACAGGTCTTGTGTGCTCAGAGAGCTAGCATCACCCCTCCTGAAGAGTCTTAGAGAGCATGGTGAAGGGTGTGTCAGCCTTCTATCCCAAGGCTTGGGAGAGCTCACTGGCTTGGGTCTCAGTGGGCTTCTGACAAGTTCAGGCTTGCCCCAGGCAAGCTGTAGAGTGAGTTTGCCAGGCTCAGCTGCAAGGAGTCTCTTGGGACCAGGATATGTCAGAGAGAGCTGGGCCATCTGAGTGGACAGCCCAGGCTTGGGTGGGGGTGCTCCAGAGGGGGGGGTTGCCTGCTGGTCCAGCCCCCTTTGGCTCCTGGCCAGCAAGTCTTGTGGATAGCCAGAGGACCAACTTGGAGAGCAGGGAATGAAAGTGGAAAAAGTTGTCTCACTTAAACAGGGGTTGCAAACTCGTGGCTTGTGGGCTGAATAGCATTCTGAAATTTGGGAAGCCTTATGTAAAAATCAGACTTTCTGGTTTCGTTAAAATGATTTCCAAGACCTGGCAACCATGGGTGCCAGTTTCCATGTGACAGCCACTAGGCTGAGGCTAGGTTGTCCCTTTCAGACCAGATTTTACTACTCTCTGCTACTTGCCCAGGGATTTATGGTTGTCCCCTTTGTCCACATGTCATCTACTATGTCAGGTGATTAGCCACCTTGAAGGATGCTAGGGCTGGATTCCTACCTCCTATACCACAGTTATAGAGAGAAGGACCAGAACCATGGGATGCTACTAGTGCGAGGACCTGAGTCATCCAAGGAGAAGACACTAAGTACCAGAACTGCCTGGTAGTTATTCATTGATAATTAGCTAAACCTAGTTCCTAGTTTCAGGAGCTCCAAACCTTGCACAATTCTTAGCCAAAAGAACACCTCAGGTACCATTGCCTTCTCCAGAAAATCAACCCAAATGGGCCTGTTAATCACCTGTCAAGCTATCTATTCTAGTGCCCTTAGAGCAATGCAAAGCCTGCCTACAAATGCATTGGCACAATGGTGTCTCCAGTCAGTAGGTCAGTATCCCTTCTCACCCCTGGTAAGCAAGCTTTCCTTTACTTTGCGATACACTCTGTGTATCTCGTCGCAATTCTTTCTACAGAGATAAGGACCAAGGGAACAGAGAGAAGGCCAGAGTGAAACTCTAGCGATACCTGGTTCCAGCTCTATCCTTTCTCCCAAAAGCCTTAGGAAGACATAGAGCCCAAACAGAGCTTTGAGGTTCTCTGAAGGAGAGAAGTCCATGGGTGGAACTTGTGGGAGTTGGTTTTCTTCTCCTATGTGGGTTCTAGGGATCAAACTGAGGTCATCAGGTTTGGTAGCAAGTGCCTTTACGCATGGACCCATCAACCCGGCTCTAACTAGGGTTCTTTCTAGAAGCATGGGGTGGGGTGGGGGTGTATATGGGACAATGAGCAACTTAGGAGAAGCTCTATAACTGAAGAAACATCCCTCCCGGCCAACTTTTATTACCTATTTATGTAAACCCCAGGGAGGGACAAGTCCTCCTACATCTCACATGCAGCCTTATGAGTCACTCCTGAGCCCTTGTACAGATGTCATGTGTGCCCTGTGAGCCTTCTTTTCCTCCACAAGGAAATGTTCTTGTGAGGAACCTGTGTGGGTAATCCTAGCTTCTCTGATAGCAAAACAACAGCCATGCCATGCCCAGAGGATGGCATTCCACAGGAGCGTGTTTGGTCACCAGCAGCTGGAAAAGGTTAGGACACCTTCTTCTGGAGTGTGTACGGCCCTGCAGGTACCTGAGTGGGCTTCAGCAGCCAGAACTAGAAGAAGATGAACTTCAAGTGCTCAAAGCCACCGTATTTATAGAAATGTGTTACACATGTGGTGGTTTGAATGAGAATGGCCCTCAGAGGCTCACATATTTGAATGATTGGTCCCTAGTTGGTGGAACTGTTTGGGAAGGATTAGGAGGTGTGGCTTTGTTGGAGGATATGTGTCATTGTTGGTGGGATGGGGTTGAAGTTTCATAAGGCCATGCTAGACCCAGCTGTGCTTGCCTACTAGCGCTCTCTCTCTCTCTGTAGGCTCTGTTTCTTAACAATTAAACTGTATTATATAACCCAACTAGCTTACACAAGAGGGAAAAATGGTTAAAGGGAAAAAAGAGTGAACCCTTCTGGTATCCGTTCCATGGGTCCCTAGGTGTCTCTGGCCTGCGTGCTGGTCCGGCCTGTTCGCTGATCCATGTCTGCTCAAGCCTGGTCTGAACTACAGCACCTCTCTCCTCTCTGCCTGCCTGTCTCACATGCCAAGAGTGGTCTCCTTCTCCCATTGAGGGT
>OU015753.1:32731282-32755212 GCA_907169655.1 Acomys percivali
TATCTATCTATCTATCTATCTATCTATCTATCTATCTATCTTTGTCAAATCACTGAGAAGTACCAGAGAAAAGGGAGGCCTAGAGGCAGACAATCTGGGATTTCTTAATCAAACCTCCAAGTGTTATTTTTGGTCTTCCGCTGAGCTGGGACCCCAAAAAAGAATCTGCATCTGATGTTTACATCTCAAATCTTCAGAGCCTCATTAGCTTTGATATTTATTTATTTATTTATTTTTTAAAAAGGAATTAAATCAAACAGAGAGGCACCAAGTAAAAGCTTTGAATGTAGTGCAAAATTAATTAAAGCAGGCAGCTGATGGCCGGGGTGGAATACAATAGATTTCAGGGAGCAGACAATGAAACTAATTAGGCTTTGATGGAAAAAAAATCCGTTCTCATTGGTGACCATCCACTGGTAATTACTAAGCCACCAGTACTGATAGTTGAAGAAGAGTAACAGAATTTCACCCTGGTTTTTGAAGCTGCTTTATTTTTTCCTTAATTGTGTGTGACCTTTCAAACTAAACCAATGAAATGACTTGCATTTTGTATTGTATGTTCCAGGGGAAATGGTTTTGTCTTTACTAACAACTGGTTTGCTGTCATCTGGCCTCAGACTAGCGCATGTGGCTGGTATTCAACAGTCACAGCCAAATACCAGGGATATTTAACTCCAGCAGTTAGCATGAATCCACACAGTGGAGCCCTTTTGTGGATGTAAATAGAAGCAACCTCAGCTACATTTTGCCCCTGGATATTTTGAAGCCTTGTTTCATCACATCCACGCTTTGTAGATCTGTGCAGAAAAAATATTTGCATCTATTCAGTTGAAAAACCCTCGACCACCAGTGTAAGAGAGACTTCTAAGTTCACCTAGTTTGAGAGAGAGCACTAAGGGGTCTGGCTTTCTCCTTGGAAGCTCTCTTAAAAGAACCGATCAGTTGGTATCTGTGTTTTTTTTTCCTTCTGTGTTATGCAACAGCATCAATGTACAACTGGCCCAGTGGGACAGTTTAATGCATAGCTGGCCTGTCACAAACTTTTCAAATTGGTCACACATGTCTCTGGTGTGCCCCAGGTCTCCTTTCTGGTTCTTTTAGAACCCCCTGTCTACTAGCGCCCTTGCTCAGCATCGAAGGCTCTCAGGGTGACTCCAGGTCATTACTAGCTTTTTAAAAAGAGCATGCCTTAAGAACTACCTTGGGAAGCTTCAGCTCAGTATTTTAAAATGGCTAAAATGATAATGGTGGAATCTCAGGCTTTGTGGTCAGTGGATGAAAAGGATGCTTCTGAGCAAAAGATATTTCCAGCAGCCCCTCAGGGCTCAGTGCACACGGGTAGCCTAGTTTAGTGAATTCGGTGAATTGTACCATAGTTCAGGTTTTCTCCACGTAAAGTAAATAAAAAATGATCAGAAGGGTTTCCTAAAGCCTGAATTGTGGTTGTGACCTTGTACCCCAGAAAGAGTGGGAGACAGAAGGATGGAAAGAGATTTTCCCATGTGCAAAGACACGAGGTTGTTCCTTGTAAGTAGCATATGTATTGTGTGAATCCATTCATTCATTCACTGATTCAGTATGTGTTTTAATTTTTGAGGTGTGGCCTCATTAGGTTGTCCAGGCTAGCCTGGACTTCTTCTATATCCCACAAAAGCCCTTTCTCAACCTCCTGAGTAGCCGGGACCACAGGCCTGCATTACTACTATGCCTGGCTTCCACAGTATTTTTCACTTAAATTTTACAGTGACCTTCTGAAGTGAGCATTCCTGAACAGGAGGAAAAATAAATTTATCTAACTAGCAATAAACCAGAAATACTGGACAACCAGGACACCGATTAAACCATTAGTCCGGGGTCCAGATGCCTTGCATTGTGCCCACTACTCACTCCCGCGTGGAGAAGGTTGATGGCCAGAGAGTAAGGGAGGAACCAGAATGGCTGGCTAGAGTGGTGCCTGGAAAACCATGACTAACTGGCCCGGGAAATGCTTGAATTTTTAAGTGGCTAGTACAGGATGTGATGGGACGTCAGCTATGATTTTCATCACTCTGTTCTTCAACAGAAAGAGCTAAGGCTCCGGAGGTCACGGAACATTTTGAAAATCACCCCACCAGAAAGTAGGTCCAAGTCCGAAGCCATCTTCGGTCTTGCAGACTTCCAAGTTCATGTAACCCTGACACTGACTGTAGAGGTGTCTCCAAGATGACCTTGACATATCCCAGGCTGGCCCAGCATTTCTCTACAAAGATATGGAGGAAATGTTCTAGAAAGCCGTTGGAGTAGAGGGAGAGGTTGCCTATCTGGTTAGTAAGAAATTAAGATATTTGTTTGGATTTGATCTTCATATAAACAACAAATAGTGCATATGAGTGGTTTTAGCCTATACCTTGGGACATACTTATATTAAAATTTATTCATTGTTTATCGGAAATTCTAGCACAATTGGGAATGCTGTTTTATCAAGAAGTCCTGAGTGGGAAGGGCTGAGCTGTAGGCATTTCAAGTACCAAGACGTTTCAGTGCATAGAAACACTGTTATCTAAGATCCTCCCTTTCAAAGCTTATGATCTGAGCTGTAGTCCAAATACTTCTAAAAAACGCCCCCCAGTGGCTTCTAAAGTGATGGAATCTCAGGGCGGAGGGTATTAAAGTCAATACCCTACCTTGCTTTCCCTCTTCCTGTCTTCCCTTCACGCAAGAAGGCAAAAGCCAGTGTCCTGGCACTATGGCTTGGCTTTGAAGCTAGGCATGCCCTAGTCTCCCAAGCACATGGAAACAATTCCCCTCCCAAAGGCCTTCATGGTTAGCCAGCTGCACGGTGCATGGTTTTGCAGCTGTAGTTATAATTTCTGCAGCGCCCCCCACCCCAGCCCAGATGGTATCTATTAGAATGCATTGCTTTTGAAAAGCAAACTGAGTCTTAATTAAAGGTTGGCTATCCAAAGCCTGTTTGTAAATGAGAAAAATTAAGCAACGACTCTGAATAGGGCAATATGTCGCCTCTGTGGTTGGAATACCACTGTCTCCACACATAGAGGGTCTCCTGTGCTTTAGGCTGTGTCCCTGTAATTGCATCTGAGTGCTTTGTTGCTCAACAAACACAAATGAGCCATGAGGCTCAGTGGAATAGCCGGAGCTGCTTTTAGAGTGAAATAGGCCCAGTCTGAAGTTTAATCACATCTTCTCAAAAGCCACTGTTCAAATACAGTGCCTGGTGACCTAATGAGAGTTGTTTGGTGTCCCCAAACTAGGCCACTGCCTTTGGTATGGAGGCCAGGTGAAAGCTAGGAGAACCTAGCCTTTGCCTCACCTTTGTATCAAGGAAGAAACAAAACATCCTGTAAAAACAGATGCCCTTGCCCAGTGCTTTTGAACAAGAGCTCTCTAAAATATCAGTGCACAGAATTCAGGAAGTTCATTATTTGGGAAAATGAAAAAAAAAAAAAAAAAGAAACTATTTTTTTTTCATTTTTGCTAACTTCTAGCTGAAATATCTGAATATAAAGCAATACAATACAACCTTACCAGTCCTGCATGCTAACTCTGTGAGCTACTCATCAATAGAATTAATGTTCCAGGTGTCCAATAATATCTTAAGACAGACTCATTACTATTACTTTTTGGAAATTGTAATGATTATTGCGCCCACCTCTCCACCTTGCATTTAATAAAAGCACATACAATAGTTGCCCTTTTAAATTATTTACATAACTGTTATTTTGTGCAACTCGTCTTATAAGCCTGTCTTTTATGCACGTAAAACATTGTCTTGTAAGGATTCTTGAAGGCATTGTGCTAAGTGAAATAAGCCAGATAGTAAAGGGTACATGCTGTGTGATTCCGCCTATGTCAGGCACAAGCAGTGTGAATTTTCTTAATGCCGTTCAATTGTGCATTTGGAAGTGGTCAAAAATTGAGCCACCCATGGTGGTACGTGCCTGCAACCCCAGAATTTGGGAGGTTGAAGTGTGAGTTCAAGGTCAGCCTGGGATACATAGTGAGACCTGATAGAGGAGGAGGGGGGGGAGGAGGGGGAGGAGGAGGAGGAGGAGGAAGAAAGTAGCAAACTTTATGTATTTTGTCACATTTTTTTCTAAAATCCACTGGAATATTAGAGATGGTTTTATATCACATTTCACACCCTGCATTTTCTTGCAAAGGGCCCCAAACCCAACCTTCCTAACACTGCAATTCTTTAATACAGTTCCTCATGCTGTGTTGAACCCCACACCCAACCATAAAATTATTTTGTTGTTACTTTATAACTGTAAATTTGCTACTGTTATGAATCATGGTGTAAATATCTGATATATGGCCCCTGTGTGTGTGGGGGGGGGGTTTGTGATCCACAGGTTGACAACTACTGTTCTAGGGGAAGTGTCTCTCGATGTGAGGTACCTTCTTTCTAAGTTTGCTCTGCTCAAATGTGCCACCTTTGCAGCCTCTGTTCTACAGTCAAGACTATGCTAGGGATCTGGTCTCTAATAAATCTAGCATCCTTCTCATATCCCAGTGTGAGCCTTGCTACCTACCAAGAACCTAATGCCTTATTCTACTTAGTTAAAGGTCTATTTGTCAAGTGTCAAAGAAGTGCACGAGCCATAGGAGCACCCAATAGAGACTTTCTCCTTGATGCAATCGGAAAACTTCCTTTGTGAGTCAATGTGACTTAAGGGTTCATCCGCGGACATGAAAGTGTATCTCAGGGTCACCTTCCCAAATTTTACGAGATGCTCTGTAATCCTACTTTATTCTCCCCAACCTTGTGAGGTTAGCACACTCGGAAGAACACTTTTCAGATAAAGGACTGAGACTTTAAAATGTCAAGTGAACTTGTGTGACACCCCCCCCCCAAAGGCTTTCAGCATGGAACATCTCATGTTTTTATAAAAGTCATGCTTTATAACCCAGGGTGGCCTTGAACCTTCAATTCTCTGTGCTGCTCAGCCTTCCCAGTGCTGACGTCACAAGGTGGATCACTATGCCTAGCCATGAGTTATTTTAACGGGGACATAATTTTTAGTTTTGGGGATATGAGCACTCAGGTACATGCTCTGCTGTGTGGGGCCCTATGTTGAGCTAGACTGAGTACCTGCAACCCCACATACATGTCCCAGCAACACAAGCATAGAGCAAGCCCAGCTCTGTGAATAAAGATGGTAGTGATAAAAGAAAGGAGTGGATGGGAAAGAGAGAGAAAAATGAGAGAAAAGTGATGGATAGAAGTCTCAGCATCCTCCTCTGGAAAGTGGGTTGATGAAACCTACCACATGGGTGGATCATCGGGAGGATCTGAACACATTGTACTCACTGCTCTCTTCCACATCCCACTTCCTGCCCGCCCCCCACCCCCGCCCGTTCCTCCTTTCTTCTCACTCACATATACACATAAACAAACAGATGTGGTTGTATGTTTTTTTAAGATGGGGCGGGGTCGGGAGACTGTGTAGACGTGATCTGTGTTAAATATGAAAATAATGTGTGGGACAAACAAGGTGTTAGGCAGTTTTAGGGTAACCATGGCACGTGCTAGGTTAAGGGATTCCTCAGGAGGTGTCATGTGACACTTCACAGGAATCCAATCCCCAGACAAACAGCTTGTGTTCCTGCCATTAAAACCCCATGTCTTTGAGTCTGGCATGCTTCTGCTACTGCAGTGTCTCCAGAGATGTGAAGAGCTGATGAAGGGAAAGGTGCAGAAATGTTCCCCCCCAAAAAAAGGGGGGGTTCTTGAGCAGCGGAAGGAGAACAGGCATGGCTAGGACTCGCCATAGGAATGTGCTTCTCCAGTACACAGAAGAAGGGTCTGTCGGCTTTGCACGTGCCTAAGAAAGGAAAAAGAGTCATCCTAAAGCTCACAGATAAAGCCAGGAAGAGGACGTCATCCTCGTGGCGTGGCGCGTGACTATGCATCAACTTCCTTGGCGCCGGCCTCTTATCTCCAGGCTGATGTGAGGCCAGATTGCCATCCAGCTGGGGCCTGCTTCTTACTGCCTCCAAACCACTTCCTCACGCTCCCTGGGACTCAGCACACATCTGGCCGCCCGGTGGACTTTTGCTCAAGGGAACAGGGGAAAGGCAAACAGGCACGCACAGGGGTTGAGTGATCTACAGATAACATGCAAGGTGCTGAGGAAGATTCTGACTTGTTCTCTGGCCTTGAACTCGCTTGTCCGCTCTCTGGGCCTCAGTGTCCTGGACTGTAAAATTCTAAAGGGGAGTCAAGGCTACTTGATGCCTCAAATGCTCTTGTCCTTAAAATGAAAAATCGCTGGGCTAGGGAGAAGGCTCGGTGGTTAGGAGCATGTGCTGCTCTTGCTGAGGGCCTGGGTTCGGTTCTGAGTATCCATGCAGAGTGTTTCACAACTGTCTGTAATTCTAGCTTTAGGGAGATCCAACAACGCTGGAATTTTCTGGCACTGGCATTCACACACACACACACACACACACGCACACACACACACACACACACACACACCCCTTTAAAATCACAATATTGGTGCTATTCCTACAATAAAAAAAAACAGAGATGCAGAGGAAATAAATGCACAGGGAATATTTGTGGAAAGCCCAGTTTCCACAGGGCCAAATGCTTGGTTAATAAGTATAATCCAACTAAGTGACTTTGTTATCAATTACCAGCAAAAAACATGGAGCCGTGCAAATCCAGGGCTCCAAATTAGTGAGCTCAGTCTGTACTTACGTGTCAGTCTGTACCCATGTGTCAGTCTGTACCCTATGTTAGATGTCACGCTCTGGCATCACTCTGTCTTTTGTAATATATGATGGTTTTGGGGGCTGGAGAGATGGCTCAGAGGTTAAGAGCACTGGCTGCTCCTTCCAAAGGTCCTGAGTTCAATTCCCAGCAACCACATGGAGGCTCACAACCATCTATCTATACTGAGATCTGGTGCCCTCTTCTGGTGTGCATTCAGGCAGAACACTGTATAGTTAATAAATAAATTTTTAAAAAAATATATATATATGATGGTTTTTAAACTTGAGCAAACATTATAGTAACTTTTTCTCCCCCACTGATGTCCAAGTATGACATGTCTTCAGAAAGCTCTGTGGATGTGATCTTCGTTTCTCCATGGGTTGACTCTCTTGTTTATTGGTGTGGTTTGATTTTTGAGGCATTGGTTTATGCAGGAAATGTCTAGATATCTGGAGAAAAAGGAGATGTCCCTGCCAGAGATGTGCCTGTCCTTCCAGGTGACTGATTCTGAGTTTGGCCACACTCCTTTGCTGGATGTGATCAAGGCTATGTATTGTCCCCATGCCTGGCTGCCTGTGCCTTTCCTGAAGTGGCTTCTTGCTGTGCATGAGCCAGTATCAGCCAGCAAGGACTGGGTCTCCGATGCTTCTAGAAACATCCCACCTCTCATTTGATGCTGACCCTCCGAGGCATCTATGGTCAACTGGTGACTTGTCCCCTGCTGCCCCAAGCCCTTTTCTGATGTGTGGAATTGCTTTCTCTTTCTGTGGGCAGGTTGTTGAGTCCTACGAAAGGGCTCTGTAAGCTTGAGGCTTTTTCAAAATAACTTTTCAAATGACTTATTTATATTTTAAATTATAATTATTGTATGCTTGCCCATATCAGAGTATGTGTGTGTGAATGTAGGTACCCAGGGAGGCCAGAAGAGGGCACTGCTTTTTCCCCCATCCCCCCACCCCCCCACCCCCTACCAGAGTTGGACTTAAAAGCTGTAACAGCTGAGGTTGGTACTAAGAACTAAACTCCTAGGGTCATCTATAAAAGTGGCTTTATTCTCAATAGTTGAATCATCTCACGAGCGCAGGAAACAATGACTTTTAAGAAAGGCTTTTCCCTCTGGAATTTTACTAATCTTCACTCTCCTTCGGTTTGTGCCTTGTTCTGCCCTAGTGAGAGCTCATGGAGAGACTTCAGGGAGCTTGGTCCATGAAGACTTTCAAAGGCTGGAAGTCTTGAACCATGCTGCGGTTATAAAGCTTAAAAATGGCCAGAAGGTCACTCAAGGAAGAAAAAAACCTGAGATAGCCTGCGGAGACAGGAGGTACCAAGCAGATCTGGGGAGCCTTTGTTGGGCAGGAATATAAAAGAGTATCTGTGTGCCTCATCTTAGAAAGATGTAAATAAAAGACACATAAGGTCCAGCATGCAAAGGCTACATGTCCTCTGTACTTTGTCCAAAGGGTCAGTGGACGCTACGGGAGGCTTAAAGCCAATAAGAAAGTACTCAGATTTGAGTTTTACAAAGAGCAATGGATTTGTTAGAGAAAGAGAGAGAGAGAGAGAGAGAGAGAGAGAGAGAGAGAGAGAGAGAGAGAGAGAGAAGGGGGAAGGGAAGGAGGGAGGGAGGATACAACAGAAGTCCACATGGGAGACCGGTTACTAAAGTGAGTAGCAGGGGTGTGACTGGGGGCAGGAAGCAATGAGACACCAATTTATGGGGTGATTTTGCAGGCCCACGTGTACAATGAGGAAGAGTTGGAGAATGGGAAACCATGCGAAATGTCTGCCCCTGGCCCCTGAAGGATGGTATCCCTAGTAAGCCCAGAGGGGCCCTGGGGGGAAGGCCAGTGCATCTGGGTTTAGACTTGAGTGTCTTATTACCATGTAGAGCAGATGGGCACTGCTGGGTTCCTGGTATCTGCTTGAATGTTCTACAGAGAAGCTTGTAGGTAAATACACTTGTCTTTGAACACGTAACAAGTCCATGCTAATTGTGCAGTGCATCCTGCATCAAGGAAGCCATTTCTCTCTGCTCTTACTGCCTGGGAGATTCTCCGTCCTCTCCATCAGTCCTTATCTCACAGCAATCCCTCTCCTGCAAGCCTGGAGTTTATTTCTCTCCTCCCCTTTCTCTCCCTCTTTGTGATGGGCACCTTGATTTAATCTTGAGTCCCCCATATGGCATAGAGTTCAATGTATAGAAGTGTCACTAAAAGTTGAGAATCAAACACATAGTTACAATCCAGGGAGGCCTAGGGCTTGCCTCCAGTCACTCTATGGTCTGAGTCCAGGTTCTTAAGGATGTCTCTTCAGCTTAGAATTTTCCAAACACCCACAGACCAGTTCTATTTCCACGCAGCTTTTTGTTTTGTTTTGTTTTGTTTTGCTTGTTTGGTTGGTTTGATTTTTTTTGTTTTTTGTTTTTTGTTTTTTTTTTTTTGAGACAGGGTCTTCCTGTGTAGCTTTGACTGTCCTGGACTCGATTTGTAGGCCATGCCTTAAACTCACAGAGATCCGCCTGCCTCTGTCTTTCAGAGTGCTGGGATTGAAGCGGTGCACAACCAGGCAGGCCTAGCTTATGCAGTTATTTTAAAAGCAGAGTTCACCCGAAAATTGGGTTAGCGCACACCTAGATCTCAATGTGTCTTGCTTCTTTGATGAGCTGTAAGATCTGGGGCATTGGACAGACTCTGACTCACAATTTGCCACACTCCCCACCTCACCTGTAAGGCTTGCCTAATCTTGGGCAGTTTCTACCCACACCATCGTTTTTCCCTTCGTAGCAGAACAGAGGACTATTATATAGTTATAACCATAACAAACCAAGAAGCACAGCGAAACAACACTGTGGAGGGAAAATGAGGACTACTCCTAGGTGTTTCTGCTCATTTTCATCTGATTTCAATTTGGGCTTGGGATTGAACAGGAGTTGTTCTGAACTGCTGAGTATGAGCTATACCAGCAGCCACCTCCAGCTCCCTCGTATTGCCTTAAAGGTACAAGTGACCTTCTGTTTTGCTCACTTTTTAAATACACACCCTTCACCCTGACTCCTTGCCAGACACAGGCACAGGGACCTCCTGCATGGAGGTGGGAGGGCACACGAGCTGGGAATATAACCTTTCTGTGTGGCTTTAGACAAGCACCTACCTCTCCCCATAACTGTTTCCTCATACGCAAAATGAGATGTGGATGGCACTACCTTGCCTGCAGTGGCTGTAAGGACTGAATGAAGTAAGACCTGCAATGACCTACTGACCTCCACTGGCACCAGCGTGCAAAGAGCAGGCACTGCTTGGTCACTAAGGTGAGTGGCAACATAATGACTTATTCACTCTCTAGTTGATTCCTTTGGAAAACAGTTATTGGCCTCACGACCCAAAAGGCTGATGCCTTTAAGAAGCGCCAAAGCATACACATTCAAGGTATCTTGCTCTGCACCAGTGGTTCTCAACCCTGAACAGGCACTGGAATTATCTGAGTTGTTCTTACAGAGCATGGCTCTGGGGACTTACTATGGACTAATGATATCAGGCACTCTAGCGCAGGGGTCCCTCTGCTACACTAATGACTGTTATAGCAGGTGATAGCCAGCCTGGGGAAATCTCCTCAAGCCCCATTGGGTCATACAGGACTTGAGCATGAGCCTTGACGTACTTACCTGAGTACCCATTTGCCTCACCCATGCCCTCTGCTTCCTCAAACCACTAGAACCGAAACTCCACAACAACAGGTTCCCCACTATTCTTCTCATTATTTTTCTATTGTGATAATGGCCCTTGTCCATGGGGACTGCTCCCCAAGGCCCTATTAGACTTCTGGAACCCTGGTGTTGAATGGCCCAGCAGCAAGCTACCTAAAGTCTGCATAAATGGCCATTTTTCTGCCTGCAATTGTCTCTTTACCAGGGGCTCCTGGGTTTGTGTTGTCCTAGTCAGAGTAGCACAAGCCTAAAATGGGGATGGTCAATCCTTCTAGAAGGAATTTCAGAAGCTAGCTAGGACAGTTTTTCCCCAAAGCAAATGCTTTGCCTTACCTTCATAGTGTTCATTGTATTTACACTCAGCTCGTAGTATCCTTAGAGCAGTTAACATTTGACAAAGAACCCTTCTCAAAATTTATTATTCAAAAAACAAAACAAAACAAAAACAGAAACAAACAAACAAAAACCCACACCTTCATTTGTCAAAAGTAAAAAGATGACAGGGAAAATAAATACAAAGGAAAGAAACTTGTTTATAAAATTTAGTTAGGACGGGAGCTTGTGACCTTTCCTTTCACCATGTCCAGGTTTGGAGTCAGTAGAGAGCTGTGAAAGGCATTAGCATCACCCCTTGACTTTATATGATACTACAGCCTTGCACAGCATCTTAGACCATCCATGTTGTACTCTGCCATTGGCGGTATTCATCCAGTAGAGAAATCTCCAGACATCTAAGTTCTGTATCTTAAAAACTGAGGCCAAAGAGGGGAAAGACTTACCCAAGGTCTCATCTTTTAAAATCTCTGCCATCCTGGACTTTCTAGTCTTGTTTGTGATTGGAGGAAGGATAGGAAACAGGTGACACAAGAGAAGCATGTAGGTACACAACTTAAGGCTCACCCTCAGGATATAAATGGCCTGGCCTTGGCTTAAGAGGATGTCCCATGTTTACTTCTACCTATAAGACACCTCCTAGGTGCCTGGCATGTCCCATCCATCATTGTGCAAAAGATAGAGGGTACCCAGGGTGCTGCCCCCGTGTCTGCCTGTCTGACAGAAGAGGCTTTCATGGTTCCCATCCACACCTGCCCACGGAAGTGACTTGGGCTCTTTGTTTTATGCTTGGCATCTTTTCATTTTAAGAAAGCAACTACCCTCTCACACCATTCTGGGTTCCGCCTCCCCGGCAGCATGTACTTTGAGAACGCTGCTAATTTCCGTGTCTGGCTTCCAGACCCAGACGTCAAAACAACCACCTTTCATCTCAGGTTTGTAATACAGAAGACCTTCAATATTGGGAACAGATAGCCTTGGAAGGTGGGTTCATATCTCTCAGCAAGATTGCTGTAACTTAAGTCTCCCGCCCCCAATCAAGGCTTTCTCTCTGCCTCGTAGGTATTTGAATACAAATGCCCCTTTCATTTGACTGATTGGAGGTCTCCAACCTGCAATAAATGAAACATCTGATCCCCTTGAATCCAAATCACTTTTTCTTTGATTTTCTTTTACTTCTATTTCTTCTTCCTTTGTTCTATAGCTCGAGTCAAATTTCCCTTTAGAAATTGAAAGAATGTGTGTGGGTTTTTCTGCTCTCCACCACCCCCACCCCCACCACCTCCCCACCCCTTAAACCAAGCTCTGGGTCATGGACTAGAACATTACGGTCAAATTCAATGGCAGCCTGTCTCCAGTAATGTCCCTTTGCAGGACATTGTCCCTCCCTGTGTGGGCAGTGGCTGTACACATTAACCCGTGTGTATTGGGCACTAAGGATGGCCACCTGAGTAACCCCTATGCTTGAGAGAACATATGAGTGAAGCCAATTTCCTCCAAGGGAAGAACTCGGTTACTTATGCACAGAGGCCTTGTGCTGACTATGGAGCTGAACACTTAATTATTTTTGTAATACTTAGTCCAGCTATGTAGGCACTGTTAAGTCCTCAGTTTCAGCTAACAGGAAAGGGGGGGGGTCTGTTAGTCTCTGGGATGGTGAGAGATTACACTCAAGACACTATAAAAGGCAAGCAACAAATAAGCATGGTGTTGAACACCTGTAAGCCCAGCACTGGGGATGTTGAATCAGAAAGACTGTGAGTTGAAGGCCAGCCTGGGTCTCACTCTGAGACCCTATCAGCATCTCCTCCTGACAAGGCCAGCAGGCTCTGTGAGAAGCTGGTGATCCCTCTGCACACCTCACTACTCCAGTCATGCCGGGTCTTCATTGAGCCAAGATGTTGATTTCCTTCAGTCTTAGCCACGCACTGTAGGTAGTGGTAGTAAAGCCGCTTCCTCTTTGAACCAGTAGAGAAGGCTTGTCCCCTTGGGAGTGGTTGTGTTGATGTCAGGACACTTGTCCATTTTCCATCACTGTGACAAACTACTTGAAAAAACAATTCAAAGGAATAGAGAGTTGGTCGGCTGCTGGTTCCATTGCTTTTGTGCCTGTGGTCACAGCAGAATATCACGATGAAAAGGCATAGGAGAGGTTCAAGCTGTTCACACCATGGCAGCCAGGAAGCAGAGAAAAGGGCAGTAAGGGAATAAGCATCCTCACCTATTGTTGTCCACACTCTGTAAAGTCCCCTCTCAACTTGCCTTTAGCCTGTTAGAGACCAAGCAGCAGTCATAAGTTGCTTCGAGATGCCTGGCTCGAGAAGCTGTGTTAATGAGGTGTATAAACTGGGGACTCTGGGGGATATATTCTTTATGTAGTAAAAATACTAATATACCATCCAAGAGTTCCTGGTTGGCTTCTACAAGATGTATGGCACAGAGCTCTTCCTGGCCCTGGTGCATTTCCAGTTCTTCCTTCATACAATGGATGCTTAACATTGAATAGATACTTGGATGCCTACATTGTCCTGCTTCCCTTGCAGCTAGATACGATCTGTGTGGTCATATTCTGGTCAACTGACATGTGTAGAAGCAAGATGTACAACTTTGGGAAGTATTTATATCAGTACTTAAGCTGTTCTTTCCAACTTCCTTCTTTCTGCAGGCTGGAACTATACATAAACGCTGAAGTGCTGGTAACCATCTGGAACAGTGCAGTAATAATACAGAGCAATGGCAGAAGGCATAGGACACTGACACTAAGGAGTCCCAGAGCATTAATGTGCCCCTTTGGGATGGGGGAGAAGTGAACCTGTATGACGCTGTTTCCTGAAGCTCACCCTATTCTCAAACCTCACCTCAATTCAGTCTCTGGTTTGTGAAGAGAAACAGCACTGCACTTACTGAGTCAGACATTCTCCTCATGGGGCAACGTCTTTGACTGACCCAACAATTTCCCAACACCAAGACAGACAGAGAGAAGAGTCAGCTTTAATTTCCTGTAAGTCCTTGTGATTCTTGGATACTTTCTACCTCTAGTTGTCTTGGTTTCCTTTCCTGTTGATGTGATAAAATTCCCTGGCAAAAGCAACTTGGGGGAGGAAGGGTTTATGTGGCACACAATTCCAGGTTACATTTCACCATTGATAGGAATTCAAGGCATCAAGAAGTCAAAGCAACTGGTCCCATTGCACACACAGTCAAGAACAGAAAGCTCTGAGCTAATGCATATGTTCACATTGCCCAGCTTGCTCTCGCCCTTTTATTCAACTCAAAGTCTAGCCCATGAAGTGCTGTCACCCACATTTGGTGTGTCTTCCCACCCCAACCAACTCAGCTAAGAAAACCCCTCACAGGTACACCCACAGGACAACCAAACTGAGACTCCTCCCTGGTCCCCGTGCCAGGTGGTGTGAGATCATGACAAGTTGATAGCTAAAGAGGCTAACCATCACTTACTATTCGGATGTCTTAGCCAGAAGCTTCTGTTGCTAAGGAAGCTTGAGCACTTCCTGAGATGATCTCACATCCATTGGCCCCAACATCTCGCCTGTCGGTTTCGTCCAAAGTGTGTCCACCGAACATCAGGGTTCCCACATGCCCTCATGCTCACCACACCCTTGCCTCTTCTCCTTGTTCAGGATTCCCAGAGGCCTCACCCACATCCTAGCTCAGGCTTGAAACTTTTCTCACTTGTGATCTCTTTTTACCCAAGACATTTCTACATGTCCCTAACTATGTAGATACATAAAATATGTGTATAAACTAAACATTTACTAATAACAAGTTATAAAGGAATTTATTATAAGGAAGTTTTTGTAGACATATATATATATATATTACCATTTACTAGAGAGGGAAACAAATTTGAATAATAATGACGTGAATGTGTTTATATTTGTATAAAGAATTAATTATTGGCTGCAGGCCTAGCCTATTGGTCCTTACAATGCACTCAACAAACTATTCTTTCTAAAAGTAAAATGAAAAAGAAGCATTAAATCTTGGCTGAATAATTGATACTACAGGACAGAGCATTTTCAATGGTTTTCAGAGCTGGTCAATATTTTGATTCTACAATCATCAGTGCTGAGAAAGCCACTTGCATAAACATTTAGTACAAAATAGTAAAAACATGTTCATGGCTATTTCAGAAATTGCTGAAAATTCTTTCCTAATCCCAAAGCCAAGATTCATTTAATGATCTTTTTAATGAAGCTCAAATTGGCAATTCAAATAGCAATTTTTAAAATCAAATATTCACAATCTAAATATACTAATTTGACATGCACTAAGGAATGAGGGCATAAAAAACTCTTTGTTTTCAATAATCATTATACTTCTGGAGCTGAAAACATTGTGTTCACAATTTTAAAAAATTCTGCAATTTGTCACATACGATAGTCTCAAATCTGAGCTGAGGGGTGTCAAGTGGGCTCCTGGCTCTTGAAGGAATACAGTGTACACAGTATATTTGTGTGTTCAGAAGAGAGCCTGTCATGAAGTCACATGACACAACAGGAACCAAAGCTGCCAGAAACATCCTGGATTCATTACATTTTTGACTTTTACAGTTATTTGTTGGTCATTATGCATCCAGAAAACTTTTACTGTTGGCAAATTTTCTGAGTCCCATAACCCCATAAGAATCTGGGCTCTAATTCAATAATGTTCCTCTGCCCTGACCTCCTGTTAGAACTCTGCCCCATACCTTTGTTTCTTCCTTTGTGTTGGGACCTCACACTCTCCAGAACCTCTGTCACCCTACAGGGACCCAATGCTCCTGCTCCCTAAGTCTTGCCAGGCTCTGCAGGAGCTCCTACCTTCCAGACCCTAATCGCCCTCAGAGCCTTCTTCATTCCTGGCCTCAGATTCTACCAGATTCTCATTTGCTTCTATGACAAAACACTCCCTGGAGTCTTTTTCTGGTCCATTGAGTTAAAAAAATAAACCCTCCCCCTCCTTATCTCCTCAGTGTTAACCCACTCGTGTGCTGAGAACCCACTCAATGCACATGACGTGAGAAAGAAGCAAAGAGAAACCAGGTGGGCTGTTACCATTCAGGGGTCTTGATCAGCTTCACCATTTCCCCTAGCTGAAGACTAAAAAGGCAGGCAAGTCTCAAACACAGCAGGTAGCAACAGGTAACAAACCTCTTAATAGAAACCCACCCCTCAAACAGATGGTCCTACGCCAACCTTGAGTGGTAGAGAGATCCCATTCAGATACCTCCAAAGTTTGGGGTTTGGGGTTTGGGGTTTGGGGTTTGGTGGTATCATTTATCAGGAGAAGGGAGACTGGGCAGAAATGGGAACAGGCCTGGAGGGGAGAGAGCATGATGAAATTGACATGCCTCCTGGCCATTCAAGCTACACTAGTCTAATGAGGGGTCAAGGTGAGAACCTGATATTGAAGGTGGAAGTAAGGCAGACCCCAAAGCATGCTGTCTCTTTGTAGAGTAACAGCAGGGACCCATCCCCTCTGGCCTGGCCTGGCCTTCCAGTAGGCAGAGGGGACAACTCCACAATCCAAGCCCAGACAGACATTGAGTCTAGATTATTCTTATGGTTTCAAAGGCCATTCATGCTCAGGGTCTGGGAGCTGCTTGAAGGTAAACTCCAGTGGGTACCATCCTGGAAAAGTTCAAATCCCGCAGTCAGATGGCACTAGGTTTCAAGGCTGTGCCCCCAACAGAGTGTCCTTGATTTATCCCCACCCCCTTAGTTACAACTACAGAGCAACAACAGTCAAGTTCCTGGCTATTAAGATTTAAAAATATCTTGCCACAAAGAATTCAGGTAGGCCAGATGAAATGATACTGCCTATCTTCACAGTACTCTGGAGCCTGGAGCACGAGGCTTATGAGTTCAAGTCCTGCTGAGGCTGTGTAGTAAGCATCGGGTTACTTTGAGCCACAAGAGGAGACTGACAAAAACAAAAACAAAAAGATAGATGTTTTAGGTTAAAAGAGATGAGATATGATAGATAGTGATCTTCATTCAGAAATTTAGACCTAACAAGATAGGAAAGATGTTTACTTCAAGTTTGCCGAATAGAAATAGCCAAATCCCTAGGAACGTAACATTTATATAATTCCCGATTTTCTCGTGGTTCTTCCTGCTGTGTGTAGTTTATTTTATTCATGTGATAATATAAATGTATGCCTTTAAAAAATATAATAAAAAACCAAACCAAACAAACAAACAAAAACAAAAACAAAAGAAAAAAAATCAAACACTGGATTCAGTTGGGAGAATGACCTAGTGTGTCTGCCCTAAGTCCCTTTTTTGTTGTCACACTAAAATACTCTGGCAAAAAGCATCTTGGGGAGGAAAGAGACTACTTGGCTGACACCTCCAGGTCAGGGTCCACCACTGAAGGAAGTCATGGCAGAAACTCAAGAAGAAACTAAGGCAGAAACTATGAAGGAATACCTTTGACTTGATCATTCACTGGTTCCTGCTCAGGTAGCTTTGTTATCCAGCCCTGGACTTCCTGCCTAGGGATGGTGCCACCCACAGTGGGCTAGACCTATCCACATCACTAATCAGTCAACATAATCTCTTACAAGCATGGCCAAATCCTCAGCTGAGGTTCCCTCTTCCCAGTTGACAATAAACAATGATCACCACAGGGTCTTACTTGGTTTCCTTCTCTAGCGCCTAATTTTCTTTTTCGATCTTGTCTGCATACAGTCCATCTCTGGTTCCCAAATTATTTTTTTGTCAGCCAATGCGGTCAGTATGAGCATAAAGATGTTGTAGTTGACCCACTGGCTTTGATTTTAAGCTGACACCTTTGGATGTCCCAGCACCACGGCTAGATGAGAATAAGCCCAAGGCTTTATTTAACCCAAAATCTCAGGGGACTGCACATAATGCATTGGCCGTACATAGCCTCTGTGAGAAATAGCGAGTGGCAGAGAGAAAAGATCTGGAGGAGAGGAGAGAGGAAGAAGAGGAGAAAGGACAGGGGAGGGGAGGGAGGAAGGGAAGTTAGCACTTTCTCTTAGGCTGGGATAGCCCCTATTAACTTCTTGCCTACCTGTTTCCTGGACTGTCACAGGCCATTGACACATAATACACATGGAACCACAAATGCAAGTTGGTTAAGAAAGGCTTGGGACATTTCAGACCCAGCTGACAAAAACAGCTGTTGGCCCTGGCTTTCAGAAATCCCAACAGTGTGTGTGTGTGTGTGTGTGTGTGTGTGTGTGTGTGTGTGTGTGTGTGTTGTGACCCCCCCTGAATGGGCACTGGTACAGACTCAGGCTCCCCTGTGGATATGTCCTTTTGAGGTATTTGTGAGCTCTTTAGCATGCCCTGTACTTGGTTTTAAAGGGTCCCTTTGTCCTGAAAGCTTACAGACAACAATCGTTCCCCTCTCCCTTCTTCGCTTTTTTTTTTTTTTTTTTTTCATCTCTGATTCCTTTCAAGTGTGAGTGGAAGCCTGCTGTTGTGAGTTTGCATGGAGGAGGCTAAGCCCTCTTCCATCCTGCCCTGTGCTAGCAGGAAGGAGAACATCAAAAGGCCCGGTGGACTCCCCACATGGTCCAGATCTTCCTGTATGATGCAGAGAGGAAACTGGAGGCTGTGTGCTTTCCTTGCTTGTCTCACATCAAGCCCATTTTACCCTTCTCTTAAAGCGCCCAGTGGTCCTCAACATGGGCAAGTAGTGGTGTGAGGAGTAAGTCTCCTGCCAGGCTGAAGACCTGAAGGGGCCAGAAGTGAAGGGGAGGGGAGATCCAGCCTCCTCTGGGGTCCCTGCTGGGCTGAGGATTGGCGAGCCACGGGGTGGTGTGAACCCCGAGTGCACCAAAACCCCAGGACTCAGCCATTGCCTTTTGTGGCTGCTGAGAACAAGGCTCTAGGACTAAGTGAGGGTAAGAGGCCTCTCACATCATGATTCTGCTCCCTGGTTCCACCTCTTAAGTATGGCCCTGGCTGTATCACTTGATCTCTGAGCTTTCTTTTTGTTGGCTTTTCACTGGAGGCTCTGAAGTGACTCTGTGAGCAGTGTCTGCCAAGAGTCTCTAGTTGCCTGCTGCCCAGAGCACAGATTTACCCAGTGACTGCTGTTTAAATAGGCATTCTGCCTTACCTACCTCCTCTGTAGCTGTGGGGAGCACCTGGGAATCTTAACTGGGCATGTTTTTCCTTTTAAGCAATTTTAGAGATTGCAGACCACATACAGTCTCTCATATATATATATATATTTTTTTTCTACGTATTTAAAAAATATTATAGCTGAAGACAAAGCTTAGTGGTTCAAAGCCCAGCATGTGCAAAGCCCTGGGTTCAATTCCCCTCTACCAACAATAAACAAATAAAAATTTAAAATATATTGGAAAGAAAGAAGCAAGCAAGGAAGAAAGGGCTAAGGCCCATTTTTAGCTGGCAGGCTGCACACAAACGAATCATGGGCTGGAGCTTGCCCAAGAGCCTGTGTTTGCCGCTCTCTACTCTAGAGGCAGATGACTTGGTTCAAACCTCAGCTCAGTCTCTTAGCAGCTGTGTGATATCAGGGAAATCTTGTAACCTCTCTCTCACCTCGTTTACCAAGTAGAATTGTAACTTCCCTTCTGGTAGGGACAGTATAGGATTGTGTGTGCGTGGACAGGCGCTTGTGTGTGTGTGTGTGTGTGTGTGTGTATATATATATGAAAATGTATATGTATATACATATGTGTGTATATATATGTATACAGTTCTTAGTATACAGTCAGTGCTTGAGATTTGTTATCCTTGTTAATAATGTGTATCTGGCATTTGAGAGTATGTCTAGATAAGAATGTAATTGTGAAGAGTTTTATTTTTCTTCCTCAAAGCTGGTGTGTGTTGGTGTGTGTGTGTGTGTGTATGTGTGTGTGTGTGTGTGTGTGTGTGCGCGCGCGCGCGCGCGCGCGCGTGCTGAGTGCTTGGAGCTCAATATTTGTTCGTTCATGCATACATGCATTTTAAAGTATTTATCGAAACTATTGCATGCTGGTACTGTCATAAGCACTGGGAATAGTAGAGAATAAAACAGCAAATATCTGTCTTTGAGAAGTTCACTTGCTAGTGAGAGCCACATGATCTACTTATGCACAAAACCACAAATAATGAGTCAGAAGGTGATACAGAGCATCAGAAAAACTAGGGTGGGGCAATAGATGCTACAGTAAGGTGGTGGTTTTTATTGGAAGACCAGAGAAGCCATCTCTGGGAAGGTATACAAGCGGAGCGGAGACTCAAGAGAGGGGGGGACGGAGGGTGGGAGGCACCATTCTTTTTTTTTTTTTTAAGATTTATTTGTTATTATGTATACAGCGCTCTGCCCGTGTGTATACCTGCAGGCCAGAAGAGGGCATCAGATCACATGATAGATGATTGTGAGCCACCATGTGGGTGCTGGGAATTGAACTCAAGACCTCTGGAAAAGCAGCCAGGGCTCTTAACCTCTGAGCCATCTCTCCAGCCCTGAGGCACCATTCTTTGTTATAGCCATACCACCATCTTGTTCTCAGGGAGTTCAAAGCCAGGGTGAGGGGAGGATGGGGTAGGGGTGGGGTCAGTGCCGTGACAACATCCTGGCAACAGAAACTTAAGCAAGGAAGGGTTTGTTTTGGCTCCTGGTTTCAGGGCATACAGTCCAGCATAGGGGAACAAGTGACAGCAGAAGCATGGGAGAGCTGGTCACGTTGAGTCCAGTTAAGAAACAGAGAGAGAGAGATGAATGCTGGTGCTCAGCATGTTGTCTCTTCTTTACTCAGTCTGAGACCATGGTCTGTGAAATGATGCTACCACACTGAAAAGTGAGGCTTCCTCATTCAGTTACACTTTTCTGGAAACATTCACAGACGAATCCAGGGGTGTGTTTCCATAGTGATTTCAAATTATGTCCAGGTGCATATCGTTACTCAAAGATAGGAGAGTTCCCTCATGTAAAAGTGACAGAGGAGATGACAGGAAAACTGGTTCTCTGTTGTTGGTCAAGAAGGGGCAGTGAGGTATGGAATTGCCAAGTGGCAGGATGGCCCATAAGAAGCTCAGTGAAGGACTTTGACAAAAAGGGACTCTGCTGCAAACATCAGGGCAGATTGATGGATGGTAAAGGGCTGGATCTTCCAAAACCCTGCTTTCCTCTTCCTGAGATCATGCAAGCTCAGCGGTGGGTAACGAAGGATGTGCCAATGGGCAAAGACCTTTCTTGTTATCCCTGTGTGGAGGGGGAGCCATGCATGGATCTAGTGATCACAGACCTAGTTTGTAGCTTAGTAGCAGAACACACAGCCCAAGGCTCAATCCTGAGCACCCACACTGAAGCCCATTAGTTTTCAAGCTGAAAAAAAATGGCCTAGAGAAGCCAGGAGGAGGCATGAAGGTTCTAGAAATCATTTTCAAGTAGGCTTGGGAGTTGGAAAGAGAACGTGGAGATGTGACTGGTGGTTGAGCTCTATCCTCACACGGACAGTAGCAGGGGCATTGGCTGGAAGGATGGAGTATCTATGGTTCCCTGTGCTAAAATGGGGCTCTCAGAAGATTTAGACTATGCCTAGACAATCTCCATACCTACTCCAGGATCTAGCTCACTTTAGGAACAGGTCAGGGACAAAGGAACAGCCCCCTCTAAGCCATCCCTCTTCCGTAAATCCAGAGGATGTGGGAAATAAACTAAACTGTCTAAAGCAGCATAAAACTGAAATTGAGCATAGAAATACATGATGGGATATAGGCCAGGAAGTCTGGAGTTTCTGCAGTGAACAGAGGCAGAAGTGCTTTGTCCTTCTACTAGGCAGTTTTGGGGGGCAGGGATTTAGATAAGTGTCCCCCTTTTATCATCTCTCCTTCACACAAGCCTCCCTGCTCCAGAGCCCACTTTCCTTTTAGAGATGGAGATGTAGCTCAGTGGTAGAGGCCTTGTCTGGTATACACAAAGCCCTGAGTTTGATCCCCTAGCATGGCAGAAATAAGTAAGCAAATGAACGCATCAACCATATATTATTTGCACATGTCGATAACTAGTACGAGCTAAGGGCAACTCCGCCTCCTATAGCCTCCAACAGTAAGTAGGTCCTTAGACCTGTCACCTGATGACATTTATCGTTCATGTCCCTGCCACTTGAAGCACGCCTTCTTCCCCCTCTCTATATAATTATTTGCACATTCTTCTACATTTCTGGTAATGGGGCATCAAGTGATGGGGCTGAGTCAGAGCACTCTCAGCTTCCACCTCAGCTTCTGGTCCTACAACATTTTCATCTGCAATATCGATATACAAGGAAGTGTGTGTGTGTGTGTGTGTGTGTGTGTGTGTGTGTGTGTGTGTGCATGCACACTCGTGAGTGCATGCGCATGTGGCGGAAGGCAGGGGCTGCATGTATTTGTTTGTTGTTGTTGTTGTCTTGTGTAGCTAAGGCTGGCTTTGAATTCTGATCCTTCTGTCTCTGCCTAAGTCCTGAGATTACTGTAGTTAGTGGTACCCACATGAGTTTTCTTAGCCTTGGTGTCTACGCAAAAGCCAGTGGGGTTTCTAAGCTTTCCAGTCTATCCTGGCTGAGAGTTCAGTGCTCTCAGGGATCCTTAGACAAGCTCATTAAGGTCATTATTCCCCTGTGGCCAGTCTTGCCCAGGAGCCCCTCTGCTAAACGATCACCACATCTTTCAGATCCTGAAATATCTTCCAGCTTGCTCCAATTACTCTCTGCTCCCACCAGGAGTTAGATATTCCCATCATGCCTTGACCCTTTAGAGCAAGTCTGATGGTTGTATCATGAAACAGTGGCCAGGCTTGGTTTAATTGAATCTTTTTATGTCAAGTGCATGCAGACATCTGTGCTGAATAACAATGCGGAGCCCTTGCAGAGAATATTGCCTCTTTCAAGTCCTTCGCTGCCATTCAAGATCACGCTGGCAGAAGGGTGTGCTCAATTTCCTTGGCTTCATAGTGAAAAAACATCAGATGAAATTGTGAGCTAGAGCGTCGCTAGGAAGGCTGGGTTGTACTGGGGGACTGAAAGTAAGCTGTGGACCATTAGCTCTCATGCCTGCCTTCTCTAGCTACATCCTTTCCTTCTTGTCCTCGTAGGAGAGGCTTGATTCTGCTGCATAGACATACACTTTCCCCATCTCAGGGGCTGACTCTGTCCTATGTTCTGGAGTCCAGTAGGCCATCTGGGATCTCACACACAGAGACCTGGGATGAATAAGCAGCCGGAATTAGACATGATAGACAAAAGTCAGACCAGTCACTCATCACCCTTAAAGCTTCCACCCTGAATAATCGCTTCCCTTCTGCTCACAGTTCATTGGCTGAAACAAGTCACATGAAGACACCTGTCAGATGCAAGCTTCTGTAAAGTCTGTCTTGATGAGCATGACCATGCTTTCCCTCCGAGTTCTAGCACCACCATCAACTCCTCTACTCCCTCGGTCTTCAGCAGAAGCTCCCATTTGCTTTCTCTAAATTCATTCTCAGTTCTTTCCCCAAATCTGCCTTCCATTCTCAGGTAAGAATTGTATATCACTGCCTTCCCCTCAAATCAACACCTTTCACTAGTTTTCATTTGCCTTGGAAGCCCAGCCTCATGTCTTTCATGTGGCCCATAGGTGGCTGGGCCAGGGAGCACCCCTTCCAGGATTCTCCTCCTAAGTCCTTGAGTTACAGGGTCTTTGCAGTTTCATTCTTTTTACTTAGAAAGCACCTGCCTCCATCCTTCCCACCACGATTCCTAATGATTCTTCAGCTCTCAGTTGTCCATCCCTTTGTCAAAGTCTCAAGCCCACATGTCTCTCCTACAATTCTCTTTGCAGTAAGAACTGCATATTTTTGCAGTATATATTGGCTTTAAGCTCCATGAGGGCAGAGACCTTCTTTTGCTTCCTGTTCAGCTCTGTTATAGCCTAATGTCCTAGGGCAGCACTTTGTGGTCTTTGCTCTTATTAGTTGTCTTAGTCATTTTTCTATTGCTATGAAAAGACACTATGACCAAGGCAGCTATTAGAAAAGAAAAATTTAATTGGGGCTGGATTACAGTTTCAGAGATTTAGTCCACTGTCATCATGGAGTATGTAGCATGCAAGCAGGGGCTGAGAGTTACATCCTGATCCACAGGCAGAGAGAGAGGGGTGGAGGGAAAGAAGAAGAAGAGGAAGAAGAAGAAGAAGAAGAAGAAGAAGAAGAAGAAGAAGAAGAAGA
>OU015753.1:32755222-32776740 GCA_907169655.1 Acomys percivali
AAGAAGAAGAAGAAGAAGAAGAAGAAGAAGAAGAAGAAGAAGAAGAAAAGGAGGGGGAGGAGGAGGAGGAGGAGGAGGAGGAGGAGGAGGAGGAGCTTTTGAAACCCCAAAGCCCATTTCCATTGACACTCTTCTCTAAAAAGGCCATAACTCCTAATCCTTTCAAATAGTGTCACTGTCTTGTGACTAAACATTCAAATATATGTGCCTATGGTGGCCATTTTTATACAAAACACCCACAAACCATCATATTAGTAAACTAAAGCTAGGTATGGCGGTCCATTCCTGTAATCCCAGAACTTGGAAAGCTAGGGCAGGAGGACTGTGAGTTTAAGGCCAGTCTGGGTACACAGTGAGACTCTGTCTCAAAAACCCAAGAGCTGAGGATGTAGGTCTACAGTGGTACACTTGCCTAACATGTACAAGACTCTAAGTATAAACACCAGTAGTACACACAGAAAATTGGTTCATTTGTTTATTAGTTATTTTTTTTCTGCAGTCCTTTCCCCATTTCTATCTGCTTATATCAGACATTTAGCTTGACTCTGGTCAATTCAAAACAAAGTTAAATTCTCAGACTGAGCCATCTTGCTGTGTCCATCACGTTGTTACTCCACAATTACTTCAGGGCTGTGATTCCTTCTCCCACAGCCTCTTACCTGTGATCACTCAGCATGTGGGTATTGAAAGAGCCTGCATCTCATCAAGCTGAATTCATCTTGTCTGAAGCTGATGCAGAACAAAGGCTGCAGGTGTCTGTGACAAAATCCTGGAGAAAACCACTTCATGGAGGAAGACTTCACCTTCCGTCATGGTTTAGAGGTTTCACCCATAGTCCTCTACTGTCTTGGGCCATGGTGAGGCAGAGCATGAGGCAGGAGGATGCAGGTGGAGCAGAGGTGATTGCCATCTCATGGCCAATGTGGAGTAGAAGGGGGAGGGGCTGGGAATAAGATAAAATATTTGGAGATATATCCCAGCAAACTACTTCTTCCAAGTAGACCCACCTCCTACTCCTCACTATCTCCCAATTAAAGCCATCATATTATGAACCCTTTATGGGGTGAATACATCCATTAGGTCAGAGAAATTGGAATCTAATCATATTCCCAAAAACCATCAGATGATAACTCCAAGACATGGCCTGATGGAGGATATTTCATATCCAAACCACAACAATGGCTCTGTTGGTCCCCACGGGCCTGCTATGCTCCCTTTCTTGGCTTCATCTTTATGTTCTTCTTTTATCTACATCCGGCCTTCTATAGTATTGACCTCCCTGCCCTTCTGGTTCAAACTCATTCCAGCTTCAGGTCCTTACACTTGTTATTTACTCAACCTGGAGGTCTCTTCAGTTTTTTTCATGGTTTCTTTCCGTGTTTGACTCAAGTAACTGCTGAAATGTTACCCTTCTAAAAAAGGCTTCTCTATGGAAAATATAATCCCTCTTTCCTATTTTCATGCCCAGCTTAGAGGTTAAGTTACAATGGAGACACTGGGAGATGTCACGAACACGGGACTTCTGCTGAGAAAAGATGAAAGCACTGAGCGAACCTGTTTCAAGAGAGGGCTGTACCTTAGCCTACTGGAGATCAGATGATGCCATCAGGAAGTCCAAATGCCAAAGAGAAGGGAGTTGCAGGGGCTTTTGCTCCAGCAGGATTTGATCCTGGTCTGATCTTTTCTCCCTGTGACCGCTTCCTCTTGATGGGGGTGCAAATGTTTCCTCTACCATTGGGAGTGTGGAATTTTCTTGTTATCTAACAGGGGGCTCATAGCTATGAGATTTGGGTCACAACTGTGAAGACTCTGGGGACTTTTGAAATTGGATTAAATATCCTACACATTGTGAGATGACCTTGAGCCTTTGGAGGTTAACTGTTAGGCTTAAATATGGAATGTCTCCTACAGGTTCAGGTGCTATGACATTTTGTACCCAGTAGGCAATGCTGCTTTTGAAGGCTGTGGAACCTTTAGGAGGTAGAGCCAGGCTGGAGGGAGTGGGGCATTTTTTAGGTAGTAGACCCTGAGCCCCCCCTGCCCAGTCACTGCTTCCTGGTTCGCAGAGATGTAAGTAAAATCACTCACACTTCCACCAGCATGGACAAGAGCCTCTCTTCCCACCGTGGAATTGTGAGCCTCCCAAAACCTATGTCTCCTTGGACTTGCTTCTATCCAGTTATTTTGTTATAGTGGTGAGAAAAGTGCCTCATAACATCTTCCCCCGTGACCTTGCGCATGCTCACTCACATCTGTACAGATGCAACGTATACTCACGACTTTATTAGGTCATTAGCCGGGGTGGTGGAAAGTTGATGGCCTTTGATTTTTGTCCTTCATGTGTTGTCAATTTCAAATAAATTAAGTTAGTCCCAAGAAAACAAAGTCTGAATTTCACAATTTTCTGAGAATTATTGGAACCAGGTCTTCCACACAAGATATGAGTCTATAAATATTTTCAGTGCCTAATGCAGTAATTACATTTTGGTGCTGATGCACATGTAAATGTTTTCATATTTCTACCACATGCCTGTTGGAGTGTACACACATTTTTCTTTTTCTTTCTTTCTTTCTTTTTTTTTTTTTTTCGTTCAGGAAAGCACATAAAATACAAATCTCTCTACTTCAAAGTCATAGCAGAGGAGTTGGAGTTCTAAATATTCTCTGATTTGGAGTGGTGTTCCACTACACTAGCATGAAACCAACTCTCCATCAAAGTGGTTTGCTTCAATCAGGCTTGCACCAGTAAGCTATAAATAATAAATCATATCTTCTGTTTTACATGGGAATGGTGACTTGGAGGTGGATCGCACTCCAGCAGATGGACTCGACGTACCTAGTTTCATGCCCTCTGCTTATTATTTGTTTCTACGGTCATTTTCAAAGACTCCACCATTAACTTCAGAGGCTTCCAGGCAAGGAGCTTTCAGCAGCTGAGTATGGATGTTGGCAAAGGTTCTTTTAGTTAAACAAGATAGGATAGTCCAAGCAGGGAGGGGTCAAGAACAAGGAGACAGGAGGGACTAGTGGAGGGGAGAGTGGCTGGGAGGGGATGAGGAGAGGGAACGCCACCTCCCTCCCCCACCCCACCCCACCCCCCATCCCTGCCTCCCACTTCACAGTATTCACCTCTCACTGGGTTCTCAGTCCCTTCCTGGACAAGAAATTAAAGGGATGAAAACCAGGACTGAGTGGTGACAGAGTCTAACCTGTGCTTCAGTTTCCCTCTGGGGCTGTGGGAAAGTTGAAGGTCCCCAGGCATCAGATCTGTGGTCCCGCCTTAAGTCCAGGACCATTTTATCTTGAGATGAACAAATAAGACAGCTCCCTCCCAGATGGTAGGTAGACTTGAAGCGGGTGTGTGGCTACCATTCAATCCCGCACATCCCTTAAGCATGATGCTGTCCTGACTCTGATCTCTCTCCTCCCCAGCTTGTATACCAGCTCTTAAGAAACAAGAGTCTCACTATGCAGGCCAGGCTGGTGTCAAATTCACAATCCTCCTGGCTCCACTCCCTAAATGCTGGGAGTTCTAGTTATGTATCCACTACCCCTGGCTTTCTGTTGTGCTCTGTTTGAGTACTCTGAACCCAGCATCTAAAGTGTTAATGGCTGGTGCAGCCAGGAGCCTCTGAGACCCTGAAGCTCCAGACACCATGGACAATGCACACAGATAGGCTCAGTGAGGACCAAAGAAGCTTTAGAATCAGTTAGGCAGAAGACAGTGACCAGGAAACATGTTCTACAAGGCTGGAATCCTGTGTGATAGTAGCGGCTAGTGTATCTGCACGCATGTGCAATCAGAGTGTGCTTGTGTGTGAGAAAAGCCTCTGTTCAGCCAAACTGGATGCTTTGTCTATGTGCTTGGGCAAGGCATCTGTCCCGTGCCACAAACAAAGCATATCTGTTCCTTGCCACTGTTCTTAATTGCTAAGGATGCCCATCTTCCTTTCTTGGGGTATGCATTAGTTAATCCCTTATCCATAGGTTTATTTTCCAAGTTTCCAATTACTTGTGGCTAAGTGATATCCCAGAATATGAAATGGAAAATTCCGGTAAAAAAATTTTTTTTAATGTAAGTAATGAATTACATGCTGTTCTCTGTAGTGTGATGAAATCTTGTACCACCCCAACCAGAACATGAATCACCTCGTGGCCTGGATACTGAGCTATTGTCTTTGCCTGGCTGTTTCATTTGTCAGGCTAGGTGTTGAGTATCACAGTGTTATTGACCTAGTCATTTAGCTATGTCCTCTCAGGGGACAAAGAGTGAGTTGGGGTGCTCAGTCATGTACTGGACAAACATCCCAATTCCTTCCTCCTTCCAGCACGTGGTAGGTTTCTCAAGTTCCCATAAAGTGACACATCACTTTCAGGAGGAAGCTTAATGAATGAGTGCATGATTTTTACTACCTCTCTTCCTGCACCGCTGCAGAAACAAAAGTACCCACTAAACCCCATCCAGGCTTCTAATAAAAGAATCAGGTGTGCAGAGCCCTCTGCTGGCCAGCGGTGGACACACAGGACAAAAGGGAAATCAACATACTGTTTTACATTTCCGACCCTGCTTGTTACTGCAGCATGACACAGCCTCTCCTGACTAATGCACATGACTTATTTGCTTTTCTGAATCCCAGAGCACATAGTGTCTGATATTTAGCGGGTTCCTGAGAGTATTTGATAAGCTAATCAGTGAACGTGAACACATTTACTTTTAAAAGGAATAGCCATCACGGATGCAAACAGAGAAGTTGCTGTACTAAGGGAAGGTTGGGTGTGGAACTAGATAATGTATATCTAAACCCAGGAACAAATGTGTGCTTTTAATCCTACCTATCTTATTGGCAGGGTTGCAATTTAAAACCACTGCTCGTAGCATATTAAGTTTATCAGTGCCTTGGTAATTAAAAAGAAAAGAAAGAGAAAAGGGAGAGCAGGGAAAGAGTTAGTCGTTGCTGGTGATATAAAATGAGGCAGAAGAATCAGCAGGTGGAAGAGATAACATTTCCTATTTCTGCTTTCTCAAGGCTAGACTTAATGTGAGAGTTTGCCTGCTACTCACTACTCTTATCTTTTCACTCAGTCTACTACGTTATTTATTCCACAAATATTTATTAAGCAGGTCCTTGGCAAGGTGGATCTGATGTGATTATTCTTTCATGAGGAACAACCAGGTAAGGCGTTGAGCCAATTTAAGTGCTGCCACCAGCCAACTGCAAAGACTGCTGGGAGGAGGAATCCATCAGACTTGGAACCAAATACCCACTTTATTCTACCATCCTCCTATATCTTCTCCTTCCACAGCTCTCCAGTCTTTGCCCTTCCTTCCCATCCCTCGTCCTCAACAGCCTTGCTTAGCACAGCAGATCTTTCAGAGGGAGCAGAGGGAAATTATTGTTGCCGTTTGTAAGGTCAAGAAACAGGCATCGAGAAAACGAGGCATTCAAGGTCAGCATCAAAGCTGAGATGAGGATGCTGAGCTGTGTGACGTGTGTTCATTGCCGGAGGAGGACAGCTGTGTCTCTTCTAGGCAGGAAAACTGGTCCTCACTTCGTGAAGGTCATTTGAAGACTTAGTATCAAAATCAATACTAAAGCAAATACAACCACAATAACAGGTGAAAGTGGCAATTGTTGGAAAGGATGTTAATAAACAAGAGCCCAAGTGTTGTTGACAGAGTGTTAAATGATGCAGCCCCTGTGAAAAAATAGTATGGAGAGTCCTCAAAAAGCTGGACCACAGTTATGTGGAGAGTGGGGACTAACTCTGACATGAACTCAGATGCCCCATATTTGATTACCTCCCCTTGGTGGGGAAGCCTGGTGACACTCAAAGAAAGAATAAGCAGGCTACCAAGATGGGACTTGACAGCCTATGACTATATAGTGGGGGAGGAGGTCCCCCTCGGACATAGACCTAGGGGAGGGGAATGGGGTGAAAATGGGAGGGAGGGAGGAAGGAAGGAATGGGAGGATAAAAGTGATGGGATAACAATTGAGTTGTAATCTGAATAAATTAAATAAAAAAAAAAAGCTGAACCCAACTAACTCCAAGATACAGAAACTTTGCTCCCAGCTACAGGTAGGTTCAAAGGAATTGGGAGTTGGAACCAGAGAAGATAGTTTTAAACCCACATTTTTAACATTGTTACCAACATTGCTTACATTGTCTAGAAGGCAGAAGCCATCTTAGTCCATGACAGACAAACTGACACACCACATGGGGAGTACACCTACCATGGAGTCTCATTTAGCTTTCGAAGGAGGGAAACCTCAGCATACCATGAAGCAGAAGGAATATGGAAGACACTGACGAGGGACAAACTAAACCAGGATGAGATTCCGCCTCAAAAGAAACGCTGAAGAGCTCCTAGATGTCAAACACATATACGATGCAGGTGTGGGGTGAGTCGGCTAAGCATCATTAGAGTGCTTCTCATCTTCCTTTCCAGGGACAAACAAGTGTCAGCACTTCCATAATCTCCATGAAGCTTGGCCCTTCTCTGCAGAGCTGGGGACAGATACGACACAGGACAGTTGGTGTGGAAAGAGCCTGAAAATTCTAAACACAGAATTGACAAGTGACCTGGCAATTCTACCTCCGGGTTTAGAACCCAAACAAGCAAAAACAGAGACCCTGGAGAGCTATCTATGCACAGGTGTTTACAGTAGCATCATTCATAATCGCCCAAAGCTAGAAACAATAGGACACTCCTGGGTAAGTGTGGGGATATGCAAAATGTGGCAAACCTGAAAAAGAAAAGAAATGCTTGCAGGTGTTAACATGGCAGAAACTCACAGATGGAAGCCAGTCACAGGAGAGATACTGTGTGACCTCACATATATGACATGGGTAGTTAAGCTCAGACAGAGGTCATACAGTGGTTTTCAAGGCTGTGAAGACAGAGACAGGAAGATTTACCGATTAAGAACGTATGGAGAGTTTTACTGTGGGTGTCTGTGATAAAATACCGTGGATGGGCTTAATGCCTCCAAGCTCTATCTTTAAAAAGTAGTGACAATGGTAAAAATTTGTGTTGTGTGTGTGTTTATCACAGAGGGAGTAAAATCAAGTCTAGACCAGAACTTTCTAGGTCTTGCAGAACTTCTAGGCTGTGGATTCTGATCCATGAGCCTTTTCCAAAAGCAGGTTCTGATTGTCTGGCTAAAATTCTTCATGTTGACTGGTTTTGCTTCAAACACTAACCAATTAAGTTGGAGAATCAGGAACAGCAAGCAGAGACTCCCCCATCCCTGCTTTGATGCATGTGGATGAACCAGCCCAGCCTGCTAGCCTACAAGTCTGGGTAGATGTCTAACAGCCTGGCATGCCACTTGCACACAATCAATAGTGTTGGTGTTCATGCAAGCTGTTCTTAAAGGTAGAAGTCTGAGGAGGCAGGTGGGGAAGCTTGCAGTGGGGGAGGAGGAGAGCCAGCCTACCAGGTATCTGTTACTCAGGGTGAGATGAAAGAAGAGTCAGTGAGCCCTGTCAAAGCTGAAAACAACCTGCGTGGGGCAGATCACATGGATGGCCAGCCAGCTGGGTAGCAGGAATTTCTTCCAATGAGGTTGACCATACCAGGAAAAAAAAAAAGTCTCTGAGCCTCTCGTGTTAATAGATTGTTAATGATTGATGCAGGGGCCTTTTATGTCCCCAAATGAAAGGCAGAAACAGGGCCCTGACGTTGGCGTGGATGACTACCCCAGCACTGGTGATGTTAGCAGAGACGGAATTTTAAAACATTGATGTCAGCTGAGCTTGAGCGGGGCTACACCGCAGCTCATGGAGGAATGAAACGATCTTGTCTGGTGTTCGTCTTCTTTTGTTCTTTCACTCAGACATTAAAAATACAGCAGGCTAAAAGGAGAAAATAAATTTCAAAGACCCTCCTAGACGGCAGGCACAAAGACAGGTGAGGTGTGGAGTGAGTCTGCTAAACAGATAAAGCAAGTCTGGGATGAGCTTTGGGTTCTTTGGAGACAGGTTTAAGTGTGCCTTGGCTCCTCACTGCCTCCTGGGAGGATTCTCGAAGGCGGGCTTCATACACCTGCTGCCCCGTGTGCTGGGCTGGGCCTTTGATACAGCATTTCAGAGAGACGCCAGTCTTCCAGGCTTTTCTACACTGCTCCAGGAAAAGAGACTTTCTCTGTGCTCTTGGCCCAGGCAGGCTGATAGCTTCTGAAAGTGATGTGGCTTGGGGATTTAACAACAATAAACACATTTATCAGTGCATAGTATAAATAAAAAATAGCAAACACATCACGAATGCATGCTTTTCTGGGTGTGTGCTATATATGCTCCACATACCCAGTTGATACTTGCCTGATCAACAGACCAAACATTAATTTCAGCATGTCATGTCCAAATGACTGAACTTGCTTCCTATTCTAAGAGAGAAGCCACTGTCAGGAATGCTGCACTGGTCAGAGAGAAAGATCTTCAAGTCTGCTACAGTGTAGCTTCTCCCACACCTTGATAACAAGTTGAGTATTCATGGAACGTATCCTCCAAATGATGTGAAATTTGAGAGGGTTGGTGCGCGCGTCCACCAAGATATAAATTACCCTGAAGATTGAAAATGTACCATAAGCATAAATAGAAACACCTAAGAAGCTGATGTATATGTTTATGCAGTGCCAACTGGTGTATTGTTTTTAAACTTACATGTATTACCAATTAAGACACAGACACTTGTTATATTTTAAAACAGTCTTAGTTAACCTGGGGCAGGGCAGATATCAATCCTCTAAACTACTTCCCATAGTGAGGCAGGCATGGGATCCCTGTCTCAATCCCATGCCATCTGTTTCCAATAACTTTTATCAAGCTACCTCCCATCCATAATCCCAAATACTTGCTAATGTTCTTCATCTGGGCTGGATTCTTCATCCATGCTGGCAGCCATGTGCTTCTCCTCCAGCTAAGCCACGGCAGCCTTCCTCTCTTCACTTCAGGTCTCCTCCTGGTGGCAGTCCTTCTTTTTCCCAGAATTCCTTCCACTCTCTAAGGCCAACCTATCTCCTCTGCCCTGACCAGGTGGGATGGCTTTTTATTAAGCAAAAGGTGGGTCACAGACAGAAAGCAGTAATTAACATCATAATACAGCAGACCATCCCCCAACACTGGACACTTATCCAGCACTGTGTCCTGGACCCTCCACTTGCCGTTGCTTCCCCCTGTCCACTTGATTCATTTCTCTTGCTGAAGAACCGGGATAGGACTTCCTGCTTGCTGCCATCGTGCACTGATGCAGGGCCTCTGGTAGAAGCTTATCAGTTCTGTGATTGCAGCTACACAGAGTGGTCCTCCTCCAGGCTGTGGGTCTCTGTGGCCTCAGTTTCCTCTGCTGGGGCTCCTGACTAATTCACCTATTTGTTATGATCCACCACTTTTCGCACACCATGTTGATGGACTGCAGCCCAGGAAGAAGCTAATTTTTTTTTGTTCCCATTTTATAGATAAGGAAATTGGAGGCACCCCGTCAAGACATCTGCCAAGATGGGCATGGCTAGAAAATGGTGAGACTGGGTCTTACAGCAATGACAATAATCTAAGGACAGTGAAGTGAGGTGGGTCTTCCTCAAAATAGTTTCAAACTGATGGCTCAGGGGCCTCTTAGCACATCCAATAGTGGCCAGGAATCTTGAGATGTTCATTGCAGGCTCAGAGAAGAGGCACAGAGGCATGTGAGGTTCAGTTGTGCCTGTTTTTGACAAACAAACCATAGATTGTCAACATCTTTCTTTTGTTCAGTTGTTGCCCAACCCTGTAGAGCAGTGGTTCTCAACCTGTGGGTCAAGACCCCTTTAGGGGGGGTTCATATATCAGATATTTATTTACATTACAATTCATAACATTAGCAAGGTTACAGTTTTGATGTAGCAACAAAAATAATTTTAAGGTTGAGGGTCACCACCACATAAGCAATTATATTAAAGGGTCGCAGCATTAGAGAGGTTGAGAACCACTGCTGTAGAGGACACGGACCTACAGCATCAACATCACTGGGACTCTTTAAAGATATGAAGTCCTGTAGTGGGATGCACACCTTGGCTTCTTCAGTGTCCCACCTAAAGCCTGGTATTGTCTGACTATCAGAGCTCCAAGGGATTTCCTAGTCTTTCTTTGCCCAATAAGAACACATGAGAGCTGGGGAGGATGGAAAGGAAGGGCTCCCCTTTTCTGAGGAATAGGGAGAGGGAGGGAAGATGGGACTGGGAGGAGAGAGGAGGGATGGGGCTACAACCAGGATGTAAAGTTACTAAACAAAACAAAGAACACATGAGAAGGTAAGATAAAATTCCAGCCCCTCCCCAGCCTTCCTTCCTCCTCCAGCTCCCCTTCTGTTTGTGAAGCTCTTATCATCATCAGAGCATTGTTCATGAACATTTTAGGGCCGCTGTCAAATCCTAAGCCAGGTTAGCAAGGCACAGGGGCAAAAACAACAAACAACAACAAAAAACAAATGTATTGGCCCAACTCACATTCTGTTGCTGGTCTAGGAGGGCTCCCCATTTTAGAAGGAAGAGACCTGGGTAAACATGGAGGCCTTGTGGAGTGGGGAGGCACTCTCAATGTATGTCATTTTAAAGTTTTGAAAATTTAATTACTTTTATTATATGTGTATGGGTGTTTTGCCTGCATGTCTGTATGCCATGTGCATTCCTGGTGCCCAGAGAGGCCACTTATCATGTAACAGAAGAAGTTGACTCTAAGGTGATCTATCCCTGTTCAACCAGAGAAAGGGAGCTAGCCAAATATATATAATTTTACTTCAAAGAACTACCTGTGCAGTTGAGGACTGCCTAGGTGAGTGCTACATCTCAAGGGCAGGCTGTGAGGAGGAGTGGGGTGTTTCTGGGCACTGGCAGAAGCTGTCTACTGGTGGAATTTTTCTCTTCCTCTGGAAGCCTCAGTTCTGCTCCTGCAGCATTTCACCTGCTAAAGTCAGGCCAGCTCAGTCAAGGGCCAGTCATTTTAATCATGTCTATAAAACACCTTTATAGTGACAACTAGATTAGTGTTTGATGAAATCACTAGGGACTTTATTGCTAAAATGACAAAGTAAGATATGGTGTCCAAGTCTCACTTCAATTTGCATGTCCATTATTATGAGTCAAACTAGGTACATTTAACTAAGGACCTTTGTAAAACTTGTGTAGTGAGCAATACATTCATGCATTTGGGTTTTGTTTTTGTTTTTGTTTTTTCATGGGAAAGGCTGTTTAATAGGCTCAGGACAGGAAAAAAATAGAAAATCTTCCAAGGACTGACCATGGGAAAAGACCACATACATGGGGAGACTGTCTAGTTGCCTGGTGGAGGGGGAAGCATAGTTCCAGGGCCCTCTGAGGGAAGTGGGGGCCTTAGTATAGGGGGCATAGAAGCTGGGTACACTCTAGGATTTGAAGGGTGAACTCCTGGGGGATGAGGGTGGACCCCAGGGGCAGCAGGGTGGACACCAGGAGGAGGCTGGGGGTGGATCCTGGTGCCAGAGGGTAGATCCCAGGGGATGGGGGATGTACCCCAGGGGTCTGAGGATTCACTACAGGAGCAGGTGGGTGTACCCCTGGAGCCTGAGGATGAACTCCAGTTGATGGTGGAGGGTGGACCCCTGGAGCTGGTGGGTGCACACCTGGAGCCGGTGGGTGCACACCTGGAGCCGGTGGGTATACACCTGGGGCTGGTGGGTATACACCTGGGGCTGGTGGGTATACACCTGGGGCTGGTGGGTGTACACCTGGAGCTGGTGGGTGTACACCTGGGGCAGGAGGGTGCACTCCAGGGGCTGGTGGGTGTACACCTGGAGCTGGTGGGTGTACACTTGGGGCTGGTGGGTGCACACCTGGGGCAGGTGGGTGCACTCCAGGGGCTGGTGGGTGCACTCCAGGGCCTGGTGGGTACACCCCAGGAGCTGGGGGATGGTCACCAGATGTTGGTGGGTGGACCACTGGTGCTGGAGGGTGCACTCCAGGAGCTGGGTGATGGACCCCAGATGTTGGTGGGTAGACCACTGGTGCTGGAGGGTGCACAACAGGAGCTGGGGGATGAACTCCAGATGTGGGAGGGTGGACTACTGAGGATGGGGGCTGCACTCCAGGAGCTGGTGGGGGCATCTGAGGAGGTCCTGGGGGCCCAGAGGGAGCAGGCCCAGTGGGGGGGGCATAAGGGATAGAGGCAAGCCACCAGGTGGAATTGGGGGCAAAACATCAGGGCATTTTTAAATACACTATTAGCTGCTGTCAACCATATCCCACTTTGCTGTGGAATGTTAGCTATGATGCTTATTTAGCTGCACCCCTGAATCCATTACCCACTCTCCTTCTACCTCTCTTTTATTGGCATGGTTTCCAGATTCTGGTCATTACCATCCTGGTATCATTATTTACTTCTGGGATCATCTTGAGCAAGATGTGAGTTGTGTGTGTGAGGTAAGCAGTGGGTTTGGACTATGGAGTTAGGCCTTCTGGGTCACAGTTAAGACCCAAGATTTTTCTGTGTGGGAGATGGTAGCCAGGGAAGACTTTGGAGCAGAGGAGTGGAAGAATTAGACTTCTTTGACATCACCCTCTGGTGCCTGCTGTCGAGTCCAAGGGCACACGTTTGATCCCTGAGATGCGGAAGGAAAGGACCAACTCCCACACAGGTCCCCTGACCGCCACACAAGCACCATTATACATGCCACTCAAAACAAATTAATAAATATAACTTTTAAAGGTTTTCAAAGAAAAGGGTCAGTGCCGTGTGGGCAGCAAACTAGCAAGAAAATTCTGCTGCAATCCAGGAAACTATCATGCTTTAGGCCAGAGTTGTCACAGGAGCTGGAGAAAATGTAAATGGTTTCTTAAGTTTCTCCATACCTCACCGAAATCACCTAGCATACTTGCTGTGGTCTATACATGGTGTGTGCACAACTGCTGTACAGCGTGATAAGCAGTCAAATTTTATGGCACAATGGCACAATGTAGTAGTGGCATTGTTGTGACAGGAGAGAAGCGCTCTGGGACTGGGCCCAGCCTCAGTTGCTCAAAGATCCTCACAGTTACAGGTGGAGGGGAAACACTACTCTAAGCTTGCAGATTAGGAAGCAGAGACTGGCTACACCCAGGGAACCAGATGAAAACTAAAGAAAATATATATTTTTTTAAAGCCAGTTGGTTTAAAAAGCAACAAAGATAGAAAAGATGAAGCTGTTGTGGGAATTAGAAGGATAAGAGATCTAGGAAGGCTTCCATTGTGAAGGAAGAGAAAGAGTTAGCTACAATAGCTACAAGAAGAATAGAAAGGGCAGAAACACCCATAAGGGCTATGGAAAGAGCATGTGCAAAGGCCCTGAGGCAGGAATGGGCTCCTATACTGGGAATATCCAGGGAAGGGAAGCTCTCTTTGCTCATTGTTTATTCCTGAGAACCGTATATGGGTATGCAATGAAATGTTATTATATCCAGTCCCCATTTTCTCCTTCCACTTTTCCCAATGCCCCCCCCTTCTCTCTCTCATTTTTTTCAAGACAGGGTTTCTCTGTGTATCCCTGACTGTCCTAGAGTCACTTTGTAGAGCAGGCTGGCCTCGAACTCACAGAGATTCACCTACCTCTGCCTTTCTTAGTGCTGGCATTACAGGCATGTGCCACCATGCCTGACTTCTCCTCCTCTTTTCCCCTTCTCTCCCTTCTCCTCTCCTTCCTCCTCTTCCTCCTCCTCCTCCCCCTTCTTCATGACAGCCCACTAAGTCCAGTTAGTGATGCCCATATGTGCATGGGGGCTGGCACCATTCATTAGCTGGAGCATAGGAATCCTGCCTGTGGCCATGTTTTCTGCCTCCCTCCCTCATAACCAGCAGCTTCCAAAAGCTCCCCAGTAAAGGCACACCAGCTTTTGCTTGGCTTGTAGAGGTCTTGTGTGAATAAGCACAGCTGCCATATGTTTATGAGTGCAGTAGCTGAGTTATATCCAGAAGATAATACTTCACAGCACCACTCCTCATCCTCTGGCCCTTCATTCTTTTGGCCTCCTCTTCTGTGATGTTTTCTGAGCCTGGTGGGGGAAGGGGTGGGCGCTGGGTGGGGAATTGATATTGATGTGCTGTTTAAGAGATGAACACTCAATCTCTTAATCTTGACACGTTGACGAGTTCTGCATCTACTGAAACTGCTGCCTACTGGCCAAGGCTGAGAGTAGCCTGGGTCTGTGGGTATAAGCAAAAATATTCAGAAAGCCATTTGACACATGACTGTTTGGCAAAATGACAATAGATAGCAGGCTTTACCCTGACCTCCCAAGCCATAGACTCTTGACTAGGGTCATGGTACCAGGCATGAAGTTCCCTGTGGATCCAACCAGGACACAGGTATTACCCAAGGTTCTGGCTCAGTTGATTTGCTCTTAGGGGAAAAATGCAGGGCTGTTTTTTAATTTACCTGTGTTTAGCTTTGTTTATAGATCTAGAATTAAAACAAAACAAAACAAAACAAAACAAAACACCGAGGGCTGGGTTAGAAAGTCAGTTTCCATGGCCCCTGTAAGCTTTTACCTGTGCTACTGGGCTAGTCCGTCAAGGTGACAGTGTGTGTCAGACACAATGGAAGTGTCACATGCTCCCACAGAGCTAAAAAGCATCCAGCTGCTGGACCCCAGAGAGCAGAGTGGCAAGATGGAAGGTGTACAGTTTCCTCACATCATTTGCTGAAGATGCTGTCTTTCCTCCAGTGTATATTTTAGGCATGTTTGTGAAAAATGAAGTGGCTGTAATTATGTGGACTTATAAATGGGCCCTTATGGTTAATACACTGGTTCTTGTGTCTATTACATTGGTCCTTGTGTCTGTGTTTGTGACAGTACCTTGCTGTTTATGACTATGCTTCTGTGGTATTATTGAAAATCCAATGTGGTCAACACCCCCTGCAGTATTCATTTTGTTTAGGATTGCACTGGTCGTCCTCCGTCTTGAGTGCCTCCTTAGAAGTTTTGGAGTTGATTTTTCCTCTGTCTGTCAAGAATGACTTTGGATCTTTGCTGGGGATGGCATTGACTCTGCTTTTGGTACTATTAACTCCCCCTATCTATGAGCATGGGATGTTTTTCCATCTTTTGCTGTCCTTCTCAGTTTCTTTCTTCAGTGCCTTAAAATTTTCATTGTAGAGGTCTTTCTTTCTCTACCTTAGGCTCACTCCCAAGCATTTGATTTGTGAATGTGGGGTGTGTGTGTGTGTGTGTGTGTGTGTGATTACTGTGGAGAGATTGCTTCTCTAGTTTCATTTTCAGTGTTCGGCATCAAATGTAGGAAGGCGACTAAGTTTTGTATGTTGATTTTGTAACCTGAAACTTGACTGAATGTGGTTTTTTGTTTTGGTTTTGTTTTTTCTGGTGGGGGTCTAAGTTATTGGTGGGGTATTTAATATATAGAATCATAGCATTGCCAACTCAAAATAGACATAAGAAACTGGTAGCAGTGGCCACCTAGGGAAACTATAGATCAAGGCAGAGGCTGGCCTCCTTTTCACTGCATACTCCCTTTGGGCTACTTAAAGCACTTTCCATGTGCGTGATTTACACAGTCAGAAATTAAATAAGTATTTCAGGTGCTGTAATTGCCAGATAGACAGCATTAAGTGGCTGAAGTGGTCTGGAGGTGAAAAATCAAAGGGAGCTCTGGGGGCACTGGGGAACTGAAGTGCTCAGATCCACTCAAAGTGACAGCTGTCACTCAAATCCTCTGACTTGTAGCCATGGGGCCTTGAGCTAGTGTGGCCAGACCTGTCTTCTCTGGAGACACAGTATTTTCTGTGTTAGTGTGGATGACTCCAGTGCAGAAATGTTGATAATGAATTTTAACTGCTACAAAAGAGCAAAACAGAACAGCGTGTGGGGCCAAACCACCTGAGGTCCATGTTTGTTGCTGAAGTCATTTTGTAGCTGCAGTCTAGGTACATTTAAAGTTTTTGTTCAGGTTTATTTTTTAAATCTTTGGGACACAGGAAGACATTGCACACACATTTGCATATGCATAAAGGGCCTTTTCTCACATGAGAACAGGTAGCTCTGTAAAAGGTGGTCATGACTACTGTAGCACAGTAACGGTCCCATACCCTCCACCATAACAAATGAAAAAAGCCCTGGCCTTTAGTAAGCCTGAGATGCTTGGCTCCCAGCCAGCCTCCAGCACTTTGAAAATAGCCAGAGTGGGCACAAGGGCACAAAGGCTTGGCTGGCTCTTGGTGGGTTTCCAGCCCTAACAGAAACATTTGCAAGTGCCATGTCTTTCGCATCTCTGTTAACAACCCAACAAATGTCTCCCTTGCATGCTGGGAGTTCACACACATGCCAGTGTTCAACATACAGAACATCATGTATGGTTGGGCCCAAAAAGAGGTTGTTTTCTACTACTGAAATGACTTGACCCAGAAAAAGAGTGCTCCAAACAGAATACTAAAGGAAAAACACACACACAAAAAAAAAAAAAAAAAAAAAAAAGTTTTCAGGTAATCACTGACTGCTGCAGTAGTATCAGGGCAGCTTTGTTGTCTGTATTGATACTGCAGCAAGCAAATAAGAGGCTTTCAGCGCTGCTGAACTGATGAGCGGCACAAGAAAGATGTTTGAACCGAACAGGTGATAAATAATGTATTAAAACGTGATTATTTGTTTCTTCCTGTCTACTGCTTAGTAGCTGTCTGCTTCCTTGTGAATGAATCTGTTTCTTAGACTATAGATTTCAATAGCAGTAAACACAAAAGCCAGCCTTACCGATGGCTGGGGAAGCTTTGTCAGGCTGGTTAATGCCATCCCGGGTCCTACAGCAAAGCCATTATCTAATCACATAAGACTTTCTAGTCTGGGAGGACAGGCCTCAAAGAGACACTTCAAAGGTGATTCCAGAGCTGGCAAGCGTAAGTCTCACAAACGAGATGATGGTTTCCCAATTACACTCAGCCCAAGCACAGAGAATGAGCAAACTCTTCCTACAAAACACAGGCAGTTTTAACCTGGTAGTGAGGTACCCTCTGATTTCATCACTCAGGAGGATAGAATCCAGAGGATCAGAGTGCAAGGACATCTTCTGCTACATAGCAAGTTTGAGGCCAGCCTGGGATGTAAGACATTCTCTGTCACGTCTCTTCTTTTCTGGCTCAGTCTGGTCTCATCTGGATCTAAGCAGGAGCTGCAGTCTGGGGAGGGTCAAACTTCACAGGTCAGGATCTGGCCTTGGACTGTTCATATATGACCTCTTTCTAGCCAGACCAATGAGCAATTCAGACTTAAGAAACAGAAAGTAGCTGTTTGGGAATATGAACCCAGGACTTTCTATATCCACTGTCCAAATGCTTTTCACCAAGGAAAATTCCTGGGCTTCTAGTTCTTCAAAGGAAAAAAGAAGTTGAAGTAACTTAAGACATTCAAGGTTCTGATGCCCCTTCCTTTTTTGCTCTCTGCCAGTATCTTTCCTCTGACATGAAAGGCACTCTTAGCCATCTTGGAACTTTCTTTGAGCCACCTGGCATGTTCCTTTCTTGAGACATTCTCCCCTCCCCCCCTCCCGCCCTCTGCTTTTGGCTTGTCCCAACTTCTGGGGACCCTTCTCTCTTCTCTTCACTTGGTGGGTAGGCTTGGCCAGGTGCTGTCTTTTACAAATCCTCTACCCACACCCAAATACACAGAGCATATATGAGGTTGCAGCCTATTTTCCAATGCCTCCTCTTCCACTGTTACCCTTGGCCTAGAAGAAACAGGCTGGCCTCAGCTTGGCTCTGTATCTGGCAACTTTGGCTGAGGATGCAGTGCTGGGCCCTCTCTGCGTCTTTTGGTGGAGCTAAGAACCCTTGCTTTTCTAGCAGCATTCCTCATTGGGAACAAAGAGATAATGTATAGAAACCAATGCTCTAAACTTGTAAACTAAGTTTAGTTTTATAAATAGTTACATAGTTTGCATTTTCTTCCAGCACATTTTGCCCCTTCAAGGTCCTTGTGAAAGGATGCAGTAAAACAAAAATTTCCAATTTTTATATATGGGAAAACAGGAACTTATAAAAGCTGAGCGACTTACTCAAGAGAGGAAACAGAAACAGAACGGCGAGAGGATCTCCAGCTTTATAAGGACTTGCCTTTTCATTAGATCGCAGGGTCTCTTTAACAGCCTTTCTGTTTTTATTCTCAGACAAATAACAATTTTAATAACAGATTCAACAGGCTCTTGGTGAGTTCCTACTTTGTATTAGAAAAAAGAAAAAGAGATTCCAAGGCCTAGCCTGGCTCCAGGGGCCTTTGGTTTATTAGTTCCTGCCTTAGAAATACAGCTACAGTAATAGTTTGTAGGGGGTAGAGGATGTACATGATAGACAGGACCCAGCTGTACCATCAAGCACCAGGGTAGGACCTGAACATGATGGTCAACTGTTCTTTGATTCGGTTTCCTCATTGGTTAAACAGGATGGGAAGCTAGGTGGTGATGCATACCTGTAATCTCAGCTACATGAAAGGCTGGACTAGGATGTTCTCAAGTTCAAGTCCAGCCTGGGCAACTTAGCAAGATCCAGTTTTAAAATAAAAATATACAAAGAGCCGAAATACAGCTCAGTGTTAGAATGCTTGACTAGTAAGTGCAGGACCCTCATTTCCATCCTTGGTATAAAATAAAATAAAACTTCACAACAAATTCCTACTGGGGATGCCCTGGCATCGTTATACTTTTAAAATACTGAAAATACTTGCATACATAAGCTCCCAATACATACTATTGTATTCACCCAACAAGCATTTGGTATGTGCCTGCAGTGTCATAGGGACTGGGCATATACAGCAGTGACCAGAATTCAAGGTGTATTAGTCAGTGTTCAGTTGCTATAACAAAGACCTGATGCAACCAGTTTATAAAGAAGAAAGGCTTATCTAAGCTCACAGCTTTGGAGACTTCCATCGATGGAGTACTGGTCCTGTTGATTTGAGCTTCTAGTAGCGCATCATGGTTGGAGCACCAGATGGAGTGAACGAACCATTCTTTTTGTGTCTTAGGAATTGAAAGAGCAAGAGGAAGGGGGCTGAGGCCCCATGATCCCCTCCAAGGACATCTGTCCAATGACCTCAAACTTCTCATTGGGCCACCTTTCAGGGTTTCTACCACCTTCCAGCAGCAGCAACTCAAGGACCAAGTTTCTGGCTTTTGGGGGGACATTAAGATCTCACCGAAGCATGGTGCTTATAATCACAAGATGGGCAGGCCAGCTACACATAAATGACTCTAAAAATGTTGAAATAATTTGAATAGCTTTTTCTTAAGAATTGTCATTGTAAGACTGGCCATGCTGGTGGGGCAGCCTTTAATCCCAACACTTGGGAGGCAGAGGCAGGAGTATCTCTGCAAGTTTGAGGCCAGCCTGGTCTACATAGAGAGTTCTAGGACAGCCAGGGCTGTCACACAGAGGAACCCGGGCCCAAAAAACAAAACCAACCAACTAAACACCTGTAATTGTATTGGTTATTGCATTTCTATTTTGCTGTATTGATGATGTGGACACTTATTAGGTCATTGATTTTGGACTTTAATATGATCTCTAGAGTACTGCACAGAAAACAACAGTTCCGAATCAGCTGGCAGTACACCCCACCTGGATTTCACATAGGAGGTGGTACAGACTCAGAGTCTGCTTTCTTTTTTATTTTATTTCTTTTTTATTTTTTAAAATATTTATTTCTTTATTATTGTGTATACAGTGCTCTATCTGCACGTATGCTTCCATGCCAGAAGAGAGCACCAGATCTCATTATAGATGGGTGTGAGCCATCATGTGGTTGCTGGGAATTGAACTCAGGACCTCTGGAAGAGCAGGCAGTGCTCCTAACCTCTGAGCCATCTCCCCAGCCCCAGAGCCTGCTTTCTTTAGGCCTTCTTCACACCGAGATTGCTGAGATCAGGTGGGACACGTGGTGAGGGAGACAGCTACTGTTGCTGTGGACACACAGCTCTAGTACAAACAACTTCTGCGACACTGTTTAAGATGGGGTGATGTCAGGTTTTAACTTAAAATGTCATGGGGCTTCTTATGGTTTTGTGGTAGCCAGGATTGAATCCATAGCCTTGCTCATCAAGGCAGAGTCCATACCATCGAGTTGTACCACCAGGTCTGTGCTTTTACATTTTAATAAGAGATTGTGTTTCCAGTAAGTTGACTCAAACTCTTTTCTTTTTTTCCCTGCTTCAACATCCCTATAGCTGAGATTACAGACATGTGCTGCCACACCTGGCTCTGACTTTTAATTAGTACCTGCCAATTTGCCTTTTTAAAATGATACTGTTGACCTGAGCCTAGTGTTGGACAAGGCTGTTCAGTAGTAGACCAAGCTCGGTCTGAGCACTGGTTGTTGGCACAAGCCTTGCTTTCTGCCATCCATGGAGCTTCCTTCCCTTTGACCTTTGTGCCCTTGCCTCAGGAAGGTTCTGTGCTTTCTCACCCCTATCTACCGTTGCTTGCCTCGGTGGCGGCGGCAGCATCTCTAACTGTCTGCATTGCTTGGAGCATCTGAGCGACAGTCCTCTCCATGCCCCACCCCCAATGCCTCAGAATCTATGTTAAGGTTGGGAAATGAAACCATTCCTTATGCCTATGACTAGAGATACACCGGAGGCTTAAAAACAGGGACTATGAATTTAAACCAGGCTAGGCAGTTTAGTGAGACCCTGCTTATAAATAAATAAATAAATAAATAAATAAATAAATAAATAAATGGAACTGGGATATAACCCAGTGGTGGATTGCTTGCCTAGCATTCCCAAAACTCTATGCTCAGTCCCTGGGGTTTTTTTTTGCTTGTTTGTTTTGGTTTTGTTGTTGTTGTTGTTGTTGTTGTTGTTGTTTGGGAGTTTTTGTTTTGTTTTGTTTTGTTTTAATCTGATTCTCTCAACTTTTACAATCTCCGACTCCTTTGACTCTTGGACTTTGCATCTTTCTGGTGATATTTGTGTTTGTTGTGTATTAATATATCTCTGAGAAGAACACTTAAATCCCTGAGGGAGTAAGTGTGGGTAGTAGAAGGGACATGCGGCCATATTCGGAGACTGCCAGGCATGTCACAGATGAAATGAGAACCCAACAGCCCCCTCTGTTCACCCCAGACATCCAGCCTCTTTGTTTTTCAAAAGATGACAGGATCAGAATAACTGGTCACCCTGTCCCAGAATATAATCAGCTGTGCAGCTGAGTTGGGCTCAGTTCTGCACTGATGATGTGTGAGAGCAGAGGATTTGGGGCCAGGCTTTGAGAGCGAGCAAGTCTTTATTCCTGTGTTCTCAGAGCCAAAGCTGTCTTAGCTTTGAGTCATAACAAGCTTTTCAGCGCTTCGGACTTTGGCCTTCGCTGAAAGGAGTCAGGGATGATGAGACTGAATTTTTTTTTTTTTTTTTTTTTTTTTTTTTTTTTTGGTGCCCATAGTTCTGATGTGCTGCCCTTAAGCAAACTCACAATAACAGCACTGCCCTCCAGTGTGGAGGTTCTGAAATCTGCACCCAGGATAGAATGGGGGGGG
>OU015753.1:32776750-32867430 GCA_907169655.1 Acomys percivali
GTGTGTGTGTGTGTGTGTGTGTGTGTGTGTGTGTGTGTGTGTGTGTGTGTGTAAGCTTTTGGACGTGGGTCCTAGATAGGGGATTAGTGGCACGGAGTGTGAGCCCTGCTTCCAGCCTAAGCTCCCTGGCACTGGCATGTGACAGGCTGTCCTGTACCCCCCACACTCTCCCAGTCTCCCCTACCCAATGGATTTCCCGGTCCAAACCATGAGCTAAAAGAAATTCTTCTTCCCTTAAATTATTCCCGTTAGATATTTAGTCACAGTGACAGAAAAGGAGCACAAAGTAACACGCAGGATTCCCGTGATCTCCCTGTGTGTGCTTGGCAAACCCAAGAATAGATTTAACACAAAAAGATGCATTTTCACAGAGTTAATTTTTTTCAGAGAAAGAGGGGGGGGCGTTATAATTTCCCAGAAGTAGGTTGGTGAAAATAACAATCTTTTTACTAAAATATCCATCTTCTTACTAAAATATCAATCATTGGACATTCATAATGGATTCTATCCCAGTTCATACCAGGGGCTTACTTTCAAGGACTTCATTTTTTTAAAACTACATGTATTTATTTCTTGTGCCAGTATGGGGCACCACAGCAGGGTGGAGGGGTCAGAGGACAACTTAGAGGAATCCATTCCTTCCTTCCTTCCACCATATGTGTCCTGGGGATCAAATTCAGGTTGTCAGTTTGGCCCTAAGTGTCCCTTTCCCTGCTAAGCCATCCCCCTGGCCCCATGGAATTGTGATTTTTAACAGAATGGCTGGTTTGAAAGGTAATTTAGTGTCCAGGAAGAACTTAAGTGGGCCAAGGTGATGGCAGCTGCTGCCTGTTACGTGTTGAACAGGCCTCAGGCTCTCTTTCCTACACAGTGGGTGGAGACTCCGAGGACAACCAGCTTTACTTTCTTTCCTGACTATAAGCAGCCATGACTCTCCTCTCTTGGTCTACCCAACAACCACGCTGGCCCACACGGGAGAATATTTTCTCTTCCATTGTCCAAGGGGTGGGCCAAGTTAGCTGCAAGGTGCCTGTTCATCTGAGGAGCTGCTAAGATGATAAGAGCAGAAGTGAAGATGGGAGCCTGCCCTCCCCTCCCCCCTCTACCCCCCCCCCACATCACCTCCACCTCCTCAGATCCATGTTCATCCTCAACACAAAGCCCTGTGTTCTTCCAGAGAAAACCAAAACCTAAATAAAGATCTATATGGTGCAGTAGCAGGCCTTCGTCAAGATTGGGTCCCTTGATTTCAGGTATATTAAATGCCTAATATGGGCTATCTATTAAAAATATTTATGGCCACATTGATTATATGTTTGATGTCAACCTTCAACTCTTAGCTATGGTGCTCTAATTTAATTAGAGCAAAGAGGAAAAGGATATGAAAGGTGATCTCTCATTTTCTGTGCTTCCTGTCACCAAGAGTCACGTCCCAATAGCCTTAGCCAGTCCTTTGCACAAAGATGAATGTTTTAACTTTGTGTGTTCTAGATGAGTCCACAGCTCCCTGGGCATATGGACAGAAGGCTAAGTACAAAGACCTGATGAGGTAGGAGTCTCCGAGGGACTACTGACACATCCCAGCTGGAGGATATGGACTGTCAAGACCTACTAATCTAATTTACAGAGGTCTTAAAGGGATGAAGGGCCCGAACACACACTCACTTGAGTTTCAGTGGAAGGGTTTTGGAACTTAAGAGTCCAGTCTGGAAGGAGCCTTGAAGTCATCCAATCTGCTGACCCACTCAGCATGCGCATCAAGGGACAGCATGCATGCAAGCGTGTGTGTGTGTGTGTGTGTGTGTGTGTGTGTGTGTGTGTGTGGTGTGTGTGTGTGTGTACCCCCCCCAGGTGCTTCCTGTGACAGGTATTAGCTCCTCCCAGGGCTCCTCATTCCTTCTCACAGAGTATTAAACTACTCTAAGCCTGTCTCCCATGGCCTCCCAGTTCCACCCCTGGGGCGCCCACAAGTAAACCCCAAGCCTTCCTTGCATTGCCGTTTGTGATAATGTTAATTGTCAACCTGACACAATCTAGAATCCCCTAGGAGATGGGCCTCTGAGCGTGCATGGGAAGAGTATTTTTTTTCCTTTCCTTTATTTCTCTAGTGTATAAGTGTATGCCCTTCATTTTATCTCAGCAACAGAAAAGAAAATAAGACAGCACTCCTGTGTCCATTTGAGCTTGCTGGTCGTGTTTTCTTCATTCCTTTTTTTTTCTCTTCAGCAAAAAAAAAATCTCAGGCCCTCCTGTAATTCAGCATGCTGGTCCCTCACCACCTAATCCCTCTGCTCAGAATCTGTCCATTTCCTTCCCCAAAACACATTCTTCCAAAGTGGATGAGATCTTCCTGTGGTATAATGACCACATATCTTATCCTAAGACTTCATGCCTCTCAAGTTATCCGGATTCTACACTGACCGCTTTTGCAGCAAATAATTTAGGAGTCCTTTGTAATCAAAATTCAATTCTAATCGGCATAATTAAAAATCGGAATCTGATAAGACATATATAAAACTGCAAGGCCAACGGTAGACCTTCATCTATGGTTGGATCCAGGGGCTCAGGTCACACCTACCTGAGGTTGTATTTATTTATATACTTGTTCAGCTTTCTAGTGCATTGGCATCAGCTCTGGGCAAGATCAACACCAGCCATGTCCGTACTCTTCAACATTCGAATTACAAGGGCATGAAATACCTGTCATTTCCTGGTGTTGCTATAGTGGAGTGCTATGACCTTTGGCCCAAATAACAAAAGCTGGCTGGGTCCAAATTCTGGACATGGCAAGTTCAAGACCAAGGTGTAAGCAAGGCTGGTTGTTTCCCAGAGCACCCTTGCAGTTTGCTGGCAGGCTTTGGTTTTCGAATCTCCACCTTCACCGGTATATGACATTCACCCTATGTGTCTGTGTCCCAATTTCCCCTTTTATTATGGTCACTGTTCACATTGGACTGGGGGGGTGTGGTCCACTCTACTGCACTGTGACCTCATTTTAACTCACCACATTAGCAACTTCCTTATTTCCAAATAAGGCCACATTCTGAACCAGTGAGGGTTGCAAGCTCAACACAGGAGTTCGGATAGGACACACTGCATCTTCTCCCACATTAGGAGGACAAGAACTTCACAGTGGCACTGGCTGGGCGTCTCATGAATTGCTGGGGTATCTTAGGACCCAATCCGTTTGATACACAGCCCCTGTCCCCAAGTAAGAAGGAAAGTTGCTGTCTAACTACTTGGGGATCTTCGAGACATCCCCGGCTCCATCTAGCTCCTGTTGGCTTTGAGCTGTGCACTCATTTCTTTTCATATCGGGAGATTAAAACAGTAGCTCCTGGTTATCAGCCCACCTATTATTGATTAAGAGCCTTCCGGAAGACCTTCCATCTCACTTTCAGCAGGGTGTGATTTGCTTTTCTTTTGACTCAGTGTAACATGTGATTAATGCTGATCTTGGGAGTCCCGGTGAGATGGAGCCGGGTGTCAGGTATGATTTGTCAGCTCGGCGGTATAGATTATTTTATGTTTCTCGAACTTTGTGGCCAAGGGAACACAGCTCTTGATTGTTAAATCCATCCACACTTTCCCCTGGGCTATGAAATGCCAGAAACATTAAATACCCCACTTAATACATAACCTCATTCTGTATGCTTGACTATTTTGTTTTTAATTTTTCTTCCCTTTCCAGGCTGCTCACATGAAATGGGATCAAAGAAAAAAATTATCCTCACTGGATTTTGTTAAAATATTAATAGGTTAGGGTTGACTGGCTAAATTGAATATCTTTGCTGATCTCCCTTGCATGTTTAACTTGTGCTTAGGAAAATATGTTTCCTAGGTGATAACCTTTTATGTACCAGCCTGACTTCATTGAAATGCACAGAGATAAAAATATGTCACGCTCAGCGGCTATGCTATTCTTGTGTGCCTCTGCGATTATTCAGATGGTAATTGACCCCCACCTGTAGACAGCTCTGATTCTGTAGTCAATCATTTCATTTGATGTTAAAATATGTGAAAGTACAATTATATAATTTACATTACAAATCACGATGAATGCCAGGGGTCTCTGAACCGCTGACAAATGCAAAGGCACCCGGGGTTGCAGGGGGGTGGGGGGACAGAACTCTGGTCAATAAATGGAGTGAATTACACCGGGTGAGGGTTCAACTCTTCTTATTTGTGTCCACAACAAGAGCTTTTGTGCGTGTGTCACGCAGAGAGTGCCTATGGCCTTTTTGCACCACAAACGGCACCGTTTCTGGATGCCTTTCTAAGGGCGGCATTCCTTTCCCAGGAAAAGACTGCGCTTCATGGTCTCTGATTAGGTAACGAAGTGAGGGTTTGTGGAGGCCATAAAGGGAGAGCAGAGCCGATAAAGAGGATGATATTGGGTCTGGAAGGCCATAGTAGCTACTTGGTGTGGAACACAATTTAGGATGAGTTATCACCTCTTCGCTTGGCCTTGCAACTTTCCAAGTCCCGGATCCCAGACATCAGACCTGAAATACATGAATATTCCTAGCAGGCAGGGTGATCTTCTGTCTGCTTTTAAATAGGTGGTCAGCACGGAGTTAACCATTTCATTTAGCATCATCTAGAACATGGGTTTGAGTCTCTGCTGTGCCATCTGGATGGTAGAATACTCCACCCTTGCACCCATAAAAGTAGCTCTGCTCTGGTTTATTCCTTTTCCGAGGAAGACACTCTCCCAGGCACAGAGGGATTACAGGGTTTGCTCACCCAAGGCCATTCAGTGAGAAGATGCCCAGTGGGGAATTACGCCTGAGTCCTCTTAGTGGCAGAGTCGCACTAGGGACCACTCTGCTTCTCTGAGCCAGCCATCAGAAGCTTAGAGACATGGGAGACAAAGAGGGTGTCTGGAACATGGCCTCAGCCTCTGCAGGGATGATGGGAGGGCAGGTGGGCTGGACTGGTGATGGGGACCATTGCTGACAATACTCCAATGGAAGGACTCACCAACCACAGGGCTCCCGAAGACGGTTGAGCATCGCTGTTTTTGAGCAGAGGCCACTGAATTTGGTCCAGCTCCAATGCTTGCTGATGAGCAAGCAGTTGGCTCTCCTAGTCATTGAAGAGGCAGGCATGTTTACTTCCTCCAGATGCAGAGTGTTTTCTGCATGGGGACCGTGCACTCTACACTCTGGCTGCTCTTCCACCCCCCCCCCCCCCCCCCCCCCCCCGGGCGCCCACCCCCCCCCCCCCCCCCCCCACAGCCACTGGGATAGCAGTCTTCAGGGCCCCTCTGGCTTTCAGAGTGAGTGGACTACTAGTTCAGGTGCATGAATAAAGTGCCACTCTCCCCAAAATGGCATCAAGGCCCCAAGGGCTGGGTTCATTTGTGAGGTGGACACTTGATCCACCTGATCCTCAAATTGTACTGGGCTCCTTGCCCCCTGGCAAACAAGCTCTGCACCGCTGCCAACCGTCATCCCAGCACAGGAACTGGCTTCTTGGCAGCATTGCCCTGGTAGTCTCCAGGAAGAGCCAGTCGTGACATCTAGCAAAGAGTCACCTTTTCTGCTGACTTCAGTTTTTCTCATTCAACGAAGTACCAGGCTGATAGAGTTGGTATATGAATGAGAGCAAATGAAATAAAAACACCTACAGCAACGCCTGATTCGGAGCAATCCTGTATGTCAGTGTTCATACCTTTTCCCTTTCTTCTGAACTGATTTTCACTTGTGTGTGTGTGTGTGTGTGTGTGTGTGTGTGTGTGTGTGTGCAAGCTAAAACATTTGTGATAAGCTTAAAATGTATATGACCATTAAATGTTGTTTTAAATTCTGTTCACAGACCCTCTCCAGGGTCTGGATTTGCACTTGGGGAATCCCCAAAGAGGGACTTCAAATCCACTGGGCTGTCCTCCACTCTCCTTTATGGATATGTTTCCAGTAGCAAGTGGCTGGGCACTTTATTTCTTTTATTTTTATTTTTGTTTTTATTTTTTTTGAGACAGGGTTTCTCTGTGTAGCCTTGACTATCCTGGACTTGCTTTGTAGACCAGGCTGGTCTTGAACTCACAGCGACCCGCCTGCCTCTGCCTCCCAAGTGCTGGCATTAAAGGCAGGCGTGTGCTGCCGCTGCCACCACCCAGCATGGCTAGGTGCTTTAGACTCTATTTAGTGCTGATAAAATGTGTTTAGGTTGGGCTTGCTTGCACAAGCCTGGAAGCCCAGCAAGGCAGGAGGCTGAGGCAGAAGGATTGCATGTTCAAATCAGCATAAGCTACAGAGTGAGTTTCAAGTCAATCTAGGCAACTCAAAGAGATTCTATCCCAATAGAAAAAGTTAAATTGCTGTATATGATACGGCACAAGAGCAGCATGTTTGAAGACCTGGGTTCAATCCCCAGCATAGGGGATTAAGCAACTAAATGTTGCTTAGTGATTTTGTCCAGAGGCAGTGTAGCTTAGTTCAATACAGATCTGGGTTCGAATCTCCAGCTCTCTGCCATGTGAATTGTGTAATGTCAATTACTCATCTTCCATCTCAGCTTTCCTGTGTGTGAAATGGAGATGATAACAGATTCTACCTCACTTGAGAAATTAGAGTAAGTAGACAGTAGCCAGTTCATGAAAGGTGTTAGCGCAGGGTGTGGCAGAGAGAGTGCTCCCTGAATGGGAGGTGATGGTTGGTTGTGGGATAAAGGGTTAGGCTCCCACTTCTCCCTTCCCTACTGAAGACAGCTCAGTGAGGAGTCAGGGATGCTGAAGGAAGTGGCTTCTCTTCCACCCCATCAGAAATCTAGCACTAGCAAATACTTGGAGAATGAACCAGATGCTCTGGCTAGAAAAAAAAAACATTTTCCCAAGCATTTTCTGGAGACTCATTTTTAAAAGGGAATTGAGACATTATCTTTAATTAAAGTGGCAATCTTCTCTCCCCCCATCCCCGCCTCTGCCCCCCCCCCCCATGAGCTTCCCATCTCTCTGCACTGAAGTGCTGCCTGATTTGTCCTCTACTTGCCTTCTCTTCCTCCATTAATTTCTGGCTCATGGAGGGCCAGTTTACTAAATTGGTTTTAATGGAAATTTAGCCAACATGAATAATAATGAAATGTAAAATTATGCCTTGGCTAATGAACAGCCAGCGGCTTTGGGGTTAATGGCTTGCTTCTGGTGTCAGCTTATTTATATTGAAATAGAATTGCAATAGGATGCCCAATCAAACCAGTTTCGGCTCTTTGATCATCACTTACCTGCAGGCTTGTTCCTTATCACAGTCATTGTATCGCCATCGCTCCCACTTTGGATCTACTTGTGAATTAATTAATTACTCAGTTAAACCTGAGTGGGTTTCTTCCCCTTAAAAAAAAAAAAAAAACAGAAACATCTTTCCTCACCTTGTTATCTACAGACTGTTCTACGAAGACAACACCAGGAGGAAGGTTGTGTGATTGCATTTCATGCTAACATGGCGTTTTTCTTCCAACAACATCCATAGGCATTGTTTCTGTCAACTTGGAATTGCGATATCAGATTACATAGATGACAAGCATTTGTTTCTCATGTTTCCAGAGGTTGAGAAATCAAGATCAAGGTGCTGGCATGTCTGGTGTCTGGTGATGTCCTGTGTTCTGGTTTGCAGGCTGGCTGTGTTCTTGTATTCTCAGGAAAGGAAGAGAGAGGGGACGAGATTGTACTAGTTATTATTTCACCACTGTGACGAAACACCCAGCACGAGGAGATTAAAGGAGGAAAAGTTCCTTTGGCTCCTACTTTCAGAAGGATTTTGGTATAGAGTGGGTAAGATAGCAGACATATCTCTGTCCATAGCAGACCAGGAAGCAGGCTGGACCCAAGGGTGGGTACAATCTTTAAGTGTCCATCCTGGTGATCAACTTCTGCCAGCCAGGCCCCATTTCTTAAAGATGCCTCAGTCAAAATAAATACTGCAAACTGGGAGCTGAGACTTCCAAACATGAGCCCGTGAGGGACATTTCAGACTCAAAGCCTCCCAGAGCACTTGTTCTCTTACAAGGGCATTCACTGATCCACTTTTGAGGGCTCTACGCCATCCCACTGCAGGGGGATGACTTCATAGTGTGCTGGGGAAGGGCTACTAGCTCATCACAAACATGGAAGTCTTCTCGGCCCTGCCCTCCAAACCTGCTGCTTCCCTACTGCTCCTGGCCAGTTCCTCAGCTTCTGGGCGGAGGATGGAGGAGGATGTGGGGAGGATGTGGCCTCTCTCCAGAAACTCAGATTCCACAGGATGTAGGGGCTCTGCTTAAAAAGAGGGTGTTAACTCATTTGGAAAGCTCTTCCCAAGCCTATGGTGCCTCTTTGGGAGTTTCTACTGAAAATACCTGGGGGATTCTATGGGTTCTCCTTTGACAGATAAGTTCTCTAAGTAAAAAATTTTAAACTCAGCCGGGCGTGGTGGCGCACACCTTTAATCCCAGCACTCGGGAGGCAGAGGCAGGCGGATCGCTGTGAGTTCGAGGCCAGCCTGGTCTACAAAGTGAGTCCAGGACGGCCAAGGCTACACAGAAAGACCCTGTCTCGAAAAACAAAACAAAAAAAAAAATTTTTTTTAAACTCATATTATTTATTTGTGTGTGTGTGTGTGTGTGTGTGTGTGTGTGTGTGTGTGTGTGTAAACAATGTTTGGGAGAGCTGGCTTTCTCCTTTCACCCTGTCGGACTCAGGGATCCAATTCAGGTGATAAGGCTTGGTGGCCCTCTAAAGGGGGAGAGTCTCATTCTCTCTCTCTCTCTCTCTCTCTCTCTCTCTCTCTCTCTCTCCCTCCTTCCCTCTCTCCCTCCCTCCCTCCCTCCCTCCCTCCCTCTCTCTCTCCCTCTCTCCCTCCCTCCCTCTCAAAATGAAAGTGGGTGGAGGAATGTTGCACTTCTTCAAACTTGTTTATGGATGATATTTAAGCTTCCCACCTTGGCCACCTGAGAATTACCTAGGCAATGGTTCCTTGGCTCTGACTCTTAAGAATAGAAATAGTGAAGAAAAACAAAGAAAAAAAAGAGGTGGGGAATTTGAACTAAATAAGCATGTAGAACTTCCTTGCAACAAAGGATCTTAACAACAGGATGTAAAAGGGAGAGAATATATGTGTAGCGTGTCTGAGATGAGAAGTTAATAGGCAGCATATATGAAGAGTCTCTAAAACTCAACAATGAAAAAGCCAACAATGGGACTCAAAATGAGAAAAAGATCTGAACAGACATTTCTCTTCAAAAGATGAGCCAGTAGTCAAAGGGCATACTACTGAATTTTGCATTCCATTTGTTTGTGTTCTCAGGGTTACTGTAACCAGAAAGGAATTCTACACTCAAGGAAGAGGGATGGGCCATAGCTCAGAGGCAGTACCCCTAGGGAGTGGGTGTAGGCTTCTCTAAGCTCCCCACAATAGGGAAGGCAAGTGTCAGACACAGGTGAAGAAAGTATTTCCTCATTCAGGCCCGCCAAGGCTGACTGCCTTCAGAGGGATTCAGATCAGGCCCTGGGCGTCAGCCTGACCCCCACATGCTCTTGGAACATTCACTTTCCCTCTCTGGATTTCATTAACAAGGTCAGCTGGTGACCCGCCCACCCCCATCAGTGGCACAGTAATCCCATTAATTCCAACAGTCCTACCTCAATAGATTAAATGGCAAAAGCCACAGAAAGAATTCAGCACAGCAAAACCACTTAGAGAATGACTGCTGTATCCATCAGCTCAGCTGATCCACAGTGACGTGGGCCAGACAGGGCATCTGGGTACCGGGGTTATACGGAACATGTCCTTCTAGTGACCTTGGAAGGGTTGGGGGGAAACTGGCCAGGAAAGATTAAAAGGATCCTGACAACAGTTACTTCTATTAGGCTCTTAGTCTTTGCTGCTGTGGTTTAGAAAGATCATCGTACCGGGAAAGAAACACTACCTTATTTTTCTGTTTTTAAGGATCTAATTCCTAAAATCCCTGAGGGTGAAGTTAGCATGAACCATCCTGGAATAGGTCCCCTTCAGCTGTTACTCATCCTGCCATGTGTCATCCAGGCCTGTCCTCTAAGGTGCAAGGAGTCTGCAAACGGCTGCGTTATCAGAGCATGAAGTGTCACACCTGTGACATCCAGCGTGCGTTCCTGCTCTATATGGGGACACTGAGACTGGAAACGGGATTTCCAGAGCAGAAGGGAATTGGGTTGCAATGGTTTATCGTCTCTCATCTATGTTCTCCCACACAACACTGAGCACCTCTCCTTACCTTTCTTGAACTGTTGTGGGCGTCTCCGAAGGGTAAAATGCCCTTCAGCAGGGACATATACAGCTCCGCGGTAAACTAGCCTGAGCAGAGTTAAAAGAGGGGCTGGCCGGCCTTCAGGTGACTCTGTGTAGGCTGCACCTACCTTCCCCTACAATGTTCTGCCTCAGATTACAGCTGCGCCTAACCCTGTTCTCAGGACCCAGTAGCCCACTTAGTATATGCGTATAAATTTCCTGGACACTTCAGCCCACCTCCTCAAAGGGCAGATGTCTGGAGCCCTTGGAAATGCTAATGCAGCAGATAGCACGGGGGAAACTGAGTCTGCCTACCTCATGGTACCCAGGCTCCTTTCCTTCCTCTTCACAAAGTGGATATGAGAATACTGAATCTTAAAATCAAGAATTACATGTTTTTAATTGTGGAAAATAAGTTTTAGAATTTGTCTACTGTTAAAAAAAGAAAAAGAAAAAGAAAAAGAAAAAGAAAAAGAAAAAGAAAAGAAATAATGCGCCCTTGCTTTAAAAGCTTCAGGTAAGTATAGGGTTGGGGTGCGGGGAGGGGGGACCATAAAAGGTCAGCCATTCCTGTGCCATTCTGACCTTGACAGAGGAGTCCTTTCTCATCTTACCTTCAGGAGAAAGCATTGTCACTTTCCTTTGGCAACAGCCTCGATGTCACCCTGTGAAAACATTCTCATGCCGGCTCAGGAAGGAGTAGCGGTGTGTCTGCGAACAAAACTCTTCTAAAGTTAGGAATGAAAAACACCATCTAAATATGTCACCCACGACGAGCCTTCGATTTTTAGATCCCTTGTCGGACAGCCCGAGAGTCAGATATCTTAGAATACGGAGCTCGGCTGAAATGAGACCGCAGATAGAAAAGCAATTAATGTCCATCTATTTTTTATTTATTGGCGTCTCACAATGCAATTACTTAAGAGGACTTCAGAAGGAACCCCAAGAATCATTTTCAACCAGCAGAATGAAAATGTCGCCTTTTGTGAGCTGACAAATGTGTGGAAACAACTCCTTTATATGTCTTTGTGTACCACTGTTCATTAAGGGCTAATTGCTGCGGTCTCTGAATGAAATACGGCGCACTGCTCCACCTCGGTGCCAGTTTGTTCAAAATCCGCAAAGCTTTATTATTAACGCTATTTAATTATGAGAATGTCAGCCACGGAGAATTCCAAACCCACACTCTCCCTTCATCATTAGTAACAGGGCAAAAATGAAACACTTTCAACAATGAAGGGTTCATATTTCAGGCTTATACAGTAGCTGCTAAAAGGCTATACTCAGAAAATCAATTTTATTAAAGTCCTCCAACCACTAAAGGGACCTGAATGCAACCAAGCAATTTTAAAAACATGTCCAGGAGCCGCCACTTCCTGATTCATGTTTTAGTGGGGTTATATTTGAGTATTTTCAATATTGTCTCCTTACAGTGGGGTCAAAAGTGATTTAGGAAGGGGGCCAGGAAAGGAAAGGCAACATGTCCTTAAGATCTTTCCCCGTCTCAATTTCCAGCTGGTATGGGGCTCTGTGGAGCAGGCCATACACAAAAGAAGTCAGTGACATCATGAAGAGTACACAGAGGTGAAGTAAAGGGGTATTGTTTGCCCTTCGTTTTGTTCTCTCTTATTTTTCATCTTAAATTTTCCTATGAAATAATAATCTCTTAAAAGTAATAAAACAAATATAAATACGGGGCGACATATTAATAACAGAATTTAGAGCAAACTCATTAAAAACAATATTTTAAATTCTTTAAAATAACAGCTAAGAGTGGCTTCAAGCCACAGGTTTGCCAGGTATAGCTCCTAAGGGCCGCCTGAGATATTCCAGTCTTTCCAAATTCTGCTAAGCCTTCCTGAGTCATGCTTGGTCAACTCCCTCACCCGGCATCCATTGACTGCTTTACTTACGGTTGTCTATACTGCCGACTGTTGGATTCGAACTTACCTGTTGGTGTTTCATGAGTGTTTTCACATCCAAAGGGGTTGAAATGTTTGGAGATTGGAGACCCCCCCAATCCATCTCCTAGATTTATGAAGTAGCCCCACTTTTACTTTGAACTTTACATATTTGACCTTCACCACTACTGAACCTGGTGCCTAATGGTGTCTCATCTTGCAGACATTTCCTGCAAACTGTTTGGCAGGATATAGCTTACGCCACCAATGTGTCCCAAGGGTGTTTGATCACAGCAGGTGCTCAGCCTACGTCATTATTAGTGCTTGATAATCCACTGAGCACTTCTTGATGGCTGGATGGGCTGGCCTAGCCCCATTCTCCATAATAGGTCCACAGTATAATCTCTGTGTTTTAGCAGCATCATGTAGGACTAGTGGAAGGTCACATGAGCACTAAGTATAGGCTCCCCAGTCAAGCAGCCAAGGGTCTAGATCCTGTTGTTGTTTGTTCTGACTTGTTCCATCTTCCCAAAGTAGATGATCTGTGAGTGTAGAGCAGAAATTGGCTTCAGGCATTTAGTTCCTCACCTGGGTGAGATTTATCGGGAAGAGCCTGGACCTTCCAGCATGCAGTTTGAGTAGGAATTTTTCTCTGTCCCTGTGTGCCCTTGGGCCTTGACTCTTTATATTCCAGGTCTCCTGCAAAAGCCACAAGTGCTGGTGACAGCCAGGGCATCTCTCCAGCCCCATCTTTTTGGTTTTACTCTCCTGTCTTTGATTGGACTGAGATTTATTTGGGCGTAGGAAGGGAGAATGAATCTTTCCCTGTATCTTCTAAGTGTTAGTCAATTCCCACACCCATGGTTTCGTTAAATCATTATTAATTTCCTGGCCCATTGGAAACACCTCATTCAAACAAATGAATATGTAAATTTGACTTTCTCTTCAAACTTTCTTTTCATCTGTGGATGCCTGCCTGTGTGCGTTTCAATCCCATAATAGCTGTTGCTGGCTGGTTAAAATAAATCAATACCTAAGGAAGGGCTGGACATTAATAATACTCCAGATGGAGAACTTTGGATGTGAGGTCAAAGTCGACATGGACCTATTACTATTAGGTAGGTGGCATCTAGGCAGCGGCTCATCAGAGCAGCACAGTGGTCTATCACCACTCTGATTGAATAGCTTGCCAATGAGTCATTTGACTTTTATTCCAAATGCCTGGTGGAAAGTTTTGACAACCATCACTGGGACATTTGTGAAGGACAAGGGACAAACAAGTTGTTTAGGTGAAGGTTCCATTTTTTACAGAACCCAAAGCAGGAAGGCTCCAATTTTATTTTTACCCTTCAAGACATTTATAGATTGTTCAACATGCAAATCTGACAAAGAGGACAGCACTTCTCTATGCATGAGAGAGAATGCACATAGGCAACATCAGTGAAAAATCCTTTGTTTTAGGTCTAGTACTCAGTGTTGGACATACCTGTCCCATAGTGGGTATACAATGGGCCACTGAATCCTCCGGGAATTTGGAGACAGAATAAGTAATACTGCATGGAAAGTAGATTTTGCTTTCTTTGCTTCCTCCCCTCCTTCTGTCTGTCTGTCTGCTCTTCCTGCTTTAGCCCCTGAGGACTTGGGTTATGGGTAGGCACCACCACGCCAGTACCATTTGTCTATTTTCAGAGTGACTTTGTGTGTGTGTGTGTGTGTGTGTGTGTGTGTGTGTGTGTAAGAAATGATAATTCCTGCTCATCATTTGTGGCTATGAAGGTTAGTGAGATAACGCAGGTGAAAACACTATTTTCTAGCCTCTTGACAGTGAAGTAAGAGTTATGAGTGCCATATTTGAACCAGTGTTTCTTTCACAGATGAATTATTGAAAATAAGATTTTTCATTCTTTTTCCCTTCTGGTACTGGGTATTGGACCCAGGGTCTTGTGCATGTCAGGCAAGAGCTCAACCATTGAGCCACACCTCCAGCCTAGATATTTATTTCTTTATTGATCCAGACAAAAGTCAGGTTGTTCAATAGTCTTTAAAATTCTGAGTGAGAGATCAAGATGCCTCCAAATACTTACAGTGAGGAGTCAGGTCATTCTTAGAAGTTACATGGCTCATTTTATTTATGTGGGAGGAAATGTTCCAATAAAAAAGAGAGTGTTCCATGACTTGTAGCGATGAACATTTGAAAGTAAACATATGTGTACAAAAGGTTATACTGCGTGATACACTATAGCTTCTGTGACAAGATTTTTTGTCTGTCTGTTGTTTTATTTTATTAAGGGGAGGAGAGGGATTTTGGTGCATGACATGTAAATCATAGACATTCAATAAAAGTTAAAAAAAGAAAACAAAAGGGAGTGTTGAGGATGCCCCAGTTTATGGGAACATCTTCCCAACAGTTTAGAAAATATTTGTCACGCATGATAAATTCTCAGGTGTTGGCGTGTGGGAATGCACATTCTGGTAAGAGCCAGTTCTTGCATCCTGATGGATGCTTCTATGCCACACAAAAGTTTGGCATTATAGACGTTCAAAGTAAACTCCTGACAATGATCATTTCTCATTTTCTTCACTGCTGGTTCTTTATTCTCCTTTGAACTTAGTCCATTCGGGTGCATTTACATTGAGAAAGCTCTCATCAAGGTCACTGATGGCCTCCGTGTTGTTAAGTCTCAATGCCAAGTCTCAGATGTCACATGACTCAGCCTCGCAAGAGTGTTGACAATCCAGTTTTCCTCAGCTTCTAAGACATCACACTCCAGAGTGTCTCCAACTCCGTGGAAACCATTTCCTAGTTAGAGGCTTCCAGATCTCCCCAGCATTGACTGTGGGAACATCCTGGTACTTACCTCTCCCCTCTATGGCCATCTTCTTTCTTGTCATGCCACCTTTGATTGCCTTCCTCCTTCTCCAGCCTCAGGGCTCTCAATATCTTCTTTTTAAAAAAAAAGGATTTATTTATTATGTATACTTGCGCATTAGATCACTTTATAGATGATTGCAAGCCATGTAGTGGCCGGGAATTGAACTCAGGACCTCTGGAAAAGTAGTCAGTGCTCTTAACAGCTGAGCCATCTCTCCAGCCCCTTTCAGTATCTTCTTAAAAACCCACCTTGAGCTCAGACTTCTCTCTTGCACTTGGGGCTGGTCTATCCAACTGTCTACTTAATATCTGCATTCTGATGTCTAAAAGGCACCTTAAACTTTGTGTATCTAAACCAGAATTCCTGCCAATCTAGTCTGAGCCAACAGGATCTTGCTGTCATGAGTAACCCTTAGCCTTTGCAGTATCTCTATGTTATTGGTGTCTCACCTCCACCTTCCTTCCCACTCTTGTCACAATCTCTTGCGGAAAAACCAAAATAGTCCTGACAAAAACCTGACTTTGACCACCACACCATTCCCTCTGAGCAAAAATGCTTCAGTGGCTTCAGCTCAGAGGGAACCAAACCTTCACAATGGTCCCTAAGAACGGGGCCTTCCTCGCCTTCTCAGATCCCCCTCGACTTCCTTCTCCAGTAAGCACATCGCTCTTGTTAAACTTGCCTTTTGTCACTCCCGTCTCAAGACGTTACCCTTACTGTTCTCTCTGCATATACAGTTCTTCTGTCAGATTCCCAGAGATTTATGCCTTTACTTCCTTGGAGTACTCTGCTGAAATTCCACACCAAACGTCGGGCCATCCTTGACTAGCCTTTACAAAGCATCCCGGACTTCATTCTCCGTCCTGTTTCATTTTTCTCTTTTGAGTCCACCATTCCCTGTTTTATACTACTCACTTATGTGGCCACATGGTGGGTGTTTATAGATGTTTCTTGAATAAGTGTATGAAGGACTAAGGCCGGCGAATAGACTCCTAGGGGAGTAGAGCAGGGCCCAGTAGCCTTCTTCGCTCTGGGAGTAGGGGCTCTGGCCCTGCTGCTTGAGGTTGTGTTGCTTCCTCCAGCTTCTGCTTACTGTTGAGGTCCAGATCCTGGGATGGGCCTGGCAGCTTTGGCTAGATAGGCAGTGGCCCTACATCCCACCCCGGCTCCAGAAGGGCAGGAGGGGAAAAGAGGAGCATGCTGTTGGCACTCAGGCATTTGGACAAGAGTCCTGGGAGGGGAACAGAACTGCTTTACAGGAGAGGCCCAAAGACACAAGCTTGCCATCCCTAACCACCAAGGTTGAGTTGTCAGCAGTTCTGGGCAGATTTATCCAGGCTGATTTCCTTGGGGGAAGTGGTAATGAGTGTCAGCAATTACTCTTCAATTGGAGGCAACCGGTTACTCAGGTGTCTGCTCTCACGGTTGTGGAAGGTAACAGGGCCAGAACCAGGCTCCTCTCTTCAGGAGCCCTACGTCATAAACGGGGTGGGTATGAGCTCCTCCACCCCCATCCCCCCTACCCCCAAACTGTCTGTGGGGACCTGTGTTGAGACACAAGAACACCTTTGAGCTGGAGCTCGGGAAAGAACCAAGCCACGCAGGGCTGGTTTTAGGCTTTTAGCTGAGCTAGGGATCATGGGGGAAAATTCCCTGCATTTGTGGAATCATAAATTTTTTAAGGTCTCCTGGCTCCACTTTTAAATTTAGTGTCTGAATAAAATGTTGGCTCAAGCTCCATATTCGATTATTAAAAATCATACTCAGGCCTGGGAGACGGGCATTTACACATCTGCCTGCTCATTGCAGACAAATGCATCGAACGCAGCTCTCAGTGCCACAGAGCCGGACAAGGCCTCTGGGATCTCACAGGCCCAGTCTGTCAAGGAAGGGCCTGGACTTTGCTTATACTCCCACATGCTTTGTCAAAAACATCTGTTAATATGGGAGACTATACTTTGCCAAATTCATTTTGTTTGTTTGTTTCCTTGATTTGTAGGGATTGATGAACACATTTCTGCAGTGTGTGTGTGTGTGTGTGTGTGTGTGTGTGTGTCGGGGTGGTAGTGCATGTATGTGCATGCCTGTGTGATCGATAAACACAAGGCCTGAAAGGACACAGATTAAACTGGCCATAACAATGGTCATCTCTGAAGAGGGTCCTTCATCTGGATTTTTTTTTCTAGAAATGCATAGTCATGTGTTTATTGCATTTTTATTTTAAAATTACATTTATTTATTTAGTGTGTGTGTGTGTATGTGTGTGTGTGTGTGTGTGTGTGTGTGTGTGTGTGTGTGTGTGCATTTGTATGCACTTGCCTACATGTGGAGATCAGAGATCAACTTGCTAAAGTTGGTGCCATAGTTGGTTTTTTGTTTTTTGTTTTTTGGTTTGTTTGTTTGTTTGTGTCAACTTGATACAAACTTTACTCATCTTGGAAGAAGGAGCCTCAGCTGAGAAAATACTTCCACCAGCTTGTCTTGTTAGTAAGTCTATGAGACATTTTCTTGATTAATGATTGATGTAGGAATACCCAGGCTACTGTGGCCTGTGTCACTCCCAGAGAAATGGTTCCGGTTTGTAGAAAAGCAGGGTAAGCAAGCCATGAGGAACAATCCAGTAAGTAGCCTTTCTCCCTGGCTTGTGCTTCAGTTCCAGCCTCCCGGTTCCTGCCTGGAGTTCCTTCAGTGATGGATTGTGACATGGAAATGTCAGCAAAATAAACTCTTTTCTCCCAAGTGGCTTTCGGTCGAGATGTTTAGCACAAGAATAGAGAGCAAATTAGGACATTAGGTAGGTTCTCTTTTTCTACTATGTGGACTCCAGGGAGGGGGGCAGGTAAGGGTGTTGGGCTTGGCAGCAAATGCCCTTCCTCATGGAGCATCTTACCAATTGTAAAGTTATTTTGAAACCAGCACACCAGGAGTCAAAGAAAAGGCAAAGGTGAAAATGAAAACAAATCTTACTTCCCCCACTGCAGAAATACTCTGTGAAATGTGGACATTCTACATTAGGAAATATCCAGTGATGACCAGGTCCATCTGCGAGGCATCCCCAGGAGTCTCACCAGGACATTGCCTTTACAGACAGAGTAATAGCTTTGGATTTGTGGAAAAAAAAAAAGATGATATATTCTTTCCTCTAAATAAAAGTCAACCAGAAGATACTCTGGGAATCAAAAGGCTCCACAGTGTCCATTTGGGCCACTCTGGGAACATTCAAGAGCATCTGTGTGTCTTATTGTTGGTGGGTTATGGATCCCAAGAGTCATTGGCATGATGACTATTCGCCCAAATGAGGAGAGATTGAAGAGGGGATGCTGGGATAAGAAAGACGCCTCTATTTTCTGTCTTATAAAGGAAGTTTAATAAAAAAAACCAAAAAAAAACAAAAAACCAGCTTCCTCCCAATGGCTCTATTAGACCTAAAAAAAAAAAAAAATAAAAAATAAAAAATAAAAAATAGTCCCATGAAACACCTGTGATTCAGGTATTGCTGACATAGCAGAATAATAGAGTTTTTTAAAAGCCTAGAAACAGCTAATCTGTGGTTTGGAAACTTTCCCCATGAACTTTAACTGGATTTTAAACAACATCAACGGAACCCAGGGTGTGCAAGCGCACACACATACACACTTTACAGGCATCAACATAGAAAAAACAATACTGTTAACTAAATAAGCTATTCTTATATAAAAAATTCTCAAGTATTTTAACATCTATCAATTTTTTGTTAATGTGCAAATTAATAGGCTTCTTTATCACGTTTTCATAAATAGATAGCATTATATCTTGTTCATATTCCCTCAACATGTAAGATATGGCAATGGAATAATTAATTTTAGTATCTAATGCTTTTTAAATTTTTATTTTTTTATAGTTATGTGTAAATGTGTATCTGTGCATAAGCATGAATACACTAATAACACCCATGAAGGCAAATGTGTTAGATGCCCTAGAGATGGCATTATAGGTGGTTGTAAACTACCCAGTATGGGTGCTGAGTATAGAACTTGTGTCCTCAGCAAAAGCACAACACATTATTTTTAAAAAATATATATATATTATTAATTTATTCATATTACATCTCAATTGTTACCCCATCCCTTGTATCCTCCCATTCCTCCCTCCCTCCCATTTTCCCCTTATTCCCCTCCCCTATGACTGTGACTAAGGGGGACCTCCTCCCCCTGTATATGCTCCTAGGGTATCAAGTCTCTTCTTGGTAGTCTGCTATCCTTTCTCTGAGTGCCACCAGGTCTCCCTATCCAGGGGACGTGGTCAAATATGGGGCACCAGAGTTCGTGTGAAAGTCAGACCCCACTCTCCACTCAGCTGTGAAGAACATCCTGTCCATTGGCTAGATCTGGGTAGGGGTTCGAAGTTTACTGCATGTGTTGTCCTTGGCTGGTGCCATAGTTTGCTCAGGACCCCTGGGCCCAGATCTGCCCATTATAATGTTCTTCTTGTAGGTTTCTAGGACCCTCTGGATCTTTCTGTTTCCCCATTCTCCCATGCTTCTCTCACCTAGCGTCCTAATAGGATGTCCTCCCCTCTGACCCACTTTTCTGGTGAGTCTTCACTCACTTTCATGGGACATGCCCCTTGGGCTAGTGTCCAGATATAAGTGAGTGTATACCATTTGACTCTTTCTGCTTCTCAGTTAACTCACTCATTATAATCATTTCTAGTTCAATCCATTTGCCCACAAATTTCGGGAATTCCTTGTTTTTAATAGCTGAGTAGTATTCCATAGTATAAATATACCACAGTTTCTTTATCCATTCTTCTACTGAGTGACACTTAGGCTGTTTCCATGTTCTGGCTATTATGAATAAGGCTGCTATGAACATGGTTGAGCAAATCTTCTTGTTGTGTGCTGGAGCATATTCTGGTATATTCCAAGGAGTGGAATAACTGGGTCTTGAGGAAGCCCTATTCCCAATTTTCTGAGATAGCACCAGATAGATTTCCAAAGTGGCTGTACTAGTTTGCATTCCCACTAGCAATGAAGGAGTGTTCCTCTCTCTCCACATCCTCGCCAGCAGCATAACATACTCTTAACTGCTGAGCGTCTCTCCAGCCCCTGTCACTTTCAAAATTACGACCCAGATAAGAATGTATGGCACAATGTTGATTTTTAATATTGGCTAAAACATCATCAAAATGTAAAGAAATATAACAAGAATGTTTTTGTTCAGAACTCAAAACAGTAGGAGACTCAGTGTCCACTTTAAGAGTGAATGGGGGTTCCAGGTGAAGACCAGGAAGAGAGAGACCAGAGAACAGAAGCAAAGCTTCTGTGTTAGAACTTTGCACCAGGCCCAGTGGAGCCTTCTGATGCTCTTGTGGGAACTCCATGGAGTCACAGAGGACATCATCTGCTTCCTATTTTACTTGGCCCCAGGTACTGAGCCTGTAGCAGCTAAGTTGCCTCTGAGGAACTCCCAGGACTCACGTAGGTGGTGGGTAAGAAGAGAAGCAGGCACAGGAAATGTGGTAGCAGGAGCCACATTCTGATGACAGTTTCACTGCTTTAAGCGTTGAAGGTGTGATTTAAAATCATCTCCATAGCAACTTGACCCTCATAAATGTGATTCCTGTGCTGGAAAGCCTGGGCCACAAATGAGAAACACTTGGTTCAAACTCTTACATCTTCATTCTGAAGATGGAGTCATCTTAACTCAGGGCCACCAGGAATGGAAAGGGCTTCTGGTTAATTTTTCCCCATGACATCATGGGGGACAGTTTTTTTTTTTCCTTTAATTCTTCTATGGCCAGCAGCTCATTCTCTCTTCAGTGCTTGGAGTGGGTAGCTTTTCTTCAGACTGTGTTCAAGTCTACTCCCAAAGTTCCTTCATCCAAGGGGCCTGAGCTGTGGCATTTCCATGGTGACAGACCACCCCGTATGCCTGTAGTCAACCTTGGTGTGTGTTCAACTGCTCCGCTTGTGCTTGTTTCCAAGTTTCTTCCTATGGGCTGGTTGGGCTTTGCATTTGAACCCTTGTCTGCTTTGGGATGAGTGGGAGAGCTACAGTTTGATTATTCAAGGACAAGATTCCTTTTTGGGGATACAGGAAAAGAGGCCCTTGATTGGCTCATCAGGCCTGGCTTCATCCGTGGGCTCAATAATGTCCTCAGGATTCAGTCTCATTATTTTCATCTCTCCCATCTTTGTTGCCTCCGAGACTGGCAACATGGCCACCAGCCTCTTCACACCTCCAGTGTGTCCCCTTCACCTAGGGGAAAACAGGGCTTTTGTTACTGATGGTTTGGGATTTTCGGGGATGCGGGGGTGATGGTGGCGGGGGTCAGCCCTGATGAATAAACTTGACCTGAATCACAAGCCTATGTCTGCATGGAGAGCCGAGGACGTGAGGTAATAGTGCTCTGGCAATATCCGGGATGAGTCAAAGATGCACCAGATGGTGGTGCTGGAGTCAGCTTCGCCCAAAGTAGGCAAGGGCTTACAAACCAAACTGGAAATAAAGGCGAGAAGGAAGGGGAGCAGAAGCTGGCAGAGTCCAGGGGTGAACCGAACACGTGAGTGTCCTTTTTGTGGCTCAGATCAGGCAATTAACAGATTCTTGGGGAGGTTAAGGGAGAGTTTGATAGACCTCTGACGGCTCAGGAGACTCCTTCAGGAGTGCGGCTAGCTCACAGAGCCAGCTTCCCCCTTGGGCTTTGGTAAAAGCTTTTTCTTAGAGCCTCTCTGCTTTAGCACAACCATTCACAGCTTCTAGCTTGTTGTCACATTGTTCAGAAGGAAGTTTGATTTTTACACCTAAATTAGGTTGCTTAAAACAAAAACAGACACACATATACAAACAAAAACAACAACAACAAACCCAAAACAACAACAACAACAACACAACAACAACAAAAATAACAACTAAATCCCAAACCACAGTTATCTTCCCTCCCTCCCTCCCTCCCTTTCTTCTCCCCTGCTTCATTCAGAGACAGTATTCCTGCCCTGGACCACCGAGGCAGATAGATCTCTGTGAATGCCAGGACAGACAGGGCTATGTGGAGATACTCTGTCTCAAAACAAAATAAGCAAACAAAAAAGAGTTATAAAAAGACTGGAGACATGGATCAGCTGTTGAAAGTTAGGGTAAGAACCAAAACCATAAAAGACCTATGAAGTCATATTTTGGAAGAATTTTATATGAGAAATGTTTAAGATATATGCCTGAAGTTAACAGGCAGAATATAAAATAGCACATATGTGTGTATATATACATATTTCTATGCATATATATATTATATATATATATATGCACACACACATGTTGCCTTAGAGGAAGAAAGATGGGAAAGATTATCTCTAAACTCTTAATTATGATTATTTATAGATTTGGAGAGTAGATGATTTTTGTATATGTATGTTTTACATTCTTAATCATTAAAAAAAAATGATGATGCTAGCCAGGGATGGTGGTGTATGCGCCTGTGTTCCCAGTACTCAGGAAGCTGAGATGGGGGATCTAAGTTTGAGACCAGCTTACAACAACAACAACAATAACAACAACAACAACGCTGCTACTCGTTGAGGGTTGGTCACATATCAGGCATTGTGATAAGCTCTTCACTTAGATAAATCCATCAGAGGCCCCTGGGAGACAGACTTAATGGTAGACCTACCTTAGAGAGGAAATGGAAAAGATGTGCACACTCACTCTGCAGCCTTTCCTCTAGGCCACCTGGTGACAACAAGATGCCAGAGCTCCCTGCAGCAAGGTGCAGAGCAGGCTCCAGAAAAAGAGTGGGAGATTTCTCTTTCCTGGGCAGCCATCCTCTGTGACTTCAAGCTCACTGGCTGTGGGTTCTGAGCCCATGTCCCCCCCCCCCTTTTTCCTCTTTGCCTTAAAAAGCAGAGGCAGGGCACTGCAGAGCATTCCTCTTCTGCTTGCCTGTGCAACCTTCAACAAGTCACTTAGTGTTTCTGGGCCTCAGTTTCCAGCTATCCTGCGGTTTTATGATTCAGCTCATGAAAGGTATTTAAAAAAGTTGTTGAGGAATACAGCTCAGAGTGGGGTGGGTCCTCCCAAAGCAGATTAAGTCCCTACTGCACTTCTAAAGAGCCGGAGGCTAGATACCCGCCTATGATCCAGTGCCCTGGATTTGAGTTTAAGGCCACCCTGGGCTACACTGCGAGACTCTGTGACAAGCAAATATATTCTACGAAAACCCCCGGATGCCTGGGGAAATGGCTCATCTGCTAAGAGCACTTGCTACTCTTACAGAGCACCGGGGTTCAATTTCCAGCATCAACATCAAATGGATGGCTTGCCTAATTTAAATTCCAGAGGATATGATATTCCCTGGCCTCCCCCCAGTGCCGGTGGGAACCCAACTCTTACACATACACATATACACATGAGAAAATATAAATGGATAAACCTTTAGCACAAAAACCACCAAACAAATAAACGAAAACTTCACAACCCATGGAGCCTTGTTATGCACAGTTCCAACTCACTCAGCCACTCATAACCAGCTTTGCAGGCCCATTTCACCTATGTGCTCTTAACCCCCTGCAAGGGGTCTGCTGGCCAGAGAATAGAATCTGTGTGGAAGGAAGCAGAAACCCCAAAACCGATTAAAATATTGCAGCATCCCTCCTTCTGAGCTCATCTGGAGGAAGAGTGTGAGAAGCAACCCTCAGCTGGCAAGCTTCCAGAAAGTGGAAGGGCCTGAGCTCAGCAGGCAGCAGTTCCTGTCCCCAGCCCCATCCTGCCTGTTGCTCACTCCCATGCACACTGGTAAAGCACATATTATTGGTGCATATTATAAGATTGTGCAGGAAGAGAAAAGTCTAGGAAGAAGAACCCTCGAGAATCCATACATAGTCCCATGCAGGGGTTCTTTAAGCTCCATGCTCAAGCCCTCTCAAGAGTGACTTTGGCAAGTGACGGATTCAACCCTGAGATCTTCCCAGAAGAGGAAGTCATAAGCTAGAATCCGGACATGAAATACCTCACTTGGGCCTCCCGGGCTGTGGCCTGCTTGCTGTGTTCACCATCCAGCCACACACTCTTCTCCAGGATGACCTCATTGGTGCAGGCGCTCAGTTTCAGCCACTATCTTTGTCCAAGACTTTCCCCCACCACGTTGCTCACAGTCCCTGCCTTCCTTTCTTTGTCCCTTCTCCGCTGCCCTATTTCTGGTGCTTAATTACAGTCCTGCTAGGCAGACAATGACTAGGCCATCCTTCTCAAAGGATGATTGTGTCTGCTTGCTCTTTTGTCCAGAGCAGAAAGACAGCAAGCCCATCCGATCATCAAAAGGAGCGCTGTGTTAGTTGGCAACCATTTCAGGAGGCGCTGAGTGATGCTGGCTGTCACCACGCTTATGGGCTCACCCAAGTACCCAGGGCAGCTTCCGATCGGCCTGCTCCCTAAAGGATACCCTATTAGATTTATTACACTTTTTTAGACCTGAGTGCTTTACTTAAAATAAAGCAAAACTCATTTCAGCATGCACTTGAATAGTGTGTGTGTGTGTGTGTGTGTGTGTGTGTATGTGTGTGTGTGTGTGTGTGTGCACGTGCATGCACCTGTGTTTTAATGACAGGAAAGGAGAGCTTTGCCCAGCAGGAGCAAATTTAGGCCCTCAACAATCTTGCTAGAAACTATGCTTCTGCGTTCATTGAGGTGCAGCTCAGCAAACAGCCCCGCCGTCACCATTGGCAGCACACACACACACACACACACACACACACACACACACACACACACACACAAGCTGAAACTTTTCAAGGCCCTCCAAATTCCACAAGACTTGGGGTGCCTAGTTGGGGCAGGAAGCCATCAGCCCCCGGAGGACAGAAAGAATACCAAGAACTGAAAATGAACAATAATGTTATATATAAAACTAGAGAAATTATATTTTCTAAAAGCCCCCAAATTATAGTTAGTGTGGAACACGAGTGTATTTTGATATACATGATGTTGCCCGGGGGCAGCAGAGAGGTGGCCTAGCAAGCTGGCGTAGGGGTGTGTGTGTAGGGGGGCAGCTTTGAAGGGCCTCCTTATTCTCATCTTTTGGCTTCCTACAAGCCATCTGGAATGATCGAAAGAGAAACCTTTTGTATGGTGCGGGAGAGCTTTTATTTCCCAATCATAAATCAGAGAATTGGAACTTCAGTGGCAAGAGGAAGATTTAAGAATTAAAATGATGAAAACTTACAAGATCTTCCCAACAGGATGGTAATTGCACTACTAATCCCTTTTGTTACAGACGCTACTGTATTTGGGTGACCTTGACTTCCATTATGTACTGCTACCTTTGGCTCGGAATCTATAACTCAGGGGACTATTAATTATCTCGCTGTAAGTGCCAGCAAGAGTGAGGGGCTTTCTGAAAGAGTAAATGCTGCATCGATATGGAGTGGAGTGCCTCGGCCGTTTGACTGGCTGTTATCAGCGATTAGGGTTCAACAGCCCATAGTCAAAGCTGGGAGATTATTCCTGCCTGGGCTCCCGCGCCAACTCAAACTTTTCTGATCACCACAACCTGTCTGTGATTTACTCCAGCTCGTAAAACAAAATAGTTTATATATACAATTTAAACACTCCGACTATTTTTTTTTTTAATCATCCACCTCCCTGCGGTTATAGTCTGTAGCTAAGAGTTGGAGAAAGATAAAACACTGTGTTTTAAAGTATTTTTCTTGAAGTGTTTTTTTGCCCAGTGTATAGTTTAAGTCCAGAGTCCTATATTCTCATCTTTCCTGAAGGACCATCAGAGCGAGCATGGGCAATCCTACACTCACTTCGGTAAAATGTTCAATATGTGGAGGGGGCGGGGCTACACAGAGAAGTGGTGGTTTTGTTTTGTTTTTTGTTTTTGTTTTTGTTTTTTGCTTTTAATGACTTAGAGATCAGGTAAAAGGAGATCTTATTTGACATCTTTGTCTTTCAGGGCCTCCCCCAAATCTGTGTTCTGGCTACTCAGAAGCGTCCCTTGGAGACTCCAGTCCTTCGATTTTAATCTTTAGTTACAGCCAGAGAACGATTCCAATTCCAAGAAGTTCTCAGCAGTCATGCCTAACCCCAAAGCCAAATTTCCATTTTCCCTCCTAATGCCCTAATTGAATTTAGGCCCGGGCGGTTGTGTTTTGCATAGGCACCCACCCCACATCAATGGCGTGTGTTCAAAAGGAGACTTATGGAGTGGATCAGATAAATAAGGGCTGCAAATGTGCTGATTTACCCCAGCTTGTAAAACAAAACAATTTACGTATACAATTGAGACATTCTTTCTAGTTCTTCACAAACCACATCCCTTGGGTGTATAATTGAGATTTCCTTGCCACCCAGAGAGGGTGAGATAGTCCGCAGGGCTTTGTTCCTCTCATGCGGGAGAGCTGCAGAGCCTGCTGGAGCTGGGAGCTGCTTCCTGGGGCTGCAACAGCCTGGGTTGGTCAGTGCTGCTGAGCCTGCGCTGCAGTCAAGTGCGAGACCCAGTCCACGACGCTAGGGAGCAGGCTGACACCAGGATTCCGGCAGAAGCCCCAGCAAAAGGAAGCTGTCTGTGTAGAGGGAAAAGGGAGCCCGAAGAGTTCAGAGATTGAGCTCAAAAGCTTTAGCCAGCTCGAGCTCTGCTGCTCTGTGAGATGCAAAAACAGCTAACAACCCCGGGGGACACTTTGCTTCTGTGACTAAGCCCTATGGGCAGAGATGCAGACTTTTCCCAAAAGGGAAGCCGTGGCCATCCAAAGGCCTGGAATCGACTTCAGGGACCTGGGCTTGTTTTCTCAATTGATATCAGAATGGTTACAGTAAAAGGTGACTCATCCTAAGAATGGGAGGAGACGGAAAAAGAGAACACGAGCAGCTCTTATGGTGGAATATCATCACACTGTTGAAAAGAACAAATTAAATTGTTAAGTAGGAAAGGCAAGTTGGAGAGCTATACAAGCACATGGCTGCGTTAGGCTTTGGATATGGCTAAGCACGCTATGAACACGTAAAACCGAAGCCTGGAAGGTAGTACGGATGCCGAGAAGGAAGCTGAGAAGCAGGCTAAGGAGGTGTACAAGAGCTGTGAGGTTTAAGTCCATTGTTTTATTTTTACCAAAATAAGCCAAGGCGAATGTGACTAGGGAACTTGTATTTTTGCGACTTTACACTTTTGTTTTCTAAGAAAAATAATAGGAAAGATGTACGTATAGGCCACTTTGAAGCTCGAACCTTGGGTCTAAAACCCAAGCCAGAATTCAGCTCAAAAGTTGTAGAAATCATCCACCTTTATAATTTCAAATTGCACCATTTGGGCATAATTGAGTCTCCTTTCTCCTCCTCCCCTCTCCTTTTAGTCAAATTAAACTTATTGATTAGAGCCCATTAGTATGTAATGGATTGTTAATTTGACTCTTTTTACAAATCATATTTATCTACACCAATAAAATATTTGGATTTAACATTCATCTATCACATTTATGGTGACGCTGATTGAAGGCCACGAAGTTGGAAGGCAAAGCAGACAGCCTGTCCTTTGTGCGCACCAGGGAAACGTAAGTTAGTGCCGTGAACCCTTGCACAGGTGGACACTTAGAGGTGATGTGAATTACAGAGAAGGAAAGACATGTACCCCTTCTTTTTTTCAAGCTTGAAAGCCCATATAGTGTTTGCATATTCTTCAGCTGAAATAAGGGCACCCTAGGGTGTTGCTACTGAAGTTATTAAAACTGTGGTTGCAAAACTACCTGCTAAGAACAAACAAACAAACAAAATTCAGATTTTTGGTAGTCATCCACTGGGCTCTAGCTTCATAGTCACCTCTTCTAGAAAGAAAGGGGAGCTGAGTAAAGAGTGGGACCCACTTCTTTCCGCAGATAGAGGACACTTAGCAGACAGTTGTTTAAAGGAAAAAATATGTTTTTAAAATTTTTTTGTTTTGTAGTGTGTGTGTATCTGTGTGTGTGTGTGTGTGTGTGTGTGTGTGTGTGTGTGTGTGTGTGTAATCAAAATAGATGCATCACTGCAGGTGATGAGGTTTTTGGGAATACAGGGCGCGGTCCTACAAATGACTGCCCTTTTTGAGTGTCTAGTCTTTGCCTAACTCCTAGAGCGATGTTAAAAATTTTACTTAGCATCTCCAACAGCAGGCGCATCCACCAGTGGAAGTGACTGCCAGCCCAAAACCAAACACTGGTAAGCTCCAGGGCTCCAGCAGGGTCCACTGCCCTGGGTCTTTCTGGGACAGGAAATGCGACATCTAAATTCATGTAATGTTCATTGATTGGAGCTATGGTTTCCCTAAGGGAATAATATTCCTCCCCCTACCTTCTTCATTTTTTCCCCGTGCTGTTTTTCCCTGCCCCCTATACAATTGAAAAAAATTTTTTCCTATCTGTAGCAGTCTTAATGCATATGGTTTTTTCTTTTCTTTTCTTTCTTTCTTTCTTTCTTTCTTTCTTTCTTTCTTTCTTTCTTTTTTCCCATTTACTTGTTTTCTTTTTGCAACCCACATCAAACCCAGGGAGAAGAGAGTAGTGATATATTTTAAATGAATTAAAAAATAAATATATGCTTTTCTTGATCATGGCCAAATCCCATTATAAAGAGAACGAAGGTAGCATAAAAGTTCCTTTGTTACTCTCAGGGCTGTCCTGTCAATATTGTATAAAGGGAGCAAGGCATTGGCTAGGTTTTGGGATTCCTTCTAATTATTTTAAGGATTCGAGGGTAATGTATGCTACAATGAGAGCTGACCTGTAAGCATAAAATTTCTTTTCTTTTTTTACAATGTGGCAACAACAACAAAATCTTCCCAGATGGCGATGGGCTGTGGCAATAAATGACCTATGATCTTTGCAGACAAGCAGACAAAGAATCTGGCTGGTCATCATTAAATACGAAGCTTGATAGCTATAACTTTTTTTTTTTTTAATAGCCAGCTTCCACAGAAAGTATACTAAGCCGATTGTCAAGTCATTTCACCGAGCACAGGAAATTTCCACTTGTCACTTAACAGCTGTATGTCATATACAAGGTGCCCTGAATAAGAACTGTGATTTTTTCCCCCTCACGTCTCTTCTAAGATAGCATGCCCTTTTGCCAGTATGAAGTGACCTAATTTTTGAAGCAGAAACCTTTCTTTCTTTTTTTTTTTTTAAGCTCCATTAACATGCAAGTTTTCAAACTGAATACCTTTATAATCTTTCCCCTAAGAAATCATTATCCTAGGTTGAGCATGTAGACTGTGGCACAGGAGAAGGGATGGGGAAGTTTCCCTGGATTCGAGCAAATTTGGTGAGGGAAGCAGAGCCAGCCTGCCGTAGAGGCTCAGAGTCCTTCTATCTTTTCCACTAGGTCCTAGAGAATAGACACTCACACAGAAACACACCAGGACTCCGGACAGAACTGGAAAGCTCTGCGGGAGTCCACTTGTTTAGTTCTCTGGAGTGCCCACGTGAAAGACGTATTCCTTGATTACACAGTTAATTTAGGAATTAGAAATAGTCTGAAAATCTCGACTTAGTGACTTCCAGTTGTAGCAAATGCTGTTGTATGGTAGCTGGAAAATTAAATGTTAAACTATCCTCATGTTTATTTTGACTATTGTAAGACCTGAGTACTAAGTTTAAAAAAAATGTAAAAATACAAAAGAATTCCTTAGTAAGCTATATCACAAGGCAGCTTTCCTCTGTGATATGCAAGGTATCTTGAGATGCTAACCACCTTGAGATTGAGACATGGTTTTAAGAGTCAAATGACTTTCGCTTTGGAAGCCGCCTAATGTTCTATGAGGTCTGAGGTTTGGAACTTGTTTTTCATTTCTATATTTGAATGCGCCTCACCCGGGGTTGACGCGAGCAAGTTAGTATGGGTGCCTAATGGTGTATCATAAAGGATTTAACTTAATTCCGCCATAATGAATTAATTCTCCCAGTGACACTGTTTTCATTATAGATTTAATGACATCACCCTGGCCAAGATTCAGGAATTCCAAGCTCCAAGTTATCCCGAACAGTCTAAAACCGAAAATGGAAAGGCAATTTTTCTTCGAGTCCGTGTGAACTCTGTCAATGAGGGGACAGACGTGGAAAGTATCTATTATTCCGAGTAGATGAGTTAGCAATAAAACTCCCAACACCAGTTAGGAGATTGGATTCCACACTCTCTTAAATAGTCCTCAGAGGCCTTCATTTCACAAACAAGAAGCCAAGTTGAGGAAAGCCTCCTGGGATGGAGCTCCTTCTCATCCGAGGATGCTGTGTGTCCTCGGTACTCACTGTGAGCGGGGAAGGCTTAATGCCACCTAGGTCATATTGCAGGAGAAGGTTTTCACCAGCTCAGAAAAAGGGGGAGTGGGTGTAAAAATATGTATACTGCATTTTCCAGGACTGTGTTTGATTTCCTTTTGGGTTTGTTTTGTTTTGTGGAACAAGAGGGACGGTGCATCCTATTTTTACAGGCTTGTATTGTTACCCCAGGAATGTTTTGGCAGATGCAAAATTAGAAACAAACTTCATGTGTTCTTCAGTGCCCTTCAGGGCCTGAAAGGACAGGAACAAAGTATCGTGCTTTGTCATCAGAGCTCCAGGAAGCCACAAGGAAACGGAGCTTATGAACCAAATTGCTCAAAACGGGAAAGAAATGAAAAAATGTGCAGCAGATGCTCCCAGACAGGAGGACAAGTCTGGGGAAGGTCCAGAGCAAAGCTGATTGGCCTCAGACAACGGCTGTTTACACTGGGACACACACACACACACACACACACACACACACACACACACACACACACGGGAGGGGAGGGAGGAGGGCTGCTTGACTCCAATTCAGCTCTATAGTCATTTCTTTTCTCTGGGATTTGAAATTGATAACTGTGGACACAAACACACACTTGGCCTAATTTGCCAGGCTATTTGGAGTCATGGGTGTCATCCTCCATGTCTGGTATGTGTGCAGATGGTTCCTGCTGGCTTCAATAAAATTGGAAAGCACAAAGTCTGTATTTTTTTTTTTTTTCTGGACTATTGAAAGGGGCTGGTTGTCAGTGTCCGGGTGTTGAAATGGAAATATTATACTGACTTTTTGGAAATGTTACTCATGTTTATAGACGAGTAACACAATGCGTGGGTGAGAGTCAATCAAGGCTGCCATCCACTCTGAGCCTATGAGTGCTCCAGCCAAGCACATGGCTTTTTTTAATTCCTGCTTGTAGGCGGTATTCCTGGTTAACCAGGTAAGCATTCATTAAGGCAGCAATGTCCAAATACCATTTAAGTACCATTTTGTGAAGGTAGTTGTTGTTTCTTTTGCAATATCTATCATTTATCTATTTTTCAAAGAGACTTTGTTTAAAAATAAAATACACTAGCAAGGAATCTGAAGCGGGGGTGGGGAGGGCTTACCTGCCTCAAGATAACAAAAGGGAGATTATGTATCGAAAACAAAGCAAATAAGAAAACTTGTATTGAAAACAAAGCAAATAATAATAATAATATTTCTACAAAGAAAATTTTTATCATAGCTCTAAAGAGAAACAAACAAGAAACAAAGAACACTTGCCATTACTACAAAAGGCCCTGAGTTCCAAGTAGTGTGTCAGACAGGTGCTAAAGAGAGATGCCAAAATGGAGAGCATCTCTGAAAATCAGGATGGAAGGGCCGTGGGAAGAAAACTGAACAATCTGACCAAATCTGATGCCTGTGGAAGTTCTATCTCTATCCTGGAAGTGGACATTTATCTTGCTCTAAGTGGTCTATGTTTACTGGGTGAAGAAAAAATACTTGCCTGTGAGAACTGATGGAACACGTTTCTCCTCCTCCTCCTCTTCCTCCTCCTCTTCCTCCTCTTCCTCCTCCTCTTCCTCTTCTTCCTCCTCCTCTTCCTCTTCCTCTTCCTCCTCCTCTTCTCCTCTAAATACGTGCACTGAGTGATCCAAAGGGAACTTAATATGTGATAGTCTACATACCAGCTGCTGTTTCTGGAAAATTTAGACACAAGCACTTGTCTCTGTGATTTTGTGGGCTCTCATAATTCAGCTGGCAGGGAAGCTGACCCCACTGGCAAGCAAACTAAAGTCTAGAGAAGTTTATTTGCCTAGTGTCATACTTGGGTAACTCAACTCAAGCTGCCTGTAACTTGGGGCATTTTGTCAATGTCTGTGTTTTACAATATGTTAAACTCACACTTGGCGTTTTGTGTCCAGACAAACATGTGTTCTGAGGAGTGCTTGCTTTCTTTAATGGTTGGCTATTGCTATAATAACGCTACATCATGTACCTTGTCCAAACTCCATTGCATAAAACAATGACTTATTGTTCTTCTATCTGTAGGTGTACTCTAGAAAATCGGAATCAGCACCCGAGAAAGAGGTGCCCTGAATGTCTCCTTCCATGTGCCCTGGAACTATGGGCTAGCCAGGGTCTACCCTTCCTTGGGCAAAGACAGAGAAACGGAATGTCTGGCAAGAGTGACACCATACAAGTGCATTTTGAGCTACTGGCCATCATGTCTGTGAACATCCCATTGGCCAAAGCAAGATACAGGATGAACACAAAGTCAGTATGGAGGCAAACTTCACCTTTGCAGGAGAGACAAACATGTGGCAAAACCCAATATGAGGCGGAGGGGATGGTGTATTGATTTCTTTCTTTTAAAATTTATGTTGTTTTAAATTAAATTTATCATCATCATCATCATCATCTATCAGTATGTGTTGCTCATGCATGCCACACACAGCCTGTTCATGGAGGTCAGAGGACAGCTTCTTGCTTTGTAGACCAGGCTAGCCCCAAACTGTCAAGAGATCCATCTGCCTCTGCCTCTCCCCTGAGTGCTAGGATTACAGGGTCTCTCACTAAATCTAGAACTTTGCTAGACTACACTAGACTGACTGTCCAGAAAGCACCCCAGCCCTGCCTACCTTAGCTCTCCAAGAGTAAGGCTACAGACTTATGTTACTTCTCCTGATTAAAAAGTCATGTAGGGATCCAGACTGAGGTTCTTATGATTATTCAACCATCACTTTACCCACTCTCCCCAGAGCCTAACAAGAAATATTTTGTTAAGATAAATAAGATTTAAAAAAACCAACAACAACAGAAGAAGAATAGCTGAGTGTATATAGGCATTCCATGTAAGAAGTGAATGAGAAATTCAGTGACAGAATAGAAATTCAAAAAAGAACCAATATTGAAAATAAAGGACTTCATAAGTCAGATAAAAAGTCCAATGAGGTCAATAAGAAAAGACTAGGTCAAGTAGAAGAATGAAATTTGAGCTTGAAGACAGATCTTTTGAAATATCACAGCCAGATAGAAATTTAAAAACCAAAAAATAGCAAAGAAGGCATGTTAGAGCTGTAGAACTTCATTAAAAGATGAGACATCCATACTATGTTATATAAACACAAGAGAAGAACTAAAAGTTAACGGTATAAGAAATATTTCCAATGAAATGATATATCTCCTTAATATTGAGTGAGATATGGACATCTAGGTCCTTAAAACCCCAAATATATGAAGAGGAAAGACTTTTCACCACAACATATTATAGCCAAATCATTAAAAGTACAGAACAAAGAAAGCAAACAAAATGGACAAGAGACAAGTACCAATTCACACTGAAGGGATATCTCATCTGACTAACAGCTATTTCTCAGCAGCCTACAGGCCAAGTGGCTTAGAATTATTCACTTTGGCTCCCAAAAGAAAACAGATGGAAACCAAGATTAGTAAACCCAGCAAGGCTGGCCTTCAGAATTTAAGGGAAATCTTCTACAGGTAAGCAAAAGCAAAGAGAGTTCATGACCACCAGATAAAGCATATAAAAGATGCTATTCTCAAAAGCAGAAAAAAGAAACTATCATTCTTACAGCATGTGAAAGTGTAGAACCCACTGGAAAAGTGGATGCACAAATGATAGACTAGAAAAAACAAACATCAACACAGTGAGCCATCAAACCATAAAAGGGAATGAGAATATGAAATGAGCAAAGAGTATTCAAAACTACTAGAAGAAAATCTCAACAGGATGATCGCACTAGCCTATACATTTCATGAATGGCCCTGAATGTAATTGAGCTTATTTCTCCAAGTAAACTGGTATAAACTGAACCAGTTAAAAAAAATAAAACCCAACAATATACTGCCTACAAGAAATTCATCTCATCAGTTAAAGGATGGAAAATAATATTCCAAGCAAGTGGAGGTGGAAAATAAGCAAGGTTAGCTAGCTGCATAACTTACAGAACATACTTTAAAATGAAAACAGTAAGAAGAAGCCTAAGCCTAAAGGTTATTTTATCAGGGAATTCAATACACCACCCTTATCAAGGATATATTATCCAAACCAACCACCAACCAACTAAACAACTAATCAACAACAACAACAATCATACACACAAACACACCACACACACACACATACAGAGAGAGAGAGAGAGGGAGAGAGAGAGAGAGAGAGAGAGAGACTAAACTATAGATTAAATAGGCTCAGTAGACATTACAGAAGATCTCATACAACAATAAAGAGCACAAATTCTTTTTCATTGCCATGTGGAACTATCTCGAGCATGGAACATATATTAGGGCACAAAATAAGTCTTAAATTTTTTTGATTATGAAATTATATACTTATCTTTTCTGGTCATAATTGAATGAAGGTAGAAATCAAAAACAAGAAAAACATTAGAACTTACAAAAATAGAGAGTGTCCAGGAGCATAATTTTGAGTGATCATTTAGGATGCTCAATGCTCATTTAGGAATTAAGGGGAAATTTTTAAAATTCTTTGAAACAAACCAATATAGAAACAGCATGCCTAAACATGTAGACTATGGCAAAATTAATTATAAAAGGAAAATGACCACCTACATTTAAAAAATCAACGACAATAAACAGAAAAATTCCACATAAGAAACCTAATGATATATCTAAAGATCTCAGAAAGGCAAGAAGAAACCATGGCAAAATTTAATATTAGGAAATAAATAATACATATAAGACCAGAACTGATGAAATAGAGTCTAAAAGAACAATTCAAAACAGAGTTGTTTCTTTGATAAACTTATAGTTAGATGAGAAAGGGAAGCAAATAAGGAAAATTTAAGCTGAAGAATGAAACATTACCAGTGAAATGCAAAGGCTCATTTGGGAAGATCTAGAAGTAGTAGAAAATATCTGGACAAACATTACTTTTTAAAATTGAATCAAATAGATACACGCAAAAACCAATCTTCCTAGAGCAATGATGATATAGGACCAATAACGAAATATATCAATAAAGAAAAACCCAAGGTGAAGGATTCACTGCTGAATTTTACTAAATTCTTGAAGAACCAATACAAATGCTTCTTAAACGATTCCATAGTTAACATGGAAGAACCTGTTATGCATCCTATAAGGCCATTATTACTCCATTACCAAGACCTGTGGACATACAAATACCTGGAAAATTACAGAACAACATTCCTAATGTCTATAGATACAAAACTCATCAATAAAATACTTTTAAATTGAACGAGCAGCACGTCAGAGATGACATACACAAGTAGATTGGCATCATCCCACTCATGCAGGACGGTCCAATGTATGCTACTGATTACCATGATTTAGTAATAGAATGAAGCAAAGATAAAGGCAATAGGATCTTTTCAACAAATGCTGAGAAAGTAAAGTAGTTGATAAAATTTGATGTCGCCTTATGATAAACCCCCTGAATAAAGTCAGCATGGAAGGATTATACCTCAATACAAGGAAGATAATATTTGACAAACTTGTAGTTATCCTAATGAGTGGAAGCATCTTCCTATAAAATCAGAAGCAGTACATAGTCTCAATCTCTAGTGTTACTCATTACACTGCTGGGAATCTCAACCAGAACAATTAAGGAAGAAAAAGAAATATAGACAAGAAGGAAAAAGTCACCAGACATGGTGGCACAAGCCTTTAATCCCAGCAGAGGCAGAGGCAGAGGCAGGCAGATCTTCCAGGACTGCCTGGTCTGCCTGTGGAGTAAGTTCCAGAACAGCCAGGGCTACACAGACAAACCCTGTCTCGGAAAAAAAAAATTTAAAACTTAGGAAGATGTCAAATTACTCCTAGAGCCGATTTTTACCTGGAAACCAATTCAGTGAAGCAGAAGGAACTAAGTTTGGTAGCTTTTCTACACACATGCACACACACACACACACACACACACACACACACACACACACGTGCGATAAACTTAACTAAGGAAGTAAGTACCCCTGGGTTAAAATTTAAAAACACTGAGAAAAGAAGAAGACATTAAAAGGCAGGGTGACCTGTGCTCACCAGCTAGAAGAATTTTTATTTTTAAGTGGTTGTACTATCCAGAGCAATCTAGAAATTCATTGCTATCTCCATCAAAATACCAATGACACCTTGTCACTGAATTAGAAAAGGCAATCCCAGCATTTACACGGAAGCACACAAGGCCCTGAGTTACCCGAACCACCCTAAGCAAAACAACAAGGCAGCTAAGATCACAATACTTGACTTCAAGACACAGGACAGACACACAGCAAGTAAAACAAAACGAAAATATATGAAATAAAAATGAAACATGGGATTTTGCCAAACTTATGTCCATAAAACAAAGTAAAAAGCAACGAGTGAATATATAGCCTACAGACCAAACAGCCAGTAAGTCACCTGACAGAACTGAATGTTAATAGAGTAAAAAGAACCAAAGATTTAACAAAAACCAAACAACCCAACTAAAGCAAAGGCAAATGACCTGAATGTACCCTTCTCAAAAGAAGCATTACAAGTGATCAATACATGAAAACACATTCAATATCATTGGCATCAGGGAAATGGATATTGAAACACATCAAGGTGCTGTCTCATTCAAGTTAAAGTGGCTGCCATCAATCAATCCATCAATAATCCATAAAGCAAAACAAAAATGCTGGCAATAGAAACATGGGGGCTTTTATATACTGCTTGCTGGGGTGTAAATTAGCGCAGACACTATGGTGGACAGGATGATGTTTCCTCAAAAAGAGCTAAAAATAAAATAATCACCACAAGACCTAGTTACCCTACTCCTGGGTATAAATCTCAAGGAAATAAAATCAGCCTAGCAAAAGGGAGACCCACATATCCACATTCATAGTGTTGATGATACCCAAGACATGACATCAATCTTGAGGATGAGCAACAGATTCAAACACGTGTGAGTAAGGAGACAGGTATGTGTACACAATGGAGTTTTACTCAGCCACAAGGAAGAATGCTATGGCTCACAGAAAAATGGATGCTCAGCAAAACATGGCATACATGATAGGGCAAAAGTCATATGTTCTTTCCTTAGGTTAAAAAAACAAAAAAAGTAAAAGATGAATTACCAATGGGAAGGGTGCCCGGAGGTGGGGTGTAGATGGAGGGTCAAGGGTAGAGGGTAGATGGAAGTGACTGATGTCCCTGCAAGCACCTATGGGAATGTCACAGTGAGCAGTCATTAATTTATACACTAATCTATCATTAGCATGTGTTAAGGATAAAACAAATTAAAGCGCTCCAAAAGGCAAGAATAATGAGGTCATCTGTATCATGCCATGTTATAGTCTGTGGGGTAAGTTGCTCTAGTTTTGTTTGCATGTAAGTATGGATTTCCATTATAGGTCTGGATGATGTTTCCATGTTTCTCATTGAGGAAAACAAAGTCAGTTTCACTTAGTTAAGAAGAGAGGAAAGGAAGTACCCTAATCCACGAGGAGATACAGGTCTTATGCTAATACCGAGTCCTGATTTGGCAGTGGACGATTTAGAATATCAAGTGTGTAAGTTCTAGACAACTCCTCCCCGGAATGTGGCAAGCTGTCCTCAGTCTGCAGGCAGAGGCCAGGGCATTTTCCCCTGCTCTGTGCACTATGTAACAGGAAGCTTCACACACATACTCTAGCTGTGAGGAGTCAGTGTGTAAGCTCAGAGCTCATCTAAGCCTCTTCTTTTCAGGGGGGGGGGGTGAAAAGACACAGAGAGATGGTGTCTTGCCCAAGTTAGCACAGCTCACAACTGCTTGGTCAGAGTGGCTACTACAGCTGTGATCTACAGAGACTTTGCGTTCATTGCTGCCATCCTTATAGACATAGTAGTGTCCTCAAGATCAACATGAGGACCCTGACTGCCCTGTGAGCTATTCCCTAGTAGGCCTGCCCTTGGCAAATGTCAGCGGCCCTTACATGTGCGCTGCACTTCATGGTTCTAAGAAGCGTCTCACTGATTGGAATCACGTGCCATTGGTTGACTCAGTAATTCCGCAGTTCCCCTGAAAATGTGTCCAAGTAAAAGGCAGTAAGTCCATGTTTTAAAGTGTTAAAATGTAATGATGTTCACAGCAGGGAATTCCAAAACAGCCCAATGTTCATAACAGACGAGGCCCAACAAACACTAGAATGCTTAAACACAACGTCATCTTGTATAGCCGTTTTAGTCATTTTAGCGAGTGCATGCGTGCATGAGTGTGTGTGTGTGTGTGTATGTGTGTGTGTGTTTGTGTGATCTGCATGTGTGAATATGTGAATGTGAGCCTTTCCCTTCCTCTATGCTCAATACTGTCTCCTGTGTACACCACAGCTCTGGTATCCCAGTATACTACTGCAACATGCTTTACATGGGGTTGGGGGATTTGAACTTGGGTCCTCAGGCTGGCAAATGCTTTGCTCACTGAGCTACCTCTTGAGCTCTTGCCATTTTAATAACAGAAAGGTACATGTATGGCACTACTAATTAAGACATTAAGATGCAGGCCTGTTTATGCCCTTAATCGAAGTTGGAAAATGCAAAATTATTTATCCAAATCCCAACCTCAAGTCACAAAGTTTAGAAAGCTAAAGAAAATTTCTCACAGCATTCGCTGTCTGGATTGAGTATGTTATAGGTAAGGACTTAATAAAATGATATCTGACCATAAGAGGAGGCTGATGTTGAAACCGAGGTCTTTCCCAGGATAGTTATGAGTCAGTTATCAAGGGAGTAGAGTTTGATGATTTGGACTTAAAATAAGTGCCTCAGACAATCCTCATGGTCACAGAGCCTCTCTGTATAAGTCATGGTTGCCAGAGAGAGTAGGACTCTGTCCAACCACTTCCCATTGTGCGGGCTAGAAAGCTGAGGTGTAAGCGTGAGTAGGGGCAGGAACATTCTGACTGTCTGAATCTGGTAAGATACCAACCCAGCACTGAGAGTACAGCCTCGATTTCCATCTTTTCAGCTTGAAGTCTTGATGGTATTTTTTTCTTCTTCTCACTGATGAATACAGTTAATTTCACCTTCAGTCACATTTAGAAGAGGGACCTCAGCTTGGCAAGGATCGGCAGGGTGTGAGCATCTAGCCTGGACTCTCCCACTCTGTTCCGGGATGCCACTGTTGCTTGCTTTTGTTGGCTGCCTGGTGGCCCTGTAATAGAACTCAACGAGTAATTTCCTCTTTTCTCTCTTCTAAAACAAGGCAACAGGTCAGAGGCAGAGAGAAGGATGTGGGGAGTCCATGTGGAGGGAGACTAAAAGAGATAGGCTGCTTCTTTTATTACTTTTAATTTTTTGATTGGTCCATATTTGCATCTATTCGTGTACCTACACTGTTATGATTTGCACACAAGGTGCATTGATTATGTTAATCGCCATTCCTATCTCTCCAAAGAGAATCATTTCTATTTGTCGGGAGCATGTGAGTTCCTCCTCCTGGTTATTTTTAATGTACGGCTAACTGTCATACAGGAGAGCTGCCAGTCGGTGTTGTGGAGAATTGTAACTATCCCCACCTGTATTTGCATGTGGAGGTATGTCTTGGATGAACAATTTGATTTCTTTAGGCTAGATGTCAGCAGCCAGACTCCTGGACCATACAGTGGTTCCATTTACAATTGTTGAGGAACACTCATCCTTTTCTCTATGGTGGCTTATGTTGTTCACTTTCCTTCATGTGGCAAAACACCCCAGAGGAACAACTTAGGACAGCGAAGGCTTGCTTTCACTCCTGGTTTTAGACCATTCATCCCACAGCTGGGGGGCTTAGCTTGGCTATGTTGCCTCACTGAGGTGAGGCATGGTGGAGCAATGCTGCCCCCAGAATTGTGAACCAGAAACAGAGAGCTCAGAGGGAGCCTTGTCCCTGGCCCACTGGACAATGCAGCTCATATCTGAGGTGTTCCCTCTTTCAGTTGCTGCTCTGCACGTGAACTATTTCTGGAAGGACCCTCGTGGACAAGAAGTGTGCTATCCTAGTCTCTTAAGTGTCTCTCAAAGTGATAAGGATGATGGTGACGGTTTATAGGGCTGTGGGTGTTTGGTTTACAGTCCCACCAGCAGCATGTGAGAAAGTCCCACGAGTCACATCCTTTTTTGACAAGAGCTGCTCCAGCTGGGGTAGGATTGATATTGTAATGAAGTTTGATTTGTCATTTCCCCAATCATTAAAGATGTGGGCCATTTATATATTTTTAATTAAAAAGACAAAAGCTCTCCAGATCACTTGCTTGTTTTTTGGATGGTATCTTTTAGCTTCCCACTGCTTCTTTAGTTCATCAAAGATTCTTGGTACTCACTTCTTCACAGAAGAAGAGTTTGCCAAGTGTCCTCTCATATTCCGAAGGTAGTCTCTTTTTACAGTGCTAGGGATCTTATGCCCAGGGTCTCCCTAATGCCGAGCACGTGCCCAGAGCTGATCTCCACTGCTGGCTCAGCAGGTGCCTCTCACTCTGCTACTGGGTAAAAATTTGGTTTGATGTCAGCTCATTTGTCTAGCTTTGCTTTTATTTCTATGATTTTAAGGTACCAGCAAAAAAGCCTTGCTCGAACCAACATCTTTAAGATTTTTTTTTTTTTTGCTGTTGTTTTATTTTCGTGTTTGTTTTTCTGGTAGTTTGAAGGCTTCTGTTTAAGTTCTTGGTCCATTTTGTGTTGGTCTTTGTGTGAGTTTGTAAGTAGAGGTTTGCAGAGGCTGGATAGCCCAGAGACCTAGGATACAATCAAATACTATTGGCCCTCCAAATCAACTGACCAGGCCTCACAGGGCCTCACAGAGACTCTCCAGGGAGCCAGCATGGGTCTGAGCTAGGTCCTCTGAATATATGTTATGGCTGTATAGCTTGGTGTCCTCCTGGGACTCCTAACAGTGGGATCAAGGTCTGTCTCTGACACTTTTGCCTGCTTTTAGGACCTTTTTCCTTCTACTGGTTTGCCTTGTCAAGCCTTGATATAGTGGTAGGTAGCTGATCTTATTATAACTTGTTATACTGTGTTCAGTTGCTATCCCTGGGAGGCCTGCTCTTTTCTGAAGGGAAATTGAGAGGGAGGAGTTGATCTTGGGGGCTAGGAGAGGTAGGGGGGGGGAAGGGATTGAGAGGAGAAAACTAAGTTGGGATGTAATATATGAAAGAAGAATAAATTAAAAAAAAAACCTCCTAAAATGAAAACAAAACAACAACAACAACAAAGAGCTAAGTAGGGGGTCTGCTCCCATTCTTCCATATATATAAATGCAGTTTTTCTAATACCTTTTGAAGAGACTGCCCTTTTTCTATTATATCTTCTGGTGACTTCATAAAAAAAAGAAATCAGTTGAATGTAAAGTTATGGACAACTCAGGATTTTTTTTTTTTTTTAATTTTATTCTCTTTCTCTCTGGTACCCATGGAAGCTGGAAGGTGTCACATCTTCAGCTGGAGTTACTCTTGATTTTGAGCTGTCTTGTGGGTGCTGGGAACCAAACTCGGGGAGTTCTAGAAGAGCAGGAAGTGCTCTTAACTGCAGAGCCACCTCCCCAGCCCCTGCAGTCTAGGAATTTCTACCCTGTAGCCTTGGTCTTGCGCTGTTAACATCAGGACCATGCTGTTTTGTTTACTATAGCCTTACATTTGAAAAGTTAGGGATGCTGGTCTTGTTTTGTTTTCAGACTTTTTCTTCTTTGAAAGCTCTTGGTTATTTATTTCCACTCTTCTTCTACACAGTAAGGCCAGTAATGTGAGGAGTAAGACCTGAGACTCAGAGGCAGCATCCCACCAGCTAGCACAGGAATGTGGTCCTAAGGCTCAGAGCCCCAGTTTGTCTTCAAACTCAGAGGTCTTTTGCACCACTTGGGAGAAGTTCAAGTGGGTCAGCTCCTTTACAGAAGGAGTTCCTGAAAATAATTTAAGCTGAACTTGTGCAGAATCCAGGTAAATGTGGCACCGCAGATCAAATGAAGCTGCAAGGCTACCTGCTCTAGGCAGTCCTGACCTTCCTCCTTCGATCTCAGGAAGTGCTAGGGAGCCTCCTGTGCCTGTATGCTATACCCGGCACAACCACACAGCTGCTGCCTATTTAAGCTTGGAGAAACACATCATTCTGGCGCTTTGATCTCCTGTCTTAAGCCTGGCTGTTATAAATAGATAGGATTTCCAGCTGAAATATACTAATGATTTTTTTTGCTATGCAAATTATTGTGGTTCCTTAGCAACAGAGCAAATAAGTGTTTCCCTTCTAATTCTGTTGGTTTAAGAGAGGTACACAACAAGTTAATTAGAGAGGGGTTGAAGATGATTCGTAAATGTCATATTAACATGGATGATCGTTCTTGTAGCACTCAAAGGCTGCAAAGTATTTCCAGTATGGCTGATTTGTTTGTCTCTGCAATTTTTTTTTCCCAACCAATATTTGGATTAAAGTGGCTTGTGCTGCTTTGGCTACATCTGCTGGTTACAAAGGTTTATAAAAAGTCTACTTTGTAAGTGAGGAAAAGAGAGTCATTGGTGGAATGCCAGTACTGCCAAGCCATACAAACAAGTCCCTCCTTTTGCTGCCTAAGAACAGGGGCTTAGGGCAAACAAAGACTTACCTAGGAGCCTAGGGCCATGGCTGAAGTTAAACTCAAACCCAAGCTTCCTGTCTTAGTCTATGTGGGACGCCACGGCACATAGCATGTTGTGGAGGTGGCTCCAACAACAACAGCTCTGGAGAGTAGAAGGCAAAGAATAAGGTGCCAGCGTGGTTCGCTTCTGGGGAGAGCTTCCTTCCTGGCTTCTAGAAAACCACCCTCTTGCTCTGTCTTTAGGCAGCAGAGAAATGGGGAGGGGTGAGAGCAAGGAGGGGCAAGGGTGAGGGAGGGGCTCTGCTAACCTCTTACAAGGACACTCATCCTGAAGACCCCATCCTCAGGACCTCACCTAACCTAACCCCAATCCCCTTCCAAAGTTCCCATCTACAAACTCCATCACAGCTTATCAATTTAGAGAGACACAGTTACTCTGTCCATAGCGACCCTCCATTACTGCCACCTCCTTTGCATTCCAAGTCTGGTGGCCCCTGAATTCTTTAAAGAGGGAGCTCTTTGGTGTCTCCAAGTAAGTGTTTGTGTCTAATTCTGTCTGTTTTCTACTGCTCTTGGACTTGACTTCTGACCTTTGCCCTTCTGACCCTCCCCTGTCATGATGGCTGAGCTGGTCTAATTACATCTAACTCATGAACTGCTTTCAGAGAGAGAGGTTTGGGAGGAAAAATGCATTCAGAGAGCAATTCTGTAATATTAGGGTAAATTCTGAGATGATGATGATGATAATGATGATGATGATGATGATGATGATGATGATGGTGGTGGTGGTGGTGGAGGAGAGCTTTAGAGGATATCATTAGTTAATTCATTGATAGCTTAGCTTGACCTTGGCTTGCTACTGGCTTCTCCTGCAGAACAGCAACAAACTGCTCTTCAGCCATCAAGGAGGCAGTGACCAGAGAGTACAGATGGTCATAGTTTTATGATGGGCTGTGTCCTTCTAATGCTATCTGACTTGAAACTACTGCAGGTGAAAAATGTACTTAATAAACATAACCTATGGCTTCTAGGCCAAGGAGCACAGCACACAGGGGCATGTGCCTGACTGTGAGAAGAAGGGGTTTCAGCACAGCTACTCCCCAGTACCTAGAGAGTATCTCAAAGCACATCTCAATCACAGGCAGAGGTCAAAGTTCAAAGTGCAGATGGCCTTCACTTAGTGCATATTGCTTTCTCACTGGAAAAAAAAATCTCCTAATTCTAACCTCAATTCCAGTCTTAGTTGTGGGGTCATCTGTATGGAGTCAATATTCACAGGTACGTCCTCGGGGTGGGCTCTGAGGAGCACGTGCCGTGGGATAAAGAAAGCTGGAGAGTGTCCATGAAGGTCTAGGAGCTCTGGGAGCGGACCAGGATGCAGGCTCAACAAAGTGGGCAGAGCCAAGGGATTAAGGACTGCTCATATCTATCCAGAAAGTAAGGTGAAGGTGAATATGAAGAGAACATATGCTATACGTGGCTCACCCGTTTGGCTGTCACCCCTTTAAAACCTTTAAAACCCTGCAGTCGAGAAGGATAAGAATTAACAGCCATACTGTCACTGATTGTCACACCATAACGTCACCTTATTTCATTTTAATTATATCACCACACATTTTAAGTTTTGACATTTACATCTGTTGAAATTGCCTCTCATATTAATGACTCAAAAGTTTAAAGAAAAGAGGGTTTTCCCTGTTTTCTAACACCGAGGCAACGAGGAAGAGAAGGTTTGGTACAAAGGCATAAAGTCAAGCAGTCAATAAGGGCCACATTTAACAGCAAGTGACAGAAAACCCAGCTGGAAATGGCTTAAAGCCTTCAACTTTAAGCTGTGGTGGACTAGGGAGTAAGTCTGGAGGCATGGACTTTTAGTGTTAATTCAGAACACAGACAGACCCTCACGATCTCTTCCCAGGGCCTCGGGGCTTCACATGACCTGCACAGAAACAGGGCACACCAGAGGCCAGAGGTCAGAGATCTTACACACATTTCTTCTTTTATCAGGAGAAAAAAAACAAGTTCCCAGATAACCCCACTGAAGTTCTGTTGTATCACTGAGGCCACCACTTAACTCAGTGGAAGAAAGAGCTTAGGAAGCTGGCAAGGGCAGAGCAGAAGAGGCCAGGCCAGGGACAAAGCAACTGTAAAAAACGCATCACAAGCTGCAAGGCATAGAATTCACAGAGTACTACTGTCTTCTCCTGAGCCATCATTCCAGACTCCGATGACGTCACTTCAGCGGTACTTGCCAAGGACCAAGTCTTTGGCCCGCGACTCCTTCCCTTGACGTGTGAGGGAAGTGTAATTGCTAAAGTGGTGGCTCCCCTCAATCCCAGCTGAGAGCCTTGCTTTTATGGCTGTTACTGCACTAGGGTTCCAATTAGCTCTTATTCTTCAGAGATGAGGGTGGTGACAAAGTGGCCTACCATGTCACATTAGAGTCTGCAATATTCCACACACACTGGCAAAGAAAGACAAACAGTCCGTTCTTTGTCAAAGGTACTCAGAGGGACATCTCTTGGGATTGACTGACTCAATCTTTCCTGGGGTTTTCATTTTCTCTGTGGGAAGAAAGGCACCTATGTGTACTAAACCCAATCACCTTAATGAAACTTGGGCTTTTAAAAATAAGAAGCTAAGCCAAGCTTCCACGCAGTCAAAGCTCTCTTCTAAGAAGGTAGCAGGTCTCTCACACTTCAGGCAGGAAAACCCTGTTTCCTCTCCTCCTTCGATTACTTCCTCGATGCTTCTTTCCTTGCTTCCTGAAGTGGAACGGTTGGCATCTCTTCTGCCTTCTTCGCCCAAGCGCTCCTCTGTTGTCTATTTTTGATCTACCCCTCCCAAACCATTCCCTGGCATTCTTTGTCCTGTTTTGTGTCCTTCATGCTTGACCTCCTACAGACCACATCACCAGCGGCCCTTTGGATTTCTACTGGAGGGTACTAGAAGGAGACTGGCAGATATGAGAGCTGCTCACCCTGGGTCCCTGCCACTCTTCCTGTGAGCACGTTTGGTAGTGCTTTCTTCCTCTAGGCAAGCCACAGCTCCTCAGAGACAGTCAGCTACATCTCTCAGCTCCTAAAGCAACTCCTCTTCAGTTCCTCTGGGTGAGGGTGGTAAACGTTTCCTGTGGCTGCCATTCTGTGGGTGCTGCGCCACTCCCTTAGGCTCCCTGAACCCACACCTCTGTACTCTATTCAATGGTGTCTCCTATCTCTGGCATCCCAAAATCCATTTGAGGAGTTGTCTTCCACCTACTTCAGTGTACCAAAGGAACCTTTGACCCAGGGTGCCTGCTTTTCTCTAGTCAGGAAGAAGATCCAGTGGAGGAACACATGGCTCAGGTAAGTTCTGTGGATGCTTTGCCTCTAGGCTTCTAATCAAGAGAAGGCAGCTACTGGTTGGAGAGCTGCAGAAGTTCAGTCCTCTGGCTATACTGCCATCAAAGTTGAAGAACATCTTTAGAGCCACACAGGACAGTGGCCTACCAGGCCTCACTCTACAACTTTCCCCCCTCATCCTCCTGATGCAGAATTTTTTAGCCTATTCTGCTTTACTGCACTGAGCTGGTACAGATCTCTGTTGCCTACCCCAGAGAATTCTTCACTTTCATATCTCCCCAGCAGGTCCTCCAGCACGTGCCTGCCTCAGATGTCCCTATTGCCCAAAGGCCCGTCCATGTCCTCTCTGGGAGACACTGCCTGCCTCCAGTCATTGAGTTTGCGGGCTGCAGGACTAATTCTTATTTGTGTCAGTACTTTTCCTTGGTCTCTTCCAGGGAACTTTCTTTTGGGGGGTGTCTATCCTTTAACTGCATCTCCTCTGATGGCTAGTTTAGGACTTCAGGCCTGTGAGCTACACCCCCAAATATCAAACACCACAAAGAAACCAACTGTGCCTTATTTGCTCAATGACTGTCCCTTTTCTCTCCATTGACTATTAAAGAGGTAACTTAAAAACAAGCAAACAAACAAACAAACTCTTAGGTCTTGCATTTCTCTTTGTGTGGCATGCATACAATCTACCCTGCTGGTGAGAACATTTATTTAAGATGACCCACCAGGACTCCAGAAGTACCCTTTTACAAACAAAACAAACAAAAACAATTGCTTATATTTTAGGCCCAGGGACCTTTAGAGATCTTTTCTTGTTTGTTTTGTTAAAGCGAGCTTTCATTTGCTCAGGCTGATTTCTGGCTGTGTAGACTGAAAATGGCCTTGACCTCTTGATCCTCCTGCCTTTGCCTCCCAAGGGCTGGTGTTACATTGTGCTCCATGATCCCTTCTACTGTGTTTGGTGAATGTAGAAACAAGATCAATTAAGTGAATGATCCTGAGATGGGCTCACTCTGGACTTTAGGTGAGCCCTCAATCTGACGAATGGTGTCCTGACTGTGGACAGAGGAAGATTAAGAAGATGTGAAGACAGAGGCTACAGAGCCTACCAACCCTGGAGCCATCGAAGCTGGGAGGACAAAGAAAGATCTTCCCAGAGACAGCAGAAGCATCGCTCTGCTCGTGCCTGGATAGGGATTCTTAGGCCCATGGCCAAGAAAGAATAAACTTAAGTTGCCAACCTTCTTGATCATTTGTCACAGTGCTCAAGGACCTCACGAGGAGTGTAAAGGAAGCGGTAAGCTGTATTCTTCTAGGCATTAAAAGTGATAGATGTAAGCTTACACTTTAGGTCTCCTGATTAGGCTCACAACAGTTTTGCCCACATTGTAGTCTTCTGTGGAATGCTCCCCATCAGTCAGAAAGAGGGGTTAACATCCCTGGCCTAGCATGTCTTCTACTCCTAAGGTTCAGGACTAAAGAACCCTTGGTCTGCTGGTCACACTTCCAGCGCCTCACTGGTCTTATGCCACTCTCTCCTATATGCACCCTGTGGGTCCCTCTGCCCGTGGGTGGGGATGTAGGGTCAACCTGCTATAACTCACACTTGGACAGACTAGAGTCCACTCTATTGGGGGTAGAGCAGGGCGTAGAGTGTGTCTGCAAACCTACAATGCAGGCAGAATCATACACAGTTGCTGTCCGGAAGTCACATGGGTGGCAAGGAAGCTCACTCGGCTTCCCTGTTTGAAGACTAAGATTGGTTGACCTGTTCAAGGGGACCCCTGAACTGGATTCGGGAACAAGTTGATTTGGGATATGTGTAGGGTCCTTGGCTGGTTACATAGGAAGCTGGGGGGAGCTTTCAGAGACAGCCTGAATGGAGCAATGTAGATGGCCAATGTGTTGCAGATGCAGCTAATTAAATTAGTTTGGGGATGAGGACCTCCCCTGGGAGGGAAAAGCCATCAGAAACCAATGCTCCCAGAGACTAAGACGGCACTTGGCAGTGCACCTCAGAGTAAATTCCTACCTACATTCATAGCTGGGGAGGGAACCAAAGCAAATCTAGAACCTGAATAAGCCTTGTTAGAGATCACCCCCCACAAAATGATTTGTGTTTTCCAAGCATTTGACAAAAACTGTTTGTGCCTTATAAATATCCACAATTATTATTTATTAATTTTGCTAATTTTTTCCCCTTCAAAAGTACACAGTCCCGGCCACTTTTTTCGTTGCTGTGATAAAATACTTGACAAAAGCAACTTAAGAGGGAAAGGCTTATTTTGGCCCACAGTTCCAGGATGCACCGTCCATGACGGTGCAGAAGGCATGGCAGCCAGAGCCTGAGGCAGCTGCTTACACAGTCTGCAGTCAGGAAGCAGAGGGAGATGAGTGCTAGGGCTGGGCCCACTTTCTCCCTTTCATTTTTTTTAATTTTTAATTTTTATTTTTTTAGTCCAGGATCCCATACCGTGGGATGGAGCCACCCACAGTTAACATCTGTCTTCCCGCCTCCATTAGCCTCCTCTGGGCAGTCCTCACAGGCGGTTAACCTGATCTAGACAGTCCACATGCACGCCTGGGGGCCTGTCTTCTAGGTGTTGTAGATCCCATCAACCATCACATACATACATGTTTAAATGAATGAGACAATTTGACATAAGAATCTACAGAAGTGAAGATGTTCTGTTATTAATATTTTCCCCCCAGATGATTTCTGCTCCTCAAGCTCATCTTCCCCTCTGTTCATACGCATTCATTCATCGCTGGACTCAACTTCCTAACATTTACGCAGGGCTTTCTGCACCAGTTACCAAGCAGGTTGTTTTAGAACTTCCCTTCCCCTGGGGAGCCTGGGTCAGGATTCACATTAAAGATTTGAAAGAAGCAAAACCTCAAAAGATGACAAAGCGAAGGGCACCTGGATTGTGTCGCTCTCTTGCCCTAGAAGGGGAGGGAGCAACAGGGTCTCCAGGGTGAAGAAACCCCTCAAAATATTCAGTGAGAAGGCCCAGGCAGAGGGAGGTCCAAATTAGCCTTTTCTGGAAATTTCTCTGCACATTTTCACTTAGCAGTGATGAATGGAGGGATGACAGCAGATTGTTAGTGTCCCCCCTGATGTTCTGAAATTAACAAGGACATAGCATATGTCAGAAAGGGGAGAAGCAGGGTCACTGTAGGAAATGAGCTCTCATGACCATCCATGCTGTGGGGCCCATCTGCTTACTATACTGAACCCTAAGAGGAAAGCCGCTGCTGTTTGAAGTGAAAGCGGAGCCTGTGCTGCAGCTTGGGGGCTGTGAGTACAGGAGTCAGCAAGCAGCAGGTTCTAGAAAAACTCTGCCAGGAGGAAGTCTGTCTGTGTCTTCAGGATGCCAGGAAGTGTTTTATAGACTTACTGTATTTTTTGACCCAGGGGTCCTTCTTTCCTGTTCCTGGAACTTGGCATCCAAGAGTGGGGGTTATGTTGGCTCGGAAGCCTGGAGACAGCAGCTTCTTATTGATTCTAGTGGAGCAGCATGGGGGAGTCTGTTATGATCCTCTGGGATATAAGATGGATATACTAGACTTCTTCATTTTCTGACTTTCAAATAAATGTTTTGTATAAGTCCACGCTGTTGCTATAACGCATGGCACGCTCACAATTTGTAAATGAGCACACCTGTAATCAGAGTGCATCTTTGAGAAATGTTAATTTATTAGCCATACACATCTCTGAGCTCCCTCTTTAAGGTTCTGATGAAAACTCAGGGTGCCCTCTTCCAGAACACAGTCTGAGCGTCTATGATGCCCAGTTCGGCAGACCATTAAGAGGCTCCTCCAGGGGTCCCTTAAATCACTGTGGATCCCACAGAGAGAAGTTTTATTTTCTTGTGTCCTCCTTGGGGCTATTCTATCATGTCTTCGGCTACTTGATTTGGATTTGGTCACCCAGAGGTGACGTGTGACAGCATAGTGGGGTCTCATTATGTTCCTGACAGAGGATTTCCAGTGTACAAAGTACTGAATTCCCTACAATGGGCTATCTCCAATCAGCTGCCTCAGCAGGTACTACCAGCTTTTGCTTTCCACCTATCACTGTTTACATTTTCACACACAGGCATGTGTGCACACACACAGCAAGACAGAGACACACATATGCAGATAGAAAGAGAGAGAGAGAGAGATGACGGAGACAGAAAGAGACACACATAGAGATTTTTATGTTTTTATTATAAAGCACAGTCCCACGCAAAATCTGCAAAGTCAGAAACACATAAACAAGAACTATTAAAATGTAATGTCAGTTTCCTGGGATAACTACCATTCCCATTTTAGCATGTGATTTTGACACCCTCTTCTATACTGATAAAAAGGTTTGTTTATTTTAAAAACTCCCATTAAAAAGAGGTAGAGTCCAGTGCATCCCAAATACTCCTGCTTAAGGTTTCTAAAAATACATTAATTCTGAATGGTTTTTATAGCATTTTAAGGAACCTTTTTTCTTTTCTTTTTTTTCTTTCTTTCTTTCTTTTCTTTTCTTTTTTTTTTTTTAAAGAAAAGTGAGAGAGGCGATTGCGGCCACTGTATCTCACAAATAGTCATGGAGCCTCCCAAGGGATGAGTCTTGAATTCTAGGACAGGAGTTTAGGCTCCTCCCATGAGGGGGATCTCAGGCTCCTCTCACTTAGGGGCCTTTCACTCCCCTTTGCATGGCTCTCTGGCCTCACTGCTCTCCCTCTTTTCCTTCTTTGGCTTCCTGTCCCCCTCGTCATCTATTTGCTCTGCCTGCAGGGATGTTTTGGAGATGAACCTTGTGCTAATCATGCCAATAGTCATGATAATATGCCATTTTGTAATAGCCACTTAGGAAAGCAATTCTACTTAGGAAACAACAAGCAAAAATGACTTACTGGTTTTTTTGTTTTTTGTTTTTTGTTTTTTGTTTTTTGTTTTTTGTTTTTTGTTTTGATAAGAGTGACCTTTGCTTCAATTTTTGTACAGGGGACACAGTGGGCACACCATACTCGGTGTTCTCCCAGTCTCCTTCATCTCCCCACTTTCTTCTTTTTTTTTTTTCATTCTGCTTTTTATTTTTATTTATTTTTATTTATTTTTATTTATTTTTTATTTATTTATTTATTTTTTAAATTAATTTATTCTTGTTACATCTCTATGGTTATCCCATCCCTTGTATCCTCCCATTCTCCCCTCCCTCCCATTTTCCCCTTATTCCCCTCCCCTATGACTGTTCCACAGAGGGATTACCTCCCTCTGTATATGCTCATAGGGTATCAAGTCTCTTCTCAGTGACCTGCTGTCCTTCCCACTTTCTTTTGTCCCGTATCACTTTGCATTATTGACATCAACCTGTAGGCACTAAGTCCTTTTCTTTGTAACTTCTACCTCCAGAAAGATCTGCGCATGTAGCCATCTCCCCTAACGGTCAGTATTCTGTGGACTGTCAGATCTATGAATGAGGCCATTCCCTCTGGATTTATGGATTGACAAAGCCATTTCATAAAAGATGATTAATGATAATTAACATTTTAACTTCAGGCCATTTAATGGCACCTGACAGAAAGGTCAAGTGTCATATGTCAGATGTCAGAGTTGTGAGATGGGGCTATGGAGTAGCTGAGACCTGGTTGAGGTTGGTGTGGGGGGAGCTCCTACTGTCCTGCCAGGGCTGATTTCATTGCCCACAGCTGATGCCATCTGGAGCCCAGATGAGAAGTGTGTAGGCTTCAGTTGGAAGGTATGCTTGAGCATTCTGTTTTTGCAAAAACGCGGCAAAATTACTCTCGTTGTTTCCATGCCGTGTGTGCTGTGCACTGAAGCAAGTTCCTGAAGGTCTTCCATTAAGGGACTTGAAATTCTGCAAATTTCCAAACATGTTACTCTACAACCTGGTGGCTCTGCGTTGCTGAGCCAGTTCTCTCAGTGACATCCAGCTTCGTGTCCTCGGTTCATGTTCTCATCCCAATCTGGGTCCCTTTTCATGTCTCCCCCACTTATCTCTTCCCCTTGCTTCTTGCTTTGTAGAAATCTCTAGACCACCCATTGGCAGTGCTCCCTCCTGCGGGTGCCTCACTTGCTACTCTGTCCCAGCTTCAAAGATGAGGCTACACGCCAACTGACACCAGCAATAGGAAAGAAAGGTTTGAGTATTCCTGGAAAGATCCAGAAGATGAATAGTCAAGTATTAGATGAGATGGCCAATTCTAAGTACTATATCTGGGTCCATGGTAGGTGGCAGCGTGTGTAAGAGGGGAGCTGTGGTGAAAAGGAAGGTGGTCCCGATGAGGAGGAGGTCTGGGTGGTTGTGGAGTCACACAAAGCAATCCTTCTGTTGGTGATGGTCAGAGTATGCCCAGATGCTAGCATCAGGAGAGTGGCCCATTAGAGGCAGAGTTGAAGCCACGCTGGATGGGCTAGCCCAGGCCACACCAGGGCAAGGACATGGATGACATTGGTGGCTACTTGTCACTTCCCCAGGGATCCCAACCTTACCTGAAGGAAAGTTAGTAGCAGGTATTTGCTGACTACGTGTTCTGAGCTGAAAACACACTACTCACTACCATCACCTCATGGCTATCATCTAGTCTTACTCAATTTTACCTTGAAAGAAACAGGAGCACAAGAACATTTGAGGTCCCTTCAAAGCTCAAGGATTTATGTGGGAGAAAAGACAGAAACGTCATAAACTTGTGATGTGGTGGGTGATTTCAAGGACTCAGCATTTTATTGACACAGTGAGATGGATGCACACACTCACTGAGGCTGTGGCCATGTGCACAAGACCTGCACAAACTCAAGCCAGACAAAACCCCAGCACAGAAGGGATAAGTGGGCACAGTTTCCCACCCCATATGTAAGAAACTATCCTCAATTGAGAGCTGCTGGGGAATCAGGTTTTTTCAATGGAGAAACATTAAATATATCACCTACAGTCCAGAAAAGGCCTAGTCAGCCAGCAGTTGGACCCCGTGTGTGTGTGTGTATGTGTGTAATTGTCTCTCTGCCTGTTTGCTTAGCTTTTTCTGCTTTTGAGAGAGAGAGAGAAAGGGGAGAGATGCAGCATAAATTGGGTGGGTAAGGGTTGGGACAGGTTCTGGAAGAAGTTGGATCATATTGTTTGAAATATATCGTTTGAAATTCTCTGCGAATCAATAAAACATTACTAAGAGAAGAAAGAGAGAAAGCTAGCTGCCTGGTGGATTGAGGGGCTTTCTCACCATCACCCAGGACTACATGGTTATGAAGCAACAACAGGAACCTAGCTTGGTGTGTATCCTCGTCCATCCATATGCTCTTACCTCCGACAGAGCTCATGGTCATTGGAGTGTGTTATGGTGAGCTGGTTCTGAGTGGAGAGTGAACAAAATAGTAAGATGCCATGAACCATGTCCACATACTCTTGAGAACATTTAAATATGCAAAAACGAGCTCCCCCCCCCTTAAAAAAACAGAGTAAAAATAGCATACGTTTGCATATGGCCTAAATCTTGAAAGTGAAATGAAAAGTGGCCTTGGCCGGTAAGCGCTGAAACGCACACCAGAGCCCACAAGGAACAGGGCTCCTGGGGATGCCTGGAGAACAATGGGAACTAAAAATGTCCCCCACTGAAGACTAAGTGACAGTCCCCACGTGCAGCAGCACTCTGACCTTGCGTGGTGCAGCCAATGTCAATAGCTGTTGTCCCTAGTCAATGGGCCGCCCGTTTGCTACTTAGAGATTCTCTTTCTGCACTTAAAAGGCATCATTAGTACCAAGTGGCTATTAAAACGGCCCTGCTGTTCAGAATGATTTTCTGAAGCAAATGCAGAGGAAACGTGTTGAGGGTTGAAGTCATTAGCTGTGACCACAGAAGGACTGACCGGCGGGCAGTTGGTGCCATATATCTCGCTAAGGCGGGGGAAGTGTGAGTGATTCATAAAACTGGCTCGGTGAGGTCTCTCCCTAAATGGACACCCGAGCCAATGACCCCATGTCTTTGCTCTAGGTAAGAGGGACACATTTGGCTGAGACATTCACTTGGCATAATGAGTAGTAGGGACACAGCAGAGATTCCAGGTGTTGGCCGAGACAGCTGGAGAGCAGGAGTTGAGAGAGCCGTCACAGCTGCTGCTCTTGAATGCTGACTGCAGGCCAGACACAGTCCTGGTCCTTTTATATAGCTGTCTGCTCCTGACTGCAGTCCCGCGAGGCAGATAGTGTTATTATTTCCATTCCAAAGGTAAAGAAATTGAGGTTCAGGGAGGGTAGGTGACTCGTCTGAGGTTACACAGCTAGTAAATGACAGAACTGAGATTCAACTAGTAAATGACAGAACTGAGATTCAAACCCAAGTTGTCCAGTGGTTCTAAATGCTATGCTTTTGGGGAGAAAGGGGTGCAGCTAAGTCAGGAAAGCGCTCACTGGGAAAGCATGAGTCCTATCCCTAGTGTCTGTGGAAAAAAGCCAGGCACAGTGGAGTGTAATATCCACTATGGGGGAGTGTAATATCCACAATTGGGGAAGCAGAGACAGGTGGACCCCAGGGCTCACTGGCAAGCCAGGCTCACCTACTTAGTGAGCTCTAGGTCTCAATGAGAGACTCCACCCCAAGAAGTAAGGCGGATGACTCTTGAGGAATGACCCCCGAAGGCTGACCTTTGATCATTGCATAGGTATACATTGCTTGCACACACAGCTCGCTATAAAGTAAAACTTTCGGAGTAAACTCAGGCAACCTCCTGACTTTCTTTGCCTTTATTCTCTTTATTCCATTTCTGTAGATTTTAACCCCGGATCTTGAGGATGCTGAGCAGACACCCTACCACTGCGCCACACCTCCTGTCACTTTAGGCACCTAGCATTAGCATTCTGTTACATTGTAGGCTCAGTTTTCTTAACCAATACGTTTTATCAACAACTTAGTAACTGAGCATACGTCACCTATAACCCGACTAATCAAACCAATAGTAAGGGAGGATTAAAGAACACAACAACAAAACCGTAAGGATATCAGTTCCAGGGAACGATTCTCCTGGCGTAATCAGCAGGATTTCTTCTGCTGGCACCTGGAGTAACCAGAACCCGGAACCTCAGCAGGAGCTGGGGCCCCGAAGCCTTCTCACGTGCGATTCTCTCTAGGAGCATCTCCAAGTGGAGCGATGAACAGCCAAAACTACCTGAATTCTCCAAAACCCCCCACCTCCAGTTCTAGGCTCATTTATATATCTCCTCCCAGAGTCTGTTCACAGGATCTTTTCAGCTGGCAACAAGCTCAAAAGCTCAAGCTCCCGCAAGAGGTGGTTGGTCTTCTAGTGGATTAACCTCACCTGTTCTCTCACAAGACCGCTCCGATCCCACACTTGGGATCATAAGGAAAACAGGTTCATCTCTTTTTCAGTACGTCCTGGTTGTTGCATCTTGGACAAAGCACCGATTTAAGAATCTGCTTCTTCACTCATGAAAAAGAGGGTTTTCACGAAATCATATGATGCTTGAAAGCACATCTTTGCTATCTGGTGCCACACCCAGGGAACAGACCCTGTGCTGGCCAGGCCAGGCCACCAGTGGGAAGATGTGGATGAGGCAGGATCCTTGCCTCAACTAGACTTTGTGTGCCGGGGCCAGCAGGCTCAAGGACTTCTTCCTGTCAGTGCTTTTCACACTGGCTTCTGGGGTAAAGCCTGGTAAGGATTGGATGCTTGTGTTCCCTAAATTTATCTGTTGAACCTTCCATGTGACTGTATTTAGTGATGAAATCCATGAAGGGATGACAAAGGTTAAATGAAGTCATAAGGGCTTGGTCTGAAGGGGCTTTGTCCCTGTCAGAAGAACAAAGAGAGCTGGACCACCTCTAGAAGTGTAACGAGAAGCAATAGTTGAAACCAGGAAGAGAGCCTACACAAGAAGGGAATCATGTGGTTCCTTGATTTGGGGCTTTCCTGATTCTAGAGCTATGATAAAAAATGAACTTCTGTTGTCCAAGGCACCGTCGTATGGAAATATGCTGTCTCGCTGCATGGGAGAGCTAAGATCAGAACTGCATTCAAATTTCAACTTTCACCAGCTAACCTGCGATGCAATGAAGGGGTAATGTCAACCCCCCCCTCCTCTATTATAGCTTGACCCATAGGATGAGGTAGAAATGATGACCAGGGACTTCTGAGAATGGGCCTCCCAATTTCTGACCAAGATCACTGGGGGCTGTTGCTCTGGAAGGTCAGCTACCATCATGTGAGGAGGAGCTATGAGCAGCATAGGAGCGGAGTCCTGTTTGGACCTCAGGCTTTCAGTCTGTGACAGAAGACTTTCATTCTGCCTTTCCACTGCTGCTGTGTGGTGCTGCACCAGACAGTGCAAGCTCCTCTCACTGGCCAGTCCAAGCATAAATTCCTCCTTGGGCAGAGGAAGGACTTTTGAGGGTGAATGCGTTTGACTGACTGAGGCTAAGGGTGACAGGGACATTTCATTTACATGCAATAGTACAGTCCTATCATAAGAGGGGGAACACAGTACTTAGTTATCCTATGGGTGGAGGAGGAGCTCCAGGTACAGTGGTCAGAGGTTATTGGTTGAAAGCCGAGACACCAAGATATCTCATTAGCATAGAGTGGGTGTTTCCAGGAGTCCCCAGGTGAACAGTGAATGGTTTTCTTATCAGGAAAGGGCTGGGCCTGTAATATCACTGAGGGCTATGAGACTTTCCTTAGAGAATCTGAGGTTCCCCCAGATGGGGGAAGGAGGGAACCCAGCTGAGGAAGGGAGTCAGTCATCTTAGCATCGAGCTCAGGAGCTATCTGGTAATGCCAGCCTTCAACCTTCCCAGGAGGGTCCAACAGAGGACCCCACACCACACCTGCCCCATGCATATATAGAAAATGCTGGGGCTGGGGAAAAGGAACACCTGGCTGTAGTTTACCAGTACTCAAAGTTGGCTGTGCGCTGGAATCACTTAGGAGCTCAGAAAACCACAGTGGGCCCAGACCTGTATTGATAGCGCTTAAGGGTTCTAGAGTACAACCTCGGTATTGCTATTAACTCTAAAAGGATGACTAAACAAACCAAATACCTCCCTGGCTGACTTTACACACCACCAAGGTTTAGAGCATAACTATATACTCATTATTACTATCATTATCATTATCATTATCGTGTCCTACCCCGTTGCCCAGGGTAGATATCAGTAAACTTTAATACAGTCTGCTTGGAATTTGGAGACAGTCCACGTGAGGGAAGTTCAGTGAGAGAAGGCAAAATTTACTATACTCCACCCCTACTGATATTCCTGCTTACCTGTTGCTATGACAAAATGCCCGAGATTGTGTGTACATTGATTAAAAAAATAATAAATGCTTATTTGGCTTACAGCTCTGGAGACTGGGAAATCGAAGAGAACAGTACTTAGATCTCCTTGTAATCTAGTGGGGGGTTTCTTGAAGCATCATATCAGAGCCAATGAGAGCAAGAGATGAGCTCTCTGCCTTCTCTTCCTCCTCCTCCTCCTCTTCCTCCTCCTCCTTCTCCTCTTCTTTTTGTTTTTGTTTTTGTTTTTTTGTTTTTGTTTTTGTTTTTTTGAGACAGAGTTTCTCTGTATAGTCTTGGCTTTCCTGGAACTTGCTTTGTAGACCAGGCTGGCCTCAAACTCATAGAGATCCTCCTGCCTCTGCCTCCCAGAGTGTTGGGATTAAAGGTGTGTGCCACCACGTCCAACAGGTCTGCCTCTGCTTATAAAGCCACAATTGGCACCTTGGTATACTACCCACTTCTTCTAACTCAAAGGAGTTTTCACAGCTTCCAAATCCCACTCTTGAATCAGGGGAACCTATTTTCAAGGACTCTTTTTAGATTTGTTTGTTTGTTTGGCTGTTTTTATGCATATGTGAGGGTGTATGTGTGTATGTGTATGGGGTGGACCGTAGAGACCAGAAGAGGGCGACAGGTGTCCTCCTTTATTACTCTCCACCTATTTCTTTGAGGCAGGGTCTTTCCCTGGTCCAGGGGCCCAGCCTTTCTCTTTGAGACTGGGATCCAGCCAACCTCAGTGATCTCCCTGACTCTGTCCCTTCAGAGCTCAGGTTACTGGGATGCACTGTACTGCCATACCTGTTATTTGTGGGCTGGGATCTGAACTCTGGTCCCCATGACTGCACAGCAAATGCTCTTAGCCACTAAGTCATCTCTTGAGCCCCAGGGAGTCATTTTTTAAATACATAAACTTTTGGGGGCACATTCATTACTACATCAGTGCTCTTAAACAGTGTAGAGTAATTCACTACAGTGTAAAGATTACCACTGGTTGATCTGAGCTGTGTCTGAGTAACGTTACATGGAGTGACATTTATGCTTCACTTTTAACTAAGATAGTAATTGTATGGAATATACTCATGAGAATCATATGGTATTTCAGTTCAGCATGTAATATGTAAGGGTCATAACATTTATTATGTCTTTCTCTTGCACTGTTCAAAGTCCCCCTCACTAGCTACTTTGAAACACACAGTTAATTACTGTCAAGCAGCTTACCCTGTTGTGCAATAGACCACGAGAAACTGCTCCTCCTGTCCAGGTGCGCCCCTGTGCCTTTAGCCATCTTCAATTGCTCTCCGACTCCCTAAACCTTTCCCGGACTCTGTAACTGTGCATCTGTGCTCTATTTCTAAGCTTCCATATTTGAGAGAGATCCTGGAGGATTTGTCTTTTGCTATCTGTATACTTTAACTTTTCAAAGAATAATAATGATGTTGACAGAATGGCCCTCTGCTCTGTCACTGAGAGATGCCTTGTAGGCTTTACTTCCTATTCTGACCCATGATGAAGGGGAGCAGAGTCAACATGCAACAGGGATGCACAGAAAGTAAAGGGGGAGGGGAAGCGAATAGCTGAAAGTTCTGGAGACAAATCTAGAAGTCATGTAAGAGGCAATTTGGTCCAAGAAGAAAGAAATTTCTAGTGCTCAGATGTGAACTGATGGGTCGGGAAACAGCTGGGTGTTAGCCTGACCTTCACTTTGGTGCTGGGAAGGGATTCACTCTAAGCTAACAGCATGTGACCCATGATTTGGTGTTGAGCTTAGAGTCTGGCCCCTTGACTTTCAGCCTCCGGGACTCATATAGCCATGAGAAATGCACCACACCACCTGTGGCATTTTTAAAACACGCACATATCTTAGGCCACTATGTCCTGCTTGAATCTCCAGTTACAAGCTCATTCTGTCCCACACTGGCCAGTAGTGTCTGAGACAGCAGGTTCCAGGGAAGTGTAAACAGTGGTGTAGACAAAGGATGCTCCCTTTCGGGATGCGGTGTGGTCCAGGATGAACAGGAAGCCCTTTCCCACTGAACATTCCTGAGGAGAAAGGAGGGCAGCTTCTTCCAGAGCACATACATGATCTTAGTAATTGAATAAGAGAAGTATAAAATGATAGAATGCTTTAACAGGACAGCCTTGTGTTACAAAATCCATCTTAGTAAGAGTTTGACTTCTTTATCTGTGATCGGATGCCTGACCTAGAGTTACCAAGCCTCCACCAGCCCATTTCTTTACCCACTATATCATCATACTGATAGAACATTGTTTCTTCAAAATGTTGCAGTGTGTGTGTGTGTGTGTGTGTGTGTGTGTGTGTATGTGTGTGTGTATAGATTCACACATTTATAGAATATGGTAGGATTATGTTTATGCCTAGTCCTAAATGTATATACTGAAACCTAACTCTCAATATGATGTCATTGAAAGTAATGAGGTCCCCGTGTTAGTGTTCCTTCAACTCCGGATTGGATTAGAGACCTTACACAGACGATTTCAGGTAACTCTCTCATCTACCAAGTGAAGATACAGTGAAAAGTGTTGCCTAGAAACCTGAAAACAGGTCCTGCTGGTGCTTTAGGCTTGAACTCTTCAGCCTTCAGAACTGTGAGAAAATACGTTTCTGCTGTTTCCCAGTGTCCCAGCCCACAGTGTTCTTTTATAGCATTCAAATAGATTAAGACACAAGACACTGAACCTGGCACACAATAAAGGCTCCAGGTGGTGGTTGCTAGCAAGGGGACACAATTTCGGGTTATGTAAATATAGACATGTAAACATACATGTAAACACCAAGGCACCCAGTAAGTTCACGGCTTATATCATGATATCTGGCACACAGGAAAAGAGATCCTGGCTTCCTATACAACTTCCACTGTCGTCTGCAGGATAGCTCCTGGGGTTATGGAGTGAAACAAAGGGTGCTTTACCTCCCATGGACTTTGGGGGGTCTGAGATCACATAGTGAGATGGGCACTTACTCTGAAGAACTTCAGGCAGTGGCCAGCTGTCCGCGGATACCAGCAGGCTCCAGCGCCCTGCCCCCACCCCCACCATTGCATTTAATCAAAAGTGTATTCAAAATATGATTCTGGGAGATTATGGTGGAGATTTGCAGGAGGCTCTCAGTGCAGGCAGAAGTGTAGTGGGAACAGATTGTGGCTTGGGGCCTGAGGCCGGGGTAATCACGGGCTCAGACGTGCCATTCTCAGGCCTTGGGGTTCACCATTAGCTCCGGACAAGACCTTGAGCATTGGAGAGAGGACTAACAAATCTCATTCCAGCCCCACCCCTTTCCCAGGATTCACTATGCTTAGTTGGAGATAAAGTCCTGGTTCTGACGTTGGATTTAGCAGGCTCACATCTGCAGTTTGGGCTTCCTAATGCTGACTCAATGCGAAAAGGCCCCTCCACCGGCCTCTAAATGACTGGCCCCTACAAGGAGTATGGCCAGCCTCTGCTGCAGTCTCCTGGGGAGCGGGTGGAGTATCTACCTGAACCAAGGAGGGGGCACGGTGGAGAGCGCCTTGAAAGAAACCTTCAGCTAATGCTCTTTATTACACGCGTTAATCCGGCAAAGCCGACTGGAAATAATGTTTATCTTTTCGCAGTTTAATTTTCCGGACCCTAAGCCTCAGGTCAGCGAGGGCGACGGCAAAGTCCCTAGGGGAGCTGGGGGTTGGGGCGGGGCGGGAGCAGCTGTTGCCCAAGAGCCAAACGCAGAGAAGGGGTTTCCCAAAGGAGATGAGAGGGAGCCAAAAGAGGGCTTTGGACCGGAGCTGAAGGCTAGGGTCAATCAAACCGGGGACCTGAGATCTTCTGGCTCTCTGCTTGGACTTCAGTTCCCTCATCTGAGGAGGCTTTTGGGGGCGGGTTAGTTTTTAAAAACAGAGTTTCTCTGCGTAGCCCTAGCTGTCCTGAACCTCACTCTGTAAACCATGCTGGCCTTGAAATCACAAAGTTCTGCCTGCCTCTACCTCCGTGTTGAGTTGCTGGGATTATAGATGTTTGCACCATCTGCCCCATTCTGAAGGTTTAAATTTTTTTTCCTTCTATAGTCCCCCAAAATCCAAATTCCTCTTCCACGTCTTCAAAAGGCCTTTAAGGAACCTAGATGAAGATGTTTTTCCCCTCCAGCACCACCACCCCCTGCTCCACTGATCTGGAAGGTGTCAACCAACAGGGAACCAGCCTCATATCTGAGTGGTCCAGTTCCTAAGACTGGGAGACTGCCTGTAGGGTGAAGTTCTTATATGCATTCCAACTCTTGTCCCTGCTTGTCCCCATGTGTTCCTGGGGGGCTCCCTCCTGCGCTCCACCTATGTAAGAAGCTATGACTTTGCTCCTTGACTGAAGCTGAGTCCTCTAGAGCTGGGTCCTGAGCCCTGGGCCCCAGCAGCCTCATCCAGCCTGCATTCTGTGGAAGTCTCCCCCCAACTTCCACTCCAGACAGACTCACAAAGGGACAAGGAGACAAAGTCCCTGCCTTGCCCCTCAGCTCCCACTGGTTGGCCTGTACTGGAAAGGATTGATCCTTGAGCTTAAACAGAAAATATGCCCTCTGTGGTCCCTATGAACCCCTCAGTGCTGCCCCACTTCACCGTTGCATTCCAGTGAAGTGGGCCAAGGGACTGTCAAGTCTCCCTTGGTGGTAAATTTACAGCCCCAGGGAACAAAAGTTACTTCTCAGCAAATATTTAGCTGCTGGCTGGCACAGTTTGGGGAGTCTCTATGTCTTGGGCATTGAGGGTGTGGCTCCCTTTGATTAACAGAACCGATGTTGGCAGGCCCCAACCTTGGCCCCAGAAGCCTTTTGTGGCAATTCCGAACCCCACTCCAGCTCCACCAGCCCTCTCCCAGGGTCCCTGGCATTGATAGGCTGCACACTGTGGGTTCAGCTGGTTATTTTTAAGGTACAGCCTGGGGACTGGGAAGGGAAAGGAGACACAAATAGTCCTTTGACACCATTCCAGGAAAGAAGTTACAAAGTGAGCAGGCCAGGCAGGGGTGGGTGAGTGGGATGCTGTTTAGGTCCTCCAACCAGAAGAGGAACAGAGACTTGGTCAAGGTTCACTGCTCACACACAGGGCTTTCCCCCAAGGTGTCCTGCAATCTCCCCATCCAAGTCTGATCAGGTGCATGTCTGCCTGGCCAGCCCCAGCCTCGTGTGCAAGAATAGCTGCTAGGATGGTTCTGTGTGTCTGTCTTAGGCAAAGTGAGAGCTCCCCTGTCCCTGCCAAGGCCTGGAAGCTTCTTAATATGAAGGTGAATCCAGAAGCAGCTGTTTCCAAAATTCTTCTGCAAACCGCAGCCATTGCACTAACCTGCTGAGAGAGGAACGGTTGATTAAAACCCGAAGGCCACTTGACCATAATTTCTAGAAAAATCAGAGGTCAGCCTGTGTCCCACCCCATGGGAAGCCAAGGTCTAGAGGCAATTTGCTTGTCAGAGGCAATGCTTGGGCTAGTTATATATAAATTCAACATAACAATGTAATCCAATTTTCTAAGCCAAGAGCTAATCCTGAGAGAAATTACTACAAAAACCAGAATTTTGACGCAATTAATTGCTGGAGGCTACCTAGTGCTTAAGGAATGTCCCTTTGTGTTGGTGGTGAAGTTTTCTTTTACCAGGCCCTCATCAGAGGCACATCAGAGGTGGGGGACATTAAATGTCTTGCCACGCTGTGTGTGTGTGGGGGGGGAGGCGTCAAACCTTTGGGAGTATCCCCCAGGGATAGCTTTGGTCCTTGGCTTCCCAAGTTGTAAAATGCAGAGAATGTCTGCATTGCCCAGGTCTTTTAGGGGACCAGAAGGAGCAGCGACTGACCACTAATCCGCAGTGTGCATGGCCCCACTCCCTCAGACACCCCAAAGCCAGAGTGACTCTAGAACATACTTAGAACTAGCCAAGCAGAGGCCAACTAGTCTTACAAAAGGGCATAGGCCAAGAGGAGAGAGAGAGACCTGCATGCCTGGTGCAATGTATAAGGCAGTTGCACGGAGCTAGAGTGTCCATTTCTTTAAAGACTATGTGATTTTTGGGTCCCCCCTCTCTCTTATGATTTGGCTTTAGACTTGAGAGTGTTTAGACTTTGAGAGTGTTGTGGACAGTCTCCCCCTAGATCTGGGGAAAGTGACAGGTGAGTATCTTTTGGACAGGCACTATTAGCATCGCTGGGGTGCTACTACCTTCTGCTCCAGATGGATACTGGAACCGCACTTCAGGCTCTCTCCGCCTCGGGCACGGCGCACAGTTCAGTGGCAACCCCTGCAGGGCGAATGTGGAGTTTCCAAAAGCTTTGGCTGTACAAGAATCCTCTTCTCCTCTGGAGTCTCTAGGGGCCAGCAGTCGCCTGATGGAGCTGGGCTGTCTGGGAATGAAGTGGTCCTCTGGACTTTGGGCCCTGGGCGGAGTTGGGGGAGCACCTTCAACAGCATTGGCTGCTGCAGTGTGAGCCAAGGACCAAATGCGGTGTTTCTGGCCACTTGGGTAGTGCACGATCATCTTGGGGCCGCTTGGTTGCATTGTAGTGAAGTCAGCTTCTTCTGATCGGGTCTCAGTGTAAGAGAAGCCGGGTACCGCCAGGCAGCACTCTCTGCTCTCCAAGCGGCCCTCTTGAGAGGCAGCGCAGGGCGCAGGCAGAGACTGCGCGCTCTTCTGAAAATCGGCCAGCCTGCGGGCTGCTGAGGCTGCTGTCTCCTCTTCGTCTGCTTCTTCCTCTTCCTCCTCTTCCTCGAGGTCTTCCAGGTCACTCAGCCGCAGCCCCTGGGCCTCCCGAGTGGGAGTAGCATCTGTAGGAAATCAAGAGCTAGTGAGAAAAGCCTAGCACTCTCTAGGGAAACTCTCGGGAGTGTCCTACCCAGAGAAGCTTTTAGCAAGATAAGCGCGCGCGCTCTGCACTACCACGTCTTTCTTGCCACCAACGGGCTGCTCTCCCTAGCTCCAATGCTGGCTGCTTGCCCCAAGGGAACAATTCTCCGCACTTCCTCGCCCGCCCTGCCCCTCCGATCTTCTGGACCCCTTGCTAAGCCATGGTAAGGCTACTTTGCACTGCTGGAATCTTTCGGCTATAAAAGGAGGAGGCACTTTTCTTTCAACTTCAGCACACACGGGTAACTGCTGTCATGTTATTTAGTCCAGCAAATATGTACGTGTACAGAGCATCATTTTGACATGAGACATCTAGGAACTACAGCAGTAAAAAACGACTTCCAGGGGAGATGAACTTCTAGAGGGGTTGGCAGGGACAAAGTGCAGAAAATGGGAAGCGAGCAAAACGGAACTCAGAAGGGACTTGAGATCTTGAGTGAAGGTGGGAAGTCTTTCTGAGAGGACACTTTGGAGTTGAGGAAAAGCCTTAGCTACCACATTTCTCTGTGAGGCGCTGTGCAAAGGCCCTGGGCTTTGGAATGCATCCTGAGGCAAGGATAAATGGAGCATTTTAAAAGAAAATCTATAGTAGCACAGGCGGCTTTGGATCTGATGTTTAATGTGGGCAGGTGGTCTGTACCTTTGGTGTCACCGGTCAGGGTCAGGCAGCCCAGAGAATCTTCTCCTCCACCTTCTGTTTTCCTCTCCTCCCCACCCTTGTTCTTGGGCGCCCATGTCATCTTGTTCTCCTTCTTGAGGCGCCTGCGGGCGTTGGCGAACCAGGTGGACACCTGGGTGAGGGTCATCTTGGTGATGATGGCCAGCATGATCTTCTCCCCCTTGGTGGGGTACGGGTTCTTGCGGTGCTCATGGAGCCAGGCCTTTAGTGCACTGGTGCTCTCCCTAGTGGCATTCTTCCTGCGGCCAGCACTGCCCAACTCCACTCCACCATACCTGTGGGCACACAGGACTCAGAGGTCAGGGTAGGAACCAGAGGCTTGGCCAGTAGAAAGCCCAGGTGCCTGGAAATGTAGTTCTTTTCCCTCCTCCCTTCTTTCCCTAGGGAGAATGCAGGAGATGGAGGAATACCAAAGGAGGCCAGCCACCGCGCTCTGCTCCGTTCCTCAATTTCTTACCTGTCATATTGATACTGCCCCAGAGTTGGCTCATAGGTGTAATAAGCCCCTGGCTGGGTCAGGCTTGGGGTAAAGCTTCCTGCAGCATCCTTAAACTCATACTGGGGATTCTAGTGGAGAGGAAAAGAGAATTCAGGACCACACAGGCAAAGAATATAGGTACCCTTGTAGGAGCGACACCTTATCACCACCCCTTGCATTGGCTGAGCAATGTTGGACATAGCTTCCTAAACCCGCAGTGCCTCAGTTTCTCCTTTATTAAGACTGAGGCAATAAAGTCATTCATGCTGGTAGAGTACTTGGTAGAGTCCCAGGGACAGAATAAGCAGTGACTGAGTACCAGCTACTTCAATGGCTGCAGCTTCTGGGCTCCTCACCCCATACACACCTGCTGAGGCCCTCCCCAGCATCATCATGGGAGAAATATTCCTGACTCTTGCATGCTTCTGATTTGTGGGTAAGTTACATAAACCTCTCTGCACCTCAACTATACCCTTGTAAGTCAGGGGCAATGATGACTTACCTACCTTGCAGAGTTAAAAGAAGTGCAAATGGTTTACAGTTCTGCAAACTGTAAAGTGCTGTGAGCTTGAACTTGTCCTTACCCACTGTGCTGTTTTCTCAGCATTGTCTGTCCCACTTAGATTTCTTCCCCCAACAAGGTCACAGTACAGTTCGCCTGTGCATCCTCCCAAACCCCAATGTTCAGTGAGCAGTTTCAGGCCCCAATCCTATTACTCACCAGCGCACCACACAGTGGAGGTGGCTCTGGGCCATAGGTCAAGTACCCAGGGTAGCTCTGGGTAGCTGCATAGGGTGCTCCATAAATGCCCAAGGCAGCACCCAGTTCTGGATGAGCACTGCCCAACAGCCGACTGTCATAGGGTGTACAGCAAAGAGTGGAGGCAGAGGTGGAGGCTGAGGCCACATCTGACACTGACCGAGGAGGGGCCGTTTCACAGCAAGTGGCACTGGAACTTGCAGACACCAGAAACTACAAGAACAGGAAAGGAGCCGTTAGAAGTTTCAAATCCAAAGGCAGGCACCATCTACTGGCTCTAGCCAGAGAAGGGTAGCAAGGAGGCTAGCGGCATGGTGCTTTCCTTCATTCTAGTAACCAAATACCACCAGGTGCAGAACCCTCCGCTGACTGCTGGGATGGGGCTTTTCTGAGGGCAACTGACACAAGTTCCTCTTAGAGATGCACCCAGGCTCCACAGCCTTAGAGACCTTCTGGAAATGAGACCAAATCCCTGTCCCTCCCCATAGGATTCTCTAAAAGCTGGCTTAAAGGTTAGCTTTCAAAACCACCATCAGCGTCTCATTCCTGCCCCCATTGTACTAAAAGAGAAGCCATCACAGTCAGGGTAGGGGACTTATCCAAAATCCCATGGCAGGTCAAAGGTCCACCTGACACTAAACATATATATATATATATATATATATATATATATATATATATATATATATCCCCTGTTGGAGGAAATGGTGAACAGTGATGTGCATCCTCAGAATTCCCCAAGGAAATCCTCCCCACTGCACAGCAGTCTGGTTTGGAAACTGGAGGGAAGCAGAAGCAGAGAGCTTAGAAAGGATGGGGGATCTGAGCCGACTTCAACAAACCAGCAGTGCGGTGCCAGAGCTCTGGCCTGGGGCGCTTTTGTTTTCTCCCGACAGTCCCCTGGACACCTCACAAATCTGTACCAGCCAGACCCTGACTGCAAGATCCCTCAGATGCCACCTCGCAGAGAGCGAGGTTAGAGTGCCCGCATTTTCAGGTGGCACTCGGGAGTGAAAACTCTCAGACTGGCAGCAGGATGTCAGTGGTTGCGGTGGTAACATTTCCCGGTCCTTGTTCCTTCTGACTTCCCTTGGGTCACGAAGAAGAGAAAGCTCAAGGGCCAGCGCACACGAACTGGGCATCCCTCTACCCACCCCACCCCCATCCACCTCTAATAAGGCACTTACTCACCTGGGATGCGCCGCCATACGGATGTCCAAAGGGCGGGAAGGCCATAGCAGCTGGCCTTCTGGGACTCGTCTCCCTCTTTCCTTTCGAGTCCCCCGCTTAGCTCGGCTATTCGATGACCCCAGTTGCGCGACGTCTGTTTTCCTTATAGGGCTGCAGGTGCCGGGCTCCAGTTTCTTGGCCCGCTGGGAGGGACTGGAGGCAGAGCCAAAGGTAGCTGGACTGCCGAGTCCTGCGATTGGGAAGGCACCCCTGCGGCCTGTGGGGTCCAGAAGGCAGAGGGGCCCATGGGTTGGCAGAGTTAAGAAGAAGGCGCAGGGTGCCAAAGGCGCGCGGTGGCGAGGTGAGGTGCGGCGCGGTGTGAGACTGTGAGGTTCCCGAGGTGTCCCAGTCCAAGGTGGCCAGAGGCTCAATGTGACGTCACGGTAATCCCGGGCCGCCAAAGGGGACCTCGGGCCCTGGGGCCCCGGGCCACCGAGCGTGCTAAGGGCAGCCAGCCCGTGTGCCCGCGTGCACTCTCAGACACACTCTTTCTCGCTCTGCTAGGTTTGTGCAACGGGCGAGGAACGTCAAAGACCCTGACCCTCTGCTCGCCGCTAGATCCTACCAGCTTTCGCCTCCAGCTCACGCGCGCGCGCACACAGACCCTCTCCAAATTTCCCGGGAGAAGTGGGAGATGCGCCTCCCTGCGAGCCGCCGGGGCCCAGGGTGCAGCGTGCTCGCCTCCTCCCCTGCGGCCCGGGCTCAGAGGAGGAGAGACGCAAGCCTAGGCGGCAAGGGAGGAGAGAATACAAAAGAAGAGCCTGGAGGAAAGTAGGGAAGTCAGGCAAGGGGGAGGGGGGCGGAGAAGGAGGGAGAGGAGAGATGAGGAGTCTGATTGGGGGGGGGGGGGGGGGGGGGGCGAAGGCTGGGCGGAGGGAGAGCCGGAGCAGGTGGAGGAGAGCAGCGGCTCGCGGGACCAGCCTCCAACCCGTCTCTGCCTCTCTGCTGCATCAAAGTTTGTTGGCCCCGCCGGCTCAGAGCTCGTAGGGATGGACCAGCTCGGGCAGCTTTGATGGAGCCTTCTGGGCAGCCCATCTTTCTCCTTGGGGATCTGGCTTGGGTATCAGTTTCCCAAAACCGTTGGCTAATTCCAGCTCTGGTCAGGTCCTTGACCCCTTGGGCATCTCTGCAGAGGTTTGGTCCTGGGCTAGGCTGACGAGCGCCCCCTCCAGACAAAGGTGCAGCATCCATTAGAGAGCTCCTACAGATGCTCCAAGTCTGATCCCTGGCATCTGTAGGCTGCCAGCCAAGAGTCTGGGTCATCTCCACAGAAGGCCAAGTTCAACTGACTCCGGAGCGCCGCCCGCGGTGTCCTCCCAGAGCCCAGAAGCGGGACAGAGACATCAGGGCAGATCGGCTACCACCGTGCTCCTCTGGGGGTGGCGCTGGCGAGCCGCAATGGAGAGCTCCGGAGGGAGCTGCGCCAAGGACTCCCAGCTGGGCCCAGTGGTGTAAGAAATCCCTTCGTGGCGCTTCTCAAAATATCACGGATGCCCCTGGGCTTAAGGGGGTAGCTTGCAAAACTTCTGGACAGAGGTGGCCAGTTAGAAAGTGCTATAGATTTTGCATACTGGCGCCCTTCTGAAGACTCCAGCACTGGACAAGATGTCTAAGGAACAGGAGGGGCATGAAGACTGGTGATGAAAGGTCTTAGGTGGCGCTGCTGCGGCACCAGGTGGAGTTTGCAACCTCGAAAGCCTTTCCTTTCTGTCGCCTGGTCACATCGCAGTGCACTTGACAGTTTTCAGACAGCCTAGATGTTTCCTACACCTCCTCCTGGGGTCGGGGTGGGGGTTGCTCAAGGACAAGGTTTTATTTTCCTACTGAAACTCGAGAGTACTGACTCGAGGGTACTGAGAGCTCCTAGTTCTTGCTTGGCAGAGGCACTTTAGCAACTGAGGCAAGGTTGGGGTCTCTTGCAGGAAACCCCTCACCACCAAAAGCTTGACTCTGGCCTCTGGCCTCTGGCCTGCTGGACACATCCAGTGACCTTTTTAGAATGACACCTTTGGCTCAGCACCTGGTCACCTCTCACAGAGTATGCAGAATAGGCAAGGGGCTTATGGCCACAAACTAAAGAGAAGTCTACAAACCCAGCTGCTACCTCAGACTGCCTCGGGAGAAACCCTGCTTTCAAACTGGGAGAGTCCTAGTTAGAAAAAGAATTAAAGTCATTGCCAGATTGACTTAGTGATAAAAAGTCACAGTAATAAATAGATCCCTTGATTTTTTCAAAACCCACTTTGGAGCAATCACCTCTTTATAGCTTGGATATCCCTAAGCTCTCCCTCTTTTTTTTTTTTTTTAAGTAGGAATGGGAAAGATTTCATTAAATTAGTCCCCTGGGAAAGATTACTACTAATTAATTAATTGCAAACATTTCCAGAGGGAAGGTATGTCAATTGTAAAGTAATAAAATTAGATAGTTGAAATACTTACTCAGCAACTTTGATTACCCATTCGTTCCTAAGCAGAGGATTTTTTTTTTTAACAGAAAAATGAGGATGGTGGTGGGGAAAAAAGCATTAGCTCTGTCCCTTGGCGATATTGCAAAGTAGAAACTACCTTATAGGATTTATTGATTTTCCACTGATTTATAAGACCTCCTTCGTGTCAATGCTATGTGCAGGGTCTCTGGGCCTACCTCCTGTCTTTGGTCTAGGATGTAAGAAAACCAACTGAATTTTGAAAAGAAAACTCAAAATCAGCAGCAAAACAAATTGGGAAGTAGGACTGAGCCTTTCCTTCTACTGTGGAAGTGGGTAGCCCACATTGAGCATGCTTTCTGTCATGGCTCTTTGCCTGTTGTCTTCAGGGTTGCTTTATGGTTTAGTGGCTTTTAAGAGAATGAGTCCTGGGGAGGAAGGCGAGTCTTGTTCCTTCCAGTTTACAATCTTGAGAGACCTTGGTTTAGGCACCCTTCCCAGGGACAGGGTGTCAGTGCAGCAAAGCCCCCTGTTTTGACAGTGCCTGCTTGTTAGAATACACCTTGAGTATTTCATGGGATTTCCTCAAAATGAACACACCGTGAGATGTGTCTCACAGGAAAAAATAAAAAATAAAAAAGCAGCAATCTAAGCGGATATCCACCTCTGGCAGGACCCTCAGGGACAGAGCGTCTCTGACTTAGAATGTCTGAGTCAGGAATTGTTTAGAGTTTGCTTGCTTCTTCCTTTCTCTTTCCAGACCCTTGCTTCTATAGCCTGGTGCTCTGGGCCCCTCCATCATGTCAGCTTTTCATTGCTTTGTTCAATGTTGATTAATTTATTTTTCGGGGGGGAAAAATCCCCAATTGTATATCTGTGCTCATAGAATCTTATTGAAGCAAGTAAATAAACCCATCAAATAGAGACACCCCCCCTCGGTTATATTTAAGGGGGTCAACAAAACCACTCAATGTCTTCTGAAAAGAATGATATTGGTTCTTTTGTGAAACTGTGCAATGTGTCTGGTAGTTCTTCTAGCTGCTCATTAAAACTAATAGGAAACAAAGTGCACAGAGGCCCATTTGGACCACAGAGAACGCTAATCCACAGTGCTCATTTGAAGTTCATATCTCTTCTTGTTAAGTGCACTGACGATCTTGAGCAAGCCGAGTAAAGGATGTGTCTTTGACAATAGCTTGAGGAACAGTACCTTGCAAGGGAAAAAGACAAACCCAACCATTCTATAGTGTTTGAGATTTAAAACTGCCCATTATTTCTTATGCAAAACACCAGAGCTTCCTGGAGATGCAAAGGGTAACCCCAAATTAGCTTTAAAGATCTCAAATTACAAATATAATGAGTGAGTTCAGGGGCACAATGACATGCATAGTAGAGACCATGCTAAAATACATTTTTAAAAAAAAAGTATGGGGTGTTTTTAGTGACTGTTTTTGAACTGAGAAGAATGAAATTTCCTCCAGTCTATGCATGAATGAACAAGTGCATTTGGACAGATACATCCATAATTTATACTGATCAGTCACTGCAGGTCTCCCTGAGTAAAGCCGAAATGAACACTAATTGTTTTGACGGAAGTAGTGTGCATGGCATCTGATAGAGAAACGCAGCGAGTCCCTGGCTTGCCTGAATACATATTGTCAACAGAAAAGGCGGCATCAGGAGGGAAAAAGAAAAAGGCAGCAATTCCCAAGTGACAGCGTGATGCGGTTTTTCTGGAAGGGGGCAAAGAGAAAGGATTAACTTCTTAGAGGTAGAGTATAAAACGAGGAGAGCCCGTTTGCAAGCATTATATCTAGCTTAGTGTTAAAATAGATAGCTTGATAATAAAAGCCGAATTCTTTTGTATTCCATGAGCTTGGAAGCAATCCTAGACACCTCTGCTTTTTCTTATTAGAGGCTCCTGAGGAGAACACCGTGAGAGGTGAGAAGAAAAAGTCCAAGATGTCACACAGCCAAGCAGATGACAGAGAAGAGGCCAGAATCTTGACCTCTCGATCAGGCGTCTTTCTGTAAAAGTGTTATTTTACATGCATAAAATCAGCTACCATCATGAGAGGTTGCTGACTCTAGCTGAACTGTGTGAATTCACAGTTAATGCCTCATGGTGACAGTGTAATTTAGTACAGAAAAATCTGAAAAGATGCCGCTATGAGCAAACAAGTTCCGGGAGGATTCTGCGCGTTTCATGTTGGTCTGGCTTATGAAAGGGCTTACTGATGTAGTAATTCGGGAGTTTTAAACCTTAGATGTGGCTCGTTCATTAAGATAGTGAGGAGCAGTCAGCGCCAGCTGTAGCTGATGAGCAAATGAACACAAGATAAGGAGAGGAAGGGGAGAAAGGCCCCCTTTAAGCAATGCGGTGGAGATCACATCTGTATGGCTGTGCTGATTTAAAAACAGTAATAGATACTGATTCTCTCCATGAGGACATTTTTTAATCTTTGGTTCATGTATCACTAAGCGGGGCTTGCTCTATTAACGTCACATTTTTTCTGAACAGTCTCTGCATAGAGCAGTTCTTGATTGTTTTTTGTCCTGCGCATGTTGACATCTTTCGAGTGATAGGATCAGGCATCTGTTATGGTTTCAAGGAATTAAGCTTTAAAGTAAATAGCAGATGTATGGGTTTGAAAACCGGAGAACAGATTTGGAAGGCCAAAGTGTTTGGCAAAGAAATGCAAGAGAGCAATGGAGTCATTAAAGAGACAACCTGTAGGGACTGTTCTTTTTCCCTTTGTGATGGGAGGTCTTGGAATGGTCCTTGAGTGTACAGCAAGGGGGCAACATTGTGGCCAAGAAAAATGAGAAAAGGAAACATAGCATGTCAGGCTTCAAATACAGAAGGGATAGGATGCAGAGTTTTAGCAGAAGGCTGGCATGGCGACATTTATAAGGATAGTATTTTGTCACTCTTTACCCATTTCACTGCCATAGAAACAAAGACCTCAGTTAAAATCATGAGCAAATTAGAGTTGTCATGTAACTTGTGGGTTTCTCTCAGAATGCTTTTTCCTTAGATTTCCAGGTTGAAAGCTGGGTGTTAAGCCAGGCACGGTGGTATATGTCAAGAATCACAGTAGTTTGAAGGCTGAAGCAGGAAGCTTGCTAGTTCAAGGGGTCCATGCTAAGACTGTTTCAAGGAAACTCTAAGTACAACAATAAACAAATAAGCAGGAAGTCTCAAGAATTTCAAAGCTGGCCTGAAACCTCCTCTGTGTTGTAGCCTAAGATTTGCTACTTTTAGGAAAAGGGGGCTTTGTGAAGGCACATACTGGGCAAAGTAATTTATCACAAATGTCTACAAATCAATAAAAATATGGGAAGTATTATTTTTATAGAAAAAAAGAGAGAGAAACACATAAGACGTGCCCATTAAGGCATGGCCGTTCTAATACCTGTGCGTCAGCTTGGGTCTGCAATTAAAAACAGCCTGGTAATAAATCTTCTTGCAGTCTCTTTTAATGCTTTTAACTTTCCTGAAGGTTCAAATTGGTATCCCAAAAATGTTCCAGGACATTCACAAGGTATTTTATAGACTCATAAATAAATACGGCAATTAATCTATGCTATATTTCTTTCATATTTGATGACAATTTATTATGGCGTTCACCCATTCCACGCACAAAAACTCTAATGCACTTAAAATCGGATTTCAAACCAAACATTTTATGGGAAAATATAGTATTGATCATCCATTTAAAGATATCATGAAGATGATTCATAACCCGCTGTAAAAAAGATCTCATGAGAATCTTACAAATGAGTGGGGTGGTGTGAGAGTCTATTCATAAAAGCAAGGCTGTTGGGTTGGCTCCTCTTGCTTCCTACATCTATCTCGGAGTTTTTCCAGCACTGATTGCTTTTGCATGCTGCCGTTTCATAAGAAAAATTCCCTCCTATGACATTTTTCATAGTGACACAGGTTGTGGGATTTCATGGTGCTTTCCTGCCTGCTGCAATTTTATGCTGACGTTTGAGGGGCAGTGGTAGGTATCTCTGTTACTTGGGATCTTAGCAGGCTTTGGGGAGGGGGGTGGTGCCTACCTTAGCACTTGTCTCATTGTCTGAGAGACTAGCTGATGGAAGTAACTTAAGGAAGGGAGGGCTTGTTTTCTCTTGTTGTTTGAGGGTACAGTCCATCATGGCTTGGCAGCCAGAGTAGCTCTTGCCCTGGTGGCAAGAGTGCGAGGTAGCTAAGTAGATGATCAGGAGAGAGAGAGAAACAGAGACAGAGAGAGAGACACACACAGAGATAGACAGACAGAATGAACATTGGTGCTCAGCTTGCTTTCTGCTTTTTTTCCTTTTCAGTCAAGTCTTCCAGCCCACAAGACGGTCCCACCCACACTCAGCATGAGTCTTCCATCCTCAGCTAAACCTGTCTGGAAATACACACCCCTCCACAAACACATCTAGAGGTTCATCTTCTAGGTGGTTCCAGAGCCAGCCTAGCTGATAATGAAGAGGGCCCATCAGTCCTCATCATGCTAGCTAGCTATTGGCCAACCGTGTTGTAGTCTGTGAACTAGCCACAACATGGCCCATGAATTCTACAAGTCATAAAACATCCCATGTGTACGTGTACTGGAAGACAGAAGTGAGGGACAGAATATAAGAGACAGAATATAAGGGACTCTCAGGATGCTGGCCCTACTCTTCAAGGAGCACACAGCTTACGTGAGGAGAAAGACATGAGCGTTTGCTCCACAGGTACTTACTGGGCATCTACTGAATGCCAAGGCTCCTAGGAAAGTAGGATTCATCATTGTACAGGAGCATAGCTCTGTCTATGTTAAATGTTTTGAAATCAGTTGGCCTCACACAGCACCATAATAATTTTGGGGGAGGGGACACCTAGAACTTACTCAATACTCAGAGGTCTCTAACCACGAGAACATGTATATTTTATATCACTCTCATCTTGAGCCTCCACCGAGCAGTTACTGAGCACTTTTTAAGGAGTACCGAGTTAAGGGCTGGAGGGTTATTGATCAGCAAGATAGTTAGAACCACCCCCATCCCAGCCAACCTTGGCGTTTAGCTATAGTCTCTACCTGAGAAGCAGATAGCGTGTGCTGCGTTTTATAGCTTTTGCCGACACATGCTTAGTTTGGCCAAGCTGTTTTGCTTCTGTGTTTGGCTTCTCTAATGTTTCATGTCTATAGAATTTGCCAAGTATTTGTTGAGAAAGCATGAGAGTTGGGACAGAGAGGTGGGGATGTTTTGTGTGCTCTGGATGCTCAGCTGATATTGTAAACTCTCGACTTTAGTGGTTGACTGGTACTCTTTATTGTGTCTAAAGGATAGCCCCTCTCGAAAGCATGGGCTGATGGGTAAAGCCCACAGTCTGTCACATCGTAACCTTAGGCCATTGGTCCCTGGGCTACTTCAAATCTGTGCACAGTACTTGCCGTACACCCTCCACTTCATGCCTCGCTCTCTTGTATTCTCCGAGTCACTCTGGGTTCTGATAGGACAAGGTTCCCATGCTCTCTGCACAGAGGAACAGAAAAGAATTGAGGAAGCTTAAGCCACCAAGTCAGGAAACTGAGCAGCATCAGTGGTAAGCCAGGGGCCTTGAGCATTTGAATTCCTATCTGGTCCATTTACAGGCCTCCGTATCTTTTTTTTTTTTTTTTCAAAACAGCACAAACACCTTAAGAAAGGTCTAAGCTTAGAATTGCAAAGGGGTTTCTATGGACAGCCCAACAGCTCCTCCTGTCTTTGGGAAGTGGCAGCTTAGTCCTCCAGTCTCCTTTGTGACTGGACCTCCTCTAAGCAGTGTTAGAGTTCCATGAGCCACCATTTTCTTGCTGGCTCAGGTCTGCTCTCCCACCATGACTGCGAGAGAGAAGGGGAGCTTGCCATGCTCGTTACAGTGTCCAGGGCCACCTCACTCACTGTATGGACTCGCCAGTGGTACCTAGTCACATGCAGTCCTGTATCCCTCCTCCCCAGACCTGGTACACTACAGACAAGGTGTCCATGTTTGCCCGGGGCTTTCACTGTTCTTCGTCTGCAAAGATGGGGAAATGGGCTTTGAGAAAACAGACTTGACAACATGAAACACACAGAGCAGGATGACACTGTCCACGCAGCCTGAAGGACATAAAGCACTTCCTGTGTCACTCAGGCTCGAGGGCAGAGGTGGAGCAGAGGGGAAGCCTGCAATGGTAATTACGAAATATAAATTTATACCCATGTTACGGGAGCCGCGAGAGGGGACAGGAACCACTAAAACCTTTTTACATTACCAATGCCACAGGGATCTGGAAAGGCAGGAGGGGAGATTAAGGACATCTTTCTGCCTTGAAACTAATTTATAGCTGTAGATGATGCAGTCGACAGAGAATGGGACACCAATGCGCGGGGTCTCTCTATAGAAGTTCAATGCACGTCTTGAGAGGTCCTGGCTTTGCCTGCCAGTGTGTGATTGGGAATGCAAGGTAGACAGACTTGAAGGGAGTTGAGTAGAGGGCTCTGGGATCCAGCCCCGACTAAGCTTTTGATTGTCTGGGAGGCTTTGGACAAGGCTCTTCCTCCAAGGAAAGCCTCAGTCTGGGACTCTGACCAAGTCTTTAACTGGCCCAGTTTTTCTATTCAAGAAAGCAAAGAAGTAGCCACACACTACTCATCCAAGTGTGCTTACCCCGCCCTTCGCTTGCGGCAGTGGCCTTAGGCAGGCATGAGCACCGCCTCCTTTGCTGGGGAATGAAAAACTATGGTATGTGTCTCACTTCTGGTCAATTGGACTTACGGGAAATCTGCAAGAAGGATTTTGAGAAAGCATGTGTTTTCAAGATAAAAGAGGACGGAGCCACTGATACTGCCTCTATTTATGGACCAGAGCATGACTGAAGCTGCGACACTCGCCAACACATCATCCATCCATCCATCTATCCATCCATCCACCCACCTCCCCATCCATCCATGCATCTACCCACCCATCCATCCATCCACCCATCCATCCATCCACCCATCCATCTACCCATCCATCCATCCATCCATCCATCCATCCATCCATCCATCCATCCATGCATCCACCCATCCATTCATGCATCTACCCATCCATCCATCCATCCATCCATCCACCCATCCATCCATCCATCCATCCACCCATCCATCCATGATTCATCCCTCTGTCTATCCAGTCATCACCTATCCACCCACTCACTCATTCATCTAATCATGCACCCACCCTCTATTATCTATCTGTTTGCCTATCTGCGAATTCACAAATGCATCATCCATTCTCCCATCTGTCTGTCTGTCCACCCATCTTATCTATCTACGATCCATTCACTCTCCCATCCTTTCTCCCCTCACCCCTTCCTCTTTCCATCCGTCTATGTTCCCCCAGCACTTATTCTGCACCAGTTAAGGTTTTAGAGTGCCAGGAGGTGACTGTGAACAGAAGACAAAGTGCCCATTCACTAAGATGGCAATGGTAACAGACGGATGATAAGCAGGTAGGCCGGTGAGATACACAGGCGGTAGATGAAGATAAATTCTGTGGAGGGAGAAACAAAGGAAACAAAGGTCATTACCAGGAATAGAAGAAGATGACTGTAGAGAAGTCCTGGAACTGGTGAGCTAGCAAGCCACTGCTCCTGCTCGCCTAACTCTGTAAGACAAACTGGTTTTGTTCCAGTCTCTGTTCATTTGGTTTTCCATTACTTATGGCTGATAGATTCTTGAGACAGTGCAGTGGGGGTGAAAAGAAACAAATAAGTCACCCGATTATTTCATCCCTTCTTCCCAGAGGCATGGACTCCTAACAGATTCTTGGCTGACTTCCAGAAATCTTCCATATTAGCCCAAGCCGTGTAACCTGTATTCACAAGCTCCCCAGTTCTACATGCATGCACACATGCATGCGCTGTCCGCCAAGGATGGGTGGAATTCTGCATGTGAGCAGTTGTTATTATGAAGTAGGAGCCAAGGAACAGCCTGGCCACTTACTAGCTTTGCTATCCTGAACATGTCACCCTTTAGGTTTGATTTCCTTCTCAGGCAAGAGAGGATAATAAGTCACACGTGCAGGTTTACTGTGATAATGTACTAAGTTACTACATAAAGCACACGAAACTGTGCTCAATACATTGTAAACAGACAGATGTTTTAGTAATCCTACATGCTCTGAGTGTCAGTCTACTATTCTGTTTATCACATACCAATCTATTCTTAGAAGTTGCCAGCAGGCACAGAGCTAGCCCTCTTTTTGACACCCAGGCAATAGCCCTCAGTATAGAGGACACAGGTTAATTTTCTTAGCTATTCTTGATGGAGGACCACATTCGAAACAGATTTATGTGTACACTGAAGCTGCCCAACAGCAAACAGGTTGCCTGCTCAGATAAGGCAACTTGTCTTCTTTTTTATCCTTCCCCTTAGACACTTTCCTCTCTGGCTCCAAGTACACCCTGTAGATGTCTCCCTTCAGGGAAAGGCATGCACACAGGGCAGCTTTGATAAGATCCTCTCCTTCAACATTTAAGAGCCAATTGAGGAGCTAGAAAGATGTTTCAGCAATTAAGAGGACTGGCTGCTTTTCTAGGGGACCTGGGTTTTATTCTCAGCATCCACATGGTGGCTCACAACCTTCTGTAACTCCAGTTCCAGAGGACTCAGTGCACTGTTTTAAAGGCCTCTGTAGGTACCAGGCATACATGTGGTACACAGACATACTTGCAGCCCAAACACTCATACACATAAAGTAAAAAAAAAATTTTTTTTATTTTAAAAATAAAAATAAAGAAACTGATTCTATTTAGACTTCTCTTCCATGAGGCCACGTCTCTTTAAATAAACCCAGAAAGTCTTCCTTGCTCAAGGTGCTTGCATGATAAGATAATTCAGCATCCTTAATCTTTGAAGAAAGAGGTATTTAAATAGCAATCAGTCCAAGGGGAGACAACACATTAAATAACTCAGAATCCTAATACAAGGAGGGAAATAAGCACAAAGGGCAACAGCGGCCACTAATCCCGAGTAATCATGCTTTAGAGATACCACAAAAGATCAAGACTAGCTGGGATTGTCATCAGCTGTGAGGCATTCCTGGCAGGGAGCCATGCAAACCCATGAGGCCTGGAGTTTAGGGACCACTCCAGTAAGATCAAAGAGGTAGGAGAAAACCAGAGGAGGGGATTGCAATGGGCAGAAAGGGTGACAGGTTTTTATTGAGTCACCACCAGCAGCTGTTCTGGGCAGAGCAGAGACAGTGAGTGTCCTCTAGAATTCTAAACTCTTGCCCAGGGCCACAGACTCAGTTTTGTTCCTGTCCTACTATTCAGTTATGTCATTCTACAGTGGGGGTCAGCTGTTGGATTTGGGGGGGCATATGAACAAAGGAGGACATGGGCAGCAGGGGGCTGAAGATGACACATATGTCTTGAGGGTGAATGAGGCTTAGCGTAGGTCTCAGTCAAGATTCTTTGGGCTGTAACAGCAGCAGGTGGCTGGCTCACTTCTGCTAAGTGAGGAAGCTACATTCATAGAATGGTGGGGCAAAAGGGTAAGACATGCGTTCCTAATTGGAAGCCAGATCCAGGGATCTCAGTGAGAGTGCACATAGTTCCCTCCAGGGAGCCTCTATTAAGGAGCCTTAGTCTGCTCTTAATAAGAGCCATATCCCAGAGACAGAGAGAGAGAGGAGAGAGAGAGAGAGAGAGAGAGAGAGAGAGAGAGAGAGAGAGAGAGAGAGAGAGAGAATCTGATTGGAACATATTTTTCTGGTTCAATATCTTTGTGAGTAAACCAATCACCATCCTATACTGGAGGTGGTGGCCCAAATTTGTATTGGAGGGACCTGCCGTGAGCCAAGGAGACTCCTCTCTGGATCCAAAATGGCAGGCCCAGGTCATGGTTTGTTACACAGCAGAGCAGTCGTCCATTCAAAGCTTCGCAAGGAGCGGGCAGCAGTTAGCATTCCACTGGCTGGACCCAGGCCCTAAGGAAGTTGGCCTTCATGATTTATGAAGGCAACAGGGAGCCAGCAAATCCATTCAGCACACATGAAATATTTCAAGTGAGGCACGGGGGAACTGGAGCAGGTCTCAGCGAAGATGGATTTACATCCGGTAATAAAATCCCAACTCTAGGAACCTTTGCACTCAGGTCTGGATTTTGTCTGGACCTTAACGCTTTTATAAGTGTGTAAGAGCATGGACTTGGTAGAGGTTGCAGTTGCTCTTGCATTCCACACCCCCCTCACCAGGGATGGGGCTGTCAGGACAAAGTTGGGGGATCTACTGCCTTTCATGCTTAGCTTGGAGTATGTTCCATCTCTACCCACAGAGGTTCTTGACATCATGGCTTCTTGGGTGATGTAGATGTGACCTTGGTAAACTCCAGTGCCCTCACCTCTCAGGGAGGCATTCCTAATGAATCCATAAGGCTTTCTCTGAAACACTAAATCCAGAATGTATCTGAAAGCATTTTGTGAAGTAGCAAATGGGCAAAATCTTCCCTTTGGCTATCAAAATCTGCTTGGGAAGGAGCCTCACTTATTTGCCCTACTATTAGGTCCGGCAGGGGGTAATGGTGCCCGGCTCATGGTGGTAGTGTTAGGCTTACATGGAAATGCACAGGCCTGTAAAGTCTGAGCAGGAGATCAGTGCAGACCCCGCGAGGGCCATCCCCAAATGCCCTGGATACGTTCAAGAAGGCAGATCTAAAGCTCACAACAGACACAGGACTCTGAGGGACTAACTGGCCTTTGGAACCTGTTTGTGAAAGTTGTTTCTACTGCCCACCTACACGTACTATACTTCCCCTTTCACCATGGAGACAGTGCACTCAAGCCTCCTTTTAGTTGGTCAGAGCTGTATTTCATCAGAGAGAGTTGGCACCTAACCACTCGGGACACAACTCCATGGTCTAGATAGAAAAAAAATAACTGTAATAAAATTTGTCCCATCTAGAAAATTACTAACTGGAAACTTCAGTCTGTATTCTTCACTGATTTAAAAAAAAAACAAACAAAAACTTATTTTATTATTTATATTTGTGCGCATGTACACTCGAGTCGATCCCCTGAAGCTGGAATTACAGGTGGTTCCAAGCTGCCCAGTGTGAATGCTGGGAACAGAACTCATGCCTTCTGGTATCTACCAGGTACCAGAAGCGATAGGGTTACCACAAAGGTAGGGGTAGCAATACCACCAAGGTATCACTCCAGCCCTCACTTCTCACACTCTGCCGTGCTTTTGACTACGTTCTTGCGTTTGCAAACATGTAGAGTCAGTTACATCCTAAGTTTTGCCACCGTATGTGACTACTTCTTGTTGGGACCATTGGCCAGAACCTGGCTGTACTTTCCATCTTTCACACCCTTCTGTGTGTTCAAGAACCAGTCTGGGGTCTTGTACTGTCATGTTTTCTGCATGATGGTGATCACAGGCTCCACCCCATCCTCCGTGAGTTCTCCATCCCTCTTGGGAAGGCTAATGTCTGCTTTCCTCAATACCACATGGGCATATCTCTGCGCCACACCTTTAATGGCAGTCATGGAAAAGGCTATTGTCCGCCGCCCATCGATGTTGGTGTTGAGTACTCGCAGAATGTGCTGGAACTTCTCTGGGATCACTAGAGACATGGTGGCAGCACAAGTGGCGGTGTGCAGGCCTCCTGTGGAACAGTTTCTTAATCTTTAACTGGAAGTAATACCGTTATGAGAATTAGTTACAAAACTAACATAGCTGGACAGAGCTTAGAATTTAATAAGGACTCGAGATATATTAGCTGTTGCTATGCTGTTGGAAGGCAACATTCTAGATTATTCTGTGTTCCCACTGCATGGATCTGGGTTTGTGGGATGGAATGAAGGGAAATGGTCCCCTAAGAAAGCACTTCAGATGGGATTTGAAGTATTTGTGTATTTTTAATTGACTTCAGCCTTATGCAGAGACCTGGATTTGACCAAAATAAAATGCTGAGCGTCTGTCATATGACTGCTACCTGCAGTTTTCAGTTCTTGGCATTTATTACCACTGTCTGGGTGAGGCTGCTTATGACTAGTTTTGTTTCTGATTCTTGCACCCATCCTTTCCCTGTGACAGGCACTTTGGTGACATATGTGAAGCATATAATGTGGTGCATGTTTTAAATTTATGTGTGTTGATTTATACTGAAATTTTTGCTCTGTTTTCCACTTTCCTCATGAAGCATTCTATTTTTGCAACCTGTCCATATTCTTCTATGTACACCTAATTTATTGTTCCTCCCTACTGTCTAATATTCCAAGTAGTCACTTTTTATTAACCAGAAAATTGAATTACAGGAGCGCTTCTATTCCCCAGCCAAGTCTACTATGCTAGAGATGTTGTCTTCATTTTGTACCGGGTAAATCAGTCATTAAATTATGACCTCACGATGCTGTTACAGCAATGATGAGAGTGCATGCCCACTTAGCCACGTTGAGAATTACAGTGGGACTGAGCTAAAAGCAGGCTCTTTGATTTTTGTGCCTATGTTGTTGGTCTGTCTGCTCATGTGCATGTACGCTCTTGGCTATATTGTACTTTCCTGTGTCTTAAATAAATATTCCAATTTACATAATTGAAGTGAATTTCCATGGTGCATGAAAATATAAACTCAGGGAGATGAATGTCAATTAGAACAATTCGTATCCTACAGCAAAAACAGCCTTGAGTGTAGAGGAAGGCAATCTATATTCAAGTTTCGCTTCTGCCTCTTGCTAGCTGAGTGGTTTTGCCAAGCTGTTTAACCTCCTTCACGAGGTGGAGAAGAGTAAATATCAGGGTCTCACGGAACTAAGATGACATAACAATTAGGCGCGCGGCAGAAACCTGGCGCAGTGTCCGCATTTCACTTCGTTTCGAAAATGGAATTCAAGACTGATGTCAGCTAATGCCGAGCACCCTCTCTGAAGTGGCATTTCCTTCAGTGCCCATGCAAGATATGACTGAGCTGGACCCCGCCTCACGCCCCTTGCCCCTTGCCATGCCAGGAGGCTACGACCAACCAACTGAGCTGCTTTGACCCCCCAAACATCTTATTTGCACTCCTGACCCAGGCACTGAGCTGGGTCTACTGGGGGACGGCAGAGCTGGATGTGTTACCAGCCATAGTCTCAGACAGCCTGATGTCAGGCACAGGCCACAGTCACTAAAATAATACGATGGATGATGTCCCCATGCATCATCACAGGCCTGGGAGGGCGGTCCACGGGACTGGGACACAGTTCCACAGCAATGCAGCACTACAGTGAGATTTTCTTGGGGCTGATGGTATTGTTGTCAAGGCAAAGGCATTCTGGGAAGTACACATGCAGTATTGGTCATTTGAGGTAAGAGGAAGAGAGTAATCAGTTTAAGACATGAGAAGCACAAAGTATCTGAGCGAGCTGCTCACCCCTGGCTAATCCACGTGTGGTACTGTGAGACAAGGAGACCCAACGTATACAGCTTCGAAAGTTTTCTGCTGCCGTTGTTCCTGCAATTAGTACCATTGTTAGAACTGACTGATGTAGGTTAAACATTTGCGATATTCTAAGCACACCGTGTTAAACACATTAAAGACATGATCTAATTTGATAATAATAAATACTGTCTGTGTGCAGGTTAGGTGGTAACAGGTAAGGTGACAAAAGGCTGAAACAGGAGGATTGCTATAAGACGGAGATCAGCCTGTTCTACATATTGAGTTGCTGGCTAGCCTGGGCTACACAAAGAGATACTGTCTTAAAGATACAAAGACCAAACCAAACCAAACCAACCAAACAAAAATCTTTAAATTCTCCAGAGTTGTGTCAGTTACTGAACTGTTGCTAAGTAACACACCACTCACAAATCAGGCTGTTTAAAAGAGCAGCTATTTCCTACTTGTCACTAGTGAAGACCACGTCTGCAGACCTAGGCTAGCCTTGGCTCACTGCTATGTCCAAGTCACTAAGAAAGTCCATATGGGCATGGCTGGGCTTCACGTCCTTTCAGACATACCAGGTCCTGTTCACTCCCTACCTGGGGTGAGGGAGCAGGGTGCAGAATGTGAGGAAGAGATGGGGATTGCATAGAACTCTTTGCCATCTAGGCTCAGCTTGGACTCCTTTGTGTTATATTTTATTAGTTTGGTGTGCCTAAGCCAGCTTGCAGGAATGTGGCAGTGGCATGCATATATTTGCTAGAAGGTGATGAAAGTACCTTATCTTCAGTCTATTACAAGTTATAACTTTTATATACTACCGTCTTACTTTTTTTTTTTTTTTTTAACTGGGGATTTAACCCAACTCTTCACATATGCTAAGCTGCATCCCCAGCTCCTGTAAATTTTCTTTTAGGTAAAGCCTCAATAAGTTACTCGGGCTGGCCTGGAACTGTTGAGCTTCTTGCTTAAGCCTCCTGAGTAGCTGGGATTACAGGCATGTACCACCATGTCTGGTATCGTCTTTGAATTAAACATACAGGGACTATGGCTTAAAGGGGTTGAGTGTCCTGCCCAAGTTCATGTTAACTGCCAACCGGAGAACTAGGACTCAGAAGTGGCTTAGCAGGCAGCAGGGGGCCAATGATAATTTTGAGCAAGGGAGAGATGCTGTCAGTAGGGAAAAAATACAGGAAGGAAAGGGAAGTGCTATAGCTAAATACTAGCACTGCAGGGAGTGAAAACTCTTGGTCCTTCTGCTATAAGCATCCCTCTGTTTCCAATAGATGCATTAGAATCTCAGGGAGCTGCACCTTCTTTGCTCCACATTGTGGCTGACGTGAAAAGTGCTCTCAGTGGAGCATACTTGCAATTTCTACGGGCAAATTCCACCGACCTGGTGATTTGTAAGCTGCTGAGTCAAATGGCCACATCCCTTTAGGAGTCATGTTGGTGGTCACTGCAGCATCCAAGCATGGCAGTGGCCATCGGCCAAGCACGCTACAGACTCTGAATGCTATGGGGGCGGGCTAGTATCTTCTCATCTTATCTTCTACCAACATGAGGGCTGGGCATGAGCGATTGAGACCCCTCTTGGAGCTAGAGGCAAACTTGAAAAGGTTCACGTTGCTGGATTTCCTCCTAGGTGAAAGGGAAGGGGGCATTTGTAAACCAAGGTATTCAAAGCTCACAAACTCAGAACCTGATCTTCCATTTGGAGGAAGTTACTAGAAAGCTAGGCAAAACCAAACCCAAGGCTGAGTTCTGCAGCCACTTCCATTCTGTGGGGAGCATTAGATAATAGTCTTAATTTGTCAGGGCTGCAGTACCTTCATTATAAGATAAAGATGGATTACTTCTCAGGGTTATCAATGGATTTTAAAAAATGTTTGTGTGTGTGTGTGTGTGTGTGTGTGTGTGTGTGTGTGTGTGTGTGTGTGTGAATGCAAATTCACATATGAGCACATATGCATGCACATGTGTGGAGGCCCAAGAACAATTTTTGGAAGTCGCTTCTCTCTTATATACCACAGGGATCCTGGGGATAAAACTTAGGTCATCAGGCTTGGCAGCAAGCACCTGCACCTGCTGAGCCATCTCAGTAGCCCCATCATGAGAATGGTTGAGCTTTGCTGCGGAGGCCCCCTCATAGCTATATGATGAAGAACAGGACTGTATCATCAGGATGGAGTGGGAGGACTTCCAAGTCTCACAAGATGCTCAAGATGGAGCATCCAGGGATGGAGAGATGGCTCAGTGGTTAAGAGCACCACCTGCTCTTCCAAAGGTCCTGAGTTCAATTCCCAGCAACCATATGGTGGCTCACAACCATCTATAATGTAACCTGGTGCCCTCTTCTGGCCTGCAGGTAAACAAGCAGACAACACTGTATACATAATAATAAAATAAATCTTAAAAAAAAAAAAAGATGGAGCATCCTTGCATGGCAGACACCACTTCAACATGCCCAACAGCCGCGACCTCCATGCCTGCCTGTTACTTCTCTGCTCTCCCAGGAGGCCCACTGGAACTGTGGCTCTGCAAAGCAGCTCTGTGCTGGCATTCGCACATCTCAGCTCCCAGCCCACCCTTAGGCTAACCTTCTCAGAACCTCTAGGGGTGTTGCGTAGACATTCATAATTTTAAAAGCTCCTTAACATGGTTGGGACCAGGGGAAAGTGATGAGCTACCTTGGTTGCAAAAATCTAAGGACCCACTCACTCTGTGGTCTGCTTTGTTCTTGCACTTGCCCTGAAGGTGCCTCTCCTTAAATGCCACACCCAGGGCTTACCTGGTCATGGCCCTGTCCCCAAAAGTGGCCAGTGGCCAGAGACAGTTTTAGGAACAGGGAAAATGACCAGCTTGCAACATGTATTTATGGGTCAAAAAAGTACTGTGACCTCTAGCATCCTTCTGTCTGTCTGTCTGTCTGTCTGTCTGTCTGTCTGTCTGTCTTTACCCCCACTGTGCCCCTCTTAGCCTCCCTGTCATGCAACCCCAGACTGTGAAATCACCACAGCGCTTGCCAAATCATGCTCCCCAAGGGCCCATGGGTTTAAAAGACTCACTTTCTTAAGTGAATAGACTAGAATGCCTTTCTCTTAACTTTTCTCGGGGGAGCTCTCTCTCAGTGACCTGCCAAGATTTCTTTCCAATAACTGGGCTATTTCACAAGGGAGGGGAGGAGTCTGCCTTCATTAAATAAAAACAAACGCAGCCCCAAAAACTATGTTCCCCAATCTCTGCTCATTATAGCTGACTCCCCCCTCCCAGAAACTGCTTTGATACCTCACCATGTCTAAGATGGTTAATCTGGGCTGTCTACTTGACACACCTGGAAAGCAGGAACTCCAGCTGAAGAACTGCTTCCCTCACGTGGGCCTGCAGGCATTCCTGTGGGGGGGGCATTTTCCTGAGTGCTAATTTATGTAGGAGGGTCTAGCTAGCACACTAGGAGGGGCTGCTGCTCCTGGGGAAGTGGGCCTGAGCTATATAAGAAAGTTAGCTGAATGATGAGCCAGGGAAAGCAAGCCAGTAAGCAGCCTCCTCCGTGGTCTCTACTTTAGTTCCTGCCTCCAGGTTCTTGCCTTGAACTCTTGTCCTGGCTTCTCTCACTCATGGACTGTAATTTACAAGTTGGAATAAACTAGTATTTCTTAACCTGTGGGTCGTGACCCCTTTGGGGGTCAAGTCATCCTTTCACAGGATAGGTGGCCTAAGATCATCAGAAAACACAGGTATTTGCATTATGATTCAGAACAGTAGCAATATTACAGTTATAAGGTAGCAACAAAAATAATTTTATGGTTAGGGGTTGTTACAACACAGGAAACTGTATTAGAGGGTCACAGCATTAGGAGGGTTGCGAACCACTGGAATAAACTCTTTCCTTCCCCAGGTTGTGTTTTACCACAATGACAGACACAAACTAGAGTAGTACCTACAGGAAACTAAGCGGTGCCAAGACCCACAGCTCTCTCATCCTATCTCTGTCCCCTTGACTCTGGGTCACTTGCTTACCTCTGCATCAAGGCTTGTTAGTCACACAAGGAGTACAGGCATGCACAAGTAGAAACTGGTGCTACCTAACCTACTGGTTGCGGTTCAGTGCTAGCTAACCTAGTTGGTTGTGGTTCAGTCCTACCTAACCTAGCTGGTTGTGGCTCAGTGCTAGCTAACCTAGCTGGTTGTGGCTCAGTGCTGCGGGCACAAGCGTAAGAGCTGTTTGGTGTTTTAGCGTGCACATTTTATGATGTTCCATTCCAACGCCTACACCAGCTAAACGTCCCAGTCAGTATTCCTAATCTGCAGTCACCTTGGATTCCAGGGGCATCACAGGAGCAGCCAAGCCTTTCAGGACAGACCTCCCACCCCAGATAAAAGTCTGTGACAGTTCAGCCATAACCTTGGAGCAGGAGCCATCTCCTGAGAACTCACTGTCATCCTCAAGCAACAAGGACTTCTTCAGATGGCTTTACAGAACCAGAACAGAGACCATGGTCAACCAGACCCCGCCTTGACTGAGGCCACTTAAGTGTGCATATCTCTTGGCCCTGGCTCAATTCTAAATCTCCTTAAACACAAACTCATGTCAGGATCCTGAAGACGGACTTGGAGTCCCTGAGACCTCTTTATGTGTTCTTCCCAAGGGTGCATTGGTTAAACCCCATTCTCCTCCTCCTCCTCCTCCTCTTCTTCTTTTCTTTTCTTTTTTTTTAACCATGAGTCCTTTCTTCAGTAGACATAATGGGATGGGGGCCAAACTAATCCATCTAGCCCTAATTTTTGCCCTAAAACTCCAGATACAGTTACATTTGTCATATAGTATTGTAATGTAAGTGGCCTTTCTCCATTTTTATGACATCCCTTGGGCACTTTCACTGTGAGTGACTCTGCTAGATTGGCTCTATGAACCTAGAGGTCCAGTTTTTCATTGTTCTCTTGGATCCTCCCAATGACAGAGAGTCCACTCTCAGAATGGCACTGTTCTCCTGGATCCTCCCGATGACAGAGAGCTCACTCTCAGAATGGCATTTTACATATAATAGGGACACAGACAACATTTCTCACACTGAGGCCAAACATCCAATGGCCTCTGGATCTCAGGCCTTCAATCTCGGTCAACATGGAGGTCAGGAAGATGCTGATGACCACAGCATGGGGCCACCTGCACAGAGTTGGCTCCTGCCATGCAGGTACGGAGACTGGGGGGGATGCTGTGATTTGAGAGTGGCTCAGCCTTATGGGGCATGTCAGAGTTTCCTATTCCTAGCAAGGATGGCTGGGAGGGTAGGGCCCAAGAGACCCCTTCTCTCCACCCTAGTTGGTATTAGGGACTGAGGAGGGCTGGACCAGAGGAAGGCGGCATTGAAGGAGAGACCTTGAGTACAGTTTCATATCAGATATGATTCTGGCTGCCTCTGTGTGCAGACAGACCTATGAAGGAGGCCTGTGATTCAGACCTGTATAGCAACCAAAATCTTTTTTTTATTAAAATGCTCTGTGCTTCAGGATAAGGGGGAGTTAAGCTGATCTGTCTAGGAGAGGATGTTTGCCGAGAGCACACTATTAGAGACTTTGTCTCCTTTAAAATAAGACTAAGAGTTGGGCTTTATGTCTCTCTGCTTCATATTGCAGCTTGAAGAAACGGGCCAGGAGGAGAGAGCAGCAGTCTTTGGTACACCAGGCACCCAGGACTGCCCCACCTCAGCAGTTTGCAAGAGGGGGGCGCAGCAAACAAACCGGATGTCACCATTGAAGACATAACTCCACTGCAGGAAATAGAGCATCTTCCGCTATTTCCTCACCATAAATGATCTTACTCAGACCATTCACTTATATAGAAAACAGGGCCTCATTATGGTCCTCATTAGTCCATGCTCTCTCTCTGCTGTTCACACTGGTTCGTTCAAGCCCCGTTAGCATTTGGAAGATAAAATACGTACATTTGATTATTCCTTGGCGCCTTGTGATCTAAAAAGGAAATGAGAGGGCAGGGGGCCTGGGTGGTAAATCCTTTAAAGCGACTGCTCCTTGCGGGGCTGCACGCAGAGTTTTGTGTGTGTCTGAGCCTGTAAAGGTGTCTCCTAACACGTTATGGTAGTCCCCTCGGCGGACTTCAATAATAAATAACCGCTCTCTTAACTGGTGCAATATGTATTATTTTCCTCCTGTGAACTCAGGGCCTCGCACACACGATTCTCCAATTGCAAATAAGAAGACGTTGGTGGGACTGGTATTCTAATTCAAGACTCAACCTGACGAAATGCCGTGTTTAAATCTGCATGAAGGCTGGGACTTGGAGCAGTACATGCGTGAGCAGCAAGCGACTCCCCTTATTCCCAAATTTGAAGGCTTGTGGGAGCCTAAACTTGGCCATTTAAATATCTCTTGCTAGGTAGGGCCGTCACAGGGAGCCTCTGTGTGCTGTTCTGGAAAGCTTGCAGGCATGGGAGGGTGTGTTCTTACACATCGTATTTTAAGCAATAGTAGCAGAGTATACCAAAGGCAAATTTATGTTTAGACCTATCAATAAAACATAATGGGGAATCTGCTAAATTAGTAATCATGAAAACCTACCCAGTGCTCTCTTGCTCACTCTTGCTTTTTAATATTACAAAGCAACTTTTAAAGCATTTGCTTTGGGGGGAGGGTGGTCTCCTAAGACAACATAGACTTAAACATCTCAGAGGTACCCCAAGGCCTTCCTTTTGGATTGAGGTGTCAAGAGAGAACTAGACTAAAATCTAATAATGGTTTTAAGTTAAATGGCTTCAAGTGCTGCCAAGGGCTTTACAACCCAATGTCCGTCAAGGAGAGGCAGCGCTTTATCAGCGAGCTGGGAAAGATAGTGTTTGTCAGCAGCTGTTATTAAGGCAAATGAATAGATAGTTTCGCTGGGCCGTCAAAAACCTCTATATCTACAACCTGGCCTTAGAGAAACTACACATGGAAGCATTCAGCCAAGAGGGATGCTGGCTTCCCAGCTTACCAAAACAACTGGGATTTATCTGAAGGCGTGGAACAGATGCCTGGCTAGGTGGTGGCAGCCTGTGAAAATCTAGAATGAGGACAAAAGGGTTTCACACTTCTAGCTGGAGAGATTAGAGCCCAGCCTTTCCAGGACCCAGGAAGGAAGCCTGCAGACAGATGCCTGGGTGTGGTTTCTTTTTAGTGCCTCAATCATTTGCAAAAGGTCAGAAGGCTAGGAAACTGACAATTATCCCTATAGACTGCTAAAACATGAGAGCTGGAAGGCTCCCGAGATCAGCTAGCAGAGCGGTTTTCTACCCTCAGAACTCTTTCTCCCTGCAAAATATTATGCAGAACTCTGATTATAGAAGAAGAAGAAGAAGAAGAAGAAGAAGAAGAAGAAGAAGAAGAAGAAGAAGAAGAAGAAGAAGAAGA
>OU015753.1:32867440-32888059 GCA_907169655.1 Acomys percivali
CAAGCCCCCCTCTTCCCTCAGCTTCTGCAGATGCTCAAGGCTCCCAGGAGGATGGAGTTTTAAAACTGTTGTATCTTACCTTAACTTCACATGCCTCCTGCCCAGAGACAAATAAGCCACAAGCCAGGGAAGGCAAGTGACACGTCCAAAATCACACAGCTTGCAAAGGATGCACAGAAACCATGGTTCAGATAGGCTGTGAGTGCTGCGGCCATTGACACCCAGGAGCTGACACCTGACTCAGGTTAGCCACCATGCCTGCAGTACGATTTGCCAGCCTAAGAGCCCTGCCGGCTTCTCTTTCTTGTATGTTTTGCCTTGTTCTTTCTGGAGGCAGGAAAGAACACTCACCCTTAAACCATCTTCGAGAAGACTACCCGCTGACTGCTTCCATCTTATCATTTTGTTTCAATGAACTAATTCATTGTTGAGGCCTGGCTTGCTCTGTAGCCCAGGCTGCCCTCCAACTCACTTCCCTCCTGCCTCAGCTTCCCAAGCGCTGTCATTCTAGATGTGCGCCACCACACCCAGTTTCATCACTTCACTTTGAAACGATGAGCGCCTGCTATGTGTAGCTGTCAGTTTGCTGGGGTGGAAGCTGGGATGTCTCTGTCCAGCTTCTGTGCCTTGGTCAGTACAGGCCTCCCAGGGTTCTCTCTACTCCAATTATGAGTTTACATTCTCTCTGACCTCCTCCCTCACCCCTCCCACCCCATTTGATGACAAAGACCAAAAGCTACTACCCAGTCATAGTCCCTGTCAAGAGGGATTCTCATTTGTGCAGAGGGGAAATGAATTCTCTCAGTTTCTGGGTCCCTGAAGCCTGGTTCCTCGGGTCTCTGTAGTTGGACTCTGCCTCCAGTTGTGTATAACAAACAGGATGCACCACATGTGGCAGGCTTTGAGCTCAAAGTACCGACTCACAGGCACGTGGTCACCAACTCTAGGCCTAGGACAAGTCACTTAACTGTTCTAGCATCTCAATGCTTTTTTCCTGTGAAATGTGGCAGATTAGATAGATGGTTCTATCTCTTGAGGGCTACTTTAGTCAAAGCTTGAACCCTCTGAGATGCCATCCAGCAAAGTCGAACGTCAGTCACCCTGTCTCCCAGTACAAGGATGTGGGGGTCTGAGTGAAGAAGAAGTAGCTAGAAGTTGCAGAGCAAGGGAAGAGGGGGGCCCATCAGAGTGCTAACTGATGTCCCCCAATTCCCCATGCAAATGGCCTTAGAGCTTCCCTGCCTAGTGAGTCCCTTCCCTGTGTAAGTGGCTCTCTCCACCCATGCCACGTGGTTGGTGTCTGCTGCTCCATCTTCAGCTTGGCACAGCACCTGCCTGTCTCTGAGCCTTCTAATATTACAAGTCATCGCAAAACCTTACTATTCTCTGAGCCAACAAGCATCCTTTCAACAACCAAGCCATGGAGATAACCATAGTATTCTTTGTATCTATCTGTACATCCCAGTAACTAGTTCGGGTCTGGGTTTAGTGTTCACTTCCACTACTGCCCCAACCATCTAGATGGATGTAGACACTGACCCCAGTCTCCAAGACTAGGCTCCCTTTGGTGTTCCACGTCCTCTGCAGGGCTGACTAGTGGCAGGATTGAATGCATTGTTAGAACCATTTTGAGACTGCCTCTAGGAAATTAAAGGGGGAAGTGACAGTGGCTCCAGAAAGCAGAGGAGATTATGGGGGAGGGGACTAGGAAAAGGAGTAACTGCTTCAGGTCCCGGGGTGAGGGGAGGGGTCACCAAAGACAACGGTTTTGCTTTGGGAAGAGAAGAACTTTGATGGTAGAGGGACTGGGTCTGTCCATGGCAAGGCATGTTTCCTGTCCTTTGAGGGAGGTTCATTGGCAAGAATTCTGGTCAACAGTGGGAGCAGGGCAGGGCAGTTTTTGAATGTTTCCTACCCCCACTATTCTCTCACAAGCATCACATATTTGCCTTCTTTGAATGCTCACACACATCTTCCCCAGACCCTGAACTGTATGGCTCGTAAATTTCCCTGAGCAGGTGTGTGGTTACCTTCCAGCACACATTTACCCAGCAGTTCTTACTTTCCCAGTAGCCTCTGGTTTTTTTTTCTTGTTGTTGTTGATTTTTTGCTTAATTAATTAACTAATTAAATAATTTATTTATTGTGATTCTGAGCAGGTTGCCAGCATCCATGGGCCAAGGTAGGATATGAACAAAGCCATGCTAAGCTAATCGGTGCACTTCATCCTCTGGCCATGGCTATTGGTTCAGGGGTAGGTGAGTGGCTTCAGCTGCTCCAGTGAGGCTAATTTTTAATTCTCTGGGAAGACAGAGACAAAGAGTCTTTCTTCTCATCCAGAACAAAGGACCAGGAAGCTCTCTAGCTACTGCAAGCCACATTGGGGTGTAGGAAAAGCTTGCTGGGGTTCTCTTAAGCAAATAAAACTCCCCAAGACTGGGGAGTTGGATGCTGCTGTCATCCCGGGGATCCTCGATCATGCCTTCCTGTAACAAGAAGCTGTTTGGATTAGAAACCCATCAACATCTAAAGGCATCACTTGAGAAGCATGGTGGTTACTGTTGATGCCCCATGCACTCACGGACCCTGTGAGACCTCAGAGAGATGGTCACCATTGGTTTATCCAGAGAACAGGAAGGGTAGATGGAAGAAACAGAATGGTGGTGCTTGTCACTTGTTGGGCACTTACTGTTTGCCTTCTGGCTCAGCTGAGGCTTTGCAGATGCATTAGCTGACTTTGTGGGTCCAACACCATTCTGAGTCAGTAGCAGGGGAGGAGACACCAGAGAGACTGAGCCACTTCCTTAGGCCTCAAAACACAATAAGAAAATGGAAGAGCTTTGATCATATGCCCAAAACACCATGCGCTATTGTTGTTATTGTTGTTTTGTGTTTTGTGTTTGTTTGTTTGTTTTTGGCTCGGTTTCTTAATTGGCTGTGTTTTTTCCAAAGCATCAAATGTAGTTCTTGGCAAAGATCAAGTGCCTACTATGCATGCATTCATTGACTGACTGGATGAATGAGTGGGTGGATGAATGAGTGACCACCAATGACCTCCAGGGCCCACCCCTCTTCAGAGACCTCTGAAATCTGCGTTAAGCTCTCAGCCTAATGAGGCCCCCAACAGTATTTCTTAGGGGAAGGGCAAGACCATTTCTCCCCCTCTGAACTAAAGCTGGCTCCCCTGGATGCCCCCCACTAATGAGGGGACATAGCCCAAGGGGACTGCGTCTCCAGGCTAATTATTTTCAGGCTGTTCTGGCCACGGGATTCAAAATATGCAGGCTATTGTTGGTGTCTTACATCTTGCCATTGTTGTCCTTGTCAACTTCCAAGGGCACCGAGCTGTGGCCCAATGGGCTCGCCCTTTCAAGGTCAGCCTGACGGCAAACACAAACTTAATTGAGCTGGAATAATATATTTTCTCCCTTGCTTGATGTGCAGGTGACAATACTTAAGATATCGACACGCCTTAATACTTTTAAATTCTGTTGTTTGCTGACCGGCAGCGGCAAACTTAAATTGACCAATCTACCTTGCCCAGCTGGAGATCAAGGGATCAGCGCTTAATTTCATTCCCTGAATAAAGAATTTTTTTTATATCCACATGGAAATATCAGAACATGAAAGGTTAAATCAATATGGAGTTTTACATTGCTTAAAGGGCATTTGCATCAAAGCAGCTCCAAATGCAATTCACTTGTTTAATGAATTTTTTATGCTTATTTAATGAATTTCACAAAGGTTTGGTGTTTTTCATAAAATGGATAAGGACTTCCAGTTTTATGAAATAATAAAAATGGAACTGAAGTTATGAAATGAGCAATCTCATTAGTTAGGCATGATATATTCATATGAAAATGTACATGTCTCTGTATTATTGCCTGGCCACCATTATGCCAATAGTGGCTTGTTATAATAACATGGTAAATATTCCTCTAGTTAAGATATCAAGAAGTGACAGAAGGAAATTGCATTTTCCTCCCATTTCTAATAATGACATAATTAATGCTCATTTAAAATAATTACCTGGGCATTGTTTCCCAGGAGTGCAGGTGCAGCACTCGCAAAGGCGCCTAAGATCCTCCGCTCCGTTTGGTGATGGTCCTTGCTCTTTAATTAGTTATTTGTTGAGGCACAGTGATCTGCAGGGCTTCCCTTTAGCGTCTTGGTGCACAAACAGAAATATGCAAGACTAATTGTTCTAGATACAGAAGGAAATTCTTGTGCTGAAAGGAGGAAGAGAGAGAGAGAGAGAGAGAGAGAGAGAGAGAGAGAGAGAGAGAGAGAGAGAGAGAGAGAGAGAGAGATTATGACATTAATTTCTCCTGCCTGCCTGGGCTTTGTTTCGAGGTTAGTTACACATTTCTTTGGGTTTGGCACTTCTTGCAGAGTTTGATGAGCAGCTGGGAGACCTATCTAGGGATTCATCTTTGATGTTCAGAGGTCATAAAGTATCCTCGTTAACAACTCCAGCTTTGAAACACAGCCTGTTGACTGCTTGACCACGGGCAAGTTACTTAACCTCTCTGAACTTCAGCTATAAAATAAGCATCATCCTTGTGGGTCCCCCACCAGAGGGGTGTGGGTGAAGTGGAATAAGGCCTTGCAGATAAAAGCCCCAAAGCAAAAGACGGCACCAGGTCCTGTCGGTTGTCTGCAAAGGCCGTGTGGATGGGGAGCTGCTCTGCGCAGCACCTATAACGCCGCCAGCATCTACGCTGGGTCGGCAGCGCCTCACTGAGGAGAATGGGAACCATTTCGACTCCTGACTCCTTTCTTTTTCTTATTTTAGGGGCGAGGCAGCTGTAGGTTCTCTTGCGTCTGACATGAGTATTAATCTCTGCAGTCAGAGTCACACAATGCCACTGGACTCATTCCGGCCTCTCCCGTGTTGTCGGCAGTCGTGGAAACACTGGAGCGAGCATGTTCAGGGGTACCCCATGGGTACTGGCATCAGCTGGGGCACCCTGAGAAAAGAGAAAGGTAGATGGGTGAGATAGCTTAGTGGGTAAAGTGCTTACTGTGCAAGATCTGAGTTCAGCCTCTAGAACCCACATAAAGGAGGAAGGAGAACACGGGCCCCACTAAGTTGTCCTCCAACCTCCATATGTGTGCTATGAGTAGATTAAATTAAAAATAAATAAATAAATAAATAAATAAATAAATAAATAAATAAATGGCTTAATTCCTACGCTGGAGCATTTGTGCGCTGGTAGGGCACTCTGAATTAAACAGGATACCATTTTATTATCCCTCAGCCTCTTCTACCTGTATGAATGCAAAGCTTTGCAGGACGAGATGTAAAAGATTAGATCTGTCAGGACTCTTGATTGTAGATGCGGTAGTTGCAATGGATACACAAGGGCATGGAGCCTTCTCAGAGCTGGCTCCTGGAGCTCAGTGATAGCCCAATTCCAGTTCTGTGCTCACGTGACATATTCCGGCTCATTTCTTCCAACACCGAAAATTACTGCCTGAATATTGTGCCCATATTCCAGGTGGAAACCAGAGTCGAAGAGAGAAGGAGTGGGAGATGCTACCCCCTCGTGGTGAAGATGGGTAATGCAAAAAAAATCACAGCAGACGTTACAGTGCTTCAGCCTGTGTGCAGCGGCATGGCTGGTACATATTTATTTCTTAATTTTTTTCTTTTTACTCCTGCATGTTGGATTCCAGGACTTGCACATGTTATGTGTTCTTCAACACTGAGATATATCACCAGACCAACTTAAAAAGGTTAAAGCCAAGATTTATTCAAAATTCTGTTAATTCCATACATTTTATATTCATAATATAACAGAATAAACATTTATATTGTTCATGTACATGCACCTGGGCCTCCCTGTCTGGGATATTTGCTTCTTCATGCTTAGTTAGATAAGAGTCGAAAATATTTTAAATCTGCATTTGTTTTGAATATTCATAGTTGTTTTTTCTATTTACTCCCTAAACAATACAGTATGATAACCATTTGCATTTACACTGTTTTATGTATTAGAAACCATATATAGAGGATTGAAAATATGTGGAGGGTGTGGGGGGGTTCAATTTAAACTGCAGACCATTTCGTATAACAGACTTGAACATCTGCAGATTTCAGCATTTGTGATAGCGAGCTTGTCAACTTGACACAATCACCTGGGAAGGGGAGTCTCCGTGAGGTATTGTCTATATTAGGTTATCCTGTGGGCAAGCCTGTGGGGCAATTGCCTTCATTGCATTAAATGAGGTGAGGAGATTTGCTCACTATGGGTGGCACCAGACCCTAGGCAGGGGATCTTGGATAGCATAAGAGTAGAGCTGTGCTGAGCTCTAGTAAGCAAGCATGCATTAATTCACTGATCCTGATTGTGGATGTAGCATGACCTGTTGGTTTAAGTCTCTGCCGCCTTGGTCTCCCCTCAGTGAAGGAGAGTAACCTGAAATTGTGAGGCAAACAGAACTCTTTCTTTCTTAAGTTGTTTTTGTCAAAGTGTTTCATCATAGTGTCTTAATTAGGGTTCTATTGCTGTGATAAAAACCATGACTAAAAGCAACTTGAGGGAAAAAGGCACATTTCATCTTATCCTTCCAGGTTACAAACAGTTCATCACAGAGGGAAATCAGGGCAGGAACCTGACCGCAGGAACTGAATCAGAGGCCATGGGGAGATGCTGCTTACTGGTTTGCTCCTCATCACCTGATATTCCTGCTTTCTTATACACCCCAGACAATCTGTCCAGGGGTGGCATCACCCATAAGCGCTGGGCCTTCCCGCTTTGCTAACTAAGAAAATGCTCCTACAGATCAAGCTGGTGAGAACATTTTCTCAGTGTGGTCCCCTCTTCTCAGATGACACTAGTTTGTATCAAGCGGAAAAAAAACAAAACAAAACAAACAAATAAACAAAACAACCAGGATAATTGACACACAAACACATCACTCTTCAACTGTAACATCTCCTTTTTTGTTCATTCCCCAAGATCTCATAAGAATATCAATGTCAATAGAAAACATATTCCAAACTTTAAAAAGTCCCGCAGGTTTTTTTTTTTTTTTGCACCGATCCAAACACTTTAAAATTTTAAAGCATCTAAAATCACTTTCAAAGCTCAAAGCCTCTCTAAAATATCTAAAGTCTCTATAAAAAATATCACAAAAATCTCTATAAAATTCCAGTATCTTTTAACTGTGGGCTCTCATAAAATCAAAAATAAATTAAATAATTTCTTACTCCAGGAGGGAAAAATCGGGGCACAGTCAAAATTGGATCAAACCAAAACTAAAACTCAACAAACCAAAACCAAAGCTTAATCCTTGTCAGAGACCAACTCATAATCTTCTGGGATCCAAGTGGCCTTGGCAACCCTGCCTCTCTCCTTTGCCATCCCTAGCATGCACAGCTTCTTTGGTAGGCTCAGGCTTACTCTACATCATGACTTCTGTTGTCCTTGGTGGTCATCCCATGAATGGGATGCTGAGATTGCCATTGCAACTAGGTGGCACCTTCACCAATAGCTTCTTCTTGAGTTTTCTTTCCGAGTTCTGACACAGCCACATAGTGCCAAGCTTCAGCTTCTCTGCGAGACGCCTTCAATCCAGGGCCTTCTAGTGCAATTGAGGCTGTCCCTTCACCAATGGCCTCTCCTGGCCTCTCCCTGTGCCATGCCTCAAAACCAGCACCACCTGGGAGAGTCTTACACATTACCAGGCTTTGAAAGGAAACCTGTACACATCACCAAATTTGGTTGTTGGCTTAAGGTGCAGCCTTGGCCCCTTCTGGACCATAGCTTCTGTGTGCTGACCCTAGGGAAACACTTCCCAGAAGGTTTTGCATAAATGATGACCATCTCTTCTTAGTCACAGATGATTCTTCAGCCCTGGCAGACCAAACCCACCAATTCTCAGTTCAAAACATCACATAAACAGTCCTGATAGAGTCTTTGAATAACTCTCAAACTTGCCCCTGAAACCTCCCAAGCTGGCCCTCCATTGTCTGTATTGCTCTCAACATTCTTATTTTCCAAGATCCCACAGAACGGCCCACTGGACTGTTCTGAGCATTAAATGGTTTTTCCACCTAAAGTTCAAATACTACAACTACAATTTTCCAAAGAATGCACAGCCGAATCTGTCACAGCAGTCCCCCTTTCTGTCCCAGTTAGGGTTCTTATTGCTGTAATAAAAACCATAACCAAAAGCAACCTAGGAAGCAAAGGGTTTATTTCATCTTACATGTTAGGAAACTGTCCATCAAAGCAGGAACTGAAACGCGACAGGAATCTGGAGGCAGGAACTGAAGAGGAAGCCAAGGAGGGGTGCTATTTATTGGATTTCTTCCATGGCTTGCTCAGCCTGCATTATTGTATATCCCAAAAGCACCTACCAAAGAATGGCACTACCCACAGTGAGCTGAGCCCTCCCACATAAGACCTTAATTAAGAAATGTAGGGCTGGAGAGATGGCTCAGAAGTTAAAACCACTGGCTCTGCTCTTAAAGGACCCAGATTCAATTCCCAGCACTCAGAAGGCAGCTCACAATTGTCTGTAACTCTGGTCTCAGAGGATCTGATGGCCTCTTCTGGGCTCCGTGGCAGCAAGCATGCAGATGGTACACAGATATACGCTCAGTCAAAACACCTGAATACATTTTTAAGAATAAGGAAGGAAGGAAGGAAGGAAGGAAGGAAGGAAGGAAGGAAGGAAGGAAGGAAGGAAAGCTTGCCTACAGGCCAATGTTATGGAGACCCTCTTCTCAGATAACTCTAACTTGTGTCAAGTTAACTCACTAACTAACAAGTAAATAAGCAAATAAATAAACCCAATCAGGACAAAGCAACAGGAAAGGGACATAAAATAGCATCCAAGGGGCATTCAGAAGGCAGAGTGATGATGGCTCACAATGTGCATAGAAAATACACACTTACCTCTTACAGAAAACAGCATGACAAGAGAAATTATTCAGATTTTCTCATCCTCCATGTTTTTTTTTTTTTAATAGTAGAGCGAATCTTTTGACTTTGTGGTAACAGTAATGCTATTTCTTTTAATACAGCCCTTGGGTCCCTGCACTTAGAAATACTTCTGAGACAAGACACCACCTCCCTTACAATTCCTCATTCTTCCTCCTTTGGATGCCCCTTCTAAAATCGCACTCTTGCTCTGAGCACACAGCAGACACACCTGGGGAACCCATGGCTCACGGGGGAGATGAGTCCTGGCTTTTGTATATGCAAACATGCTTGTTTTTCTGATTTGTCCCCATGAGAGACACGTAACAAGCCAGCAACAGCAGCAGCAGGAGCAGGACCAGAAACAGCATGGACCATGTGGTTAGCTACCATCCTATGCCTACCTGCTTTCTGGGGATGGGGGGGGGCTTAGGGCTCCCTCCCTCCTCCATCTCTCTTTCTAGTTCTTGTTCTCTTTCTCTCTCCTGCCCCCTCCCCAAAGTTTGCTCTTTTCCACTGCTTGTTTGCCCTGCTTTACTTTTCTTTGCCTGGTCAGGGCCATGGGACCGAGAGATACGTCATCTCCGCATGTTCTCTTGTTTCCTGGCTGTCCTTCCTCTCTGGAGCTGTTTCTTGGGGTCACAGCCCCAGCCCCACTGCCTGGAAAACTTTAGTTCCTTGCAGGCTGAAGTGTGAACACCTGCTGAAGGACTGAACAAGTGAAGGGGTGAGTGAATGGCTGAGGAGGCCCTAGGATGACCTCCATCTAATGTCTGAAGCACATCCTCCTCTCCTCTTCCTGGTGCAAGGAAATGCTTCAGTCAAGTCTGGAGAGAGCACACAACATGGGGCAACTACACTAAAAATTGGCAGTGGCACAGCCCATGGCCTGGCTTGATGACGATGACAATTCTATGAATGTGACCATGCATCTAACCTCACCAGCTTTTCTGAAATTTATACACTTAAAGTATATACAGATCCTTGTATGTCAACTGGGCCTCAATAAAGTTACTTTAAAAAAAAATTTAAAAAATAAGCAGCGTCCTTTAAAGACAAAAGCCACGGAACAATCCGTGTAGGGCCTTCCCCTCCGGTCTGCCCTATCCTTCTGTGCAGTTTGGCTCAGGGACCTTTCCAGCTAAGCGAGGTTTGACTGAACGCCCTGTGTGGTGTTGGCCAAACAGCTTCTGTGTTTGAGCTAGGCAGGGCTGCAAGGCACAGGGAACAAGAGGGAGCCTGTGCCCTCCAGGTGCTGACAAGCTCAGCAGGGAGGGGATGGACACAGAATACTTCTAACCCAGGCCAGGGTGGAGGGCCAGTTAAGCTGAGCTGACAGCCGTGAACCACGGCCAGGAGCGTCCATTACATCAACTCTTGCCTGGTCCAATTTATCGCCACCGCTATTACTAATCTAATAATAATATTAATTCCTACTAGGCCGACCTTCTTTGGTATCAAAGGGTTATTTTTCTACTGCCAAAATTAATGATAGATGAAAACAACCCCTTGGAATTAAAAGCAGTTGTGCTTGCTGAAGGTTGAGAGGGGCAGGGGTTTCCTGCGTGGTGGGGGTAGGGCTTCTGAGTTCTTCTTTTAAGGACCAGGGGTCTCCCCCCAACCCCCACCTCCTCCAGCCGAACATCTCAGCATATGCAAAAATCAAAGTCACATTGGGCCTGTCTCTATCAGCTCTGCATTTAATGTTTAACATATGGGAGGGAAAATGTCCTGAAGCTTTTAGAAGCAAATGAAGACATGCATTCCAGGGTTGTGGTGGGGACTGAGACGTGCCTGGCACTCCCCACATTACCCAGACTGTGCCAGCGAAGGTGCCTCTTGCCACCCACAGAAGCCCTCAGCAGAGAGCACTTGGGGCTAGTTGGCTTCTCTCTCCAAGGCTCCTGGGTTTCAAAGGCCATCAGCAGGATGGTAAGGACTTCCGGCACTTTCCAGCCTCTCTTTTTTGGGCTCTGTTAGCCTGGATCCACATCAGGATGCTTGTCAAGCCAATCTTGGATGGTTGGGCATATGGCTGCTGCTATAAGATGTAGGGAACTGGATGTGCTAGAAAGGAAACCAGAATCCTGGAGCGGGACCCCAGTCACTGTGACCAAGAGGAGAGGGAACTTCTTGAGCGATGATCTCTTGGTCTCTGAGGAACCAGAGTATGGTTGTTTGGTTCCATTTGCTTGGGTAGAGCATCATGGGGATGGAAGCTGCTCACTTCCTGGACCCCAAAGGTCCACTCCCTAGTGACGGTCTTCCTCCAGCCAAGTCAAAGAGAGCTGAGGCGGGCAAGCATAGGAAACACCTTAGCAACCTGGGGCTCACTTGGCTTGGGCTAGATACACATCCTTCTTCTAAGGATGGACTTGCTAACTCCGCAGCCTCACCTGTATGTCCTATGCACACACACTCCCCTCTGAGTAATGCACCTAGCGAGCAATCTAGGACCCTTTACTAGACAGGGCTATGTTTACACCCCACTCCAACTGATGGAATGAGTTTCTCCTCCCTTTGAAAACTCACAAAAATGCCCTATACTATAGGTATCACCTCTTCAAACATATTCCAGATATATTCAAGCATAGAACTGAACAGGAGGGAATCCAGCCAGGGCTAGTTTTTGGTACATGTACAATATGGTAAACTGGACTTTTAGGGGAAAACTATTTTTCAGTTTATACCTATGAGTATGTGTGCATATGATTAAAATCAGATACATGTGGATAGGACATGTGTGGTGAGTAAAGGCTCATATAATGCAAGCCTGTCAATCAAAGCAGAGAACCACCTGTGTTATGCCCTTTAGCAACCAAACTCCGCCTTCTCTTGAATCCCGTTAAAGAAAGCTCCAAACAGTAACCAGGGCCCCTCAGCACTCGCATTCAGCTGTTTCTCTTGGCATTATGATCTTGTGATTGCTTTGTTTCTGAATAGATTCCTTACAACTTTCCAATCTGTGTGAGCCTCTTGTTCAATTCTTTAAGATGCCAAGAACCTAGAAACACCTGGTCCAGACAAGAACCACTGTTAACAGAGCCATCAGCTGGGACCACGTATTTAAACTGCAAGCCCGTGGGGGGCGTTTCAGATTCAGCCCACAGACTTCAGGAGCCACCAGTGAAAACACCCTGCGCAGTCGGGGTCTGTGTGAATGATTGAAATGGTTTCACTTTCAGCATCACAGTAGCATCCCTTCACCTGCAATTTTACGTTCTCGAGGGCTATGTTTCCTACAGTCTAAAAGGTCTTGAGAGGAAATTCCCGGAAGCAAAAAACGTCTAAGTTCTAAGTTGGGTGCCATCTGAGGAGCTTGATGAAATATCGCCCTACAACAGAACTCACCCCCCTGCCCCGGCATCCACACGTTCCATGATGCCCACTTGCTTGTGAGCCATTCTGTAGCTGTTGCAATCCTCAAGGCACCCACCACCATACCTGTAGAGACATCCTGGTTGTATCCTAATGGTCCCAAATGTCAAATTCAAATATGACAAAGAGAAGCCAGAAGTGTTTTTTTTTTTTTTTTTTAAAGTAAAAAGGTGAAAGTGCTGGGTAGTTTTGAAAGACCACATTCCGTTAACAACTCGTGGCTTTGGTATATGGTAACTGCTCCACCTGATTGCTGTTGTTATTTCTCACTGCGCTTCACTTATGAGTGGAAGCTCATCACAGGTGCATGTATACAGGGAAAACACCAACATATACAAAAGTTGATGCAGTCCTCAGTTTCATTCAGCCACTGGGACTTCAGGAGCCACCAGTGAAAACACCCTGCGCAGTCGGGGTCTGTGTGAATGATTGAAATGGTTTCACTTTCAGCATCACAGTAGCATCCCCTCACCTGCAATATGACACAGTGGGTAATGGGGACACTATTGTATATACAAACTGAGTGGGTGGCAGGCTTCTGAAAACCAGGAAGAGCCTTCGTCCCAGCCAACAGCCACTCCTCAGCTGCATCTGCTGCTGGATGGAGCTGCCCTGGCCTCCGTCAAGGGTCTGGATTCTCATACAGTGGAGCTGCCCCCATGAAATGTATCTGGGGGCTGTTTGGATACCTTCCGCAAACTCTGTGCTCCAATTTCTATGAGATGTTCTGGGTCTGATGTACGTGGCCCCAAGATCTGTGAGATTATACACCAGGCTTTGCCACACAGACTCCTTTGCAGCCGTGTGGCATTTGACAATGCCCTGAGTGCTTTACATCTACTATAGAATGTGGTAGAGATGTTTGACTGTTTTTACAAGTGAGAATCCTATGCCTACGTTTGTTCTTTTTTTTTTTTTTTCTTCTCTCCTAATAAAATGGGTTTTGATTTTTCTCTGGGGCTTAAATATGCGATTATGATGCATCATAAATGCTGGCACATTTGCAGACACTTCCTCCATCCCAGTTACATCCGTCCGCATCTTACTTTTGGACTGGGTTGAAACTGCTTGGCCCATGCAGTCCATGGGGAAGGGCATCATGCAGGTTCTGCCATATCCTTCTCAGAGCCCTGAGCCTCCATTTACAGGGACTCAAAGACCATAAGGAATGGCAGAGAGGGACAGCATTATCTGTGATGATTTTTAAAATGCGTATTTGTCAATGAAAGTTTTAGTTGCATGTCTGGTCAAGTCAGTAATGTGCCTGGTGCACCGCCTGATCCCCAATACCTATGTAGAAATAAGGACACCCTACATTTGGGTCCTCTTCAGAAATGGACCTCAAAAGAAGCCCTCGGGTAGACATGCATCTGACCCAGGGCAGGACCAGCTGTATTTGGGATGAGGCTTCTTCTTCTTCCCCCTATGTCCCTGGAATGTTCAACAAAAGTGAAGGTTTCTCTCGCTCTTGGTCTTGAAAGAAAGCATTTAGTATAATTTTAGTTTTGATTTTTTTATAGATACCCTTATATTTTTCCTTCTATTGATAATTTGCTGGAAATATTTAATATTTATGGTTGGTAAGCCTTAACCATTGTTTTCCTTGCATTTATTAACATGAACATAAGACTTTTTTTCTTTATCCTGAATTATTGATTTTTTTTTTTAGACATTAAGCCAACCTTGCATTCCAATGATAAGCTCTACCGAATTGTATTATTTTTTTATATGTTGCTGGGTTCATATATCGAAGTTTCATTAAGAATTTCTGTGTTCATATTCTCCAGGGGCTTTGTTAAATTTTTTTTTCTTTTTTCACTGTCTGGCTCATGGATCACAGTAATACTTTACACATAAAGAGAGTCAGAAAATCTCTCTCCTGTCTCATTTTCTGAGTCTGTGAAATTTGTATTTCTTCTTTAAATATGTGGGGATAATTTATCAGTATGGCTGTGTGAGTCCACAGTTCTTCTGTGGGGCAGCTTTAAATTATAAAACTTAACATTTTTAATAGGCAGAGAGCCTTTTGAATATTCTGTTTTATCGTCTGTCAGTTTATTAGTAGCGTTTTTAAAGAAACTTTATTCATTTTATCTAAGTTACTTAGTTTTAGCATAAAAGTATTAAAATATTCCATTACTATTTTTAATATCTGCAGGAACCATAATGATATATTTTTTTTCCATTGCCAATACTAGTGATTACTCTTGTGTTTAACTCTTTTTTTTTCTCTCTCAAACTTTCTCTTTTGAGATAGTCTTGGACCTTTACCATATTTAATGATCTTTAGAAAGAACCAACTTTGTCTTCAGTAATTTTCATTTCTGCTTGCATATTTTATATTTAACTGTAGTCATACATCTTTATTTCCTTCTATCCACATTGGGGTCAATGTTGTATTTCGTCCCATAATCTTTTATTGTGTAAATTTTAGGCTATTCTCTTTATCTAATAAAAGCTCATAAAACTGGCAATTTATCTACACAGTCAGCTTTATTTGTTGGCCACATATATTTATATGTAAGGCCCTTATTATAATATGATGTTAACAATGTGTTATTATTTCTTTGAATATATTTGCCAATCCGTTCCTTATTTGGGGTGTATTGTTTAATTTCTGTGTGGTTAGGGGTTTCTCTGGCTATACTTTGTTCTTTTTTCTCACTGGTGTCTGGAAAGTACATCTTGGGGTAGGCAGCTGGGCTTAGCTGCCCTATGCTTTTCTTCCGACAAGGGTAATGTGAAAGGTGGAAGGTAGAAAAGGTAGAAGGTAGAAAGGTGGAAAAGCTCTATGGAGCTGAGCACCTGCATTTTATTTGCTGAAGCAGGCGGCCCACGATGTCATTAGGTCCTCACTGGCTGTCCTATTAGAATGCGTGAGATTTCTGTATTTTTTTTTCCTTCCATATTTCTAGCTGACAGAAGAAGGGAAGGCAAATCCTGGTAAAGGCTGGGGCCGGTTATTTTGCTGTGGTTTGAAGCTCATGCCTCCTTCCACAGTAGGTGTCCTGGACTTCTTGCAGAAGGCGGTCACTGTGACCCGCACTGCTCAGGCCTTCCAGACGTCACAACCAGCAGCTCCACAGGATGTGCTGTGAGAAAAGCTTTCTTGGTTGGATGAACTTGAGCAGTGGCGCGGTCTCTAGCTGCCTCCTACAAGCTTCCTGGCCAGTGACACTTTCGGATTGCTTTCTCTCTAACATAATGAGGTGTTGTTTTATTAAATTCAATGGTTCTCGTTTGTATTTGACAAATTGGACCCTTCTGATGTCCTTGTCTGCATGATACCTCAGAAGACACAAATCCCGCCGACCTTCACTGACCATAGACTCTGGATGTAGCTTGTGAAAACGTCTTCTATAGCTTCTTCTGTGTCTTGATCCCACAGATGGTGTCAAACTTCACCCTCACGAAAACACTTTACCCCAATGTCCCAACGCACTGAACAGCACACACCCCACAATGACATATACAAGGGTGTCTTTTGCACAGCCAAAATAAGTGTGGATTTATTCTCCCATCCGCCCTTCCCCCACTACACCTAAAATTGCACCTTTGTTTTGTTTATTTCTATAACAATACCTAGAGACTGAATTTTATAATTTTAGTTACTTGATCAAAGGGCATCTTTTCAGTTCTGAAAAATACTGCCAACTTACTCTCTCGAGTCATTATATATTATTTTCTCCTGAAACATGCCTATTACCCATTGTCCTTAGCAACCGAGCAGATTTCACTGGGACTTTTGCCAATCTGATAGGTGAAAAACAGTAGCCTGCACGCTTTTTATAAAAACCTGCACTTCCCTTGTGCATTTTGGCCTGGTGTTCTTTTTTCCATTCCTGGAGATAGATTCTACATAAATTTTTTATTTTCCTTTCTTTGTAGGCCTTTGAAGAAATGTTAAAAAATATTTAATCCAATATATTAATCTTGATTTGTGTGCCATATCCTTCTGGGAGGAGAAAAATACTACCCAACATTTCTTTCAGAACTCTTAAGGGTTAATATTTGCTCTCTATTTCCTATCCCCAACTGTGTGTGTGTATGTGTATGTGTGTTTGTTTGTGTGTGTGTGTGTGTGTGTGTGTGTGTGTGTGTGTGTGTGTCTAACCTCAGGAGTTATAGCTCAGAAAATTGTCAATCTTAATTTTTAAGACAGATTCTTTCCCCTTAGGGACCTGGCTTTCTCTGTTTGCCAGTTAACTCAGCACTGGGATTGTAACTATGAGCCACAATGTCCTCCTTACATGAGGATCCAGCTCAGATCTTCTTGTTTATGTAGGAAGTGCTTTATTGACTGAGCCACCTCTCTTCGTTAGGTTTTCATTGCTGGGAAGAGACACTATGACCACTGCAACTCCTATAAATAAAACTTTTCATTGGGGCTGGCTTACAGTTCCAGAGGTTTAGTCCGTTATCACCCATGGCGGTAAGCTCGGTGTCCTGCAGGCAGACAGGGTGCTGGAGGAGCCAGGAGCTCTGTATCTTGACCTGCAACTGAAGACTGGAATTCCACACTGAGCAAAGCTTGAGCATAGGAGACCCCAAAGCCCACCTCCAAAGGGACACACTTCCTCCAACAAGACCACACCTACTCTAACAGGCCACACTTCCTGTGGCCAAGTATTCACACACATAAGTGTATGGGGAGGGGGCATGCCTATTCAAACTACCACACAATCTCTTCATCCCATGACTTAATTTTTTAAAATATAAATACCCGATCAACTTTGAATTTCCTAGGTGTGGTATGGGTTTTCTGTTTCCACTTCTTTCTGAAACTTTACTATTATTGGTTTTCTTCCAAATGAATGCAGTTACCGGTTCTCACACCAGTAGAACATTAAATAAGATTTAGATTGTCTTACAGAATGTTGTTTGGAAAGTTCAACAACGGCTGCCTCATACTGGAGAGGCAGGGAACGTAGGAGCTGCTCTGTCCACAAGCTAGCACTAGAGACCTGAGGCTTCCTGGAGAACTGCTGGTCTTCAGTCTACATTAGAAGCCTGAAGGAGCTGATGCTAATCCCAGAAGAGAAGCTGTAGCAACAGGAAACATGAACAAGCCAGAGGAAGCGAGTGCAGATAGGCAAAGAGCAGTTTGACGTAATCAAGAAAATCCCTCACAGGCGCGCCCAGCAGCTTGTGTTTAGTTGATTCTGGATGCAGTCAAATTGACAACCAGGGTCAGCCATCGCACTCGAGGTCTTATAATCTTTAATTATAAGTTTTTTTGATGCACCAAACAAGGACCATGCATGGAGAGGACCCAGGCTCCCTCCCTCCCCCTACTCAGATGTAGCCGATAGGCATCTCAGTCTCCATATGGGTCTCCTATTAAGGGGAGCGGGGGCTGTCCCTGCCATAGACTCTTTTGGCTGCACTTTGATCACTTCCCCCTGGTGGGGCGCCTTACCACGCCACAGAGGAAGGGGATGCGGGCAGTCCTGATGAGACTTGATAGGCTGGGGTCAGTTGGTAGGGGAGAAGGGCTCTTTGTCTCAGAGGACTAGGGGAGGGGCATAGAGGAGAAGAGGGAATGAGTGTGAGGCGAGAGGAAACAAAGGAGGGGGCTACAATTAGCATGTAAAGCAAATACATTTTTAAAAAATAAATTTAAAAATTAATCATGAGCCAGAAAAATACGGCAAGATAAATTCACCAGCTCACAAAAAAGAACACGTGAGTCCAGATGATATTGCTGACTGAGAGAGACTGGCGTGGTTAAGATGAGGATGGCCTCCACAGGGCTGTTGTCACCTTGACTCCGTTCCTTCCCCAGGGCCTGCTTATAGTTTCCCATGGTCCTCCTTGGCCTGTGCTTTTATTGCCGTATGTACAACTTCTTATGGTGGTTTGAATGAGAGTGGCCGCAATAGCCTCATATGTTTGAATGCTTGGTTTCTAGTTGGTAGAACTGTTGGAGTAGGATTAGGAGGCGTGGCCTTAATGGAGGAGGTGCATCTTTAAGGGTCAGCTTTGGGGTTTTAATAGTCCTTGATATTCCTCTCTCTCTCTCTCTCTCTCTCTCTCTCTCTCTCTCTCTCTCTATCTCTCTCTCTCTCTCTCTCTGTTTCGTTGTTGTTTCAGGATGTAAGCTCTCTAGTTCTACTGCAGCACCATGCCTGTCTGCTACCATGCCACAATGGTAACGGGCTCATCCTCTGAAACCAGAAGCAAGCCTGCAATAAAGTCTTTCTTTTCTAGGTTGCTCTGGTCATGGTGTTTTGTCCCAGAATTAGAAGAGTAACTAAGACAACAGGTTAAAAAGTTAAGGTCACTTGCTTAGGGGCTAAATATTAAGGTTTTTCCTTTTTCATTTATTCTCATGGGTGGTTTTCTCAGAATCTGTTTTTAATTTTATTAGAATTCATCCATCCACTCATATATTTATTTTTAATTAAGTTCTCCTTTTGTAGCCCAGGCTGGTGTGGGCCCCTTATCCTCAGCCTCAGCCTCCTGAGAACAGGTATTACAGACCTGTGCCACCTCCCAAGAGAGTGTACTCAGGGTGTTGACTGGTGTGGGGCTAGGGGGAGGCTAGCCTCATCTTTACTCCTCAGCCTCTCACTCCTGTAGTTCAGAGATGCAATATTCAGTCCTTTTGGCCCAGGAACAATTTCTTCCACACTCTTACCTTGTCTTGGGTTTCCAGCATCAATGTTGAGACCTGAAAGTTGAGATCACTCTCTTTCTCTCACAGGCCCTAGAATAGTCACTCAGAGTGTGGATAACGGCTGCCAGAGCGTAGGGAGGGAAACAGACACGGGAGACACTGACTAACAGGTTAGGCCTCAACACTCTAACATCTGGCCCTACCACGTGACCATGAAAGAGCTACTCAGGAAGCTCATAGCCCTTCTATTGGCTGAAGTTCATCTAAAGTACAGAGATTGCCTTCCAGGCCTACTTTAGCCAGGCCACCTTGAGGGTACCACGCAACTCCCCCCTGCCCCCATCCCCCTCCCACCCCGTGGAGTCTTAGTTTCCTCAGTAGTGTTGCTTTTATGCCCCGCTCCATTGGAGAATCCAAAAGCATCCCGGAGGAAAAACGTTTTGTGTACCCAAAGCCCTACACACATGTAAGGCATTACAATTATCTTTGCTATCATCACAAACATTTATTGAGGGCCCCCAGTGTCCCAAACACCCTTCCAAGGCATCTGCTCTACCACATAACAAATACCTCTTTGAGATGGTTTTAATTGCCCGTTAGCTTCCTTTCAGACCCCATTCATTTCTGAATCCGAGCAGCAACAAAGGGAGCTTTTATTGCTGGGGCTTCATTTCTGGAAATTAAATTTCCATTTTCAACACTAATGCTACTGTAATTCGTGGCGGTTTCTGTCTCTTTTTATTGTGTGTGACAGCGACCAGCCTCACAGCCTAAGTGGCTGAATATGCAATGGAAACGCACAACATGAGAAGACATTTTTGAAAAGCGGAGGGAAAGAAAAACATTCAAAATAGGAAATTAGAGCAGTTATTGGACCCACACCGTGGTTAATGAGTGGGCGGAAAGCAAACAGTTGCTGGCTGGCTCCTCAGCATTACAGCCCTGTGACACTTCTCTTGTTTGGGGAAGGAAATCAGTAATAGTCTCCATGCATGGGAAGCCTTCAGTTTGCAGTTTTTTAATACCTCCAGGGAGGACAGGGTTTCTGGTTTCAAATCTGTTAAATTTTTCTTTAAAAGACCCGTTTTGTTCAGAAACCAAAACAAAAATTAGCATATTAAGAATATATGCAGGTCACGAGTAGGTCCCTGTGCTCAGAAATTTTATCCAGCATTACTTAGAAAACACCATTGGGCTCCAGGGAAGACAGGGAGGGACCCAGGCACTTTGGTTTAATTATGTAAAAATCGTTTCAAAAGCTCCACACCTTGCTCTTCTTAAGGATACAGTGTGTAAAATCTGGAAGCCCCATCCTTATTCTTGAATAGTGGGTTAATTATTACAGGACAGACCTGTTTGTTATTCTTCTTCTGTGTTTTCTGAATTTACTACATATGAAGACCATGCCTTGAGAGGTCACAGCCTGGTGGCTCGCACAAGCCTGAAATCTCTGCTATGAAGGGACAAGTTCAAGGCTTGACTGAGCATCTTAGTAGAACCCTGTTCAAATGAAACAAACAAACACAAACAAACAAACAAACAAACAAACAAACCAGAAGCAGAAAGAAACAGCCAGGTGATATAGCTCTGCTGTAGAGTGTGAAGGCCTGGGTTTAATCCCCAGGGCACCCCTTTGCCCCAACACACACACACACACACACACACACACACACACACACACACACACAC
>OU015753.1:32888069-32915785 GCA_907169655.1 Acomys percivali
CACACACACACACACACACACACACACACACACACACACACACACACCCTCTGAAGATGAAAGGGAATGGTTTTGCTTTGTTTTTTAAATTACTGCAGGGGTCCAGGCCTTGGACAGGAGCAGGTCAGACCCAATCCCAAAAAGTGGGACCACTTTATAGAGGAGTTACATGGCTCTTCCCTTCTGTCTCAGTGTACCTTCTTTTCCTTATACAAGTGAGTCTTTTCATGCCATGAAAGACATTGGAAGGTTTATTCAAGTTAGCATAAAAAAATTCCAAGGGAAATAGGGGATAGGGATTTGGGTCATGATTTAAGACCACTTCCTGCTCTTGAAGAGGACCTGGATTCACTTTCCAGCACCCACATAGGGGGTTCACTACTACCCATAATTCCAACTCCAGGGGACCCAGTGTCCTCTGGCTTCTGAGAGCACCTGTGCTCCTGAGGTGCATATAAACTCACACAGGTACATATGCACACATAGGTAAAAATAATTATTGAATACTTAAAAAATATGGAAAAGCTGTCCTCATTTAAACAGACTAGGTGGCTTGTTCATGCAATATTTTACACACTGTAGATGCTACTCCTATTTATGGATTATGAAATGCAGCAGCCTAGTCCTGGAGTGACACCATCCTGCTGGCAAATCAAGTTCATAAGCTCTGGGTCAGATTATCCTTGGCTTAGTACACAGGACCAGGTTTGGAGATTAGAACCACGAGTGGGGTTGACAGATTGGAGAGCAGCTGTCAATCTGACTCATGGGTCATTAATGAGAGCCTGTAGGAAGGGCCTGCTTAATATTCACTCTAACCTACTTTTCTCCTGCTCCTCCTCTTCCTCCTTCCTTCCTTCTTCTCTCTCACTTCCTCCTTTCACTCTTCTTTCTGGTCACAGAACTTTACCCCATTCCTCAGCCCCCTCACCCTCATAGGACTGCATCTCCTAGACAATAAATGAACACAGTCCCCCACAGACACACCAATAAGCCAATCTGTTCTAGTCAATTCTTCATTCAGACTCTTCCCAGGTAACTATAGATTGTGTCAAGTTGGCAGTCAAAGCTGATTATCATCGTGACCTAGAAGTTTCTACCAACTATAGATATGAATGTCCTGTCAATCACGCTAGCGTCAGAGAAAGAGAGAGAGCAGACTGTGCATTGGTCCTGAGAGGGAGTGCCATTGTGGAGTGGCCTGTTGGGTTATAGCGTCCTGTGTGGCTGAGATCATTGTGAGATACTGGACATTTTGTGTCATTCTTAGAGGGCTAAAGGCTGGACCAAGTGGTGGCATAGTCAGAGGCTCAGTGTGGGCAAGGAGAAGAGAGCACCCTGCAGGAGTCCTAAGAGACTTGGCCTGTTGTTCTACTCAGGCTACTGATTGGATGAGACTCAGTCACATTAGGGAAGGCAGTCAGCTTTCCTACCTCAGTCCATTCCTCCCTTCCTCTCACACAAGATAATCCAAACCCAGGTTAGTTTAACCAGCTGTCAAGGTACCAGTCAAATTGCACATAAAATTAACATCACAGCAGTGAACACAACTGTTTATTTGCCTGTGATATGATTTGCTATGAGCAAGGTAAGAGGAGCTCTGGTCAGGGTGCCATGGAAATGGCTGGGCTATGGGTGGAACCTGCGCAATGATGGGTGGAGGCTGTCAGGCTTGCACAATGCTGAGCCCCGGCAGAGACTGGTGAGGCAAGACACTCAGGGGCCATTAGCAGAATTGATTTTAGATTCCATCTCCCCCAAGAGAACTGTCACCACAATTTCCCAGGGCAACCCTAGGCTGCATGTGTCATTCTAGTATCCCACTTACTTTGGCCTTTATCTCCAAGAAAGGTGTCCTAATTTAGATGATAAATTGTACCGTCATCTCTAATTTTGGGCAGGACGTTTTTGTCCTACAACATAGTCCTCAGTGTTGGGAAAGACTGCCCATGGTCTAACTTGCATCTTGCCAGCTTCAATTAGAGTCACAGTCTACATGTCAGTCACAACATCTACTACAGAGAATAGCCAGTGTCTGGGAGATTGTGTGTACAGAATTCTGGGCCCAGGTTGAGAATAGAGCCTTGATAATGAGTCTGACCTGGGTGTAGCATCCTGGAGTGTATGATATCCAGGGGATCAGATAGCCAGGTATACCATCATACCACAGTGGGGGAAGAGACCTGGAGCCACAGACCCTAAGACCCACCTTTCTATATCTTACTGCAACTGCTGGTAGGGCTTTCCAAGGTGTTCAGTGCCAATCAGTGGTCAGCAATCAGACATGTGGCTCTTGTTCCTGTCTCACCACACTCTTTGTTCCACATGGCCTGAAGAAGAGGTTCAGCCTGGCCTTTCTAGAGCAGTCTTAGGCTCCAGCAGAGTTGAGAGGAAAGCAATATCGCTAATCTCCCAACATGCATGAACCTCCCTCACAGCCACCCTCTTTCCCAAAGGGCCCATTCATTACAAAAGATGAACTTGCCATGATGCATCATGGGTACCTAGAGCATCATAGAGAATGACCTGCTGGGGCTGGAGTGATGGCTCAGTGGGTAAGAGCACTGGCTGCTCTTGCAGAGGATCTGGGTCAACTCCAAGGACCCACATGATGGCTCACAACTGTCTATAACTACAGTCCCATGGGATCCAAAGCCTTCTTATGACCTCCATAGGTACCAGACCCACATAGGGCATAGACACATATGGAAGCAAAACAAGCATGCCCATAACATAAGAGAAAAAAGAGACTCACTCACTGACCCCCAAAACCTGCATTTTGCCCATCTGTGCTCTTTCATCCTATCTTGGGCAACCCTTGAGTTTTCTTTTTCTAGAATGTCCTAGAGCTGCCCCTGGTCTATTCATATCAGCTTCTGTCACTCAGGAGCACATACCTTTCTTCCTTTGCTGTCTTCTTGTGGCCTGCTGGCTCGTGTATTATAAGTGTTAATAATATCGCCTGTCAAAAAACAAAAAACAAAACAAAAACAAAAACAAAAAACAAAAGAACCAGGGTGCACTGGTCCATACTCCATATCCTTCAGCGTGCCCGCATTCTTTTCTTCCTACCCAAGGACAGTGCTGGGCCCCTCATCAAGGCAGATCCCTCTGGCTTTCCCACAGGCTGGTGGGAACATGCTTCACCTGAGGGTACTGGGGGTGAAGTTGAACCCAGTGTCCTGAAGCCACTGAGCCAACTTGCTTAGGTGGAGACTAAGCCAACACAGCGTAATGAATCTCCTGCTGTTGGGTGTGTGTGACCACATTGTGACAAAGATTTTCAGAAAGAAGTACCACTCTAATGACACTCCCCTAGCTCAGGCCTTATGATCTGTCATAATTCTTACCATAATGGATTTGTTTGAAGGATCCCTTTGTCCTCCTGCCTCTCTGATTCTTATTCCCAAGGCAAGAGAATATTAACTTAAATGGAGCCAATATGGGGCCTTGTGGGCTTTGGAATGGAAGATTCCCAGGCTAGCCAGGCCCACCTGCTGGTGTGTTGTACTCACCAGGCTAGAGAAGGGGCTAGGGCTAGCAAAGCTCTTGTTGTTCTCCCTCATCTTACAGGGTAGGAAACTGAAGACAGAGTGGCGTAGGAGCTGGCCCAGGGCTGCACAGCTGGGCATGTGGATTTGAAGCCAAGCAGACCATCCAAAGCCACAGCACCATGGCGCTTCTTGCCTTTCAGGTTTTAAATGTACTTCTGACGATCTTATTGACCTCATTGGATTCCAACCACCATGGACTCATGGGCTTATTTTGTCAGCTTTGGATCCAGAACTTCAGAGCTCATCTCTCCGGATTATGCCTGCTAATCTGGCATTAATCGGTGTGGAAATGCAAGCTCTGCTCTGGGTTTCAGGAAGCTAGGGAAGAAAGAGAGGTGCTGGCCATCTGAATCAGTACCTACTCATCTTGCAGAATTTAGCTCAGTTTCCATGTCCCTGGGAACTCACACTGGACCAGGCCTTCTTTTCACTGCCCTCATAGCAATACGGTCTTCTTTATTAAGTTTGGGTTTTAAATTTGAGTAAATATATGGTGGATGCCTGTCTTTCTCCATTAGAATGTGAGGCAGAAACTATGTCCACATTTGCTTGGTGTTGAAGGAAAAGGTGAATGGTTGTATGTACAAATGGATGGCTGAGTGTATAGAGAGATGGGGAGACAGCTGGCTTGCTGGATGAATGGATGGATAGATAAGTAGATGTATGTATGTATGTATGTATGTATGCATGTATGTATGTATAGGTGGATGGATGAATGGGTGAATAGATGGATGGATGGATAAATGGAAGGGTAGATAGATAAGCATGTAGATGGATTAATGTATATATGTGTGTATATATAGGTGGATGGATGAATGGGTGAATGAATGGATGGATGATGGATGGGTGGATGGATAGATGGATGCATGGATGGATGGATGGAAGAGTTGAAAGATAGCTGCTGGATGGATTAACATGTATATATATATGAAGGAGTGAATGGGTGGGTGGTGGATGAATGGGTAGATTAGTAGATGGATGAAAGCATTCAAAAGTAAAAATCTCTTTGTAAGAAAGATGACCCAAGTTCAATACTACTCGAGTGTGTCTTTGGCGTCCTCCACTTTAGGATGAGGATAACCTAATAAGGGTTAATTACTATTTCCCCTGAGAAAATTAAAGACCTCAAAGACTCTTTAATATCACTAGAACTTCATAAATAATCTACTTATCCCTGTAGCTCTGACACATGATGAGCACTCACGATGGAGATGGGTTCACTGTTAGGCAGAGATGATAGCAGTGGCCAGAGGACTGGTTGAATGCTTGGATAGCTGACTGTCCTCAGGGGCCACTTAGACCTCTCTTTTCTTCATTGTTTAATGTAACCCTACGACAAATGGAGCTGTCACATGTGTGGCCACCAGCAGTGTCAATGCTATATTCAAGCTCCCTGCCATCCAAGCACATCTAGGCCTATAGTTTCCAAGCTCAGATAAGGTAGTCTTTGACTTGCTCTGGCCAATGGTCTATGGGTAGAAATAGCACCTTACCTCTGGAAGAAATTTTGAGTGTCAATGTGCAGATTGTCCTTAATTTCCTTCCCTTGTCACACAGCTGGTGGCAGTTCAGAGACACCGGGTTAGTGGCCATCCTGAAGTGAGAAACCTGCAGTAGACACAGCTTGAGGAAATGCTACCTTTATCATGTGACAATGTTCCAAATCCCTGACTCCCTCCCTCCATAGACTCTGTTATTCTAGAACTCAGGTCTCAAGGCTGATGTAGGGATTCTGGTGGAAGCCAGTCCCAGAGTGGATGACAGATACTTAGGGGAGGCTTTATGGAGCACAGGCCTAGAAGTCTTTGTCATGTATGTTCTCGCCATCAGCCCAATTCTGGGTTGACACTCAGGTCACTGAGTGACTTGCCAGGTCACTCAGAGCCCAGGTGTCAGAGAATGAGTGAGGAAGAATTTCTGGGACTTCTTTTCCATTTCTGCAAGAAGAACTAAGCCAGGACCCATTTCATAGACAGTGGTGAAAGATATGAGTGCAAACATCCATTTCTGAACCTCCATGACCTGGGTTCATAAGATAAGGTGGCCACAGCAGCCACCGCAATGGCTTCTGGGTGCTTCACCCCACTGCTCTGTGTCTATTTCAAGCAGCATTACAATTGGCCCACTCAGCTCATCCTGCTTGTTCTAGACGTGTATGCGTTCCAACTGGGGAACAAGGGGCCCAGGGCTACCTCTTTCAATCAGCTGCATCTCCTGTGTCATTCTCAGGTCTAGCTGGCCTTTGCTGTTTGTCTCCATGGTCACTGCTGCATATTCCTCCTTGAGCAAGACTGTCTTTGTTCCTCATCTCTGAGGGCCACAGCTGGGTGGCTCAGAAGATGAGCTCAGTGGCCTCCTGTCTCATCATGGTTTCAGGAGACTGGAAGGGCCATGGAGCCCTTCTGGCTGAGGGCTTGCTCCTATGGGAGCAGGGGTAGGACTCTCTTCATCTATAGAATTCTGTCTTGGCTGTGGTGGGACCACTCTGTTCAGGTCCTTCACCCCGCTCATGGGTACCTAAGAGTTTCCTCTTGATTCCTTTGGACCCTTGGACATTCCAGGGGCTATTCATCAGATCTTGAGGGACAGTGTATATGTTTCTGGCTCACCATATCCTTTTTAAGCATCCTGGGGAACCCAGGCTCCGGACCAGTAAATCTGCTTTATCCTTCACATCTTTCTCCTGAGACGATAGATACCATATGGCCTCCCGAGAAAGAAGCCAGCATGATCTCAGGTACCAGGGGACTACCAGGTCCACCACCCAGTCAGCGACTTTCACTTTTGCCAAATCTTCTGAGAACTAGAGAGTTATGGTTCTTTTGTTAAGCAAATCCCGTCACCTTGGATTCTACCTTTTAATTCTCAGCTAACAACCCAAAGCTTCACTTAGTAGGTTGCCTGAAATCATCTTTCTTGATCTGAGCCTGTGTGTGCATCCTGCTTCCTTTCGGCTCGGATTGTTTACAATTTCTGATGCATGTCAATATGTTGTTAATTTTATTAATAATAATAATAATATTATTATTATTATTATTATTAATGGCTTTGAGACAGACTATCTCTGTGAAGCAGGCCTGGCTATCCCAGAACACTCTATAGACTCGGTAGGCTTGCCTCTGTCTCGAAACCTGAGATTAAAGGCATGTGCCACTACTGCCTGGCATCAGTGTGTATGGAGTTAGTTTTTCTTTCTTCTTCCAACTGTCCGTGGTGGCCACAAATCATTACCCAAGTCAGCACTCAGCCACCAGCACATTGTGTATGTGGGATTTCTGGGTCAGGCATTGGTAATCCTTGGGGTTAAGATGACTAATCTGTGCTGGCATGGCTGGTGTCTCCCCCATGAAGACCTCAAGGGTAGAGTGACTTGTGGCTGAGGAAGGAGTCATGGGGCATGTCTGGTTCTGATGCTGAGTCCCGGAGGAGGCAACCCTCACACGAGGCTTCATGTGAATGGACTTCCTCCAATCATGGTGGCCTTGGATTTTTTATAGGGATCTAGGGCAATGTCCCCAGAGTACTGAGGTGTAGGTGAGGGGCTCTATTGTCTAGTATGAGGGAACGTAAAGCCCAAGATTGCCCAGATTCAAGGGATGGAAAGATGGACCCCAACCTTTTTGGGAGAAGAGTATCAGAGACACACCAGATGTACTGTCCTTTTCTGTTTTTGTGGCTATTACCAGATATCACACATAAAGACTCCATGAAGACCAGAGACTCCCCCTTCCGGAGATTGTGAGTCTGCTGGCCTGGCACAGCATCTGGAGGGGCTTCGCTTGCATCAAATATAACACCTGAGAGGGTATATCATGAGCAAGAGAGAGCAAGCTCAGCCTCTCTTCTAAGTGGTCTCAACCTGTGGGTCTCGACTCTTCTAGGGGTCTAATGACCCTTTCACAAGGGTCACGTACAACTATCAGAAACAGAGATACTTATGTTATGATTCCTAACAGTAGCAAAATTACAATTACAATGTAGCAACAAAACTAATTTTATTGTTCTTACTGTATTAAAGGGTTGCAGGATGAGAAAGACCAAGAACCACAGTGTTAAGGCCACTTATTACTATCCCAGGGGCCTCACCCTCAGAACCTCCTAGAATCCTAATCACCTCCTAAAGACTCAGCCTCCAAAGACCATTAACATTTGAATAACCCCCAGCTTGAGAGCTATTTACAACTACTTTCTGCCATCTGTCTGGGATCTGAACCCAGGATCTGCTTTTCAGTTGAGACTTGCCCAGTGGAAACAAAGTTGGAAAAATACCAGGCAGGTAAATGGGGCCCTCCAAACATTTGTCTTGCAGTTTTCACCAGTCCCTGAGCCAATGACCCCAGGTTTATTCTAATTCCGGCAGGAAGAAAAACTAAGCTCCCACTATCACAAGATGGCTGCCAATCGGTCTTTGAACAAACTGGTACCATGAAGTGTTGGGTCGGTTTCACCAGTACATAAAATAACAACAGGAATCAAAGACACAAACAAGAACAAGCCTGTAACCGTGCAAGTCCGAGTCCCAAGGCGGCCTGCACGCCTCCGCCTCGCCTGTTTTCTTTGCGGGTGATTCCAGCACTGGCCCGGGCCATCTGTTCCTTGTTGTGGGTGGTTAAGTGAAATGGGCTGCCAATACAAATAGCCCACTTGAGGTTTGTTTGCATAAATTGTTTTGAAAGCTTCATGACGAATTTTCAGGATTACTTGCAGTGGTAGGGAGCTCGGCGGAGGCGGAAATATAAATTTAGTGATGCCAGTTGGAATCTATTAATTTGCTCACAGCCCATCACCCTGGATCCACTGCTTAACCAACAGTGTGACCTTGGGCAGGTGAATTAACCTCTTTGGGTTTTTTTTTTTTTTTTTTTTTTTTTTTTTTTTTTTTTTTTTTAAGTTTCTTTATCTGCTCACTAGGAGGCGGTAACACAGCACTCCCTCCATGGGACTGTGAATTTGAAACAAGGTGATGCTTAGGAAGAGGCCGGGCAGAGAGATCAGGATGAGAGTGATGTGTGTAATGAATGTAGGAAATTGGTTTTGGTTTTGGTTTTCTGAAGTGAGAGAAGGAAAGGCACACTTGGTGTGCAGAGGCCAATCTGGGGTTGCTTCCCATGGGGGTGACTTTGCCATGTGGTTTTCTTATTTTTAAGAATTTCTAAATTGAGAGAATGGAGTAAGTGGAGAAGCACGAAGACCCCCTAAATCCCCAACCCTGCACCCAGGTTATGATCTCATTGTGGTCTCTATAGGTGTCACCCCATAAATGTCACGACAGGCTGGCCTGTTAGGAGTTTGAGCCCATCACCTCGGGTCTGGGTGGGTGGCTGGACACACCGTGTCCTGGAGAGCACTCTAAGGCTCCTGGGAACACAGGGGTGCTTTGTGTCATGAATACGGAGTATGGGGGCTCCCAAGCAAGGGGGTATTTGGTTCACAATGTCAGTGGGATGCTATGCATAACCGAAACTAGGGTCTTATCCTCTGGTACTGCTGGACTTTGGAGGATGCTTGGGACTCTTGGATGAACTAGGCCATGTTTGGTTGGTAATCTTAGGGTGAGTGAAAGATGCAAAGAGGCAGAAGGGTTAGGCACATAGTCACAGATGCATGCACTCACACTAGTAACAAGACAGGTGACTAAGAGCCACTAACAGAAGCAGGCAAAGGGCAGAGAAAAGGAAGAAAGATAAACACGAGAGAAGAGAGACTTAGACAGATGTGGAAGAGAAGGAGGAATGGAGAGAGGCAGCTGAAACTCAGAAAGAGAGAGAGAGAGACAGAGAGAGAGAGAGAGACAGAGACACAGAAAGAGAGAGAGAGACATACACAGACAGACAGACAGACAGACAGACACAAAGCAGGTAACAGACAGGAACGGAGACACCAGTGCAGGCCCACAGACACAGGATCTGAGGCATGCCTCAGAGAGGAGGGGCCTGGGGTGAACACAACAGAAAGCAGCTCAGTGCCCCCCCCAAGTCCCAAAGGCCAGGGCAACTGAGTGGCACTCATGTCCCCTGGGGGATCTGTATACCCAGACACTGGCAGAAGTTGCGGTGGCCCACTTTGCCCCTCCCCTGCCAGCTCGCTGTTAGCCCCCCCTCCTTCCCCACTGGTAGGATAATGTCTGCCTGCAGGGACCTGACCTGCTCCTTTCATCTTCTAGCAAGGCAGGCTAGGAGCTGCCCAGATGGAGTGGAGGAGGCTTGGGCCTGTGGCCATGCCAGTCAGAGCACTTCCAAGGATGACAGTTAAATTGTTGGGGCCTCTGGTCTTCATTTACATCACAGACTCTAAGGTCCTGCGGACCTTCCCTAAATGGAAGCCAGCTGCCCTGCCCCAGCCATGCTGAGTGCTTGCCTGGCTTCAGAAGGCCTCTCACTTGCAACTGAAATGCGCCCCCTGTTTTGACAAGCCAGAGTGCTTAACAGTATTCGCTTGTATGATTTCACCAAACTCTAGAACTTTCCCCCTGGCTTGGAATAATGGAGTACATGGATATGCTTCTCTAAGTGAGCACAGGCCCCAGGCTGAGGGCCAAGGACTAAGTCCCCAAAGTCCTCTGAGGTGACAGTAGCTCCTGCTGTCACAAAGCCCTTCTGGAACCTGCTTTCTGGCCAAGTGTGCAAGACACCCAGTCCCTCCCTAGCTGAGGTCTCTTGAGTTCCTGTTTTATGCTTGTCTTGGGAGGCATGCAGTTGCAAAGTGTGGCTCAAGGTTATTGGCTTCTGCAGAGGAGAGAGAGAGAGAGAGGCTATGTTTGGAGTGGATGCTCAGAACCTTGACAGAGGGCTAGTAGACAGGTCCAGGGTACTTGGTGAGCCTCTGTGGAGTGACTGGCTTTGAAGGTGAAGCCTTGCTAGTTCAGTGGTTCTCAACCAGAGGTGATGAGATCTAAGGGACATCTCTGCCTGTGGTGACTGAATGGAGGCAGTGTCATAGGCATGCCTAAATAATCCACAATGAGTCCGGTTGTTCCCCTACTACAAAGAGTGATTTGACTTACTAAACAAACAAACAAACAAACAAGCAAGCAATAGTGTTGTTGAGAAATCCTACTTCCAATGGGGGTAGACACAGGGAGATATGTGACCTGGCTGGCCAAGACTAGTTGTGCAGTTTTTCTGTGAGCAGCTTCAGAGGGTGCTAGTCTGGTAGAACTGTGCAAGGCCACAGCCCTGCAGGTAGACAGGAACACACAAAGGTCACAAGCAGGGCAGGTTGGGCTGGCTTTGGCTGGAGCGTAAGCAGCTTGGAGGCCCTTGAAAGGAAAAGGGTGAAAGCATGAACGCATTTGGGACCTAGGCCTTGGTTTTGCAAATGTCAAGAGTGTTGGATGCTTTAGAGCACTGAGTGAGATCGAACCTGTGCTCTGGGAAGACCGAGGCAATCTGTCACACTGGTAAATGTCATTAAGGGTGAAGTGAGGCGAGGAGACAGTTTAAGAAGGCCCTAGCAGGATGGTACTGTGTGGCATAGACCCACATGTGTGAGTGTATCAGTTACTTTTCAACTGCCTTGATGACGTGGCGGCCAAAGCAACTTAGTGAACACAAAGATCATTTGGGGCTCATGGTTTTAGGTGTTAGGGTCCAAGGTGTTGGAACTAAGGTAAGTGGCACCAGATGTCTCGAACGACACCTGAGAGCTCTTGTCTTGAACCACAAGCAGAAGGCAGAGAGAGCTAGCTGGGGATAGCACACAGCTGTTGGAACTTCAAGGCCTCAAAGTGACAGGTTTCCATCAGCAAGGCCATACCTTCTACATCTTCTATAATAGCCACCAACTGGGTACTTATGAGGGACATGTGATTGCAACAACCACAGTGGTTAGATAATGGATGACAAGACGATTGGGCTGGCTCCATGGCCAGGGTCACATTGCCAGGTCGCTGCTGAGCTAATGCAAGAAGCACACCCTCTATGAATTTAAGTGTTCTCCACTTCCTCTTGCCCTGGGTCCTGTGTAAAAATCACGTCTCTAAATTATTTTCCTTAATCTCCATGTTCCATAAGCAATGACCATGAGACTCAGGAAGACAGAGAAGAAGAGAGTTCAGCCTCGCTTGAGCACCAGGTTGATTCAGCAAGCTCTGCGAACAGGGGTCTGGCTATGTGCTGTGGAGGGGAAGGGACCAGCTTGTGTGTGCTGCTCTGACCAGCATCCAGTGACGGACACACACGGTGGGTGCACTGCCCAGTACAGTACCTCTGCTGTCTCTGTGTCTGTGGCACTCAGCACCCACAGCTGGCTCCAGGCACCCTACCTGAAGATACGGATCACTCACCCCACTCCCTGACACACACAGCTTCTTGCATTTCAGCTCCTACGCAGTGGATGAAAGCACCAATGCCCTTACAAACTACCATGACAGATTTTATTTGTAATCGAAATGTTTATGTCTCTGGTTATTCAGAAGGCATTGCTGGGCCAGGGATGTGGCTCAGTGGTAGAGTGCTTGTGTGACACATAAAGTTACCACAGGTTCCATGCTCAGCACCGCCAAGCCAAGCAACCAACACTACCCCATAACGGAATCTCATAGAAGACCTTGCAGTGTGGCTTTAGCACAAGCAGCTTCCCTGACTAGGAATCTGCTTCTGCCTTTCAGGAATGCTCAATGCACACTGATGTTTTACTGTCTTCAGAAATCTATTGTGCTGCGTCGTTTTTGAGAAGCGGCCCTCCAGAAGCCATGAGTGATCTGCATCAGCGGAGTCGCCAGTAATGACGCTGGCCGTGTCCCTGAAGACAGAGTCTCTCTCTGGGGGTGAGAGAGAATTGTTGGGAGTCTTCTCTCGGGCATTACTGTGCCAGGTCGAGCCTTTCTGAGGTGGTGTCCATTGAAATGAGACCCACTGGAAATGACCCACTCCTCTCTGCCCCTGGATTGGGTGCAACTGAGGACTCTTATCAGCGCACTGTGAAAACGGCCCATCATGCAGACTTCCAAGGAAAACTAGCTGGTCAGAAAGAAATGGCTTACTGGCTATATACAGATAATAAGCCAAAAGAGAGGAAAATTAACTTAGAAAAGTGGTTCTTGTGTGTGTGTATTCTGAAGGAGCCTACAACGCTTAGAAATTGCAGGAGGTTGCAGAAGAGGAGGCCTGGCCACAGCCACTGCCAAGCATCCACAGCGCTCCCTGTGGGAAAAAGTGTGCCTGATCCTATGGCTGTAAGGCCATTTAGTGGGCTGGTTGGTGGAGGACCTCCAAGCTCAGCTAAAGGAGGGGCCAAGCACAAGCCAATGGGCAAAATAGCCTTCCCCTCGAAGAACAGATAGTCCAATCCACTAGCCAGAACAGTGTGGAACTCTCTGGGTGATTGATCGGGCTTGTCACAACCTTGGAAAGATTTGGGGCGAACTCTGAAGAGAGTTGCCCCTGGGGCCCTACGGAGGCAGAGGCTCCCCACACACTTTGACCGGTATATCTCACTTAAAAGCACTCAGGGAAGGCTGGCCTCAGACTAACTCATTTGCATTCAAGCACAAGAGTCGCTGGGGACTCAATCTGCAAACCCCAGGGAGCAGGCCTTGCCGCAGTGAAACCTTGGGTGGCCTCCCCTGGGGTGGGAGTTGGGGGTGAGGGGGCATTTCTTAACACAGCCACTGGGTGTCGCTGTGCAACTGGGCTGGGCCTCTGTGAGCACTTATCTGGCTGGTAAAAAATCCTGGCTCTTAAGGAAAGCACTGGGACATGGTAGTTGGGTAACTTCCCTGATGGGGGTCTTAACTGTAAAGCAAGTCTCATCAGAGGCATGGCATTTTACATGAGTAGCTTTTCACGCGCTCGAGACGTTTGAGATCCAATTTCAAACAAAAGTTTTGTTGAAAGGGTGACAAGAAGAGGAAGGAGAGAGGGAAAGGGAAGTCAAAGAAACATTGCTGCTCTTATCCCCAAGCTCAACGGTTTGATGTAAGGTGTTTTCTTTGTGAGACAAAGCTGTCAGAGTGGATTTCTTCCTTTCTTTCGTTTCTCTCATTCTCCCCGCTCTGCCTGACCCCCCCCCACCCCCCATCTATTTTTCTGACATTCCCCTCTTCTTCCAAGAGTCCTACACACACACACACACACACACACACACACACACACACACACACACCCCACACACACGTTTTTCAAATGAACACAGGCAGGGGTGTGTCACGGGTGATCGATGGCTCGCTCCCACTCAGCTTTTGATAATTAAGTTCTACTCTTCGCAGACGAAGGCTATTTTGCCAAATCTGAAATACCCTGGAAAATGTAAAATTAGAACCTTATGAGAAAGAAAGATTAAACGAGCTAAATATATACGTGTGTAGTTTGGCTGAAGGGTGACTGGGGTGGGGTAACTGCCTACCAAACTGCCCAGGGACACCTGGGAAGGAAGCTGGACTTGTATGGACATGGGATCAAAGTGGAATTACAAGTAAATAGATGATCTATTAAATAAAATAAAAAAAAAAAAAAAGAGGAGGCCTTGGGACCTTTATCCAACACCTCAGTTAAGATAGAGGCCTGTATCTGTCCTTCCAGAAAAGTGGCAACTTTGTTGAAGACTCCACCAGGCTGACAACAAATAAGGGCATCTTTGTTGCAGAGAGTTTGAATGTTGCAGATCCGAAGACAAATTATGTTAGCCCCCCACTAGCCCGCCTCTGTGCCTGACCTAACATTCTTTCAGATTTCAGGTAGCTAGACCGCTTCCACAAAACCCAAAGCTGAGACTGGCATATGGCAGCATCTGAGACCAAAAACAGAGATGCACGTGCCCTCCCCGCCCCCACTTCTCTGTACCTCTCCTACCTCTAGCCCTCACCAATGTATGTGGCAGTGCCTTGATTTATGGCTTTCTTTTATTCTGTGATTATAAAGTTTGTGTCACTGCTTTTGTGTTGGAACATGCCCTGTTCCCACATTGGGGCCACCCATATTTGGCTGAGGATAAATTTTATCTATTTCCTTGGAGGCAAAAGCTGTGCTTTGTGTGGGGTCCTTCAAAATGGAAGTATGGGCGACTCCACACCAAGCATGGGACATCTCATGTCATCCCCAAACTGCTGGAGACCAGAAGTCCTGCCTAGTCATCAGCTGGGAGGTTTCCTCATAGCTTGTATGCCTGCAGTCTGTGGACTGGAAGACTCAACCTCTGAAGAAGAGGCGCTTCTGCTCTTCTGCCTTAGTGAGCTGGCCACATTTGGGAGTGAGGAGTAGTGAGCTGGCCACATATGGGTGGGGGGGAGTGAGATAGCCACATATAGCTGGGGGGGAGTGAGATGGCCACATATGGGTTGGGGGGGGGGGGGGTGAGATGGCCACATATAGCGGGGGGTGGGTAGTGAAGTGGCCACATATATCTGGGGGTGCTCTGCTGAGAAGCTAGCACTTCGGCTGTCCAAGATGAGACAGGATGCCTAGCTGGGGAGACACATAGGAGCCTAGTGGGAAATTAATGTCTCACGTGTGGAGGACAGTGGCAATGAGGGCAAGAAGGCAGGTCAGGCCAGGCCTGAGCTCTTTCCTCTTCTCTGAGAAGCCCATGGAGTTGGCTTTCCATCACCGCCCTCCCCCATCCCTCCCCTTACACTCCCACCTCCCTTCCCCGCCCCTGGAGCAGCCTGGCCTCCGTGCTGACATAACTTGAATCTGCTCTTCATCAGCCCCCACCCCCAGCAAGGTGGCTTGGTGGGAACCCGGAGATAAAAAAAATGGGAACTGACTTCCAAGGGGCAGGAAAACACAAGGCTTCCTTCCGCCCTTGCGGATAAGCTCCATTGTGAGCCTTTAGCCCCAAGTGAAGCACCATCGGTGGGTTTCCCAAGGCATCCTTCCCCCAAGCATCATAAGCCAAGTCTCTGAGGAGAAGATCCACACTTAGCAGGGCAGCTTCTGACCCTCAGGTATCCAGCACGCTGAAGAGATGCTCTGATTGGATTCAGAAAGAACCGAGTTACCATTGCTATTTTGAGTACTGTTTATGTTTTAATTAACTCTAGGCATAAACATGCGTGCCATCCAGGGATCCAAAGCCCACATGGTCTTCATTCCCTCACCAGTGAGAAGAAAATAATATCACGTGCCCGAAAGGGATGTTGCGAGAAAGAAATGAACCGGTCCCCTTTTGCAAACTGGCAGAATGCACAGATTCATACTTGGTGCACAATGAATGCTCATGCATCCTGGCCGAGGGCAGGCTGTTGCCTCCTGTGTTCACGCCATGGCCTCTCCCGAATCCAGGACAGGTCACGTGTCTAGGTATCATGGATGGAGAATGTGATGTGCTGGAGACTGTAGAGGTGGCCAGTGAATACCCTCCTGTCTTGTGGTGATGTCATTGGCCAATCCCAGTACAGAAACCCCAAAGCACAGGCCTTCTGACTCTGGGTACATGCCCTGAGGACATTCCCACAGTGGCCTGTCCTGAAGGACTATCAGGAGGAAACCCATTGTGGTATATTTCCTGGCGGTGGAATGTGGAGATAAGTTGGGGGTCTATTCCTGGGAAAAATGAGAAGATTTGCCCATGGAGTCATGTAAAGTAGTGAAAAGATACTAGTTGCGTGCATAGTGGGAGGGCTGCAGTTTCAAGTTGTGGTACCAGTTTTAAAAAAGTAAGATACAGATAGATGGGCATGGTGGCTCGCTTGTAATTTCAGCACTAAGGAGGCTGAGGCAGGAGGATTGCTGTGAGTTTGATGCTAGCCTTGGCTATAGTGTAAGGCCCTGCTGGGGGTGAGGGTGGGGTCAATAACCCTAGGCTGGGAAGACAGCTCAGTGTATAAGAATGCCTACTATTTAACCAGAAGGACCAGAGTTACCATACCCAACCCTCATGTGAAAAGCCGGGCAGTGGCAGAGTGCATGCATATAACCCCAGCCCTGTGAGGGCCAGAGATAAAAGGACTGTGGGGTTTCCTGCCTGACATCTTAGCTCTAGGTTCAGTGAGAGTTTCTGTCCTTCTCAAAGGCGTGTGGTAGAGCAAGACACCTTATGTTCTCTTTTGGCCTCTATGCATTCTCCCACCCACACAAATGTGCACATACAGCACACACACACACACACACACACACACACACACACACAGTAGAAAACCCAATGAGATACAAAATGTAATGCCAATAAGGTAAAATTTACAGGGGTATTTGCTTTTGTGGAGGGGCTGTTGCAGGGCAAGAGGGAAATGGCAGTTAGAAGGAAAAATTAAGTAACCAGGAAACCACGGTGAGGCTGGTCCACCCAGATGGATAATGAGGCATCATGAACCAAGGGAAGGAGAACTAAGTCCCTGCTCTACACAGAGTCTGTTTATCCCCCACATGTCATTAACAGGGAAAACAATTGTTTATTTATGCATTGTAAATACTCATTTGTTAGACACATTGTGTGCATAAGTAAGTCAGCACCTAAGTATAAATAAAGAAATTTCATGAAATTATTGTTTTCCTCTTATTTAAAAGTGCTTCATTTTGGAGTAGTCTTAGGTGTACAGGAAAGCTGCGTAGACAAAGCGAGTTCCCATGTCTTTCACCCAGTGCCACCAGCATCATGGCATCTGGAAAACTCCCACTGGTCCATTACAGTTCCCAGTCAGACCATTAAAAGACCGCTGCCTCCCTGCCGAGGTGGAGTCATACTGTGACCCTTACGTCTCTTCCCTTACATCTTTGTGGTCTGAGGTGGTTCTCTGGGTTTTTATTTTGCATGTCTTCGGCAGTTTTAAAACATGTTGTAGAATGTCCTCGTCTTGGTTGGTCTGGTGTATCTAGACAGGCATCATGACTTGAGAGAGGACATAGCAGAAGGCATGGTGTCCTTCTCATCCCATCTCATGTATGAGCATCAGCACAGACAGCTCTACTGAGTGACAGTCCTGCCCTCCACCACCTTGGTAAGGTAGCATTTTCTAGGCCTCCCACTGCCAAAGTGGGGTGCTTTCCCCTTTTCAAGGTCTGTTATTTGCAAGGGTCACTAAGAGGTTCTACATGTATTTCTCAAAGTATATTTTTATTGTGTTGAAAGATATAAGATTTACCATCTGACCAATTTTTTTAAAAAAGTACAGTTCTCTGAATGCATTAAGATAGCTTTGGGAGATGATTCATAGACCATAAATGCCCTCGTTTAAAGCTAAAGATCTCTGGTTTCAGTACAGCCACAGGACGGCATAGCCATTACCACGAGGCTTAAGATATCTTCATTGCCCCAGAATGGAACCTCTTATGCATTAAGTCACTTCTTTCTCTTTCCCTCTCCCTGTAAACCTCAAATCCACTCCAGTCTCTACAGATTTGTCTATTTTGAACCCTCTGAACAGATAGATTCTACACTGTGTGGTCTCTTACTGACTTCTCACTTAACGCAACAATGTCAACATTCATCCCCATGGCGGTGGCTGTGGTGACCATTGCTACTCCATGTTTTTTCCCTACTGAGGAATAACAATCTGCTGTGTGGACACTGTGTGCTCTGTTCAGCCACTCTGAGGACGGGCCGTGCGTTCTCTCTGAGTAGCTCTGCTGTGAGGAATTCCACTCTTCTGTGTGGACATGTGTTTTCATTTCTCCACAGTAGGTACCTATGAGGACCGCTGGTCATATGATAACTCTGGGCTGAACATTTGAGGAACTGCCAAGCTGGCTTTCAAAGAAGTTTTGCCATTTTTTTTTCACCCCAACTTGCAAACTGTGGGGTTTCTGATTTCCCCACGTCCTTGTTCCTCTCTGTCTTTTTTATTACAACCCTCCCGGTAGGGCTGAAGCGCTTCTGTTTGCCTTTCTCGCATGGTTGAAAACCTAAAGCAACTTGTCCTGAGTTTGTTGACCATTTGCATAGCTGATTTGGAGACCTGACAACCAAAACTTAGCCCATTTGAAAGCTTGAGCTGTTTATCAACCACCAAGTTGCAACTGTCCTTCCTGTATTCTGCATGACGCTCCTTCACTGGGTGTGTAATTTGCATACTATCTCCCACTTGGAGAGCCTGCTCTTATTTTCTCACTGAGATTATCTATAATACAAACTTTTTAGTCGTGATGTGTTTGGCTCACCTGTTTTTGTTGTGGATTTGTTTATGTGTCAACCAACCCCAGGCCCGGAGATTTAGCCTTATCATTTCTATAACAGCTTTAGCACTTATGTTTGGTTTTATGGTTCATGTGGCCTAGGGTATTTTCCCTGTGGTAGCGAAAAGGTGCATTAGTTAGCATTTGTGCGGCTGTTGGAAGCACCTGAACAAACAGAAAAGGCTTACTTTCTTCCTAGTTTTAGAAGGCTCTGCTGGAAGGTGAAATGCTTCCTGGAAACTATTTGCTTCTCTTGTCCCAATGCACTATTAGATTTGGAGTTTTGTTAGCATGATCCTGTATAGTCAGTGGCAATTGTGATGTGACGCAGCAATTATATAAATAGAAACAGCAAGCCATGGTTATCTGTGTTCCTGTGGACCAGGAACCCTGGCATGGCTTAGCTTGGTCCTTCTGGCTTAAGGTCTCTCACAGAGCTAGGACAGGCCTTTCTTGAGACTCCAGGACAACAACATGGTGGGATTACTTTCTCATAGGTGCTAGGAAGAGACTCCCTGTCCCTTGCTGCATGAGTCTCTTCACAGAACAGTTGGCAATACAGTGCCTCATTTCCAGTGTTCAAGTGAGAAGATGACCACATGTTGCCAGGAGGGACGTCAGACTTCATGGCCCACTCTCTAGAGACAGCCCATCGTGTCTGCAACTTCTGCCTGACACATTTGAGCTGCTGGGTGTCACTCATCTGGAGTTTCAACGTGGCCATGAATACTACTACTACTACTACTAGTAATAAATGGGGATCTTATAATAATCATAATAAAATCATAATAAAAGGGAGCCTATACTGGCCTGCATCTACAACCTTCAGAGTATGTGCCCTTCAGTGTACCACACAGGAGGTCCTTAGCCATCGTTTGCCAAAATATCTGTGAAACTCACCCTACTGGCTTTTTTTTTTAATCACTGGGAATCCAACCACCAGGGATTCAATTCCGTGTACAGTCAATTCGTGGTTCAAGATGTTTGAGTAGGACATGCTAGCCACTAGCAGCTTTGTTCCCCGTTCTTCCATGAAAAGTACACTTCCCAGAATCCCTTGCTTCACCTTCTCAAGTTTGGCTCCTCTGTTCTCTGCCATCAAAGTCTCTATCCAATGCCACTGGAATGTGACATGTTTTCCAAATCCACCCCTGGCCTGGTCACTCATGTTGAGGTTTGAGAACATTCTGTCTCTTGGATGATCCAATCTCTTTGGATGCTGCTGGCATTCTGACTGTGCCAGAGAGGCAACAGACAGTGTCCTCATCTTACAGAGCTATGTCACTCCGCAGCAAGGTACCACAGCAGACCAGACTCACACCCCAAACACCTGACCCTTAGCCCTGGGCTCCTTCTAAAGTTCTCTGCAGGTTCTGTGGGGACCTATGATGTCCTCCATGCTGGCATGCTCTCCTATGAAAACCTCTGTGTGGCTAGTGGTTTTTAACCTTTGGTAATCATAGGGCCACGATAGTCTATGCATATTATGCTGCACATGTTCTCAGCAAGAAGGCTGAGGCCTGGCATGGCACAGCCCTGCTCTGGTTACTAAGCTTTGCACTTGGGCTTAGGGGCACACCTTCCTGAGGAGCAAATGACACTCTTCTTCTAATCCATTCTCCCAATTTCTGTGTTTCTCGAAGGCATAATAAAGATGAGTAATGGCTCTGGTCAGATTGGAGACACTCACACACTCCAGCCTGAAGAAAAGCCTTGTCTCGGGGCTCCCAGATTCCCTGAAGGTCCCTGGGGACACACAGAACTTACCTCAGCACTGACCCTCCAAGGTTCCAGGGACCCCACTGCTTTCCCATGCACAGGTGCTTGAAGGCATCCTATTTCTCACAAATTACCATGTTCCATTCTAGTCTAAGTGGAAAAGAGTCATAATATACTTGCAATCACAGGTTTGATGTAATTATTAAGAGTTTAGCCTTGGAGCCAGATGTTCTAGACAGGATGCTTGGTCCAACCACTTCCTGTGTGACTCGAACAACCTACTTGACCTCTCTGTACTTATATTGTTTATCTGTGAAATGAAACCAGTAAGAGGGATTTCTTCAAAGAGCTCCTGTAAGAGTGGGTCACTCCATGTACCAGACATGCCAGGTACACTGCGAGCACAGGACAAACAGCAGCAGTCACTAGCCCTAACCACACCCCATTGCATTCTTAAATAGTCACGAACTAATCAAAACACTCACATATTATGTGTGCGCTTCCCCTAACTGATCCTGTGGAGCCCAGCAGCTCACGCACCTTCCATGTAGGGAAATGCGGTGGAAAAGTCACGACCTTTCAAGAGAAAACAGGCACGTGGACACACGCACTCCAGCCCTGCGGCAGGAAATCCTGAGGAGAAGATTAGGGGCTGGTGAGGCTATGGGAAGCTCCTGTGAGGGCCTCTGAGGCTGTTTGTTTCTGGATTACAGTGACAGGGCCAGAAGGAAAAACAAAGCAGGCTCTGTTTTCCTGCCTGATGCCACCTTCCAGAGAGGCCAGCACTCACATCCTCCCCTATCTGCTGTTCCAAAGGCCCTCTTCTCAAAGCCCCCCCCCTCCCCCCCCCCCCCCCCTCCTCACCCCCAGGCCCCCACCCCCCCTCCCCCCTCCCACTCCCCCCACCCCCTGCCAGATGCTGATGGAGGCAGTGTGTGCTGCTGCCCTGGGCCTACACCAGGGAGGGGGAGGGATAGAAGGCAGGCCCTGGGAGTCTAGTCTTGATTCCCTCTTCTCTCTCAGCCACCTTCTTCTAGAGGCCCTGAATCTTGCTCTTGGGAGACTCTCCCTACCTCACTTTCAGCCCACATTGTTTTGGCATCTTGGGGAAGGAACCTGAAATGGAGACTGAGTCTTTCCACTCTTCCTATCCCTCTTGCCATGTTATGTTAAGTAACGAGGCTAGGATAAAAGTTAGGCCAACTAGAGCCAGGCTGACTGAATCCTAGGGCCTTTGTTTGAGTGGTTTGAGAAGGGACTTTCTCGTTCTGTGAGCTGAATTTGGGGAGACAAGAGCCCAAAACTGCCAGATGACAACCTACAGAGTGTAGAATCAAGATCTGGCTCCTATGATTCTGAGCCTGAATCATAACGTGCCTAAAGCCCACAGTTCTCCCCAACTTGCCTTTTGTAAATGTAACATACTGGCTTAGGAACACAAACCAATACCCAGAGGTATTGGCTTTGGGGGGGGGGGTTGTTCACTTGGGCTCACCCTCTCAGAGGTGTTAGCCTGTCATGGTAAGGAAGGGATGACAGAGGACTGAAATCATGGCAAGATGCTGTTTGTAGCCTGATAGCTCTGGAAACAGAGTGACTGGAACCAGAGGCAGCCAGACCCCGTTCCCTAAAGTCCCACAGTTCCTTGACAGTTAGGGAAGGTGAACCTGCTGGTGGCATCTCAAGTTTGGTCATAACAGCAAGGGGGTATCTCAGGCTCAACCATAACAGCAAAGGGATATCTCAGGCTCAACCATAACAACAAGGGGGCATCTCAGGCTCAACCATAACAGCAAGAGGGTATCTCAGGCTCAACCATAATAGTAAGGGAGACTTCTCAGGTTCAACTCTAACAGCAAAGGAAAAATTTAGCCCCTGACCTTCACACTTACCCTGGGAAAGTGGATAGTGAGGCTGAGGAACTTGGAGGTGAAGGTCTGAGTCCATGGGGGTAGAGTTTGTGTGGGTGACTTTTAGAGTGGTGACTCTGTATTGTTTACGTCTCTGGTCCATGGAAGTAATCATGATCTTTAGATAAATGTATGACACCTTCACCCAGATGACTAGCCAGCCAACACCTGCCACCTCTTGACAACGACAGAGCTTTCCTTTACCCTGGCATTCCTCCCAGGCAAGGTACTTTCAAACACATTGTGTCTTTGATGTTCCTTTAGCAAGCTAGGAGCAAATCCAGGCAGAAATTAGTACACAGCTTGGTACCCTCCTGGGGGCTGCTAAATACCACAGCACTTCCACTACCAGGATTTCTTGTATCACAGATTAGATGAGGCCTGAGAATCTGCCACTGGCCAGAGTTGTGGTCATTGGGAATCACTGTCTTATAGCTGCTTGGGGGAACTCCATGTTAGACACTGGAGACTGTGTGGGAGGTTGGGGGAACTGCAGTTCTGCAGGTTGGATTTTGAATGCTAAGATGCTACTACTGTGTTGTTTCTGGGTGGCCTTGGAAGGCATGCAGGTCCTCAGAGTCAGATGTTCTGCATCCATGACTCACCTCCCTCCTCAACTGAGGGCATCTGTGAGGTTTTTGGTGGGAAGAGGGTCTTCACAAACATGGCCCACACTTCCTTACATGAGGATAGGGTTCTGGGCCTGTGAGCAGCATCTACTACCCTGTTCAGCCGTACCATCCTTCCCAAGCAAATCCGAGGTTACTCCCAAGAAGTGCATCTCTGGTTACTTAGGCATTTCAGCAAAATCCAAATGATAACCAATGGTCATGAAGCTCCTGGGATGTGTCATGCGCACGCAGTGGCTTAACAGGCACCAGTAATGGTTGCAGCAGCCATGTGAGCTGGGTACCACTGTCATATCCATTTTACACACGAGGAAATGGATCTTGAGGGTCTATGTCATTTGCTAAAGGCTCATTCACACCCAGAAGCTTGACCACAAAGGCCCCGGCCTTTGTGTGACACTCCCCTGATTTTTTCCCCCAGAAACACCAACAGGGATGCTACCTTCTGTGTGGAAGCTGACTGGGGAATGTCTCCTAACAGTCCTCCAACTTGGTCACCATTGCTAGGACAGGCAGCTTTAGCTTTCATCCTCTTCACAGATGAATGGCTGTGTACCAATAGAGCTGGGTCAGTAGGTCAAAGCAAGAGACATTAGCTACCATCATAGGGATCCAAGGATGGGTCAGGTGTTTGTAATATGGTTTTTTCTATGCCACAGTTACAGACAGGCCACTAGATGTCTGAATAAAAGCAAAAAGCCCTAAGGCTATCTTTGAAGATTTTGTAAAAATGCAAAGTAGTCAAGAGTGATGATGATGATGATGATGATGATGATGATGATGATGATGATGATGATGAACACTACTAACTAAAGAAAGAGTACCCTGGGCACTCCAAGGTGTCACATTCTGAGCAGGGCCAGTGCTCTCTGCACGTTGCTGGCAGCTGCCTCTGTGGTACTCATTTTGGAGACAGAGAAGTTGAAGCATGGGGTCCTGGGGGTGAGTGTTCTCAGGTCACGGCCCCAGTGTCCCAGAATCAGGGCTGGACTTCCGGCTCACTCTTCCTCTGCCCAGCCCAGTCTGCCTGAATTGTTTCCTCCATTCTTTCCGGAGCCTTCCGCCACTGTGGGCTGTGATCCTGCTTCTTTGCTGAGGGGCTTTTCTCTTTTCTAAGAGGCTGCCCATTAGCCCTCATTACTGCCTCTATGATAATTTCTTCATAAATCCCTAACCACTTGGCACCTGGTTATAATGTAATAAAAGGATCATAATATAAATTGATGCGTTACATTTATTGTTGTTTAAATGATGAGGGGGAAGAGAAAGTTCATAAAACACTGAAATGTTTCTTTCCTCCCAAGGGCTATGCTTGGAAAGCTCTTCCTCCTTGTTCCCCGGGAAGTTCTTTTCTCTTGCCTCTAGGCATAACAGGCAGTGGAGGCACCAGGTACCAGTTCTTATTCTGTCTGTTAATATGGCACCTTTTGGAATACGCTGAGTTTTGATTGCTCGATTACAGAATTAACCAAAACCAAATTAAAATAGTTTAAAATGAAGTCTGCGAAGGCATACTGTGTTAATCTATTTTTCATTGTTTGTAACAAGATACCTGAAGCTGGATGACTTTATAAAGCAGGGAGGTTTACTCTAGGCCTCCACCATGACCCATCCTTCCCGTCACCACCCACAGGTCCATGCTGAGCCAAGTCCAACTCCTCCATCCAGTCACATCTCCCACATCCTTCTCCAGTGAGTATATCTGACCCTCCTAATCCAAGCCTTCTCCCCAACTAGCCAGGAATAGCCTAGGTCCCACATGCAGTGCTCTGGCTTACTGCGGCCACCCCTGTCTGTATCACAATCTCTAGGCCTCTGCAGGGACCATCCCTACCTATTCCCCAAACCACAGGTCCCTCTCATGCCAAATACAGCCATTCTACCCAGACAGATCAACCCTCACACTCCAGGCTTAGACCAGGAGGCACATCCTATACACCAGCCCAGTCCTCTGTGTCCACCTGACTTCATTCCACCCAAACCATTTCCAACCTCTGCCTGCCCAAACATCCTCTTCTCTACCCCAATCTGCTATGTCCATGTCATACTTAGAATTAACAAGAGAAGTCCGCATGCCCAGCATGCAAAACTAGCAACAATGTGAAAGATTAAGCTACAACCTTCTCTCCAAAACTTCCCAGTACTGTTGAAATGCTTGCCAACGAGAATTACCTAAACTAACCCCAGGACACAGAATTTAAAAGATCAATAATTAAAAAACAAAACAAAACAAAACAAAGAAACAAAACAGCTCAGGGAAATTCTGAATTAAAAACTTAAGGAGAATAAATATCTGAGCGATGTCCAAGGAAACACCAATATAAGGCTGGTGGAAATGATGACGACAATTTAGAAGTTCAGAATATAATTCAATAAGGAGATGGAAATGTGAAGAACACTTTCAGGTCTTGAATATAATGTTGAGAATCTAGATAAAATAATGAGGGAATATTAAAAAAAACAAATAAAACAGAGGAAAAAAACCATACAGGATACATGGGACACCATGAAAAAGAAACCTTGAAGTTATAGATCTAGATGAAAGAAAATAATTCCAAGTCAACAAGATCCTAAAAGAAAACTTACTAAAATTAAGAAAAAACACACCCATATACAGACAGGAAACACACATACCACCAAATAGACAATAATAAACAAAGAAATCCCCACAGGAAATCATAGTTAAAGCACTGAATATATGGGAGAAAGAATATTGAAAAGTTAAAAGCTGCAACAGAAAAACTGCAAGTCCAATACAAAGAAAAACCCATAAGAATAACAATGTATTTCTTAATTGAAGAGCCTGGAACTATGCACCTTAAGTCCTAAGACTATCATGGCCAGCTTTAACTGATATACCCAGCAAAACTATCTGCCATACTAAAAGAGAAAGAAAAAAATTCAATTATGTAAACAACTTAAAATTATATTCAATATCTTAACCTAAAGAAAATACGAGAAGTATTATTTCAGGCTAAAGAAAAGAAGAGCATGGAAGAAAAACCGAAAAGAAATACAAACCCATAATTATTAAGACACAAAGTAACAATGAGAATGAAAAAAAAAAACAGCACCAAAAATCAGCAACACAATAACCAAAATTAATCCACACATTTCATTAATAACTTTAATTGTCAATGGCCTCAATTATCTGATCAAAAGATGCAGGCTGACTGAATGGATAAAGAAACAAAACCAATGTATCTGTTGTCTGCAAGAAACACATCTTAATTCTATGGATTGACACCATGTCAGTGTAAGAGGATGAACAAAGCAACTCCAATCAAACGGGACTAGAAAATAAGCAGGTGTCACTATTACATTACCTGACAAAATTGACTTCAAAATACTACTAATCAGAAGAGATAAAGAGGGACACTTCCTTCAAATCAAGAGAGCAGCTAACCACAAAGGCATTATTATCCTAAACGTATATGTACCAAACTCTGGTGAACCAAATTTCATTTTTAAAAACGTACTACTGAATCTAAAGATACAGGTTAACATCAGCCCATTAACAGTACGTGATTTCAATACCCCACTTTCTCTGGTAAGCATTTCATCCTAACCAAATCAACAAATAAGTAAATCAGGAAACATCAGAATTAACTGACATCATACACCAATTGAACTTAACATATATCTATGGAATATTCCAACCAAACACCAAGGACATACATTCTACAATTTTCTAAAATGGTCTATATTCTGGGACACACACACACACACACACAAAATCTTTACAAGTCAAAAAAGATTGAAATAGCTCCTTGTAGTCTGACTATAATGCAATAAAACTTAAAACTGAATGCAAACAACCCTCTAGTAGATGCACAAACTCATTGAGATTAAATGTCTCATTGCTGAATGATGAATGGGTAAAAGAAGAAATCAAGCAACCAACAAAACAATTTTGTAACTAAATGAAAATGAAAACACAACAGAACAAACCATTTGGGACTCACTGAAAGCAGCCCTACAAGGGCAACTTACAGTTCTAAGAGCTTACATTTAAAAAATCAGAAACTAGCCAGGCGTGGTTGTGCATGCTTGTAGTCTCAGCACTCAAGGAAGCAGAGGCAGGTAGATCTCTGTGAGTTCAAAGCCAGCCTGGTCTACAAAGTGAGTCCAAGACAACCAAGGATACACAGAGAAACACTGTCTTGGAAAAAATACCACCACCACCACCACAACAACAACAACACAAAACAAGACAAAAAAATCAGAAACAACACAAATAAACGACCTGATAATGCAACTCAAAACTTAGAGGGGGAAAAAAAAAGAACAAACCAAATCTAAACTCACTCAATGGCAAGAAATAATAAAATGCAAATCAGAAGGAGAAGGAAAAAAAAAAAAACACAAAGAAAATGAACAGTTACAAAGAACCAGTAAATCTAAGAACTGTGTTGGTTTGGTTTGGCTTGGTTTTTTGAGACTTGTTCCCTCTAGCCCCACATTCTCTAGGACTTTTATCTTGAAGACATGTTAGATTTTGTCAAAGGCTTTTTCTGCATATATTGAGATGATCATGTGATTTTTGTCATTAAATCCATTTACGTGGTTTATGACATTTATTGACATATGTATGTTGAACCATTCCTACATTTCAAGAACAGAACCAAATTCACCATGTTGGATATTTTGAATGTGTGTTTGCATTTCTTTCAAAGGTTTTTCCTGAGCATTTTCTAGTTTATGTTCACCAGGGATACTGGCCTGTAGTTCTTTCATGTTGTATTTTTGCCTGGTTTGAGAATTACAGCAGTACTGGCTTTGCAAGAATTTCAGAGTGCTCTTTCTCTTCCTTCCTTCCTTCCTTCCTTCCTTCCTTCCTTCCTTCCTTCCTTCCTT
>OU015753.1:32930660-32959336 GCA_907169655.1 Acomys percivali
TGTGTGTGTGTGTGTGTGTGTGTGTGTGTGTGTGTGTGTGTGTGTGTACTCGTGCATGCTCATCTATGTGTGTATATGGGTATGAGTGTAGGGTCTGTGGAAGTCAGTGGAGGGCACTGAATCCTGTGGAGTTGGACTTACAGGCAGTTGTGAGCTGCCTCACGTGGGTGCTGGGAATCACACTGTAATCTTCTGGAAAAGCAGTGTGTGCTCTCAAACACTGAGCCATCTTGCCAGTCCTGATCACTCTTCTTTACAAAGAATGGAAAAATGCTTGCTTGTGAAAGGTAAAAAAAATTTAAGACATACAAATAACAGAAAGGAATAGAGGCCACAAAGTGAGCTGACGTCTTCCTTAGGCCCTCCACCTTCTTCCTCAAAAGCTTACGTCCCCTCACCCCCCATCAGAGAGCCTGGGGAGATATCATGGGGTTACTCAAAGACCTGGTGTAATTCCAATTCCAGTTTATCCCTAAGTGAGTAAAGAAGGTAGTTCATACTCTCGGCCCATGGGCCCAGAACATGTTTGTAACCACACACAACCTCCACTGAGCAGCGAATCAGGCCTCTCTTTGCAGGGTGCTAAGAAGCAGGTGTTATTAGCAGATTCCCTGATTAGATTCCCCTTTGGCATCCACTGAATTGATGGTATGATTTTTTTTTTCACCCTTTGATTTATTGATGCAACACTTTGCTTTAGTAGATGCTACCAATATGAGACATTCTTTAACATCCCCAAATATGAGAACGATATTTGATTTCTCATATTTTAACACACTGCTGTTTTCAATTTGTTAGTTCTCTTAAATTTAGAAAATGTCCTCACCCACAGTCACAAGTGACCTTGGCTGTAGAGCTCTGTCCTGAACTCACTATGCTCTGATGTGCGATAGAGTGGTCCAGGGAAGTTTTCTTTTTCAACTTTGAATTTATAACAGGTACTCATCAACTGTTAACCTGGTCAGGAAGACAAACAAGCTAACTTTAGAAGATGTTGGGGGAAGGGTAGAACAGGAAGTCCTGTTCACATTTCAAGGCCTAGCCTTTTCAGTTTGCACCGTAATCCTAGGTTTGTTGAGCTTTACCTTTGAAGTGTGGTAAGACCATATAATGTCATATGTATTATGTACCATAAGAAATTTACCTCATCTCTAGCCAGGTGTTTGAGTTACTTGTTTCCTGGGATATATACCCCATTGACCCCCACATGTCATTAATTTTCCAGTGTACATTAGTAGAAATAGAAGTAAGTCCAACACTGCAATGCTTTAAGCTTTCTTCTTCTGTACCTGTAATTTTTTTTTTTTTCTAAATGAAGTTAATCCAAAGGCACTGTCTAAGGTGGGCAGTTTGCCTCTCCACACCTGACCATTGTCCTTCAAAAATACCCGTATCATTCGTTTTTAAGGTTTGTTTCTTTATCATTGGGAGTAAATGTTTCCGATGGGTGGACAGGGCCTCCACGGTGCTTATTCTTTGAGCTCTTTGAGCCGCCTGGCCACATCCTTTTCCAACTATAGATACTGAAAACATTTTTCTATAAAAGTCACATGTTTGACTTTTAATTTTCTGTACCCCAGAGGCTTTTTCTGATTGGATAGTCTTCTATTAGCACTTTGGGCCTCACTTTCATTTTTACGCCTAAGAGGGATGCCATTGTTTCACTTACAAAATATTTTCTTTATTATCTGCTCTTGTTATATTTCCTTTCTCATTTCTACTTTTATTTGAGTTTATTTTTTGTTTTCTTTTTTATTATTACATTTACCAGAGCAAACTGATTTTCTCATAGCTATAAAGAGGCAGATGCTCTGTCTCTCTTTGCTAATTCAATCATTTTTTATTTACTTAATTTTATCCAACTTGTGTTATTTTTCCTTTGCTTTTCACTTATTAATCTCATGAAATAAACCCTGATCAATTTATTTCTATTCTTTTTAAATAATAAAAACAATTTATTGCTGTATGTTCTATTTTCAAAGCATGGCTTTGGCTGAGATCCACAAGCTCTGACAAAGGGTTGTTTTGTCCTCATTTTATTGTTTTCAAAACAGTCTGTAATGGAAGTTTTTATTTCCCATTTTGACTTGGTTGCTACTTATGAGAACTTTTGACTTATGCATTTATTATCCAGGCTCCTATCATTTTCTCTGGGGTGTTGGAAATGTTTTTGTTTGTTTTTGTTCTATCAGGGAATTTGGCTTGCAAACTTTTCTTTTTTAATCAACACTTTCTTGCTAGTATAAAACAAGCAAGCCTTTGAAGATTTTTTTTTTACTAACCCTTAAAAAACTGTGCATTGGAAACAATATGGGTTTCCTAGAAATCTTTAGTCATATTTTAATAACTGTATTATTTGGCGTTGCTGTTTACATGACGCACTTCAGAGACCTACCTGTGACTTCTCAGAATCAAATATTTCCAAAATATTCAATTATTTTAAAGATTCATAAAAGTCAATTACATCATCCTTAGAGCCTTTTTATTTCTGTGATAATAAAGAGACTCTCCTTTTTCTATATATAAAAAACTTTCTTTTTGTGTTTGACTTGTTTTTCTCTGTATTCCCTTAAAAAAAAGCGTGTGTGCCATAGACCACAGAGGCCAGAATAGGCTGTTGGATCCTCATGAGCTGGAGTTACAGTCAGTTGTGAGACATCCTGTGGGTTCTAGGAACTGAAGCCACACACATGGTAAGAACAGCCAGTGTTCTCAACTAAGGAACCATCTCTCCAGCCCTCGCACTGCCTTTGTAAAAAATCGGATGACCACGCATCATGGTGTACAAAGTCTACTTTTACTATCACGAGCGATTGTTTCTTTGTATTTAAATTGTGTGTGTGTGTGTGTGTGTGTGTGTGTGTTGTATGTGTAAGTGGTACGTTTGCACCTGTGTCTGTGAGCAAGTATGTGTAGACGCCAGAGGACAATGTGAGATATCATCACTGCTCTGCCCCTTTCTTGATAGTATAAAACAAGCGAGCCTTTCAAGATTTTTCATTAACCCTCAAAAAAACAAAAACCAAAAAAAAAAAAAAACAACAACAAAAAAACAAAACACACACAAACACACACACAAAAAAAAAACACAAAAAAATGTCTGTTGGAAACAGCATTGGTTTCCTACAAATCTTTAGTAACTGCTCTACTATTTGCTGCCTCATCCCCTTGAGATGAGTCTCCTGCTGAACCTGGAGTTAGGCCAGTGGGCAGCAAGGCCAAGGATCCACCTGTTTCTGCTTCATCTCCCACAGTACTGGGGCTACAGGGGTAACTGTGCCTTGATTTGTATGTGGGTGCTGGACATTTGAATTCAAATCCCTATGCTTGTACAAGCAAGGTCTCTTATGGAGCTGCCACCACCACCCCCCGCCCTCACCCGAGAGTCTTTTAATGAAGAATATAAAATTATTACAGACGGAGGGAGCTATTCAGTCTGGGGGCACCTGGTAGCCTACAGTACCTGTTTAGAAGACTGAGGGATGGCCCAGGAAGAGACAGTCTCTGGTGGTAAAGTTGTCTATGCAACTACTCAGAGAGTAGAAAAAAAGGAAGTGATTTTATTTAGCCTCTTTCTCACTGAGCCTGTCATAGATGGGAGGCGGGGGGTGAGATGAGGGCACCTGTGATAGGATGATCAGAGGGGGAAGGAGATGTAGAAAGCCCGCATTCTTCCTAGCTCTGTAGAGTGCAGCCCCTCAGGATCTCTGAGCCCACCTCTTGTAGTACAATACACAGAGGGAAGGCAGACCTTTTCTGGGTTTTGTCACACTCACCAGGAAGAAACACGGAGGCCTCAGTGCCATGTGTACCTGCAGCCCTATAGGAATCAGCTGTGCCTTCACCCGCACATGGTGGAGTCTAACTCAACTGGATGGACTTGGTAAAGAGCCCACAAGATCACTTTCCTAGAAGAGGTTCAAAAACAAAACAAAACAAAACAAAACAAAAACAAAAACAGAAACACCTCCACAACTAGAGAGGTGCATTTCTGAGACCATGGATAATCACACTCACCAAGCAACTCATTTACATTCCTGTGGATTATGGGTAAGTGATTGGCTCCTTAAAGCATAGGTTATATGTTCTGTCTTAAATGATGCATTTATTGATATCTACCCTTAACCCTTCCCTCCTCTGCACCTCCCCCACCCCCCCCCCCCACCCCCAGGAATAGTTTTCCTTCCCTTTTGTCTTCTGGAATGTTCACTTTTTTATACTTGGAAAAAAAATCAAAGCTGTGTATAATGGCATACATCTGTAGTAATCTCTGCACTCCAGAGGCCAAGGAAGGAGTTTTACAAGTTCAAAACCAACCCAGGCTACATAATGAACTCTAGGATAGTGTGTGCTACATAACAAATCCTGTCTTGAAAAGAACTGTTTTCTTTTTACTGTTAAAAATCTTAAGAGACTCTTAGCTTGTTCTTAAACCCCAGGCTTACTCCTTGGAAGTTGGGAAAGGCTGGCCAACTCCCAGAGGCATTCGCCTATTTTATAAGGTGCTGAGGGTGTCCCATGGGCATGAGTTTCCTTAGGAGAAGAATGACGAACAATAAGCAGATTATAAGTGCCCTCCTGCTGTTGTTCCTCTGACTGGGAGCCAGGGTTCTGTGTCCTCGCCTCTGGCTAAGCTGTGTGATGTGTTGCTGATATGACAGGAGAGTCGCTGTGCTCATTTCTGAGCTGAGACAAGTTTTACTTCTGTCACTTGGAACACTCATTCACACATAGCATTATGTTGCTGAGTAAGAAGTATCCTTCCCTGGTACCCCTGCAGAGAAGCCCTGAAACACACAGTAAATGAAACCAGCCCAGTCTTCCAGTTAGGTCATCAAGGTATCCATCCGCAGGTGAGTAGAACAGCCACCTTGGAAGGAGTTCCAACAAACATCAGGTGTCTCAGTGATGAGCCCACCCAGCAAAGCCCCTGCTGAGTGACTTTTCATAAAATCACAAGCCAATTAAATTGACTTCCCAAGGGCACTTGGCTTGGGGTCATTGCTACCAAGCAGCAATATGGGCCCTCAGCCTTCCCTCTTCACCTGGTCTGTTGCTGCTCCACCCTCATCCCAGAGTGCACGACTGTCTTCCTCTTGCCCATCTCACGGTACACACAGCATCTTTCCAGACCCAGGTAAACATCACCATCTTTCCACCCCAAGCTTTTCTTTGGCGTTTTCATCCCTGTCTGTGTTCCAGAGGACGAGGGCGGGTCACACAGAGTTCCTCATGTGGCTTCTTTGAGCTGATACATGGTGCCATCTGTCTCTCTGAAAGTACATCCTCGCCAAAGATGACTCTGGGTCCCTGTGCCTGAAATCAGGCTTGACGCAATGTGTGACACAGAATGGGTCATACCAGATGCATGTGGAAGGGACTGATGATGCTCTTGCTGATTGACAGGCAAGGTCTCTTATAACCCTCGGTGCCAGAAACAGGTCTCAAGATGGGCAATCCTCCATGCCCTCAGGTCAGGTTGGGCTGTACTTGGAGGCAGTCTGCCTGGTGACTGAGGGGTGGTACCTACCTATCTACCTATTGCTTTCCTTTCTGACAGTCTCTTTAGGTATACACTGTTCAAAAGCATCAATGATCTGCTTGCTAGAATCATGGTGGTCACAAAAGGCCTCAAGTCCAGAATTCGGAAGGTTAAGGATGGTGTCGCTCACCAATGGGCATTCTAAGCCTGACTTGTTTGTCTCTCTGACCCAGTGCTATGGTTGGATACGGCATGCCCTTTGACAGCACATGTGCAAAGGGCTTGATTCTGATTTTGGCACCATGGAGAGGTGGCAGAGCTCTGAGAGCTCACCAGAAAGGAGTCTTTAAGGAATTGAGGCATTGTCCTCATTTTCTTTGCATGTTGGAAGCTGCTCTGATGCATGCTTCCACCACAATGTGTGGCTTTACTGCACCCCACCCCCAAACAACAGGACACTGGACAAGCTAAAACCTCTAAACTATGAACTCAACAATCCCTCCTTTAAAAAAATAGATTAACCCAGGTCTTTTGCTACAGTAGCATAAAGCTAACACACCTAAGGGGATAATAATAGTACAAAACCTGTAGAGTTGCTATGGAAAATAAATGAGCTATTAGTGCAACAGTTCTCAGTCTGCGGGTACAGACCCCTTGTGCCGTGGAATGACGCTTTCGGGGGGGGGTCACCTGAGACCATGGGAAAACCCTGATTTTTCCATCATGGTTCACAATAGTAGCACCGTTACAGCGATGAAGCAGCAGTGGAAGTGACTTCATGCCTGTGGGTCAGTACAAAACGAGGAGCCGCATGAAGGGTCCCGGCGTTAGGACAGTGGAGAACTGAACGAGCTCTGGATAAACACGACATCCGCACATCTGAATATTGCTAGACTCCTGTTCATGAGGGGTGGTTGGCATTTTGTGCCTGTGGCATTGAGAGTGATTTAACTGGTTGCTGGGCTCAGTGAGACAAGAGTCATGCCATTACAGTGCGCAAGAAAAAGTGACTCAAAGGTCAACTATTTGTTGACCTGACTATTAGGTCAGTGGGGACCATTTCACTTTATAGAGTACCATGGGCATAAGGCATAGATCTGGAAGCTTCTAATTCAGTGGTTTTCAGCTTTCCTAATGCTGAAATCCTTTAATACAGTTCCTCATGCCATGGTGATCCCTAACCATGAAATGTTTATTTTTTTGTTATTTCATAACTATAATTTTGCTAGTGTTATGCATCCTAACATAAATACCAGTGTTTTCCAATTGTCTTAGGCAACCCCTGTGCAAGGGTCATTTGGCCCCCAAAGGGCTTGTGACCCACAGGTTGAGAACCACTGTTCTATTTGTACAGTTTTGAGAGTTTAGTTTCGTAAATGGGCTGAGAAATCTTCATTACCCCCGGTAAGAATGATCCCATGTGCTATACACATGTGTATAGCACACACGCACACACGCGCACACACACACACACACACACACACACACACACACTTAGAAAATGGCCTTTTATGTTGTTATCTATGATTTCTTTCCTCTTTTGGATCCTGGATCAAAGATGGACCTCTTTTGTTGTGGAGACATAAAGAGTTAAGTGCGGGGAAGCCCCAGCCCTTCTGCACATGAGCATTTCCATGTTAATAGGACAGTTAAGGGGAAATGCTCTTTGGCAATTGATTATATAAATATTTTATCTGGAGTAAGTGGCCAGGATGAAGGGCTCTTGAAGATGTTCCTGAGAATAGGTTGAAGGATAAAATTAGGGCGCTCTCGTGGAAGAAATAAGACACAACAGGGAGTTACAAACATTTGATCCAAAGTGTAAAAAAAAAAAAACCACCAAACCAGTCCCCTCGCTTCTGCAGCCAGCAGCCTGGGCCGATTAAATCCATAATGGAATGAGTAAGTTTGGGCCACATAAATTTGTCTTCCTTCCCCAGGAATCCTGCCCGCCGCCTGGCTAGATTAATGGCCAGGAGCCTCGCACATAATGAAGTGTGCTACCTTGGCACCCGCTCATGAATTTATTATGGTGTCCACAATTGGGCTGGATGGCGGAGACATCTTTATAAATCCTGCATTTAGCGCAGCCGAGATGAGCAGTTCACCACTAATGGCAAGGCTGATTTATCACCAGGGGCTCCGCTCCTCAGCCAGGCCCCTCCCCGGCACTTCGCAAAGGAAATACAGGTCATCTTGCTGATGGAGATGAAATGTGAAGGTAATTAGAGGATGCCAAATGGAGGTGGGGGAGGGGCAGCGTGGACATTTTAAATATGTTGGTCATCTTTCCTCCGAGCAATTATATCAGGCTGATTTATTTTTACAGTTTATAATCACTTAACTACCTGTGGATGGGGATTCCCCCCCTTAACCTTAAGCTATGGAGCCAAGAGGCAGGCTTTTGATTTCTTTCTTGGGACGGGAGAGAAGGATTCATGTCGAGACCCTCCGGCCCTGACTTTTCAAGGGGTTTCTCAGAGTAACTAGCTGCAAGGCCCAGGGCACTCTGTCTGCGGAGTAATATGTCAGCCTGGGTCATGTCTCCACAGCAAGGTATGAGAGCATCCAGTTCTTTGGAAGTCTAAGGTTGCTGTCCAGTGGCCACAAGAGCTAGTTGGGTCTGTCACTTCCTAACCAGCTGACTCAGAAGATCTTCCTTCATTTTCTCAGGCCTCAGTTTCCCCCAAAGATAAAATTAATATAACAACAGTGTCTCCTTAGGGCTGTGTGAAGACCATGTGTGAGAATATCAGAAACCCAGGACAGAGTCTGGCACATGGGTAGCACCCAGAAATAGATCACTGAAAATTCACTCAGGGCCATCACACCACAGCCATATCAATACATATGGACTTTGAGAACTGTGTTTTAGAGACTGGGAATACACACTGGGGGCTGTCTTCAACCTCTAGAGCCTGCTTAACGTGGGGAAGGTTGGGGAAAAATGGCTGTGGAACTAGCAAAGAAGAGGTGCCTGGAAGGTTCCAGAAGTGGTGGTGTTGGAGAAGGTCACCTGAAGAAGAGAAGTTGTTCTCAAGCTATTGAAGCAAAAAGGCACAGTGCACATGTCATGTGATATGCCGTACCATATTTATGCCTATCACTATCTGTGGGATGGACAATTTGCAGTTGAGAGGATGGAGATGGAAGAGGATAGGGTGACCTTCAAGGGGCAGCATAGAATGTCACACAGGGTACTGGGTTTGAGTCCGTAGGCCTGGGTTTGAATCTGGGCTGGGCTAGTTGATAATCCTTCCCACGTACTATCAGGTGTATTAAAAGCCAATCTTATTCCCCCATCGAATGAAATTTCATAAACAGAATTGCTGCAAGGCTGTTGGTTGAGAGGCGGCTGAGCAAATGGCCTCGTGTGTGAATGTGTTTATGTCCCTCCAGATGCCGTTCATTTTTTTTTCCTTCATTTGGGGCCTCTAGAATTTGTTTTATGATGCATGCTCTCTCTCACATTTAATTCTGCTTGATTTTCTGCTTCCTTTAGCATATCTTGAAGACATCTTATTGTCTGTTCCAGTTCTGGCAAATTCCGCCATTCTCACGTCACTGCACTGTCTGTTCCTCCTTTCACAAAGTCCTTCCAGGCAACCAGCATCTTTCCCCCACTGTGTTTAATCTCTTATCTAATCTATGTGCAGAGTTCCTAATAAACACATACAGTTAACTGCATTTCCTACCTCCAGAATCTTTGTTTGACTTCTTAAATTTAGATCCTGGGTATCTGCTTAAACTCACCATTTCTTAATTCTCTTTCCTTTAACAAAAGAAGCATGCTCACTTGCAGGCTTATGTCTGATAACTCCAATATCTATTGTCTTTTATTGTGTTTGACTTAATTGCTGGATGTCTGAGGAAATTACTGAGTATGAGATGTTATATATAAAACTCACAGAGGCTCTGGCTGCTATTTCTTCTTTTTTAAAGGAAGTTTAACGTCTGTCAGGCAGTTAGAAGCAGAATACTTTAACCTAGTCAGATAATGAGGCGCTGTAAGGCTGTCTCAGCCTTCCCATTTCTAATCCATGCTAGCAAATTCCTTAAAAGGGAGAGTGGTATGAAGTGTCCATCTCACCTTTGAAGCTGTCCTCAGGCTGCTTGCTGTTGCTCTGGATCCTTCAAAGATACTTTGAAGAATTGTACACACCCTTTTGAGTTATCCCCAGTGGAAACTCATAAGCAGGAATAGAAGTCTACAATACACACTATAATCTTTTTATATACTATACATGATAACCTAGTATATAATCTAGTATATACTAATTATAATATTTTCCTTTTATACTTTGGTGCTCGTAAGTTTTATTCTGATATAAATATGCTTTTATTGTTTTGAGACAAAGGATATCATCATATAGGCCAAGCTCATCTTGAACTACCAAGCTTGCCTTATTTTCCTAGTGTCTTTATTAAGTTGTAGGGTTTAGACTTATAGCGACTTAAAACAAAACAGAATTTTTTTCACTTAGCAGCCGAATAAAATTAATAATGAGACTAGCAATAATTTATTCAATGTGTATTATATGCCAGTACTATTCTAATTGTTTGGTTATAATGAAGTAACTTAATTTTCATTAAGCCTGTTCTAGAAATTAGTAAACTGAGACAGTATGGTAGCCAGCCTCCAAGATGGCCCCAGATGCTCATGCCTCATAGGCATTATGTGTTTTATCCCATAGAGCATTGATATGGCCAATACTCTAAGGTATGGTAATGACATCACTACAAAGATTAGAGGGACCCTTCCTTTCCTGTCTTGGTTATAGGCTACTGCCATCTCTCACGTGTCACTTGTTTTGTCTCTCAGCTCACTCAGCTTGACAGAAGCCATGACAGGTGATAGCAGGCCTGTTTTATGAAGACACTCCCATGACAGTCATGGAAGTGAACTTGGATGCATGTCCTCTGTCTCAGTCAAACCTTTGATTGAATACAATCTGGTACCAGCTAGTCTTCAGGAAGAGACTAAAGGAGACTGGAAGGTGGCATGGCCAGACTGAGGACCTCTGTGACATGCTACACTGCCTTTCTCCGTTGCTTGGTTTGGGTGCAATTTGTTGGAAGAAATACATAATTATTTGGAACACTAGAAAGGTTTAGAGAGGAGAGTCTTAGCTTAGGCATCCAAGTAAACTGTAGTCTTGGGGAGTGGGAAGACTACATTGAATATTTAAAATTTAAAAGCAAGGGGCTGAAAACATGACCCAGGAGCTAAGGGCCTCCTTGGCCTTCTACTAGAGGATTTGAGTTTGGGTCCCAGGACCAAGCTCAGGAAGATTTTAACCACCTAAAACTCCAGCACCAAGGATAGGACACCCTCTTCTGGCTGGCTTCTGTGGGCACTGTGCACACATGGCACACATGACATTCCTGAACACACACACACACACACACACACACACACACACACACACACATGCAAACACTAAAAAGTAAAATAAAAAACCAAATCTGAAAAAAATTTAACCACGTTTCTGATGGAAGAAGAGAGAAGCCCACCAACCAGAGGCTACTCACCCCCTTCACCACTTCTAGACCCCTAGGTTGGGCTGTGGTCTTCTGCACAGCAGATGCTGTGACTCTTAGAGTTGGAGGGTATGTTATAAGCAAACCTCAAACAATGATTGGCTCATGCCTCTCAACTGCACCCCAGGAGATGTTAAGACAAAGACTGCCCCAAGCCCACTCCTGTTCTTCTACCTTTACCATAGTCTAGAGGAGTTGGGACTTTCTAAATATTTACTCCAAAGACACCAGGATGGTGTTCTGTGTTTCTCCAGATACATAGTCACATCACCTGACTTACTTACTCTATTGAAGAACAGGAAAGTTTTGGTTAATGCTCTGTTATTAATATGAAGTTCCAACTTTAGATTTTCTCCTAATCTAAGTTATCCAATGCTAAGGGCACCAAGGCACTAGTGAGAATGTCAGGTGACATACTTTCTGGGGACTTCTGCTTCCTTTGTGCTTTTCTGACAAACAGAGTTCTTGTGGCATAGAAGGGAGGCAGATTCTGTTATGGACACTGAGTCTTGACTCCTCTCTGAACAGTGATCTTAGTAAGATGGCACAGTGTGCCATTGTAAAGAATAGTGTGTAGTGCACCTGAAAGCAGCATCCTGTCCCAGTGTTCATAGATTTTACAACTGTTTTCATGCATCAACAGATCTGCAGTGGAATACCACATGCTCTACCTGTGGGGCCTTGCGTCTCAGCAAAAATAGAAGGAGCAGGAGGAGGAAGAGGAAGCAGAAGAGGAAGCAGAAGAAGGAGGAGGAGGAAGAAGGAGGAGAAGAAGAGGAGGAACAGGAACATAAAGAAAAAGAAGAAGAAGAAGAAGAAGAAGAAGAAGAAGAAGAAGACGAAGAAGAAGAAGAAGAAGAAGTTGTCATCTATGGTGCCAAGGTTCTCATATGGACACTGTAGTACCTAGGCCTGTGCCCAATGGATGTGAGTCTAGAACTATCCTTTGGACTGTTTTTAGATCAAGGCTACATGAGTAGCTTGCTCTACCATTAGAACCTCTAAACAAACTCTCAAGGAATAGAAGTCTAGCAACAACCTGACTAGGTTTGGAAGACCATCTTGGAGAAGAGAAAGCCCCTGCTGTTTCCAACCCTGATGTCAGCCTTGTGAGGCCTGGACACATGGCCTGGGGAGGCTGTGGCCAGAACTGACACCACAAGAAGGAAGATAACAAGCAAATTGTTTGGGCGCTAGGTGTGGTGCTGCACAGCAATAGACTGTGAAAGCAAAGATTTGGCACGATACTCGGTGTCTGAGTCAATCAAAGATGTTCTTGTGTGAAAGAACGTTCCCTTCCCCTCCCCCAGCCAGGAAACAGCAGACAAACCCCTTCCTCACTTAGACTTAAGATGACAATAACGCTCAGATTTGTCTTAATTGTTGTTAGGATCCAGGATACCTGGATTCTATGTGGTAAGTGGTCATTAGTAACACAATTTACAAGTCCTGGGCACCTTTGCCTACACAGATACAGGGAAGCTTATCTTCTGCCTGTGCAGAGCCATGCAGCGGGATGGCATGCTGGTGATTCAGTGGCCCCAGGCCCCAGAGCTATAGGGAAAATGTTTTTAAATTACAGTTTTAAAAATAGCTAAAGCTATTTAAAAAAATAATTTAATATTTCACTTTTGGGAAAGCCCTGGAAGAGCCTCTATAAAACCTCAGGGTTCTGGTTGACACAGCAAAATCTTACAATTGAGAATTTACCCAGGGACCTTGACCTGTGCATCTTTTACAGATCTGAAATTGCTTCACCTTGTCAGGTGCATCTGACACCTTTCACAGGACACCTTAGGAGGGCATGAGGGTGCAAATACCAATATGTCCATGTGTGTGTATACGAACATGTGGTCTGGCATTGTTTAACCCAGGGATGCGTTCTGAAAAGAGCATAATTGGGAATTACAGACTGTATTTGCATAAACTAAGATGGCTGGGCTGTCAATATGCTCTTAATTCTCATAATATAACTTCATAGGGCCAACATGGTACATGCAGACCATCATTGATCTAAACATCATTATGTAGCACACGACTATCTCTATACACATATGCATGAGGTGCTATATATACATATAATTATATATATATGAGGTATTATATATTTTGATATGTGAAGCATTGTATTCGTAAAAGTAGTAACTACTGTTATATATATGGGAAGCACTATATATGTATATATAAGGTATTATATATGCACCATTGTATATGTGTCATGTAATTTTACATATTTTGTTTATAGATGTATACATATGTACACATGTGTGTATGTGTGTATAAATAAAAAGAACCCAAGAAAGTGGAATTAGGGATGCCCATGACCCAGTGTAATATATGCATGAATGCATTATATCAAGTGTATATAATTATTTACGGTCTATTTATGTATGATTGTTGAGAATTTCTTGGTTGCTGTAGTAAATTAGTTAGATATGAGTCCTCTATTAAATTTTCACTTTGTGTCCCTGATAGAAATCATCCGCCGAGGAGGCTGACAAGGCCTGAGGCCTGCTGAGGTGGCTTCAGAAGTTCCAGCTCCAGTGGTGTGAGCACGCAGGGTCTAGAACTGGTGTTCAGCCTCAGCCTTGGCTCTTGCTGAGTAGTGGGGATTCTCCATGATGGGGAGCTGCATGCTTTAGGATACTCTGTATCATGCCAGGCCCACTCTCCACCCACCAGACGCCAGGGGCACAGCCTGCCCCATAACCAGCCCTGGTGGGCAGCAGCCTTGAGCATGGGGCAGTCACTGTCCCCTCAGCTTTCTATCTCTGCTGCAAATACTTGGGTCTACTGGATCAGAACAACAGTGTAGAGTCCTAGACATAATTTTGCACAATTATACGTAATTGATAAAACACAGAGCTTAAAAAATTCCAGTTTTAGAAATGAGGAAAATGAGACCCAAAGAGAAAAAGGTATTTAGGTAGGGACACTAGAACCTTGGAATTGCTACCCTATTGACAAGCTCCCCAATTCCCAGGGCCTGACATATACACATGCACCCCCATCCCCTCCTCAAACTACAGAAGTGTGCAAAGATTGGGATGAACACATATCCAAGGCAAGCGGGGAGACACTGTCCCATTGACTAATCAAACGCACATAAAAGCTCTTTCTGAACTATAATTACGTTTGCTCACTTCTTGGGTTGATTTATTTTTTATTTTAATTGTCAGCCCTGCTCCACCATGATGCTAATAGAAATGTTATTGCAGCCAATATGCACTAAAATGATGTCTAAAGATTATTAATGAGAGCAATAAGAAGGTGTCTTCATAATAAGTCAGCATTAAAGGAGTAATTCATTTTACCTGATGTAATTGGATTGTAGCGTTTCAATAGCCTGGGACTTCCTCCTAATTGGGATTAGCTGCAGCGTCCTCCTTTTAGGAGACCATTTAACTCTTCCTCTTCTACTTTCCAGTGTTTTATGACGTAATTAAGTGTGAACTGTTGGGAAGTCTAAGAAGATGCAGGGCTGAGAGCGGAAGCGGGGGCAGTAGAGATGCTCATGGCTATGACACAGCTGGAAACTGTCCTCCTCTTCCCCCACCTCTGACTACTTCCTTTTTCTTCCATTCTCTCTCTCCTCTTCTCTCGTCCTCCCTCCCTCCTCTTCTTCCTCATCCCTCTCCGGCTCACTAGCTTTTCTCTTGCTTCATGAGTGTGAGGCTAGGACTGTCCTATTAGAGACAAGGTTTAGCCAGCAGTCACCTGGAAAATTGTCACTGTAATTGGAAAGAGGAAAGGAAACTTCTATCTAGGCCCAACAGGGTACCAGGATGCAACCCGGCATTTACACACATGACTTTATGTCATTGTCCCAACACCCACAACAAGGATTTCGTATTTATTTCTGATAAGGAAATCAGGACAAAGTCACTACACCCACTTGCCCTGTTCTGCTATCCGACTTAGGGGGGCAAAAATGCAAAGTCATAGTTCCTAGGCTGCAGAGCTCATGGCATGGGGAAGAATTGTTGGTCTTGAAAAGATAAGAGGTTGTTATTGAGTAGTTGCATATTAATTTTAATTTTAATGTGAGTCAAGAAGATAGAATTGGCCTAGCACATCAGCCTTCTGAAAAAATTCTGTAAAAAGATTAAACTCAGGCATGGAGAAATAGAAGCAGAGGATCAGGAGTTCAAGGCCAGCCTCAGCTGCATAGTGAGTTTCAGTCCAGTTTCAGTTATATTGTGACATGCCTCAAAAAATAAACAAAAACCGAAGTGGCAGAGAGGGAGGATGAATCAACCAACAAAGGAACCAACTAACAAAAATGTTCAAGTCACCCTGAGAAGAGTCTTGTGTGAACACTACATAGCTCAATAACACAGGCACGCTCTGGCTCTTTGTGGAGGTCGATTGATGCGATGGAGCCTGGTCCTTTTCACCAGCTCTATTCTCAACAGAAACCAGCTTTGTCTGGGTTAAAGAGAAAGGAATTATCAGGGCATTCCCAACATATACCCTTAGTGGAACACAAATTTCAGGGGCCATGTCCCCTTGTTCCCAGCCATCTGTATATTGGTTAATTTTCTTAATGCTTTGCCCAAATATTTGACAAGCAACTTAAGAAACTAAGGGAATTTGGGTTTCATAGTTGAAGAGATGAGATATGGTCCATCACAGAAGAGAAGGCATGGCAACCAGAGCTTGAGGCAGAGGGTCACAATATGTTGTCATCCATGGAATAGAGAGTGACCAGGATGTAGGGCCAAACTATAAAAGGTCAAGGTCATCCCCAGTGATGTCAGTGCCTCCACAATGGAGCAGATGAGCTGGCATGAGGACAACATCCCATTGGGACCATCATCAGCTTCATGGTTGTCATTGTTAACATGTCACCATCATCCTCCTGGTCTGATGTGTACTGAGCTGTTATCACTGGCTGTCTTGTGTTAATTCATCTGGTGTTTCTAACTCAACCAATGGTACTTTGAGGTGTTCATCTTTACAGTTTCTGCGGAGGCACAGGCGTAGGAAGAAAGTTGCCTCAAACTCACACAGCAGTGCCAGGCAGGTAGGCAGTTACCTGAATTGTAGATAATGACTCAAACATATGAGAATTGGTAACATCCCAGGCAGAGAGAAACATCCCGTTATCTAGGACAAGGATGTGTGAACAGAGTCACCATCATAGCTCCACCATCCTCGGAATCTTTGAGAAAACCATGGCTTCCCCTGTCAGATAACCCCCGAACTCTGCCACACTGGGGCCTTCACTTTCCGTGAGAGTATAATTTACAGGAAGAGATATGTGCACAAACTGAGTTTTTCCCCATTCCTGGTGTAGCAGCTCTTAAAGCCCTCAGAAATCTCCAGACATGTGAGTGTCTTTTGTTTGCTGGTGAATTGCCTGAAGCTGGGGACCCTAGATGGCCTTAAGATGGAGGCAGGTCACAAGAAAGGTCCGGGCAGGATTAGACGATGAAGACTTCTTGCTACATTCCAACCTCTGAGGAGGGGGAGATGGCTAGGCATGGAGGTGATCACAGAGACACAGGCCACCACACAAGGCTTTTAATGGACACCAAAGGTGGGGACAGTCTTTTGAGCCTGAGCCTTTAACCAGTGGGATCTACCCTGCCTCGTGATGTGTAAGGAATCACCATCCGGTATTGGCTAGAGAAGTGATTGCTTGGTGTGTGAGTGTGGTGGTTAGTTTTGTCAGCTCAACAGGGTCTAGAATCACCGGAGAAGGGACTCTCAGTGAGAAATGGTCTAGATTCGGTTGGCCTGTGTGTGTGTGTGTGTGTGTGTGTGTGTGTGTGTGCGCGTGCGCGCGCGCGCGCGCGCGCGCGCGCGCACCTGTGAGGAACTTTCTGATTGGGTTGATTGAAGTAGAAGATCCAACCTAAATGGGTGGCACCATGAAATGCATTTCACGGGTGGGTCCCTGTATTGGGGAGGAGGCAAGAATGAGCGAGCGCTGGTGTGTGCTCTCTGTCTTCTTCTTCATGGTGGACATGATAGGACTGGTTGTCTCAGGCTCCTGCTCTTGTGATGAATTGTCACCTGAATTGTGATCTAGAATCAATCTTTTCTCCCCTAACTTGCCTTCACAGGGGTGTGTTACCTGGAAAGGAAACTAAGGCAGTGAGGAAAATTTCACCAGGTTCTGTATAGAGATTATTGGGTTGGGGGACAGAGGCCTCCCACTCAAAAAAAAAAATCCCTCATCCAAAGGCTGGGCTTGAAGCAATGTGCAGGACCTAGTTATAAAGACATGTTTCAGTTATAGAGACAGCCCCAACGTGGCGGCTCAACTACCTTTCCCTTTCGGGGAGGTGTGGGTGTTTTCCTACGAGGAATATTGTTCCCAGATATTTTGATCTTGAGACCCCTTTGCTTTTTATTGGTCTTAGTATGCTGGGGATTGGCTCCTTTAAAAGCAGTTATTATTATAAACTTTCATTTGAGCTTGATACTATACTATTGGTATTTACTTATGGTAATTAAAAATTAAAAAGAAGATATAATTATTACTTTATTAAAAATAGCAATAATAAATCCATTATGTATTTAGTTAATAAGCACAGGTTAAGTGAGATGCATGGCCTTGTTTTACATTGTCCCACAGCTTTTCTTTTGTCAGCTGTCTGTTGGGTCCTAGTTTCCCACTGCGTCAATCTGCTGTGACATTTCCCATCACACAGCTTCTGGCAAACTTCTCTTACACATACCAGAGGAGGACAGCATAACAGGCAAATGATCTTCCAGTAGCACTAAGAATATGGAGATACATTCCAGGAACCCTTGGCGGGGAGGGGGGCTCCCTGAGCTTATTTTGAGAACAGCTGCCCCCCAACAGAGCAATTGGTACTCAGAGAAAAGGCAATATCAAGCTCACATCTTCCAACTCAAGACCTTTTAGAACCTGGCTCCTCCCTCTGCCCCCTGTGTGATGGACAGGCCTTTCGACTTCCCTGGTGAGTTGCTGTGGCCCAATTAACACTGTGTGCAGTAAAGCAGTAGATTAAAGGAGAGGTTCCAGAGCTCTGAGTGTCCACCAAGGCTGGGAGGAAGCTCACCCTCCATTCCCATGTGGTCCTGGCCTATACTAGACATACAATCATGGCTAGAACACGTCTGTTCCCTCCCCAACCCATATTTTTAATGGTGAAAGAAGTTCTTGAGACCCCAAGAATAGGTCATCTTATCTTGGGGGAAGATCTAAGCTCTGCAAGGCTGGTTTTCTCCATGATCCCATAGACTAGTTATGTTCAATTCTTCTTTTGGACCATGAGGCAGCTCAAATGTCACCCTCGTGCATGGCTGACCTAAGGTCCTTCTGCTCTCATCTCCTCACAGGAAGGATGCTTGGGAGGCGGTGGGTGGTCTCTGGTGATTTGCTAAAGGTCAGGGCTGGAGAGAGCGATCCTTAGCTGATTTAGATGAGAGGTGACACTTCAGCTGTTCTGCCCTTGGGTGGGCTCACTAAAGGGACATTCTCCAAAACATCATTAAGGTCCTGAGTATCTATGCAAACCAAGGTGATTTGCTAAAAACATGTGTCCTGAGTAGGCCAGGCACCAGCCTAGTCAGGAAGCACAGAAACTTAACACAAAGAAAAGGTCTTCCTCCAAGAATCACCCTCAGTGCTAGAGACATACAGGAGGGGAAACCGTCAAACCCCAGTCTTCATGAACTTTGTGTCCAGAGTATGTTGGTTTTTCTCAGAGCCTCAGTTTCCCCACATGGAAGCCATAATGAGACCAGAATTGAGCCTGAGGGCTGAAGAAGACAATTCATGTAAAATGCCCATGGATGGTTGGACAGTTTGTGATAAACCTGCTTGCGCAGGCAAAAGTGAAGCCTGGGGCGGCCACACAGTAATAAGAACAGCCTCCAAAGTGCTGTAGGGGCACAAGCAAGATGGGGGTAGAAAACGCTGAATTGGTACAAATTGCTTCTGTTACCAGGGAGGAAATCGGAACAGCTGGAATGTCGGCAGTGGGCCTGGAACTGAGGCCACTGCCTCAGGGGACAAAATCCCAGCCAAGTGCAGGGATTGCTAGGACAGCATCTCTCAGCCCTGAATATAGACAGCATAGAGATGCCTGTCTGTCACTCAGCCTGTGTCTAAGAAGGAAAACAAGACTTAGCGACTGGGTTTCAACCAAGAGGCCGACGATGACTCCCTGCCAGACCAAACCTGCACTGTGTCCAAAAGGCCACCAGGGAAAGGGTGGTGGTCACAAGCCTGGCCTTGTGACACCAGAAGGCTTGCTCTCTGTTGCCATCTCCTGTGTCTGTGGTGGCCTCTCTCTGCTGGGGACTAGGGCCGTGGGCTGTGGGAAGGCCCCTAAGGATTCTGTCCAGGGAACTATGGAGGAGGTGACTGCATTTGAGCAGGGAGCACACATGAACACGGTGCTCCCCATTCAGGGCCCCGTCGCCTGTCACTGCCACAGCTGGGATGCTGAGGCACAGACTGTCCCATTATTGATCCCCGCCCCTCCATAATGAAGTGTAACAACAACTCCATTACTGGGTGCCCACCCATTGGCTAAGGATAATATAAAATTATCCAGCGTGCATGGGGCCTCTCAGGATCGATTTCCCTACTCAGATTACTTGTTACGAAAGAATAGAGCTGTCTCCCCCGTAATTGAACAAGTTAACTCCTTGTCTCATAAAACGTAAGCCCATATTGATTGGCTGTGACTGTGTAGGGGTAGGGGTGGGGTTTGGAGGATGATCTCCCATCTCCTACCTTCTTTTATGGCTCCAGCTTTAAGGGTGGTGGGGGGCAGGCCCAGGCTGGGGCATTTCTACCTACCTGGACACTTGCAGCTTTGGCTTTATATGGGCCCAGTTTGAATTCTGGTTCTGCTAGATCTAGCCATTGTGACTTTGGAGTAGGTCCCTAGCCTGGAAGAGCCAACTATGATAGCATATCAATACCTACCATATTATTTAATTACTACTAATAACTGCCATGTTACTGTAACTACCTTATCGGTATCTGGGAGGTCTGGTCATTTAACCCCAAGATGGGGTCTGGCATGTAGAACAGAAGCGTCTGTCAATAGACATGGGTACTCATGTAATGTTCGCCAGCAGTAGACACCCATCTTAGGAAGTTAAGAGTATGTGGGCCTTTAAGAGGCTGGCGGATGACCAGTTCTGACTCTCTCTGCCCATCTTGCATGCATGGGCAGAAGCCGCAGGCACCATGATGAGTTGTTTTTACATGGGAGAGATTACTTGAAGGGGCTCATGTCACCAACCACAGCAGCTCACGAACCATTGCCAGCCACAACCTGCCACCTCACACTGCCATTTGGCAGCCCCTGGGTCTCCCACGGCTTCTGCAGACCTGCCAAGGGCACCACCGCCACCAGGAAGAGGGCTCAAGTTCCCTGAGTTTGGGACCATGTTTCCAGACTGCCCACTGTCAATCGACAGTAGATAGTTTGCCTTAGCAAGGCCCCGTCGCCTTCAAGGCTCTGATCCCTGTTGACGTTGGCTGGCCAGGCCAAGGGAAGACGGAGCTGATGAAGGCAGTGAAGAAAATAAGTCAGTAGCCGCTGAGGACTGAAGTCGTGGCTTGCGGACTATGGTGTGGAAAGCCTGGCCGTAAACAGCACAGATAGACTTTGTCTTTTCAGATATGTGAGAAACCAAAGCTCATTAGTGGCTGCTATATCCGTTTCATCAGCTTCTGCATCAGCCACACAAGTTGGGAACTTTTGCTATAATAACCAGCTCAATAATAACACCATCCATGGTTACTTTATAGGCTACTTACAGAGCATCCAGGAGCCCTCTTTCTACAGTCTTAGGACCAGAAATGGTTGTGTGGAGACACACTCTGTCCCTATGTCTCTTCACTGTGACCACAATACTTGACAGAGACAACGTAAGGAGGAAGGGTTTATTTCAGATCAGAGTTTCAGATGGTTTAGGCCCATTGTGATAAGGGAGGCGTGACCGAGTGGCTCAGTGGATGGCGGTGGGATGGTGTGGTGGAAGCTGATCACATGGCCCCAGACCAGGAAGCAGAAAGAACAAGACTGAAACCTGGCAGTTGACTCTACCTTCAGGGATCAGCCCCCAGTGTGACCTGTTGTTCTAGTCAGGCTCCACTTCCTAAAGGTTCCATGGTCTTGATAGCAGCGACACAAGCTGGACACTGAGCATCCATAACACAAGCCTGTGAGGGTTTTGGGGGGTGCACTTCAGCTTCAAACTATGTGTCTGGTTGGCATATTGATCCTTGCTGCATAGCACATTTCTACACTTAGGGTAAAGTCTCAAGTCTCTGAGTAAGGCCAGCATAGCCTACATCATTTGCTCCCAGACTTCCGAGTTGCCATCTTGAAGGGGGACACATCAAGGGGCCATATTTCAGACCCCATAGCTTCCTGATCCTCTCAGAACACACCAGCTATCCCCTCTCTAAAAATCCAGTGTCTGTAGGTCTTTTGCAAGGTGCTTTATTTCGTATCCAGGAGCTGCACAGGATACCTCTCCCCGGGCCCTCCATGAGCACCCAGAGACTGAAGCAGGCACCCTGTGCTCCACGTGGCTGCACCTTGCTCTATGATGCATGGCCCATGCTGACTGCAGTTAAGGATGAGCACTCCAGACAGTGAGCTCCCAGGGCACCTTGGTTCCTTGTCAGTTCTTCACATTCCAACCATCTTGAGCCTTAGAGAGGCAGATGATGCCTAGAGGGGTGAGAAACAGTGGGGAGTAGGAGATCAAGTGACCCCTCCCCAAAAGGAAAAGCCAGAGTCATGTCTGTACAGAACAGTGAAAAACGATCTGCAGAAAGGGGAAACTGAGACAGCCTGGCACTGTCCCTCGGCTGCCTCAGCAGAACTCACCCAAAGGGGCTGTTGCTTCACAAATGTCTTGGGATGAATGGGGTCTTTTGAGGTTCTTGATGAAAAAAATCTCCACCAGCAGCAAAACCCAAAGAAACAGATAACAAAAACCAACCAAACGAAACAGAAGCCAACTCCGGACCAGCTCGATTCTTTTCCAGGAAGATTCCATGCCATAGCTCCCGACCTCCAGCGTGGCTTAGGGCTCCTCAAACCCTCTCAGACCTTACTAGCTCTCACCCCTTACTGTTACTGGCATGGGCTGATGCTTGTGGAGTAGTGATTAGAAGGGTGATGAAAGGGAAATATGGAGTAGAAGAGAAAAGAAGGAAAGAAGGGAGGGAGAAAGTCAGGTATGGAGAGGTCACCTGCACTCTATTCTGAGGAGCCCCTTGCTTGCTCCTGGCTCTCTCCCTCTTCAGTTTTAAAGTAGAGAGTAGGGTATTCCTCCTTTTTAAAAAGTGGAAAACGCAGTTTAAAAAAACATTAAATCATCCTTAAATGTACAGACCCACTTTTCCGAAGATCGTGGCTGTGTTGTACATTATTTCTGGCTGTTTTCTAGTTGGCTGAGTCACACTAACTCACAGTCCACTCAGGGTAATAATTCTAATTCTATACTGTGGTGGATTTTTAAAATTGTCATCACACTGTGAATATCTCTCTGTGTCATGGAACAAGAACTATAAGGAAAATTTTGTGAACACCACATGTGGAAGAATTATTTTTCCAACTGTAGGTTGGGAAGCCCACAGAGAGTTAAAGATTTTACTGGGTAAAAAAAAAAATCAATATATATTTTTTTTAAAAAATAGAATGGGAAAGTACAATATTGTATAGAAGTGAAAATTATTAGCAATGGTGGAAATTAGAAGTTGTATGAAGATTGTGTGCAGTTGAGCATCTGTATGTGTGCTGAATTGTGATACTATATGCCCTTATGTGAATTCCAATCACAAAGTTTGAAAACTTCTGATGTTCTTTCAGTCGGATTCACTAGATGTGATTTAATTCATGCTCTTAGTGTGGGTGTTCTTGTTTTATGCAGGGTTTTGCAAAATTTTCTACTTATTTCCTTGGGATTTCTAGCGCATGCGCATGGGTCCTGAGGCTATGCCCATGTCCAGTGTATCTTCTAGGAAGAAGAAGCTAATATGTAACATGACTGGTTGGGTGTAGGAGTGTGCATCTCTGTCTTCTGACACAATAGAATTGTACAACCACTGGGTCCTGTTACCATCTCACGTTGTCCACCTGGCAATTTTAATATGATCTCAGGTAGTATAAACGGCAATGGATCTGTGCTGCAACTAGCTACAGTCCATCCTCCACGAGGCCAGGCTCCTCCCCTCCTCTGCTCTCTTGTATTCACCGCCTGGCGTAAATGCTAGTCACTTCACTTTGCGAATTACAGATGAGGAAGCAGAAGCTTAAAAACCACTCTAGACTCTCACGATATTGATTTGCCGTCAAGTGTGACGTGCAAGAAGAGGTGTTAGTCGAGAGACTCAAGGTGCAGAGAGAAAAGATTTAGTTTGGCATGGTTTGGGCATCTCAGATCCATGATCACCTGGTCCTGTTCCTCTTGGGCCTCCTTTGCAATAATGGGCAAATAGTTGAGCGATACTGTGTCCTTTGTGGCTGGGATATGAGAAGAAGGCAGAGAGAGGCACAAAGATGACACAGACTCTTCAAGGGTGCTATTCTAAAGTCCTGACCCCTCCCCTTACCTCCCAAAGACTCCACCTTCTCTAAGTTCATTACACTGGGACCCAAGCCTTTGGCGTATGTGCTTGGGAGACTTCAAGATTCACACTCTGGCACCCAGCCTCCCTTCTCATTGCTCTCGATGGACTCCCAGTGTTTTTGCTTATATGATGGCAGGTACCCAGTGAGACAGAGGGTCTTTCATCTGCTTACCAAAGTGTGCTAGCTAAAGACGTGTTCAAGTACCTCTGAATGATTCTTCAAAGTCTTGACATCGGCTCAGCTGGGATTTGGAGTGTAGACTTTGACCCCAAGATTAAAAGCACTACTTCTTAAACTGGGTTATGTATTCACCAGAAATAGTCTCAGGAGATAATGTGAAACAACAGACCAACAAGCAGTTTCTCCTTATAGCCTCAATTTGTTGAAAAATTAGGAGCACCAATACACTACAGAATGTGTGTTTGAAGCTCAAACAGAAAACTTTAAAGAGATTATCTTGTTGCAGATAGTTGTATCAGTCAGAGGAGACTGTGTTGTGGTGACAAACAATCCCAAATGATACTTACAAGAAGAGATTTCTTTTCTCCTTGTGGCCAACTGTCTGTTGCCTACCACTTGGGGATCTACTTCCTGTGACCTACAGGACCTGGCCAGAAGAGCAGCTCCTGCTTGGATGTGTTTTGTTAGTGTAGGAAAGAAAAGATAGGGAGCTCCTGAGGGTCTCACACCAGCACCCATTGCTTAGCTAGTGGCAACGCATCTGATTCCCAGTTGTCACTCTTCAGTCAGGCCTCCACCAGGCAGGAAGCAAAAGCAGGAAGTGTGAGCTTCCCTCATGTAGGGTCTAGATTGAAATAAGGATCTAACATGCAGAACGTCACAGAGAGTGACAGCCGGTGCTGGTCAGACTCTGTCCAGATCTGTTACTCCTGCCCTGTGATCTTCAGAGGAAATGACTCAGCACTACATGAGAAGTCAATGCCAGAACGTTTCTATGCAGTATTTTCAAAAGTAGTAAGATTGTTCTTGCTCATGTAATTCTCAGATAGTGGTAAGAAGAGCATATGCCACATTGATAAGACTGGGTAGTCCTTCTCTGTGTCTGACCTGTAGTAATGCATTTACTTAGGCTATATCATGGCGGCTGCTGAAGCCCCAGAAAGTAGGAAATAATATCTACTGAAATTTCAACAGCCTTATTAAGATGCCATTCCCATATGATTTAATTCACTTATTTAAAGTACACAGTTTGGAGGCAGGCATGATGGCACATGCCTTTAATCCCAGCACTCGGGAGGCAGAGGCAAGCGGATCGCTATGAGTTTGAGGCTAGCCTGGTCTACAGAGTGAGTCCAGGACAGTCAAGTCTACAAAGAGAAACTCTGTCTCAAAAAAAAAAAAAAAAAGAGTAAAGTACACAGTTTGGTGATTTGTAATATATTCATGGGCCCACATGATTATTATTACAGTCAATTTTAGAATACTTTGTCACCTTTGAAGGACTAACACTTTTTAATTTTATACTCTAGACCTAAGAACTGAAATGCTAGCTGCCATAGGAGCTAAGGGTCCCAGCACCCACAGCCTGCTCAGGACTGCAACCCCAGCAGGCACTGCCTGCTACTGCCCCACTTCTACTCACCAATGCTGAAAGCTGAGGTTTGCAATAGCTGCCAAGGACCACTGTTGACTAAATGCCAGAGCAATAAACCTCTGTACCTGAAGCTTTAAGGCTCTGGCTTCTGAAGCTTCCAGCACAAGCCTCTGCCCCACAGAGAGACCTCTAGGCCTCTGGAGACGCTAGCTCAGCTCCTACGCCATGGTACTAAAGGGCTTGGGATGCCTAGAACTTACTTTAAGGGTGTCTTCCTGAGTTGCTGTGACTCCTGTTTGGGTCGAGCAGGACACAGTTGATCACGAAGAAGATCACATGTATGTGTTTGCTGATATTGCTGTGAAAAACACCATGACCAAAACCAACTTGGGGAGAAAATTATTTGTTTGGTATACATGTCCCAAGGACAGTCCATCACTGAGAGAAGCCAAGGGAGGAAGCAAGCGGGAACCTGGAGGCAAGAATGGAAGCAGAGACCTTGGAGGGATGTAACTTATAAACTTGCTCCCATGTCTTGTTCTGACTGCTTTCTTACACAACCCAGGACCACCTGCCCAGGGCTGAACCATCACACTGGACTGGGTCCTCCTGCATCAATCATTGATTAAGAAAATGCTGCCCTAGACTGGTCTACAGGCCAATCTTCTAGGAGCATTTCAATTGATGTTCCTCTTCTTGGATGACCTTAGTTTGTTTGTGTTAAACTGTCAAAAAAACTAGCCAACACACCCCATCTCACATAACAGAAATGAACTGATAACATCCTTAGCACACCATCTCTTTACTTGGTCCTTTGTTGCAAATGGGACACAATGCTCACTCTCTCCAGACACTGCAGGGCAGGTGCAGTTATGGTGCAGAGGGAAGATGGGGTCTCCATTCTGTGTGCCTTGTCTCCCACTTGGTTTCTTCATGTTTTGAGGAGCTGTGTTTTCCAAGTGCCAGGCTAATTGAATGTACAGATTATTTTACCTTATATTAATTAAAACCAGGCTTTACAAAAAGGACAAATGGATAAGGACAATTTCCCCCAAAGAAACCAACAATTAAACGCAATAGCAATAAAGCCACCAGGAGTGAAGAAGAGCATGCTGGGCTGTCACTCCCTCTTCCTACATGGGCTTTGATGAGCAAGTGGCTACCTCATAAGAACGGAAGGAGCTGGCCAACTGAAGTGATCGAAGGACCGATTTGAGCTGTGGGTTTCTATACCTGCTGCTGACTTCAGCCTCTCTCTACGAGCATGTGGTGTCATGAGATGGATCATCTTTAGAATAATGCAAATATTGCTCATTCCTTCTCCTTGTCACCATTTAAACAAAAGTTATCCTTTCTGAATGTGCATGGATTATAATGTACACTTGCCATCCATTTTCTCAGTAAACCATTGGTGTAGAGACCCTGGGATACAGCAATAAGTTTAGCCCATTCAGTTTGCTATAAAAAAAAAACCCAAACCTGGATAACTTGCAAACATTAGGCATTTATTCCTCATTGTTCAGGAGGCTGGGATGTCTACAAAGGGTAGCAGCAGGCTTGCTCTTGTGAAAGCATGTGGTAGAAAGGCAAAGTGTCTGCCTTAAACTTCTTTTATAAGAGCACAGATCCTATTCCTGAGGGCCCCCCATTAATATTATAGCATTGGATTTGGGTTTCAATGAAGAAATTATGAGGCAATTCCATAATTAAGATAATAGCGATGACCACAAAGCAGCCTTGTCACCCTCATGGAACATTCTCATGGGTGGGGCTAGTGATAAATGTGACAAATTAAGAATAAGCTATGAGGTACATCATATATTTGCCTACATGTGTGCAATACTTGTATGTATGTATATGTGTGTCCTTGTGCATATATGGTGTATGGTGTGTGTGTGTGTGTGTGTGTGTGTGTGTGTGTGTGTGTGTGTATGTTCATTTTTTTCTTTGTCGTGGTGTATGAACATTTCGTAACCAGAACCCTAGACACTGAACCATCCTATCTTACGGATGTCCCTTTGAAGGACATACTTTGGAGGACTAACAATAAACCCAGCTCCCAAGTAACTACCCACTCCACTCTCGCTCTCCACTTCCCTCACCTGGGCCTGGTACTCCCTGATGTTGGGCCTTCTTCATGTTGTCTCCTGGGGAAAAGTCAGGTTCCAAGAAGCTAAACTGAGGTGAATGTGGCTGTAATAGTGTAAACTTAGCTTCAAACAACACATGTTTTCCTCACAATTTCCAAGTCAGAGACTAGACCAGAGAGCTGGGCTCACGTTGGCTAGGCTGGCGTCTTGTCTGAGTGCTTCACTGGGGAGGCACTGATTCCACGTTCCTGTGATGATCGGCAGAATTCAGTCGCCCACGTCTGTGTGGTTTTGTTGCTTTAGCTAAATAACCAAGACGAGGCAATTAAAAAAAATTATTTTAGATTTTAGAATGTTCTTTCCTGTACACGAGTGTTTTGTCTGCATGTACAGTGTACCACACATGTGCCCAATGCCTGTGGAAGTCAGAAGGCATCAGATCCCCTGGAAGTAGAGTTACAGATGGTTGTGAGCCACCATAGGAGCACTGGGATTTGAACCCAGGTCCTCTGTAAGGGTAGCAAGTGCTCTTAACCACTGAGCCATCTCTCAGACCTAAGACCAGGTAATTTATAAAGAGATCAGGGGAAGACTGATATAGATATTTTATTCAAAGATCTGGTGATTGTGTAGGCTGAGGCATAAGGATGCTTGTTTGAGGCCAACCTAAGCAGCCTAGTAAAAGCCTGTGTCAAAATAAAAAGAGGTCTTGGAGATATAGGCTGTGATGGAGCATTTGTCTGGCATGTGTGGGGCCTTGGCTTCAATCCACACAGCACCACTAGAAAATAAAAATTAGAAACAAGATTAATGTGCGTGACTGTTCAAGCAAAGCCAGATATCTACTTCATTAGCTCATAAAATAAGAAAGACTGAGAATAATCGGAGTAGGAGATAAGTGGGTCTAGAGGCCCAAAGATGTCAGGACCTGGTGTCTCTTTATTGTCAGCTCCACTGTCCTCTCTGGTGGCTTTATTGCCAGGCTACCTAAATGCAGCCTAACTCTACCTATACTAGGAAGGGTCCTGGCTCCACCCAAAGGCCCTGGATTTTAGCTGCTGGACTCCATCTTATGTCTCACCTTAAACTATCACAGAACCAATTACCAAGGGGTACTTCATAAAGAGCCACACAATAAATTTGCTGTTGCTTTTGCCACATCTGCCTTTATAGCAGAATGTGGCTACAGAAGACACAGACTAGTTTTTATGTTTAATATAGGATAATGAGAGATACAAGGTACCAGATATTATGTTGTATGAGGTTTATTAAATGAGCATGGGGAGAAAAGAAAAAGGGGGAAGGGTACCCCAGAGAGAGACATAGACATAGACAGAGAGAAGAAGAAGAAGAAGAAGAAGAAGAAGAAGAAGAAGAAGAAGAAGAAGAAGAAGAAGAAGAAGAAGAAGAAGAAGAAG
>OU015753.1:32970613-32990906 GCA_907169655.1 Acomys percivali
ACCCTGCAGGTGCACAGCCTCCCTGGGTGTGGAGAGCAGGCACCCTGCAGGTGCACAGCCTCCCTGGGTGTGGAGATCAGGCACCCTGCAGGTGCACAACCTCCCTGGGTGTGGAGATCAGGCACCCTGCAGGTGCACAGCCTCCCTGGGTGTGGTGATCAGTTTCCCAGCTCTGCTCTGCTCTGTGTTTCCTCTTTCAGCTTCACTCGTTTCTGATCATCAATTTCATGTTTCCATTTAAATGTGGTCAGACTCGACGTGAAGCCTACCACCTGAAGTAGGAATACCGCTGTTGTTTTACAGCCAATGCCACCTCCCCTAAAGCACTTGCATCTCTGAGACTCTCTAACACCACTTGTGCACCCTCACACCTCACTACCATAACACCACTTGTGCACCCCCACACCTCACTACCGTAACACCACTTGTGCACCCCCACACCTCACTACCCCTGGCCACCACCATTCTTCTCCCTGTGTGTAAATCTGACTGTGCTACAAACCTCACCGAGGAGAAATCAAGTGTGTGACACTTAACCTTTGTTCTTAGCTGGACTTACAATTGCCAGGGAGATTGAGGCACCTCAGGAATTAACTGAAGGAAAACGACTCATACTTAGTGTGGAAATGCCATCCCCGAAGCTTGGGGTCACACAGAATACAATGGGAAAATGGGGAAGAGCCAGTCTAGTGCCACCTTCCCCTTCCTCAACCTCTCACCTGTTGTATGGCTGGAGCCGATGCTCATACCATCACTGCCGTGGAGGACTGAGCCCTCTGACACTGTGAGACAGGGTAACTTCTGCCTTGGCATTTTTCTGCAGGTATTTTGGTTACAACAAAGATAAAAGCAAGTATTTACTTACTGCGGTCTCTTAGCAACTGCTTTACCTGACTTGGCACCATCTACTAGGGTTCATCAGAAAGACATATTACAAATTTTCACCCCTTTTAAAGCTGGATTTTGTTCACCAAATACTTAAGTTATTTCTACCTCTTGTCCATCTTGCAGGAGGGAAGGATGTGTTCAGTGCTGGCTGATCAGGCTGTCAACTTGACTACACCTGGAATCAACTAAACCCCAAATGGTTGGGCATGCCTTTGAAGGTTCTTCTTTTCTATTCTGTTTTTTCCCCCCTGAGACAGGGTTCTCTGTGTAACCTTGGCTGTCCTGGACTAGCTTTGTAGACCAGGCTGGCCTCGAACTCACAGAGATCCACTTGCCTTTGCTTTGCTGGGTCCTGGGATTACAGGCATGCGCCACCCTGCCGAGCTTCAAAGGCTGTTCTTTTTTTTAAATTTTTTTATTAATTTATTCATATTACATCTCAATTGTTAGCCCATCCCTTGTATCCTCCCTTTCTTTCCTCCCTCCCGCTTCCCCCCCTACTCCCTTCCCCTATGTCTGTGACTGAGGGGGACCTCCTCCCCCTGTATATGCTCCTAGGGTATCGAGTCTCTTCTTGGTGACCTATTATCTTTCCTCTGAGTGCCACCAGGCCTCCCCAGCCAAGGAACATGGTCCAATATGGGGCACCAGAGTTTGTGTGAAAGTCAGATCTCCTTCTCCACTTAACGGTGGAGAATGCCCTGTCCAACGGCTAGACTGGGTAGGGGTTCGAAGTTTACTGCAAAGGCTGTTCTTGATTAAGTGATTTGAGGCTGAAAGACACACACTAAATCTGGGCCATACTTTCTGATGGCAGCCCACATTGAAGGGCATAGGAGAAGCAAGTTTTTGCCTTTTTCCTACTTGTCTTCACTCTTGCTGGCAAGCTCATTTACCCTGCTGCTGAGCATCCCTTCACTGGTGTTAGAGCTGACGTCATTAGGATTCCAATGTAGACTGGAGACCGGCAGTTCTCTTGGACTTCTATACATAAGAAGTAAGGAGAGGAATGAGATAGAAGGGCCAGCCATCTGCAGTTATAGGTAAATGAGAAGTTACATCTGTAGCTGATAAAATAAGGTTACTCTGAATTCTTCTTCTCTTTTATCTCCTCCTCCTCTTTCTTCCGTTTCTTGAGACAAACTTTCTCTGTGTAGCCTTGGCTGTCCTGGACTCTCTTTGTAGCCTAGGCTGGCCTCGAACTCACAGAGATCCACTGCCTCTGCCTCCTGAGTGCTGGGATTACAGGCATGCTCCACCACCCTTGGCTCCAAATTCTGCAAATTTGACAATATCCGAACCACTTTTGGTCGCTGTAATACAGCAGGAGGTGAGTGCTCTTGGCATCTAGTTGGTGCAGAGCAGGGATGATGTCAAGTGTTTACAACACACAGACCAGCTTCTCTCATGTTCTTCCCTGGAAAGAAACATCCAGCTAAACCCATCTGTCCAGCTGAGGTGAAAGTCTCCTCCGCTGGAGGGGTGGCATCAGATGTGATAATGGGAGACCTGCAGTTGTGCCCTCATCACCCTGCACTCATTTTCATGTGGCATCAGAGACATCTGTGGCTCCAAACAACAATGATTTTAAAAAATTCTGGCTGAGATAGGATGTGGCTTATTCTAAAGAAACTGTCTCAAAAGGTGCATCTTAGGCTCTGCACCCATTATGCAAGCTGGAGATAGGGTAAAATGAAAAGGCCTGGATGAGTGCCTAGTGGGTGCTGGTCCTGCAGCTTCTCCTCAGCTCATCCTTGACCAAGTCACCTCAGCTCTCTTGCCTTTACTCACTCCTCATTCCCCTCCCCCCACTGGAAGACTTTCCTTGGTTACCTCATCTCAGAAGTCTCTGGGCTTCTGATCCATGGTCTTGCAGCTGCTCACACTTGCTCACATCTCTTGACCTCTGAATATTTCTTCAGGCTCTAGATTGGAAGCTGTGGTGTGTCAGACACAACGCCCATTGTAATCAAGGTGCTGGGACCCAAGAACCAGCATGCCGCTCTTTGTGCCCACCAAAGGCCACTGAGGAGCTTCAAGTGACCTTTGAGAAATCCCAAAGGGATTGTGGCCCTTAGCTATGACACCTGGCCAGCCCTGCCCTCCTTGTCTCAGCCTTTTAGTGGAAAGAGTTCTTTCCACTCAAGCTGATAAGCTTTGACCCATTTATTTACACAGTAAGAACTGTGTCTCCTCTGTACTTACCTTCTAAACAATGGCTTGGGGGAAAAGAGGGACTGTAAGAAATATTCTGGTGGAGATAAAAGAAGGAATTGGGGGGGGGGAATGAAATGTTTGGATTCAGAGTTCAAAGCACTCAGATGACAGCTACACACTGCTCCTAGATTGTATTAGTCAGTAGCAGAGACAACATGGAAACACCTGGGGAAGGCACCTCTTCCTCTCCTTTGCTCACTTTCTCTCTGCTCTTGGATGTGGCCTTTTCAAGTATCCAGCTAAATCACATATCATTCTTGGGTCAAGAAAACAATTATGATACATGGCTAGCTTCTCAGCTCAGAGTCAGCAAGGCTTTTTTCCCTCTCCCAGGGAAGGCTGGGGGTCTCTACTTTGGCCCCTCCTCCTTGGGATAATCTGGATGAATGAAGGAAACAGACACAGCTAGAGGTGCTAATGCCTCTATTCCTGAGACTCAACATATAAACCAAGACATGCAATAGGGTCTTCTAAATGTCATACCTCCTCCTAATCTTTTCCAAAAGTATTTTACCAATTGGGGACCAAATATTCAAGCATATGAGCCAACGGGAACCTTCATCCAAACCACCACATCCAGTCACAGCATCTTCTTAAGCCCAGGTATGGCTTGCATCTTTTTTTTTTCCTAAGCAGTTTAAAACACTATCACATCTGGCTAATCAGTAACTATGATGTGCCTTGGCTGACCAAGGATGCACTGCATGAAAAGAAGAAACCTGTTCTTTTGGAAAGATGTAGCCCCTGTTGAGTTGTGCTTGGTATCAGGGAAGGGCACAGTTTAACCCCAATTGGAAGCTTTTTTTCCCACTCCAAGTCCTATATAACATATAGTTGGACAAACTAAGAGAGTTTGCTTCCTGGTGGGTGAGTACCAGAAGACACTCTGGGAAAGACTGAGAATGTGCTGAGAATCTGTGCACAAAATGTACCCAGCTTTTGGCATACACCGTGAGAGGCCAGCGACTTAGGTAGATCACCATTTAAGGGCTCGACACCATGGCTTATCTCAAGCCTTAGCAATTGCCATGCAGTATTGAATGTCATGACTAGGACTATGATTTCATCTGTGGTTCTGTTACTGTGGTAGATGAGACCTTCAACCAACATATTTCCATCCCAACCTTGATGGGCAGGGTGTACTTTCTCTCCCTAACTCTGGCTCAGCCACGTGAATGTCGGTGACAGGCTGAATGAAAATGGTTCCCCTAGGTTCATATGCTTGAATATTTGGCCCCCAGTCGGTGAAATCCTGTTGGAAAGATTAGGAGATACAGGCCTGTTGGAAGAGGTGTATCACTGGAAACAGGCTTTGAGGTTTCAAAAAAACTTGCATAATTCCCAGAGTGCTCTGCTCCTTCTGCTTGTGGTTCAAGCTGTGAGCTGACAACTGCTCTTCTGGTCTCCTATCTCTGTGCCTTTGATCAACCATCATAAACTCTATAGCCCTCTGGAGCTATAAGCTCAACTCAAGTCTTTCTTTTATAAGTAGCCTTGGTCAGGATGTTTTAACACAGCAGTAGGAGAATGACTAAGATGGAGTTAGTACATGACTGACATGTTACTAACATGTTAGTACTAACCTGATGTGTAACCAACATGACAGACCTGACCCTGTGGAGTTTTGGAGGAATGTGAAAGACTTCCAGACATTAGGCTAGAAAAGCAGTTGAATGCTGCAAGTAAGGCTTAATGAGCCAGCCATCCTCGCAGGCACTTGGAAGACAATAAAGCTGAAGGAAATGTGCACTGTGGCAGCTCAAGAGGGTTTTAGAAGGGAAAAATATTGACAACTGGGTTAGCAGTCATCCTTGTGATATTTTGGCAAAGAATGTGGCTACATTCTGCTCTTGTCCTAAGAATTTGCCTGAAGCTAGATTTAAAGTTAATTTCTTTGGTGAAGGAGATTTCAAGACAGTCTAATCATGTTGTGTGGTTACTAATAACCTTATGCAGGTTTACAGTTGAAGAAGGAAAAAAAAGAGCAAGTGGTGCAAAAAAAAAAAGAAAGAAAAGAAAAGAAAAAGAAATTTAAAAATGCACAGTTTTAAGAGAAAAGGGAACCAAGAAATTTAATGTTGGAGTCAAGGCTTGCGCTGAAAGAGGGGAAGATTAAGAAGAGTTCTGATCTGAGCTGGGCTAGAGAGGGGTGACCCGAGGGCTATCTGCCACCTGACTAGTCTTCCAACTTGTAAAAGGAAAAAGCTCAATGAGCTCTGCTCCTAAAAGGCAACAAATTAAAGCTGCTGCAAATGTGATTCATGGGGGGGGGCGGGGCAGGGGGAGGGCAAGGCTCACCCTACAATGATAGTAGAAGTATGCAGCGCCATCCATGTAGTTTTAGACTTAGGGTCATGAAGGATGCATGACTAAGGGGATCAAAGAATCTTTCTCCATGGGTTAAGGGAAGCCTCCGCAGGACAGGCCTGTGGCAGGGGTATCCCTGAACAGAGAGGCCTTGAGACGCCATTACCTGAAGGTGTGAGAACGAAGCCCACAGCACCTTGGAGACCTGAACGTAGAGGAGCAAGAGTCTTGGAATGTCTGCCAAGGAGAGCTGCACAGTAAGTGGGACCAAGCCAAAAGAAAGAGACGTATGCTTCAGGGCGGAGCCAGCTAAGCCCTTTTGGCACTGGACACAGATTTGGACTTCACTCTGCTGGGTTTTCATCCTGTGTGGCTCAATGTTTTCTCACTGTGACTGAGTCCTACCCTTTGCAACAGCAATGTGTATTCAGTGCCATTGTATGTTGGAAGTATGTCACTTAATATTTCTTTTTAATTTATAGAGGTTTATAATTAAGAGATTGTCTTGAGTCTCAGAAGAGACTTGGGACTTTTAAACAGTGTTGAGACTGAAAGACTATAGGGACTTTTGAAGTTGGGTTAAATGCATTTTGTACTTGATAGGACCGTAAGCCCATACAGGCCGGGAAAATAAATGTGGCGGTCCAAATGGTAATGGCGGCCATAGACTCATATGTTCGAATGGGTTGGTCCCCTCTTGGCGTCATTGTTTGGGAAGGCTCAGGAGGTGTGACTGTGGTGAAGGAGTGTGTCACCAAGCATGGGATCTGAGTCTTCGAGCCATTCCTGGTGTGCTGCTTTCTGCCTTCTGCTTGCAATTCGAGATGTGATCTCTAAGCTGCCCCCTAACTCTGTGTCCTTGTTCTGCCATCATAAGCTCTCGCCCTCTGCAATAAGCCCAGCTAAACTCTTTCTTTCATAAGCCGCCTTGGCCATAGTGTTTCATCAGCAGTGGAGAAGCAACCCGGACCCTTCTCCATTGCAATCATACAGAGGCCAGGACTGTGCCTCCTGGTTTTGCTGTCTCTTCTGGTGCCACTGCATTCACATGAGAACGTGCCCATGGGCGACTGCTCCTCGGTCTACAGTTCTGCTGTGATACAAATGCGTTCCCAGCTTCGTGTGCTGGGGTCATCATTGCTAGAGTTGTAGTGGATGGTCTTTGGGAGCTGGCTCTTTGAAAGGTGGCTTGGTTTAGATGGGATCCAAAGGGTGGGTCCGAAGGTGGCCTGAGTTGCTTTATAAGAGGGTAGACCTGAGTTGGCTCATGTGATCTGTCTGCTATGTGGCAATGCAACAAGAAAACACTACTAGAAACTGCTAGATGTCAGCACCATGGTCTTAGAATTCCCAGCAACCAGACCTGTGAGGCAAATAAAAATGTTGTTCTTTATGTATTTCCCAGCCTCCGGTCTTTTGTTAGAACAACGCCAAGCAGAGTAAGTAGGAATTCTATTTCTTAGAGGCTCACCAAAAATATACATTTGAGTAGTCAAGCCACAGCCAGGTCCAGACAGGTCATCGTACACTTATCCAGGGTCATTCTTCTACCCAAGAGGCCCCTGTTGTGCCCTGTTGAGTGGCTGTCCTGCCATCAGCTCCTCTCCTACACACTGAAGGGATTTGGGGACCACATGAGTTTGGGAAATGTTGAGCTAAATCCAGCCAAGGTGTTCTTGCCTTAGAACTTGGCGGATGCTGATGTGCCCCTGTGTGGCTGACTCTTTAGCTGCCTTTGAAGGCCGAGTTACAGGTTAAACTCTGACTGCTTGCCCTGAGGTAACTTATTCAAAAGAGCCCCCATGTCAGTGTCCACTCACAGGAAAGGAGAATAGCTGTACTACCAAGTACTCCCAAGTTGGTGCCTGTAGAGAGCTGAGCACCCCTGCACAATCCATCCTTGAGGGGGTCTTAGAACTCTATTATTGGAGCCAGTGGCCAATATGTTCTGGAGTTAAGCAAGAAGGAAGTTAAGCAAAGAAGATGAGATGCATGGACCAGTTCATGGTGAGAACCTGGGTCCCTATGGCTGGACACATATCTGGGGACCTCTAGATCCACACAGGCCTGCCAGGGAGGGAGGGTGGGCGCACACAGGGGCTCTATACACTTGTGACAGAGGCGGCAGAGAGCAATTACTCATCCCTATTCAGGGCCCTCTCCTCTATTACCTATTCATCAAAAATTGCCTGGCATTTCTGCATTTTTCATTACTAGAGTCAACATTTGCCACGTTAATAAAGCAAGGGGCTACTTTTCTCCTCTCAGAAATGGAATATGTAACAACACAGGCCTTTTGATGTCATCTAGCCAATACAATATGTATCTGAATGTGGATGAAAGGCAGCCTGTTAAACCCAACCTTCCCAGGCAGGGAGCAGGGCTAAAGGAAGGCTGCCGGGCTGCCTGGCTGTCTGTGGGAGCAGAAGCCCTGGACTTCTGTGCCATGGACTTGGGAGAGCGGCTGAAGAAGAAAAGTCATCTACAAGATCCTGTCCACCTGCCTCCCTGCCCCCTGGATGGGTTGGTCCTGTTATCCACTGGTTCACATGGGGGAACACTGGGAAGGTGACAGGGGTACCCAAGGCTGGCACACAGGGGTCACAGAGGGCCGATGCACTGGACGGGATGATGGGAAGGTGTGCTCTTTGAGATGATGGTCCTCCACTTTCCGGTTGCTGTGACCCTTTAAGGCAGTTCCTAACATCATGGTAGCACACACTCGCAACCATAAAATTAACTTCATTGTTATTTCTTAACTCTAATTTTGCCACTTTTATTATGAATCATAACATAAATATCTGTGTTTTCCGATGGTCTTCGGTGACCCCTGGGAAAGGTTCATTCAGCCCTCCAGAGAGGTCGTGAAACACAGATTGAGAATGACTGGTCTACTTAGCACCAGCTTGTCTTCATGTTCATTTATGGTGGCCATGCTGTGAGACACAGGCAGGGAGAACCAAGAGCAACTGCTTGGAAGTTCTTCGCCTCCACCTTCATTCAACAGAGCTGGGGACAGGATCCATCTGGAGACACGGATATCTGAGAGTCCTGAGAGTCTCAGGAGCCAGGCTGAACATAGGGCACATAGTGACATAGTTAGTGTAGCTGAGTCTCTGTGAACTCCAGCTTGTCCTGTCCCATCTTCAACAAATACCCTGGACCCCAGAAATATCAAGCGTGATGCCCTTCTGGGCCAACCATACACATCCCCAAGTCAATTGAACAGAAAAGGCACAAATACTTGGTCCCATCAGCTCACCTCACTGCATTCAAAGCCAGTCTCCTAGCCCCCTCCTCCCAACCTCCAATATTATGAAATAGTTCACAGCGGGAAGTGTGGACCTGTTCCTCTAATCACTGGCTGTGTGACCTTGGGCAAAGCACACACCATCGCTAAATACCAGTTTCTTGTCTGTGAAATGAAAATGCCAGGAACCTCTGTCTCCTAGGGCTATTGAGATCTGTGTATGGCCGCTGCTCAGAAGTGGTGGCTTTCACCCCCATGTTCCGCCCCACTTCCTGCACTCCTGTCCCTCTGCCCTCCCCACCTCACAGGCTGGAGCTCAGTGCAGAGAGGCAGCCAGAGTTCCCAGTTCTCAGAAAAGCAGTATATTTTCGGGAAGTCCACGAAAGAACTGATACCGGCTCCCAGCCGGAAGCGAGCAGGGTGTCAGGTGACAGACAGGTCCTGGACTCCCCAGGGATGCTTGGCTCCAGCTGGACTTATTATTCTGAAGTGCAGGACTGCTTGTTGTGTGGCTCCAGTTTCGCTTCAAAGGCCTTTTTGTCCTTTCTCTACAGCAGTGGCTCCCAGACTTCCCAATGCTGGGACCCTTTAGTGCAATTCCTTGTGTTGTGATGACCCCCAACCATAAAATTATTTCATTGCTGCTTCATAACTACTGTGATTTTGCTATTGCTATGAATCATAATGTGCATATCATATATGCAGAATATCTGATATGTGATCCCCAGAGGGGTGGCAACCAACAGCTTGAGAACTGCTGCTCCCGAGAGTTCTTGAGACCATTAAGGATGAGCAGGCTGGAGATGGAAAAAAATGTGGGTGGGTGGGGTTGCTGAAAGAGGAAAGAGAAGCTCAAGCCATTGTCTGAAGCCCAAGGTCCGGGCCCTTCAAGAAGACCTGGCCTCGGTCTTCTCATCTGTGAAGTGGGCTCATGAGTCACAGAGTCAATGGATGGTACTTGTATACAAAAGGCCAGTGGTGAGGAGTATTGCACCTGTAATGATGTGACCTCCCCAGATGGTAATTTGGAATGGGAGAGAACATTCTAGAAAGAGCTACATTTGGAGAACCTCTATACACCAAGAACCCAGGGTTATTCCAGGTCCCAAGTAGAACCTCTGCTCCCAGGAGTCATTTTGTGTAGGGAGAAAGAAGCTTCACAAAACTGCAAGGCCTTTCGGTGGACTGAGCATCCCCATGTCTGCTGTCATGGCACAATCGCCAAAAAGGCTGCTTTCACATTCTCAACCTGAAAGAGAAGTTCTACACTCACTTCCTCAGGCCCAGAGAAAAAAATAGAGAGCATTATGGGAAAGAGTGGCCCAGACAAGCATCGTTAGGGGGACAGAGTCAGCCATGCAGCTATGTGATGGATTGGCTTTGAGTTAAGAGTGAACAGGCAGGGTGAAGGCCTTAGAGCAGCCCCCAGCTTGGGGTTTGGTGGAAGACAGGCTAATCACATAGCCAGAGAGAACTGAGCAGAGGACAGAATGGTGCAACCAGCACCTTGTGGTGTACCCAAATAAGAGGCAACACGAGCCCTCGGTTTTGCTCTCTAGGCCTCCTTTCCGTGAAAGGCTGTACACTAAGTACTTCAGCCCTCACAGGCAATAAGGTTACAGTGACCCCACTATTCAACTCTGTTGTCAAAGCACAAAAGTAGCCATGGCTATGTGCAAATGGAGGCCATATTCTAAAACAACTTAACATGCAAGAACTTGCAGGGGACCGGGGGGCGGAGAACAAGCCAGATTGGACCCCAGTCTGCAGCCTTAGGTAATACGTGGCCAGGAAGGGATTTAAGCAACATTCTGGCCCTTAGTGTGAGCTGACATGAGCTGCATAGTTAGAGCAGTTTGTGACTGCTGGGAGAAAAACAGATGTTATAGGTCAGCAGGGTCACCTGTGGGAAGGCCTCTTCTAGAAGTCCGGCTAAATGTTGATGGCTTTGGGTTTGGAAGTTCACGGACAGAAGGAGATAGTGATGGGCCTGGGAGCCACTGTGAAGGCAGGCAAGCCCTGGGGCTCACTACTGAACTTTAAATCTGTTAAGTGTGGGTCCCACAAGCGGTGTGACTGTAACCACAGCCATCTGTATCTTCTGGTTTGTCACAGAGGCTGTCTGGCCTGGCAACCTCCAGGCACATGCAGAAAGCTTTGCAGAAATTTCTTCCCCAGTTCAAACCACTCACAAAAAAACAGGCTGCAAATTAGATAGCTTCATAGCTAGGCCGTATCCATAAAAAGAGGTAATTTTAATATTTGGTTCAACTTCAAAGCAGTAACTTAGAATTATATATACTCCATTAAAATATAATGTTTTCCCCCCCAAAACTAATCAAATGGCTAAATCAATTGTTGGTGGACTGCCAGTGGCCTGGGGGTCAATGGGAATAGAAAATGTATTCTATATTTTCCTTGTTACATGGAGTTAGAGCGCATATTTTATTAACGCTCATCCTGTAGAGACCAGATTTGTGTGTTCGCTAAAACAAACAGTACCGTCTTCAGGGCTTGGTGGGATGGAGAGTATGGGGGTGAAGAATGTGAATGAGGAAGCAGCCTTCCCCATGCTCAACTGTACTCTGATGGGTCATGCCCTGGCCTGGAATCCAGCCCTGGCTCCTGCACCTCCCTCCTACTCAGGAGTAAATGACTTTGCAATCGGTGCCCTTTTCTTTTTAGTCTCTCTGGCTTGTGAAATGAGCAGTTTGGAGACACTCAGAGAAGGCAAATAGGTTTTGTTCTAACTTAACTTAGCTTGAAGGCACTGCTTGCTTAGAGCTTTGCATTGAGAAGGATTCTGAACGGTACCTGGGAAGGTACCGTTCAGAATACATGGGTTCACAGGAGGGCCTGATGGTTTGTTTTATTTATCAATTTGTCTGGCCTAAGGGACATCCCAATAGCTGGTTTCACAGCCCATATGTTTCTATGATGAAATACCAGAAAGCAAGCTTGCTTTACAAGGAGAGGGATTTGGCTTAACACTAGCTCTAGAGTCAAAGGCTCGCATAGTAATCCTCTTGCCTGAGCTGATGGGTGTCTCCATGTATACACCCCATTCCCTTCCAAGGGCACACCTTCTGGTGACCCAAAGACTCCTCACTCTACTCAGTGTGGTCCCCCTCTCCAAGACTTTGGCGACTAAGTTCCCAAGACAAGAACACTTAGGCCACAGCAACGGTGAACATATTCTCCCTGTGTCTGTGAGGTTATTTCTGGAGAAGACTAGAAGGTAATTGGTAGGCTCAGTGAAGAAAACCTGCTGTCACCAATGTGAACAGATGTCATCCAACCCACTGAAGGTCTGAGTAAATAAGGAGGTGGGGGAAGGGCAAAGTGGCCCCTTGTTTAAGCTGCGGTTTCTAGCCACTCCTTCCTTTGGCCATCAGCACTCCTTGCTCTTCAGCCTTTGAACTCAGGTCGAGACTCATATCATGACCCCTGAGGTCCTAGGCCTTTAGACTTCCTCCGAATGACATCAGCATTTCTCCTGGTTTCCTGCCTGGCAGGCAATTTTATATCGCATGTGTCTGTTTTTCTGCAAAAAAGGGAATGTGTTGTCAATTAGTAATGTCTGCAATGGACATGAGCGAAGCCTCCTAAAGTGTTGTCAATTAGTAAAGTCTGCCATGGACATAGGCGAAGCCACCTGAAGGTCAATTGTCTAGAACAAATGAAGTCAGGGGTTCCCTCTGTCCTCACAGGTCAGGAACAAGACTCTCTGTTTCACCGAACGCCTCTTCTGTGACTTGCAAGAGTTTCTCCAGCCCTCTGTGGCTTCCCCCAACCCCCCATCCTCCTCTGCAACTAACTTTGTCTTCCTTATGCCTCCTTGAGGCTAGGAGTCCATGGTCCATATTCACAGTGCTGATGACCAAACATTGTGGATGCAAAGCTTCGAAGCTGTGTCTTCCAAGACCACAGAGAAGGGGATTTAATTTGAAGCTGCAGCCGAAGTAAGATAGAGCAGGTACGGATGTCTCTGGTTCCAGATTCTCATCCACATTGTGGAGAAGCCAATCCAGATGGTGGGTCACTCTCCATGGGTTTTGGTAGGTCTTCTCTTAGTGCCGTTTCTCCCTCTGCAGGTATACTGTTTCATTACAAAGTAACTGTGATAGCCTACTTGCAAGCCCAGTGGAATGACAGGAGGGCTGGAGGAGTACCTCAGAACATGAGAGCACAGAGCTAAAATGCGATGGTCTTGAGGGGCAGTGCCCTAGTGATGCTATCTGGTTAAAACTATGTATCTTGAGAGTCCAATTGCCAATCTTCACCTGCATCACCCCTTCTTTGTAGGGGATGAAACAGACATGATGTATAGACCCCCACAATTGAAGGGGAGAATATCCCAACAGAAAAAACATGGTGCAGATAACAGGAATGTTTGGAGTCAAAACCCAGGCATATCTTTAGTACCAGTTTTTCAGGTTGCTCAGTGTTGGCTAGTGGGAATGTCTCCATCCTCATTGAAGGGCTGTGACTTTGTTGCTTTCTGCCCTTATGGGAAAGAAGAGGCTAGCCACACCCTCTGCATCAGTCCCCTGCGGTTTCTGGAAGAGATGTCCATGCAGCAGGTGGCTTCATACAGCAGACATTTACCCCTTACTCCATCCAGAAGTCAGAAGCCCAAAACTACCATGAGCAGTGGCATCAGCAATGATTCTTGGGGAGAATCGAACGTCTGACTCTTCCTTCTTCCGGCAGCCATATCTCCTTCCTGGTGGCATTTCCTTCTCTTCTGCCTTTCTTTGACCCGTGTCATTGGGTTGGGCATCTTTATGGCTATTTTAGGAAGGTATGCTTATCTTGGCTTCCTCGCATTCTTCACATGTACAAAATCCCTTTTCCCAAACAAGGTGGCACATGTGGCAACTAGGACACATCTTCTTGGTCACCGACACTCAGCTGACTTTCTCTATGTTGAACATTATTTCTCTTTGAGATCCAACTTCTCCCATAACTGGAGACTTTTATCCCTCTTTCTAAATTCGTGTTGTATGTTTCCTTATCCGAGGCCATGTTTTGTTTTGCTTGTTTTAAATGCTCAGAATTTTTAAATGTGCTGAACATATTCAAATGCAAGATTTGGTTGATTTTATTTATTTTATTGACAGAGTCTTGCTATGTCGCCCAGGCTGGCCTTGAACTCACAATCCTGCATCAATTCCCTCAAGAGCTGGGATCACAGGCAACCAGATAATTTAATTTAGTCTCCACAGTTGCTTTATATTCCCCAACACCCAGTGATTTATATATACTCTAGTGACTCAGCAGGACTGCAGAATGATGGATCTGGATCCCTACCCAGGCCTCCCTGGCTCCCACTTGCATAGTCCCCAATGTAAATAACCACTGTTTAACTGAACCTGTGTGCTTTCCCGTGTGCTTTTTTCAAGCCTCATTATCTACGAAGCTTAAGGGGAATTCCCTGCAGACTTGTTGTGTTCTTTAATGTCATGCCAAACACTGTCCTCTTACCTAGACTATGGGCAGCCTCTGTAGGCTAAGCTGCAATGCTGGAGATCTCTTTTATCTAAAGGACAGTGTAGGGGCATCCTCCATGGGCTTTCTGTCCACCTCATCCTCACAGATCATCCTTTAATTTCTAAAAGACACCTAGAAGCAATCCATTCCTTCATAATGCATCTATTCAGGGCTTCGTATACATCTACTCATGCCTTTCCCATCAACAGAGGAAGAAATGGAGTTTAAATAACTCACTTTGGTAGACAGAATACCAGTCCTTAGGAAATGCTCACTTGTTCCTGTGCTTGCTCTCTAGCCAAAGAAGACTTCTCAGGTGTAGTTAAGGTTCTTGAGATGGAGATGGTAGGCCCAATAGCACTGTAACCGTTGTAACCATTGTGTCACCATTGTATCCTTTGGAACCATTGTATCACTATTGTATCCTTTCTAAGGGAGGCAACAGCAGAGAGTTTGAGATCTTAAGACCTAACAGGGTAATGGAGGTGGGAGAAGGGGCTAGGAGCCAAGAAATGCTTGGATCCTCCAGAGCTGAATAGGACAATGAAACAGATTCTCTTGTAAAAAGTGGCCACAGTAAGACAGCCCCCACCCCACCACCACCTTGATTTTAAAGCTTAGCTCTCAACCTTAAATTAGTACTGAGATGTTTTAAAGCACCAAGGAAATTACATTTTATTACAGCACCGAGGAGAAATGAATGCACACTCCTGGTAAGGGATAGAGTCTGGCTCCAGAGCCTAAACTCAAGTATAGTACAGTTCTGTTCTTGAAGCAGGACTCTAACTGAGCAACTATTTAGGAGTCCTCTATCCTTGGAGCCCACAGGCATGAGGAAGTATGCAGGATATGGCGTGGGAACCCTGAGTTCAACCTCATGAGGCAAACGTTGGGGCAAGTGGGAGGTAGAGAGGGCAGAGTAGAGAGAGCCTAGGTAGAAAAGAGACTGTATGCAAAACCAGAGCCTGAGCAGGAGGAGGGTAAATGCTGGGGCACTGGGGACCAGGTGCAAACCAGCAGGGAACCCAGAGAGACTTGAGAATGCTCTTGGATGCTGAGAGCTCCACTAGCAGCCACAGGACCGGGAAGCAGAAGCTGTGGGGGCTGTTCTCAGCACTTGGTTCTGGAGTGGTCCATCCAGGCAGCACCACTTTGCCTCAATTACCCCACCCATAAAAGAGGAATAGGAATACGCACCTCCCAAGAAGAGATCTGATCCCCAGCTGAGGCTAAGAGTCCCATCGGCAAGCATGAAGGTTATTCCAAAAGTCAAGTCCAGCTCAGGAGGAGTCTGCTCTGAATGGGAGCACCAGATCTGAAGGGAACAGGACTCTGTCCTGAGAAGACTAGCCACGACGTGCGCTACTTCTTTCGGCCTCACAACTCACTGTTTACTCTAAGTTCTTTTCATCACTTGTAAATCTTGCAGTGGATAAGTAGCCCACCTTGGAAGATGGTCAAATATAAGACTTCTGTTTAGCTTTGGCACTTGCCAGTATGTGGCTTTTGACAAGGTGCTTCCTGGAGCCACTGCTGATGGCATAACAAATAGCCCTAGTCAGATTATTTCCGGGACTGATGGCAAAGATGTGCCATATTCCCAGAGAACTGTGCCCTCTCTGCATTGCAAATTGGTATCTCCAAACCCTGGATCATTTTACAGATGAAAGCCACTGAGGAAATGGCCAAAGGGCATGCAGCAGAACTGGGTTTCCAACCCAGGTCGGTCTGCACACATGGTTGCCTTTCCTTTGATCCTGGGCAGCTTGCATCTTCTTAGACATGTCTCCACATGTTGCCCTGATAATCTCCCAATAGGAACAGTTCCTTGGTATAGCTCTAGAGTCCTGCCTGTTGCTCTATCAAGGCCTCTAGTCAGGTCAGCCTTTGCAGGCTGCCTGCTAGCCTGCCTACTGGCTAGTGACATCTAGCACAGAGGAAGTCAAGCTCTGTGTCAGAAGTTAGGACCCAACATGTCTTCCTGAGTGACTGTGAAACCTCATACCATATCCTGCTAAACTTCCGTCTAGAAACTATCAAATTTTCAGCAGTCTGCCCAACTGTAAATCCCTCCCAGTGACTACACATCTTTCCTTCATTGGGGGTACATAGATAATAGGCATAGAATGATCCTGAACATTCAGGAATTCACTATTGCACAGTCACTTGGAAGCATAAACTTTAGTGGACAAGAATCCAAGGGTTCAAGGCCTATCCCAGCTTTCTCTTATTGCATGGATGGAATGGATGGTATGGGTCTTATGGTATGGACATTCTTCATATGCACCCAAAACCTGTAAGTTGAAATCCCCACCATTAGTATGATACATCTGGATGTGGGCCTTTGAGAAGTGATGAAGTCATGAAGGTAAAGTCCCCATGAAATGCGTGTTCCTGCATTTTCCATTAATATAGCAAAATAATTAAGGCTATACCAGGTATAAAGGAAAGAGGTTTATGTAGCTCACAGTTTGAAGACTCAAGGATGTGCTGCTGGAAATGGCTGGGCCATGATGTCATTATGGATCTAGATGGATGACATCATAGTTTGAGCACATGAGTGGGACAAATCACCTGGTGAGACTGAAAGGGAGTGGGGAAAGGTCAGTTTACCCTTTTTAAACAACTCACCCATTAGACTGACCATGCTGGCATGCTGCTCTCAGACTTCCAGCCTTACAGTCTTTTTAAAGTTTGCTCAAATGTCAAAAGAGCATAATAAAAGCACTCAGTCCTGGTGTTGCAAATATTAAACAAGTTATTATAGAGAAAGAGCTTCAAGCACCGCCTGGCGCCAAGAAGTGCTCAGTAAATATTAGTTGTGTGCCAGGAGCCATGGTTATTACAAAAGGCTGTGTTTGTGCACGGCAGACAACAAGAAGTCCCTCTAAACACAGCCTGGGGACAGCAGGACTGTGTGGCACTCAGCGTGGATTCACAGTGTCTTGCACATTGTCAGGGAGGTAGGGAATCAGAGACGGACAACCACAAGGGTGGGGAAGGAAGTCTTCCTGAAGGAAGGCTGAGAGGGCAGTTGAGCTAGGGGACAGTGTGGACTGAGGGCAAGGTATCCTGGTCAGAGTGATGGGGGAAAAGACCAGGCAAAGCTTTTCATAGCATTCAGATCCCTAATCCTCCTCGGATGTGTAAAAAGTGCAAGGTGAATGTGGCCACTGAGTGTCGTAATTGAGAACCTGGGCACTCCCACCGTCAAGCCATCTGATCCTAGTCACGTTATCCCCTGAACATTGATAAGCAGAGATAATGAAGACCACTCCATCCTCATCCTGGGGCTATTTTAGAGATTGACTGACCCAATGACTACAGAGTAAGTCAGCCCTTAGTAAGGAAGGGTCATTGTTAACTCTCTTTATAATGCGTGACTTTTGCATTGGGAATAAGAGGACACTATGTAAAAAATACATCTTCTGTCAGGGAATTTCATAACCCCCAAATAAAGACAGAAGATCTATACCACACCTGATTCTAGAAACCGTGGGAGGTTCCTCCCCAGGAATAACTATTCAAAATGTGGACCATGCTCCCACACAAGCCTGCAAACACTTTCTAAGAGATCTGTGGTGAGACTGCCACAAAGGCAAGAGTGAGTAGGAACTCTTACAGCAATATCACCCATTGCTGCAGCACCCACCCAAAGCACACTTAGCCTCCCTTCATCACACAGATCAGTTCTGTTACTATTGGACTTGTAAGCTGCAGATGACCAATCCAATGACCATACATACTGTAGGGCCATGGGTCAACTTATGATCAACTGGAAATATTTTTCAACAGCTCTCTGCAGCAGATAGTTTAAGAAGCAACACCTTATAGATAGGCAGAGATTTGTAAAATTTAATGAGTAGAACTATCATTTACTGTCTATTAGAAAACAACAACAGTGAAACAAACAAACAAAATCCTAAGTGAGTTCAACATGAGAATTCAGTTGAGAGGATGCCGTGAGTAATAAAAGAGTTGGGAGGGGGTCAAACAAGAGACAACACTGTAATCAATCTCATCTGTGAAGGAATTTCCGCCCAGGAAGGAAGTTCTGTAACGCCTAGGCAGGAAAAGATGCAAAGACAATGTGATGAAACTGAAACTCAGGACTCGGAGTTGTCTAGACTAGAGGGAGCTAGATTGATGGCTTGGGGCTGCTCAACCATGGCAAAGACCCTATCCTTGCCAGAGAAGCAAAGGCAATACAGACTCTCCCTTCTCCTGCCCTGCAGTCATCTGCTGGTGTCACCGGGACCAGAGAGAACTGATATGAGCGCAAACACGCCAAGGAAATGCTGTCGTCCAGGGAACTCATAGCTCAGCATCCTGGCTTTAGGTCTAGCTCACTCTAGTCAGCTTTGACTAGTTGGTGGTGCTGCTGTTAGCTTATAAAGAATTTGGTTTCATTATAACATTTTCAAGCAGTTTTTTTTTTTTTTTATGTTTCTTTGCCCTCATTTCCCATACCAATATCCCATGCTTTTTGAGTTCACTTTCCCAGGAGCCTCCGTGTTCTACTTCTGTGAGGTGTGTTCGTTTGCCTTCCCTCTCCCTTCCTCAACACCTTGTTCCTATCCTATCTGGTTCCATAACCTATTCCACTCTCACAAACCCTTATGTACATACATACAAGTATCAGAAGTTCGGGTCTGTGAGAGAGTGTGAGAGAATGTGTGATGTTTGTCTTTCTGGGGCTGTACCACCTACTCTAAGACTTCCCAGTTCTACCCATCTTCCTACACATTTCATTTGCCTTGAGAGTTGAGTAAACTTTCACTATGTATGTGTGCCATACTTTCATTATCCATTCTTCTCTCGATGGGCAACTAGACTGGACCTATTGGTTGGCCACTCAACAGAACAGCAGCAAACGGAGGTGCAAGTGTCTCCTGTAGCAAGAGATAGAATCTTATGAGTCTACCATCAGGAGCTTGATTATTTTAATTTAATACTATTTTAATTTTTGAGGCACCTCCATATGGATTTTTGTGGTGACTACACTAGTTCATTCTCCCACCAACAGTGAACAGCGGTTCCTTTTCTCATAGCTTCTTCAGCATTTGGTGTCATTTGTTCCCTTTTTCATAGTCACTCTGACTGTAGTGAGATGGAATCTCAAAATAGTTCTAACTCATATTTTCCTAATGGCTAAGGATATTGAACATTAAAAAATTCTATCAATCATTTGTATTTCATCTTCTGAGAACTGTCTGTTCATTTCATTAGTATGTTTATTGATGGACAGTTTTATGATTTGGGTACTCAATTAAAATTTTTGTTGCATTGATTGATTGATTGATTGATTGGGGGCTGCATACATGGCCAGGTATAGGAGTCGGTTCTCCCCTCCAACACATGAATCTAGAGGATTGAACAAGCCATTGTGCTTGGCAGCAAGTACCTTTCCCTGCTGAGGCCTCTCACCAGTTTTCAGTGTTAAATTTCCTCAGTTCTTTCTATAGTCTAAATATCAGCCCCTGTCTAAGGTGCAGCTGGCAAAGACTTTCTTCCATCTGTTGATTTCTGCTGCCACCATACAGTTTTCCTTGCTATGCAGAGACTTTAATGTCATATAATCCATTTGTCAATCCCTGGGACAATTTCCTGTGCCCCAGAGTCCTCATAGAAAGTTCTTCCCAGCCCTGGATTTCAAGGTTTAGTTGCAAGACATCCTCCTGACAGAAGCAGAAAAGGACATAAGTCAGTAGGAAATGAACTCTGGTTCACCATGCCTCAAGCTTCCGGTGTCTAATGAGAGTCAGTCAGGAGAGGAATAGGTGTCACAGTGCTTAAGAGAGCAGGTGCTCTGCAGAGGGCAGGCTTTGTAGTCATGCCCCCCTACCCATCCCCCCTCTCATCCCCCAACCCCTATCTGCCCCCCCCCCCCACAGGGCATCCACAGTGGGTAGTTTACAGCTGCTCTGGGGGATCTGACACCCTCTTCTGACCTCTGCAGGCAACTGTATTCACATGCACAAAACTACTCCCCGACAGAGACTCAGGAACATACACAATTTTATAAAGAAAAAGAAAAGAAAGAAAGAAAAGAAAACACAGAGAGAGAGAGCATGTGCATGCCTGTACAGAGAGAGAGAGAGAGAGAGAGAGAGAGAGAGAGAGAGAGAGAGAGAGAGA
>OU015753.1:32990916-33003171 GCA_907169655.1 Acomys percivali
AGAGAGAGAGAGAGAGAGAGAGAGAGAGAGAGAGAGAGAGAGAGAGAAATCTACCAGAATAGCACTCACTGAGATGAGAGATGGGCCCAAAGGGCAGGGTTAAGGAACTATATTAAAGCTTGTTTCTGTAGTGTTTTCCCTCCAACCTCTCTCTTATGGAACAAGTTTGAAGCAAGAAAAACCAAAACCAAACCCAAAAACCATGAAGGCTGTGTGCCCTCCATTTTTTTTTTATTTTTATTTTTTTTATTTTTTATTTTTTTAATAGAGAGGATTTAGGAGAATTTCTTAGGAAACAAGGAAGAACTCTAGGGAAAAGTTAAAGTGAAAAAATAAAAGTGAGGAGGGTGAGAGACTAGAACACTTGTAAAAAAAAGAACCTGCCAGGCTGGGATGTGGAGAGAAAATTGATATTAATGAAACATCATGAGAGAATTAAGACAGCCAAGTGCTCTCAGATGTCTGTGGGGACGGCTCCTTGCGCTGGGTTTTTGGAAAAAGTTAACATGTAAAAAGTTCCTCATAAAACAAGTATTCTAAGAATTTCAGCTTGGAGACATTCCTGGCCAGCATCACGCCTGCAGTTGGGAATAGCTTTGATTAAGTCCTGCTGGTAATTAGGTTGCAGTGTGTTTGTGCCAAACACTCCCAAAGGGTGAGAGGGAAGGGGTAGGGCACCCAGGGGAAACCCCTTCTGCTTCTCCTTCCTGCCTGGGGGGCAAGACAATGTCTAACTTTAAACAACAGGTCAGACATGCTTACATCATCTGCAAGACTCCCCAAACCCATCTGTGTGTGACCACAGACAGCCCCAGAGAGTGTCTCATTGGCACATGCCCCTTTTACCTGAGGCCAGCCTCTCCCTTCCAACAGACAAGGTCTGGCAACCAAAGTCACATCATCAGATCCCACCCATGGACACCCATGGACAGAGTTGATTGGACTAAAGTAGTCATTTGACTAAAGCTGAACCAATCAAATTTCGTCCCCTCTCCCACCCTCAGTATCTGAAGCTGCCACTGGCAGATGGACTTACAGTCAGTCTCAACTTCCTCCTCGTCCTGTGGAAGGCTGGATGGATGCAGAGCCTGGTCCAGTCCCTCTTGAGGTTTTGAGTTTCATGCTGTTTCCTTGTGTTTTGAGACATGAGCCCAGAAAGCAACCTATTTTTTTTCCCCTTTTGTAAGTTTGAAAGGTTTACCACAAAAACATCACGAGAAAATGGTGGCATGGCCCCAAATGGGCCTGTGTTTAAGACTGAGAAGAGAGCATTGTTAAGTGTCCGTTTCAACACCTTGGCACATTGCTGATGTGGTTCCCAATCTTTTGTCTAACGTTTGAATGTTTGCTTCCCTTCCGAAGCTCATACTCAAACTGAATCCTCACAGCAACAGTGTTTGGAAATGGGGTCTGGAGGAGCTGAGTGGGTAGTGTGGGCTTCCTCCTCTTGGCTTGAGTTAGCACCATATGAAAGGAGCTAGTTACACCTTTGTACTTTTCTGTGTGTGTGTGGACATTATGTTTAAGGGGCCTTCTTGGAAGCAGAGACCAGGTAGTGGACTCTGAGGTCTCCAGAACTCTAATTTAATTCTGTGCCGTTTATACGTTACTTGGACTCATGTCTTAACAGCAGAAATAGACTAAAACACTCCCACTCAAACCTTCCACTAGGAAAGTGGGCAGATATGCTCAGTGTTTTGGTAAGTCTTCTCAGGGCTGTAACCAAAAACCTGCTCAGATCTGATGGAGGCATCTTCTCTACCAAGATGCTGATATTATCCAGGTATGATACTGCATGTCTGTAATCCTAGCATTTGGAGGTCGGAGGCAGGAAGATGGCAGCCTGGGCTACTGCTCCAGAACAAACAAAGCAGCAACAACAACAAAAACAATGAACAAAGCAATAATAATAATAATAATAACAACAACAACAAACAAAGATGAGAAGGTATTGTCAGGACTGAGAAGCACTGAGCTGGGTGAATTGCTGAATTGTTTGTTTGTGCTACTTTTTGAAAAGATCTGAGGCTGATCCAGAGAAAGCTGGATCTTCACAGCTAAGCACTGAGATTGTACTTGAGGGCCTTTCTGGGACGAGTCTGAAACACAGGTTGAACTGGGACGGCCTTGAACAGAGATACATCCTGTGACTGCTGAGGTCACACTAACCTGGACTATCTAAAATCCACCAATTATTGTTTGTCACTCATTTGGATTCAATGTGGGGATTTATGAATATTCTCAAACTATATGGAAATGGCATGGTTCAATAATAGAAAATGTAAATTAGACTGACAGGGGACCCTCTGGCCTGCTCAAGGGAATCAGCCATACACGTAGACAGGGGCACAACACACACACACACACACACACACACACACACACACACACACACACATATACCCCAATAGGGGTTTGTTAATGATACATTGGATTTTTAGCTCATCATTAAAGTTTATCTGTAGGGACCTCTATGTGTTCCTGGCATATGGTGGAGGCTCAATAAATATTTGTTGAATTCATGAATAAATGAACATATTATCACTGTAGAATTCACCACATGCTCTGTGGATTATAGAGAAATTTCAAAGAAATGTTACATTTTTGAGGTCCAGACAAAAATGAGCAGAGCTGCCTCCATCCTGACCTGGGGGGCCAAAGGCCGGAATCGTGCATTGATTTGGGCTCTGTGGTTCCCACTGGTCTTTGCTTTCAAGATTCTCAAGTTTTAAGTGGTCCCTGCTGTCTGCTCCAGGAGATGCTCATCAGGCCTGCAGTTGGCTCAGCAACTAAGGGGGCATGGCTGGGTGACTGCTTGCAAGTTTTATACCAGGACACCCACCCCTCCACTCAGCTTCTGTTGGCATTGCCCTTTCAAACCAGGTATTATTAGACTTTCCAAGGAGACATCAGCAAGAGTTGAGAATGGGAGTTGATCATCCCAAGACTTGGAGGTATTCCCAGAGTCCACGAGGGAGCTGCCATTTCTGTTCTGGTCTTGTACTACACTTGATCATCAAGTACTTGCTGTTTCAAAATACTGGAACTAATGATCATCTAAAATGAGCACTCCCTGCTACTTCACTAAACCTTGCATCACCTCTGATTCCTTTCCCAGGGCAAATGTCCAATTTGGAAAGCACATGGTACGTATAAAGGAAGCAACCAGAACAAGAAAGAGACTGGAGGACTGGCGTGATTGTCCCCAGGACTGGGTGCTGAGAGGAAGACATCACAGCTGTCATCAGACATCTAAGTGGGAGCAAGAAACATGGATCAAATCAGAGGTTCCCATCTTAACCAACATTTAGGTAAATGCCAGTCTTTCCCACTCCAAGGGTCCAGGTACTCATGCCATGAAAGGACAGCATTGGCTGTCTTCTGGCTGTCCCACCAGCCATGGCCTCTTGGGCTGTGTGTGTGTTTGTTGCTTGTTGTTGAGACGGAGTCTCACTGTGTAGTTCTGACTGGCCTTGAACGTCACCCTCCTGCCTCAGCTTCTGAGACCTGGGATTACAAAATGTGTGACACCACACCTGGCCTCAATCTGTGATTTGTATCATAGAAAATAGGGCTTACTTTTTATTTTTCAGCTTTAAATGTACTCAGAACTGCTTTAAGTCACTGAACCATCATCTCTCTAGCTACATAACCACATTTGTTAAAAACAGACAAACAAACAAACAACAAACCAACCAAACAGGAAGCTGAAGCTAGTTTTGTTGCCAATGTGAAAATAAAAGAAAGTGAAAGCATAGGCACTGGCAGGGGCCTCTCTATCTGCTATGCCTCTTAGTGAACATCCTAGTTCATGCCTAATGGGCATCTTATTGGGAAGACAGTAATTCTTCTGTCTATTGCCTTGTTAGAGAAATGGCCTTGGTCATCCACAAATGGGGATGACTTACTCATTGTCAACAAAAATTTTGGGGGCACATAAGGACCATTTTGAGGTTTCAAGTCTCCAAAGAAGCAGATGGAGAAGCTGGCAGCAATTCCCCACCTCCCTCCCATATGAGACCCCACAGGGACAGGGCACAGGGGCTGGGAGCAGGGCTTGGTTCTTCTGTCACTTTGGCCTCAAGTTTGACAAACTTAGGGAATGTCATTTTGAAACAGGTCTCAGTGCTCTCCATCAGGAGTTTAAGTGGCCCTCTGTCACTCTTCTTGCCATGCCGTGTACCCATCACCATGCTAAAAAGTAGCAGATCATCCCTCTTTCTTAGTTTCCTGCCTTTAGCCGGAGTCTGCCCACAGGCTGATCTCAGTGCATTTGGTTTGGTTAGTAGCCAGCTGTTCCTAGTTTAAATTTGTAACTCAAAACCCCCTTACTGAAAATAAGACAATAGGGTATTTTATGTGAAGAGAGAATTTTCGGCTTCTATGTAAATTGGGATGTGGAGCCATGGTCCTGCACCCTGTGGGTGTGACAAGCTGGAGCACTGGTGTATCACCATGATTGTTCATCCTCAGTGTTGCCTACCATAGCTGTCACCGTCTGTCCCCTTGTCTTGGTTTGCCATCCCCAGGAGTCAGAATGTTTATGAAGAATACTTACTTGGTGGGTGATTCTAATAGATCCTTGTGTAAGTGGGGACATTTGACAGGAAGGAACATGAAGTAGCAGAGAGCAGTGAAAAGACACATTTCTGTGATGGCAGCTGGCATATAACCCTGCTGGTGACACTGTAAGAGCCAGGGTGGGCTATGCCTAGACATGTTCCTCCTGAGGGCCAAGAGAATGGATCAATGGCAACCCTTCATGCATCTCCTTGGGCTGTTCAAGAAGAAGGGCCTAGTGGCTGTGTAGGGAAGGCCAGAGGGCACTGAAATGACTCAGCTACCCTTCATACTTCTGTGAAATCTTTGACACTGTTATATTATTGTCATTTTGCCACCATCAACCACTCTTGTACATTACTGTGTTGGGATCATAGATTCTGTCTCTGGGCTTTGGGGACATATAGACACCAGCAAGTCACTCACTGCCCCCACAATAGGAAAGTCAACCACATTGTGTGGCTATGAGGCCTAGTGTTCCCAAATATTCAGACAATGGAATGGGGCTTTCCATGGAACACACTGCCAAGGTTCCTGGGTCCCTCTGACTTATTTCTACTGGAACCTTTAACTCCTCAAGTCCTCTGTAACGTTAGTCTGTTCTAAGCTTAAATAGGCAACTGGTTGCAATGGCATCATGGGAGGTCCAGCTGGAAGGGAGGATCTAGTGTCCTTCTCATTAGTCAAATCTCTAGATCATAGTTATCCAACATGGGTCCTTCTTCAGCACTAATATGGCTGACAATCCAGCCTTGTCCATGAAATGGAAAATGGTAGAACAAGATGATGGTCTGATTCTGCCTCATGATGACAACATTTCCTGGGACTAGGAGTATACGAACCAGAACCACTGTCTGCCAGATGAGAAAGCCACTGGTTTCCCTCTGCCCTTGCCTATGTGTTAAAAAGTATAAATTAACATAGAGTCTACCTTAGTGTGTTATTGTAATGAGATAAATTCATGAAAATAAATTTATAGCAGTTATCCTAAAATGAGATAATTTTTAAAGGCACTCCTTGTTGGTCACACAATAAAGAAAGAGCTTGATGAAAACCATCATCAGGCCATCCCTGTCATCACTATTGTCACCATCATGACTGCCAAGAACATCACCACCTCCATCATATCTGCCATCATTATCATCATCGTAGTCACCATCACCATCACCATCACCAACCATATGATTTTATTTGCTACTCTTCTCATATCTTTGACAAAATACCTGACAGAACTTAAGGAAGGAAGGAAGGAAGGATTTGATCTCATGATTTAGAAGGCTTCTGTCCATAGTTCTTGGCTCTGTTGAATCTGGGCCCATGGCAGCAAGAGCCAGGTGGCAGAGGTTGCTCACCTCCTGGTGGGCAGGAAGCAGAGAAAAGGAATACAGAAAAGAGTCAGGGCAGATATTGGCCCCAAGGGTGAGCTCTGTTGACTTATGTCCTCTAGCTAGGCCCCACTTCCCACTTCCCATCACCTCCCATAAAGAATGCCACCACATTATACACTCATCAAGTGATTAATTCATTGGCTAGAATAAAGTGGCTACCAAAAACCCTATGTATGTGCCTGTGTAAGTGTGGGTCATGATCAGATTATAACAGGCCATCAATATCACCACTAGGGCCATTATCACTACTGCCATCGTCACTATCAATTGTCATCATCATCATCATCATCATCATCATCATCATCATCATCATTTCACTACCATCATTGTCATCATCACAATCACTGTCTTTGTCACTATTGTCTTGTCATCATCATTATTCTGAATTCTGATCATCATTGTGGTTTCCATCATCACTGCCACTATCAGCATCACCATAATCAATATAGTCACCATTCTAGTTGTCACCATCATATCATCATCATAGTCATGATTATCATTTATCATCATTGTCACCATCGAAATCTGAGATTCCAGGCACACCAGCACAGGGTTTTCTAAAGAAGGCTGGACCCCATCCATCGAGAAGGCTCAAAGGAAGCTAAAATGATGAGAACTTGAAGATGTGTCTGGAAAGGTTGGAAGGATTTGAATGAGTAGTAGAGTCACCGGGTAGTAGTAAGTCTGAGGACAAAGAAGGGCTTTCCAGGTAAGGCAAGGATGAGATGGCCACTGATATTTAGGGCAAGGAGCACATTTAGCTGGAATGCATTAGGCTTAAGGGGACATGAGATGAAGAGGTAAGAATGGTTATGCCTGGTTGCCAGGAGCAGGGTAGGGGGCAGTCCAAGTGGTCTCTACCCAGCCCTGTGTGATCTGAGCAAGAGCCACACATGCTTAGGGGGAGCAGTCTGCTTTCTAGGAGACCAGGTTTCTAGATGAGGAGAGTCTTCTACAGGCTTAGCAAAATGGCCTACATGACCACATGACTGGATGCTCCATTTGTCAAATTACATCCTTTACCTCGGCAGCAAAGCCAAAGCCTTGTGGCAGGAGCCTGGGACAGGCTGGGTAGCAGTACTTTATTGGACTGTATTGAATTTGTTCAGACCCCTGCAATTTCCCTGGAAGGGGCCATGAATATGAGGTCAATTTAGCCTCCAACCCAGAGCCACAAAGTAGATAACCAGCCACTGCAGTCTGTGTGGGGGAGATGAACTATTCTACGGAGCTGTTCAATAAGTCAGCCATTAGCAGGGAAAGTGCTTACATGCACTTAAAAAAAATTAAACAACAAAATAAGAGCAGTTGATTGACAAGGCATCAATAAAGCCATGCGGGTGCACTGTTGACCCCTCCCTCCATGTGCACCTGCCAATCTGTGTTTATTAGAAATCAGTTCCTATAACTAGCTGGTGGCAGAGAGAATAGCGAGAGTGGGGCTTCTTCTCAAAGGCGCGGTTGTGATGTGCTAATTCGTTAATTCGAGGCCCTTGGTTCAATTTCGCCGTCCTCTATTGCAACTGAAGTGCAAGGACGCTGTTAGAAAGAGAGTAATCTTTTCACAGCTTATATCTTTAAGGCAGAGCTGCTTGTTCCCCACATCCAGTCTTCCCTTTCTGCTGACCAACAGAATCCTAATTTGGTTTCAGGCTAGCCATGTTTTGTACTAAACCTTAATGGTCTTCCCAGTCTTTCCTTTTTAAGAATAGGAATACTAATTTTTAATCAAATGTTTCAGAATACACAGGTAACTCAAATCATGAAAACTTTATATAATCTATAAATGTAATAGTTTCATTTTTTCTCTTTAAAAAAAACTAGTTTAATTGAAGTAGAATTGCATCATTGCTCCATTTTCCCCTCCAGTCCTTCCCAGGTACACTCAGACTCTTTTTATATTTCTCCTTCTCAAGTTGATAAGCTCCCTTTTCATATTATTTGTGTGTGTGTGTGTGTGTTTGCCCATGTGTGCACAAAGATATCAATACAATCCACTGGGTATGTTGTTGTTGTTTGTGTATATGATTTCAGGCTGACCACTCTGCATTGAACAACTAGTAAAGGGGCCATTCCTGGGGGAAGCTAATTCTCCTCCCAGCAGTCAGTAGCTGCCTGTAGAGCTTTGTCTGAGTGGGGAAAGCCCACAAAATAGCCCCCTTCTACTGATATTGCCATTGTTCTTTTCTTTTCTTTTCTTCTTTTTTTTTTTTTTTTTGGTTTTTCAAGACAGGGTTTCTCTGTGTAGCCTTGACTGTCCTGGACTCACTTTGTAGTCCAGGCTGGCCTTGAACTCACAGTGATCCGCCTGACTCTGCCTCCTGAGTGCAGCCATTTCTAGGAGAAACACTTTTACCCAGACTTCCTGGTGTACTGGCTCTTACATTCTTTCTCCCTCCTTTTTCCTCAAAGCTTGGTTGTTGACACCGTTCTGCCGAGTGTCCAGAGGGGGAAAATTACCATCCCGGTACATACGTGGCATCTTTCTCTTTTCTGTTTTCTGCATGTTGGGAATGTGGGTGTAAGTCTGTAGGTACAGTGGTCATACTATGACATAACAAACTAGAGGGTGGCCATTGTTATGATAACTAAGCATGTGGGAGCACAAACATTAACCTCTATAGTACTGCTGGAGTGAACTCCAAGCTGTCTATTTATAGCTGTGTGATAAAAGTAAGTTCTCATTGGTTTAAGGAATTTTAGGGTGGCCCGCTAATTGAAGCTGGCCATCCCTAATGAATATACCCATCATCCAGAGTGGCTTGTGTTGCAAGTGAAGACATTTGCCCAGCCCTGGACATTGGCTATTGTCTATGTAAGAGTAGACTGCCATCCTTGAGCACTCACAGTCCAAGCCTTCAGAAGGCTAGGCAGGAGGATCATGAGTTCTAGGCCAGCCTGAGCTGGTGGTGTTGTTTGGGAGGTTGTAGAACTTTTGGGGCCTTTGCTCTAACTAGCAGAAGTGGGTCACTTTGGGTGAGGCCTTGAAGGTGACATCTTCTTCTGGTTGCTGCCTGAACATTCAGCTTCCTGATCTGCCACGATGTCAGGAGCTCACCTCTACATTTCTGCTCAGAGACTCTGTTCTCAAACTAACTGTCCTGGAAAACTGTGGGCACCTTACAGTGAGGATAAGCCTCCTTGAATATTATTTGTCCCTTGCCCTCAAACTCATGTTGAAATGTAACTGTCCTTGAAGACAGGGCCTAGGACAGCCTTTGGGACATGGTGTTGCTGGTCTCTTGAGTAATATCTCCAGAAATGGGGTGGCTGTCCTGGGGTCTAGGTCCACGGATATCTCTTTCACAAGCATTCATAAGTCCACAGACCTGGTCTCCAAGGGCAACCACTACTGGGCTGTGAGTCTTGATCTGGGGTTTTCCACTGGATCAGACAGATGCTAGACTCCAGATGAGGAGAGTTCTTGCCTCGGTCCTCCCATTTCTCTTCTTCTCTGTTGAGAAAAGGGACCATCCAGTTCCTTGACTCTGACCCAGACTCTGTTCAGGGCAGCTGTCCAGTAGCCTCTTGAAATCATCTAGTCCAGCTCCTGTTTCTATGAATCCCCCTCCCCACCCAACCAATGCCAAGTCAAGCTGGATTCCCATTCCCACAATGCCATGCTGTGTGAGCATTGCCTTTCTTTGTGTCTACTTCACACGATTGAAAGAAACTCAGATCCTTGACTGAGTTGTGTTTAACTCTGCGTCTTGCTGCTCAGAATCTGCTATAGTGACACCTAGGAAAAAAAAAAACAATAACAAGGACCACCATGTTATCAAGCTAATCTGACTGGGTGTAGCAGAGTCCTGATGATGTCACAAAGCTAGTTCAGTCCTTCCCCATGAGCATGTGAAAGTCAGAGGACAACTTGCAGGAGCCAGTTTTTCCTTCCACCATCTGGGTCCTGGGGATAGGAATCAGGCCATTGGGCAACAAGCACCTCTACCCACTGAACCATCTTATGAGCTCCTACAGTCCTCCTAAGAAGAAAATGTAACCAAGACATTTTGCAGAAGAGAGCAGGGAAGACCCACAAAGAGAAGAATTTGGGACTAGATTGCTGCACTTCTGCCTCCTCTCTGGGCTCTCTTGTCCCCTCTCTCAGGAAGAATTAGTTATGAGGGCTCCAAACACTGCCTCCCATCTGGCTCCCTGGTTGTCAAAAGGCAGTACGGATGCTTGACAAAAGCCACTGGTCACATGTCACCAGTCATGTGACAAGGAGGGAAGGCTCATCACTGAGTGGGTGTTTCTGCTCCAGCAGCCGAAGAATGGAGACACTGAAGAAGCCACTGACACACGTGTGGGGTGTGGATGCTAACAGGAAGGAAGCCTTGGCCATATGGCAGCCGCATGCTTCCCTTGAAGATACTTGCGATGATTGGATTTGCCTCTGACAAGTGGATAAAGCTGCCATTTTTTTCAAGGACAGCAAAAAGGACACGGGTCAAACTTGGGGAGACAATTACCTATCTGTGCTGCAGCAAGACCTTCTGGAAACAGAAGCAAAGGGAGGCAGATAGTCATCTGGGACTCAGTAGCCAGGAAGAGATCCCAAGACCATCCCAACTGCAAGAGCAGGGCGGGGGAAGCAGAGCCTAGGGTTGCCCCAAAGCCCCTTTTGGTAATGTCACATGGAAGATGTCATTATGGTGGGCACACATGCCAGCTTGTGTTGCCTTCTGGAACTAAAGCATGCTTGGTTGGCAAGAAAGAAGGGGGAAGAAATGGAGAGGCAGCTCCCTGAATCTGCCCCACATTCATTATTCAAACCAATCCTTTCTGTATTGCTTGAACAGCTGCCAAGCGCCAGGCGCCATGCCAGCTGCCAGGGGATGGCTTTCTTAGGTCAAACATCACTATGGCTTCCACTTCCACCACAAAGTCACCAGGACCCACAAGGTAGGTCAATCCAAAGGTACCTTCGGGAATCATCCTTGATTTCTGGATGTAGTAGATGCAGTTTAACAAGTCAAGGTCACTGCAAGAAGAAATCCCAGGACCTCAGGGTCAGATACAGAATTGACATGACCAGATTAAAGGCCCTTTCCTGGGATCTCCTCCATCAGCAGGAGATGAGAAAGAGCCGGAAGCACTACCCACAAGCCACCCCTCTGCCTGGCTCCCTGAAGGGCACAGGGAGGAGCCTCTCCCATTATTTCTGATGATTAAACCAAGTTCATGTTCAGAATGTGTAGAGAGTTATTTGGGCCAAATTTCCATGTTAACTGTTCAGATCAGAAACACTCAATGTCACTTAAACTTGGTTAGATTATATGACAACACAGTCAAGATCAAGACCATGTGGCCTGATTTGATTTAACCCAGAGAAGAAATGCCTTTCCCTTCTGCCCAGCTATAACATTATACATATAAAGATACACACGCGCTTGCTCTCTGCCAGAAATGTCAACTGCTTTTGATCTCTCTCTCTCTCCCTTTAGATATTAAAGCTCCCCCTGCTCGCCCTTCTGCTTGGCGGGGGCCCCATAAGGGCTTTCAAACCAATAAACAATCTTGGAGCTGCTAAGAGGGTGGAAGCTGGTTTGCCTTTTTGAGCCTGAGCCCTGTGGCCCGAAGGTCGTGTTTAATCAGCCTCAAGGTTTTGGCTAACACTGATTTGCAGTCTAAAATAGCATTCCAATAACCTCGGCCCCTTTCTGGCCCCTCCTCAGCTATGGGAGGAGGGAGAGAGAGAGAGAGAGGCCTGTGGTTTGGGGGGCTTGTGTGTTTGTTAAGGCTCTCAAGCAAATGAGCTGTGCTTGGCTGGTGGCCTCTGCAGAGAGCTCCCTGATGGCTTCAGGGAGGGTATTGGCCCGAACCCTGGGCCTAGGCCCTGAGCGCCCCCTGGTAATTGGACTTAAGCAGAAAAACGCCAGCTGGAGATGGAGGCTGCGTTCTTTCCTCTCAAACTCTGAAGAGAAATTCTTCTCGTTGTAGAGGATATGGGGCCAGCTTGGCATCACTTCTCTGCCCACCATCATGGGCAGAAAGCAAAAGCAGAGATGTATCCGTGTCACCTAGGAGCCTGTGGCAAATGCTTGCATTAGTGCTACAGGCACACAAGTCCCTGGTGCCGCTCGTGGGAGAGGTTGTTCAGACTACACACAGTCTCCCGAGATGAAGGCTCAGTTACCTCTGCTCTCCCTACTGCTAACTTTGTCTGACTCCTTGCCCTTGCTGGATGCCTCACAAATAGCCTTGGCTAACTCTGTTTCTCAGTTATCTTCTTCTTCTTCTTCTTCTTCTTCTTCTTCTTCTTCTTCTTCTTCTTCTTCTTCTTCTTCTTCTTCTTCTTCTTCTT
>OU015753.1:33008181-33016719 GCA_907169655.1 Acomys percivali
ACATCGTGTGAAATCAGCCTTGGATGACCCCACCCCCCAGCCCCCAAGGGTGAAGTCAGGAGGATTCCTTAACAAGCAATCCTTGGACTGAGCCTGGAGTGGTAAACCCTCACTCAGACCTCCTGCACCAAACTGGCCCCACCAGAGACCAGGCAGGCTTAACCTTAGTGGCCAGGTGGAGAGAAGCTGGTGACGTTCCCCAGGCACCCACAGAGCAGATGCCTTGCAAAGCCTGAGGATTATTCACTTGGCATGTGTAAGTAGCTAATTAAGTTTCACTATTTACCTCTGGAAAAGCACAGGGTTTCCTGGGCTCTGCAGAGGGCTTGAGCCCTCCCCCCCCCCCCCCTTCATCTCTTTCTCATCTTCTGACCTTAATCAGGCCTGGAGACCTGTAGCTCCTTGGAATCTTTGGGTGGGTGGAAGAGTGCTTATGGACAGACAGATGGCCATGCCCACCCCTAGCCTGCAGGTAGAGCAAGGTGGAGAAGAGGTGAGGTTGAAAGGCTAATTAGCAACTCTGGCTGAGTGACCTTGCTCCCTTTGAAGGTTGTTCAGCTGTAATGTGGGGCAGATAATCACCTTGGCTATGAGGATTGGTAGAAGGCTAAGGACAAGGGTTTATGAGGGAGAGGCTAGAGGTCTCCCTACTGCTCATCCTGCCCTGTTTCCTTATCTAAACACTCAGTAAGAACACCCACATAAAACAAGATACTTCTGGCCTCATTGCCTTAAGGATGCCCCACAAGAGAAGAGAAAGTTGGATGGTGATAGTGGGGTTCCCAGGAGCAATGTTGGGTGCTGTTCAACTTAGAGGCAAGACTTTCCCTGACTCCTTTCTCCCCCTTCGTGCCTGGAGTACGTACATGCTGGCTGGAGTCTCAGTAGCTATTTTACAGCATGAAGCAACCTTGTGAGCGGACCTAGTGGCGCAGACAGTGAAGCCAAACATTGGAGACATCACACTGACCCTGGATTGCCTTTCTGAAGGAAAGAGAATTAATTGCTAGGGTTTTTATTGTTGTTTAAGCCATTCGTTTTAAATTTTCAACATGGATTCCAACCATCTGGCAGGCTCACTTGGGGATAAACTTTTGGTCCCCGTCACCAGTCTGTCTTCCTCACAAAACAAGTGACAGAACTCATACTTAGCATTGGACCTGGATGGCTAGTCAGTGAGATTTAGGCCTGGCATCACCCTTACTCTGCCATGTTTATTTGCGCCCCCCCAGAGGCAGGAAAGGTAAGGAGGTGGGCTTTGTGGGAGAGGGAGACTTTGGGCACCTTAGGAGAGGGAGAGTGAGTTGGAATACTCAGGCTTCCATTCTTGGTCTGGCCATGAACCTTCTTCCTACAGGGCTGGTGCAAAGCCCTGGAGAGAGTGCGCGGCGGCAATCTTCTTCATAGTGGGTTATGGTGACAGATGAAGCAGGCGTTCCCTAAGGGCGGAGGTGTGTGGCCCAGCATCACCAGCTGCTCTGGTGAAATAGGAAGTTAGAGCTCTCTAGGGAGTTTCCGTTCTGTAAGCTGTGTAATGGGCTCCCAAGCTAACTTCATTTATCAGCTCTCCTGAACCTGCCTAACTGCCATGACTACAGGTGAGAGCAGGGTCCCTGAGAGCAGCAAGGGCATTTGTGTGGGACCACTTGTCACCCTCAAGTCTTGCTAATGGGGGAAGGTGACACGAGCAAGCGTCCCACTGCACTGTATAAATCCCAGACTCTGTGATGGTACCCAATGATGTTGGGGGAAGGGCCAGGACCTGACTACCACTTCATCAAAAAGGCAGTGCGGGAGACACATCCTGCCGGAGGGAGAGAGTGGAGAGGTAAATGCATCTCTCAGCCTAGTGCAGCCTGCAAGCCCTTAAAGGCAGAGTCAGATCCTGGCTCTCGCACTTACTGGCTGTGGCAGTAGCTGAGACCCATAACTTCTGTCTGCTGAGTTTGTGGTTAAGGGTATCAATTTTGGTTTTGTAGCTGGTTCTGTATTTTACCTGCTAAGTGATGGGGACCAAGTCCCTTCTCTCTGTGTCTCCATTTCTTCACCTGTGAAATGATCTGTGCTGATAAAAAAAAAAAAATCCCTCGTGGATAGGGCACTATTGATTCCCCAGGCCTGGGACAGCAAATTGACATTGAACTGAGTGGCATAAAGTGGTAAGAGCATACAGCTCCACTGGTCTGGAGACAAGATGGTCGCAGTCAAGATGGAAGCCAGGCCACACTCCAGTGAAGGATGTCCCTGGCCCTCCTAGCCCTCCCTGGCTTTAGAGTGCCCTGGCAGAGGCTATACAACAGCAACTGCTGCCTTTGCTCCACGGGAGACACTCTTGGAGGACATGATCTGTCAAGACCCTTTTTCCAAGCAGAGTCCCATTCACAGAGCTCAGGCTTAGAACTTGCCCATAGCTTTGTGGTGGGGGGTGGGAGTGGGGGGGACGGGGCACACACCATAATCCTACCCAGTACCAGCACTGCTGTGAGAATCAAAGAACCAGTGTTTCTAGATTCCCTACGGGGGCCTGGCACATGCTAAGCTCTTCTACAAGTACCTACACACCCATCCATTCATTCATTCATTCACCAAGCCTGGCTCCCCTTGCTCCCATGGCCCTCCACATGAGCCTCCCTATGATCCTCCTACAATCCTTGCTGTAGTCCTCCCCACAGTCCTCCCCATGGTCCTCCCGGTGATCCTCCCCATGGTCCTCTGTTCTGATCATGCTATTCTGAGGTGTTGAGAGTCATCCCATCTCCCTGTTCCCCTGAGCCTAGTACTTTGCCACTCTGCTGCTTTCTCTGGCCACCCCAGGGCTGACTCAGTCTTGTCCCAGGTGTCTCAGCTTGAGTGACAGCCTACAAAGGCTGCTCAGACTGGCCTCTCTAAGGAAACAACACCAGCTGTGTTCTGAGCTGTGTGTCCCTTCAGGCCCTCTGGACTGGGGACTTCAGCTGTCAATGGTGACAGTCCCGTAGCAAGGCCACTTCATTTCATTTCCCGATGTCCCTAGACACAGGGTTCCCCAAAGGCCTGGCAGCCTCTCAGGCCTGGGGTGTTTTGGGTGTCAGAACCAGGTTCAAGAGTATTGAGGTCATGTTCAGTCAACACAGTGTGTGTGTGTGTGTGTGTGTGTGTGTGTGTATGTGTGTGTGCGTGCACGCGTGTGTGTGGTGTGGTATGTATTTATGTGTGTGTGGGATGTGTGTGTATGTGTGGTGTACGTGTATAGTGTATGTGTGTGTGGTGTGTGTGTGGTGTGTGTGTGTGTGTGTGGTGTATGTGTGTGTTTGTGTGTGTGATGTGTGATGTATATGTGTGTGTGTGTGTGTGTGAGTATACTTCATAGGACATAGGGTCAAATGACCTGGTCCATGCTGCTGCTGGTTTCCTTGGCACCCTTCTAGGCTCTTCTCCTGTCTCTTCTCTCCCATCTCACTTCCTAGCTGCTTCCTGAGGTTACCAGCTGGAAAACACATCTGTACCCACACCTGCACCTAAAGCCTTGTCTCCCGTCTGTCCTCACAACTTCAGAAGAAGTCCCCACGGTTCCCTTGCTGTATTGCCATGGAGCTACAATGACGGTGATCTTCCCCACTCACCGTCTACACATCACTGTTACCTGTTGTGGTGACTAGCTCTCAAGATACTCCCTCCACATGTCCCCCAGACCCTCCTGGGCCTTCCTTGGCCATATTGTGTGACAGCAGATTCTACTATAGTTTTGGTATGTGATTTATGAGACTGTCCTGAAAGCCGCTGCTCACAAATAGGGGTTGCTTGGATTACCTTCTTCAGGGCAGCGGTCCTAGGTGTCCCATCCACCTCCCACATCCACTGTTGAGCCCGGGGAGCTGTACCAGAGAGGATGCTCCAGCCCTATCTCATACCATACCACAAGCATGGCCACCGTGCCACGAGAGAACTTGGCCACAGCCACCAAGTAACCGGTTCCATGTTCCTAACCTGCAAAATAGTGAGAAAGAGCTTACAGGTAGGACTGTCCTCGCCTGCTGGCATGCGTGTTTAATGTACTGATCTCATTGAGTGGCTGCGTACTGGCCATGTGCCAAGTGCGGATGTTGCCCTAAAGGGCACAGCAACATGCTACCAGAGCCATGCAAAGTGCAATAGACAAGCAGTCCCCAAAACTCAGCAGGGGTGGGGGGTGGGGGTAGGGAGGCTGGGTACAGTGGGGACTGCCAAGATGCGAGACATTCCAAATCAAGTCCCCACAGCTCAGAGCTGAGGAGAAGAGGAATAGACAACATGTGGGAAGAGGGCTTCCTTTAAAGGCAAGGCATCATTGTGAGTAACCTTGAATCGACTGCCTCTGGCCACTTCTCTATTCTCCCGGCATCTGCTTAGCATCCCTCAGCAGCTCCCTGTTCTCTGCTATGTACAGTGTTTTTCCAAGTCAGATTCCTCACATGCTACACAATGCTGCTCCTTTACCTGTTAGGAATTGTAATGTATGCATCCTTTTCTTTCTTTCTTTCTTTTTTTTTTTAATATATTTTTAGGGTTGAAGCTAAAGGTCAAAAGGGAAAAGTGATTTGCTTGTTAACCTGACAAGCACTAGAATATTATCTTAATTAGGTTGGCTAGGATGAGAAGATCCACCTTAAAAGTGGGCATCACCATTCCCTAGGCTTCAGAAAAAGAAAGCAAGTGGCATATATGCACACATAGCTCTCTGCTTTCTGGCTGTCACCTTAAGCCCCTGACGCCGCACCTCCCCATGTGACAGATGTTGTCTTCAAACTGTGAGGCAACAGAAACCCTCTTTTCCTTAGATGGCCTTGGTTATTTTATCACAACAGAAAACACTATTAATACACCACGTGTTGTTATTGTTGTTGTTGTTGTTGAATATCTCTGAGATCCTAAAGACCTTGGAATTCCTCTGCTTCATACTGTCATCTGAACATCCCAATATGCTAATATCCCCAGGCTGCACCTGACTCAGGCCTCTGTCTAGCCTCACACAGGTCCCTGGAACATGGCTTGAGGTCCATAGTCTTCTGTTTGTAGCCCTGACACAGTGCTGATCCCTGGTCTTTGCCCAGTGTCGTCTCTCCATGAGCTATGTGGCCTTGGTCTGCAGGAGGTATTCAGGAGACCCATTGCTGCAGGGGAAAGTTAGCAATCGGGGCTCTAGTTTGACCCCGGGCAACCCTATTTACCTGTTCCATAGTCTGGGACTTTAGACAAATTATTGCTTGATGCATAATTGCTGTACTAGTAAAGGAAACCAGGGGCAGCCATAGCTGTGATGGTGCTGATGAGAGCTCTTATCCACCGATGTGGGAACGTAAGATGAGACCCTTGCCAAACTGCACTTGGACAGTTTCTGAGAAAGCTGAGGTCATGCCTGTTTACCAAAAGGAACTAATACATGCCCAACTTGTGTAAGCGGGCTTGCAGAAACTTTACTGAGAATAGCCTAAAGTAGAAGAGATCAGCATGTTCCTCCCAAGGAGCCGATGAGCCAGTGGGGCCTTCCCTGCAAGGACTGCTGCTCCCATAAGAGCTGGAAGCCACCAGTGTGCTCAGCAGCACAGATGGCTCTTGTGGTCAACTCAGTGCCTGCATGGTGTGTGTTTCCATTCACAGACCATTCTAGAAAAGGCTGAACTCTAAGCAAAGACAACAGACAGGTGGGTGCTGGCAGGTGTAACCACAAGAGGGTTGGTGGGGAATCTATTTCTGCCAGGGCAATCTGTGCAATCCTGTGTTTATAAGAATTTCACCAAACACAAAGTATGCCTTAATTTAAAACTTCAAAGAAAATCATGAGAGGAAAGATTTTGTTGCTACAAAGCAACAGCTGGCAAGTTGTCAAAGTGGTGCAAAGCAGGGTCTTTTCCTAAGAGACCATGAGAAATCCTGGGAGGCTTCAGTGCTGCCCTCACCTACTGGGGCCAGGGCCAGGCAGTCTGTGGCTCTGAAGGCGTGTGTCTGAGAGGCACTGGGCACCCTGCCTAAAGACAGCCAGTCCTCCATAGTGGTTGGCTGTGTCCTCTGCTGAACAAATACTGACCTCTGCTGTCTCAATTTCTCCTCCCTCCTTCCTGCTTACTCTCAGGAACAGGAAATTGGAGGCCATCTCCAGGTCTGAAGGTTCTTTGGTGGAGTGCTGTGTGGGGTGCTGAGGGAGGGCACCTTCTGGCTGCTGCTTCAGGAAGGGAGACACTGCTGAATGGCTTGGACCCTGAAGCTATACCGTTTGGCTCAGAGCAGATGTAAGGCAGACAGAGGTGGGAAGACCAGAAGTTCCCAGAATCCGTGGCTGCCCGCTTGCTGGGGGATTCGGGTTTCACTGCCTCTGGCCTCTATGTGAGGAATGGATTCTAAGGATCCACAGATCAGGCAGCCCTGGCTGAGACAGGAGGCAGATAGGTGTAGCTTTAGTGAAGCCTGGCCTTCTTGGGCCATGGTTTCCATAGCTGCTAAGTGGGATAGTAGAGAGCCCAAGTACTTTAATGGTCTGGGTAGAAAGGAATGAGCCATGCAGGTATGGTCTCCTCCATATCCACAGGCCCTCAGAGCCTGTGCTCCATCTACACATGTAGGTCTAATCTCTGGAGAGGGCCTCAGCCTGGTCTGCTGTTGACTCCATCTCAAAATCTTCAGTGTGCAGAGGTAGAAAGATGCTAAGCCGAGATGAAGGTGGCAAGTGAGGAGTGAGGGGGATTCTGGATAACTTGCCCTACCCTCCCATCCCAGCACTCACCAAAATGACCTTGGATGCTCAATTGGATATATCAACTGCTCCAGCTTTGACCCTCTAGGATGATCATGTCTAAGATAAGAAGCAGCCTAAGAAGGCTAAGAAGGCAGGGCCAGCGTGCCAGGACTGGGAGACCACTTTCCCAAATGTACAAATGAGGGGTGTGTGTGTGTGTGTGTGTGTGTGCGTATACATGTGAATGCTTCTGCCTGGATACATGCTAAGGCTCCTATATATCTTCTCTGGTATCTATATGCACTCTTGTATACATGTATCCAGGCTCTAGAATATAGCTAGCTGGGTGGATCTCTGCATATGTATACCTCCCGGGTCCACAAAAAAAGCACATGTGCTACCTGTTGGAGTGGGTGAGGGGTGTTGAGTGCAGATGTGTATATGTGACAGTTGGTCTGTGTGCACTAGCTCACGGCCCGCATGTGTTCCTATCAGTGCGCATCTGCCTGCCTCATCACAGATGCATTTGCTTATATAGCTGTTTTTGGCCCTGTTTGGAAATTCAGGATGTCTCTATGTGTTGACAACTGTAAGTGCTTGAGGAGTGGCCGGATTAGTAGGGTATCACCCCTTAATTTCTAAGGACTCTTGTCTTAGAAATGGCTAACGTTTTGGAGGCTGAAGGCCAATATCCAGGCGAACAGCGACCTGCCTTCTTCCTTGGGCCAAGCTAGAGCTGTGGGGAACAACAGCCTTAGCATGGCAGGGCAGGGCAAGGCAGGGCAGGGCAGGGCTCAGCCAGCCACACACCTACGAGTTCCCTTCATGTGGTGGCCAGGGCCTATTTCTGTCCTGTTTGGCTCATCCTGGCCGGGTGTTCCCCTCCAATGATGCCCTGTTTCCCCACCCAGCTATTTCGGCTAGGAATGTGATGTTCTGTCTGAAGTAGAAACCCCAAAACCTCCATTATGGTTAGCTGCCTGAGGCCCCGAGCCGCCACTCACTTATTTAGGTTTCTCCTGGTCTATATTTGTCCACAATGACATGATGAACTTGGAGGGCGGGGGCTCTCCGGGGAGGGGAGGGCGTCATGTCAGGCCCCCCTTCTGTCTAGAGCAGAACCGGCATCTCCTCCAGGGGGTGCTGGCCTTCTGCTGTGCTCCATTTTCCCGGGCTGGCCAGATCCCCTGGACATGGTAACCTGCTCTTCAGCTCAGCATGCTGGAAGCTGACCTGGCCTCTCCTCTCTTGCCTTGACTGGACCACAAATTCTTGCCCAACAGCAGTTTCCTGGCTCATCTCCACACACTCAGAAGAGCAAGCAATAGATAGTTAAACTGCAGCATTTGGAGCCAAACTGTGAGGCTCAAATCTTGCTCAGCCATCCACTGGCTGGGTGGCCTTGGATAGGTTATTTATCTTCCAGGTTATTTATCTTTAAGAGAGAAGGAATGCTCTCTCCCCTAGATTGTGGGACACATATGTTTACACTCTGATGTTGATCTTGCTGTAGGTGGCATGTAACTGTTTAATTTACTATATTTTTCTTAGTGGCCCATCAAATAATGCAGGGAATAGAGAGGTGGATCAGTCAGTAAAGTGCTCATTGTACAAAAATGCCAAGTTGGAATCCTTAGCACGGACGGTAGCATGTGTCTTTAGTGGAGGCCTGATAAGGTAGAAGTAAGAAGCCCTTGGGGCTTTCTGGCCAGCTGGTTTAGCAGAGTCATCAAGCTCTGGGTTTAGTGTGAGATCCTAGCTTAAAAAAACAAACAACAAACAAAAACCAAAATAATAATAATAATAATAATAATAATAATAATAATAATAATAATAATAATAATAATAAT
>OU015753.1:33030482-33070375 GCA_907169655.1 Acomys percivali
TGTATGGTGGTGTATGTTGTATGGTGGTGTATGTTGTATGGTGGTGTATGCTGTATGGTGGTGTATGTTGTATGGTGTATGCTCTCTATCTTATTCCTTTAAGAGAGATTCATCTTCTCTGAATCAGAAACCCACTGTTTCAACTAGGCAGGCCAGTGAATTCCTAAGATTCATGTGTCTCCACCCAAAAGCCCTGAGGTTATAAGCAAACACAACCATGCCTGGTCTTTTACCTGGGTGTTGGCGATCTGACCTGAGGTCCTCGCATTTGTATAACACGTGCTTTTTAACCACTGAGCCATCCTTCCAGCCCCAGAATAGTAACTCTGAACAAGAACTCCACGAAAGGAGAAAACAAGAACAGACTCCTTTCATGGTCAGAATGGTGCAAACCAAACTTCATGAGAGGCAAGAGGAGTGAAGCCTGTCAAGACATTGTCCAGACAGCTGTTCTCAACCTTCCTAATGCTGAAACACTTTAATACAGTCCCTCATGTGGTGACCATCAACCATAAAATTATCTTTGTTGCTACTTCATAACTATAATTTTGCTACTGTTATGAATCATAATGTACATATCTGATATGTGATCCCAAAAGGGTTTCGAGCCACAGGTTGAGAACCACTGGTCTAGAGAAATGTTCCTTAAACTCCTTTTCCCACATGGTCCCTTTGCACTCAAGAAATAGTACACAGCCCTAGGTATACAAGTACATGAAATAGGGACACAAATAAAACTTACATTGCTAATAAACCACAAAGAAATTTATTTTAAAATAATTTCAGTACACATATGGTTTTATCATTGATTTAGAGTAAAGCAAGTTTGCCCACTAATGAGATGAATGTACTTGTTTACTCGAATGTGAAGGATTCACCCATGGATAAATATTGAATGCTGCAGGACACACGTCTTTGATGTTTTTCAGAATTTATGAACATTCTGATTTTATAATCATCAATGTAGAGAAAATCACTTCACAAAAATATCCAGTACAGATGGCAGGAGTACATTTGGGACCATTTTAGAAACTGTTGGGGGTTATGCCAAGCCAAAATTTATGTCATAATTTTTAAATTTATTTATATATTTTATGTGCATGGATGTTTGCCTGCATGTATGTCTATGCACTGCATGTGCACCTGGTACCCACAGAGGCCAAAAGAGGGGTTGGATCCCCTGGAACTGGAGTTACAGATGCCTGTGAGCCACTGTGTAGATGCTGAGAATCAATACTGGGTCCCCTAGAAAAGCAGCAAGTGCTGGGTAACCTCTCCAGAACCCCATGTCTGTCATGTTTTTAAATGAATCTCAAACAAAAAAACTCAAATACTAATTTTAAAATACCAAATGTTCTAACACAACCTAAAAATATACCAAATAGAGTACTGATACGCTGAGGGATAGTGGTGAAATTATAATGACAATATGTGATGGAGATTGATTTACATTCAGAAATTTAGATGCACCAAAATAGGAAGGATGTCTTCTTCAAGGCTGTCAAATACAAATAGCCAAAACACTAAGAATGTAACATTTATATAATTCCTGATTGTGTCACGGTTCTTCTTGCCATAGGTAATCTATTGTATATATGTGTAATAATATAATGTATATGTACAAAAATAAAATAAACATTTAAAAAAGTCTTCGTTTTGCTCTGCGTAGTGGCATACTTATTTTTATCCCTGCACTAGGGAAACAGAGGCAGGCAGAGCTCTGTGAGTTCAAGGCCAGCCTGGTCTACAGAGTAAATAACAGGTCAAGGAGGCTTACATGGTAAGATTTTATTTTATTTTTTTTAAGTAACTCTTTGCTTTTCTTAATTAAACCAGTATTTTTTTCTAGAGTAGAAAGCTTTGCATGTACGGTGAAAACACTAAAGAGATAACATACAATAAAAACACTGCAGCCATGACACACAATAATGTGAAAACCCTGCAGCTATAACATGCAATAGTGGTGTTTCAGGCAGTGTTTGGCATTGTATGGTGTGCACCATGCACAGTGCAAATGGAATCGTGTTCTGAGAACCATGCTGCAGTGCAGTCAGTCCCAGCATGCCACACACTCAAGAGCTGCCAGAAGCACCTCAGATTCACGACACCCTTGATCTTGGATTAATTTTTTTTGTCATGATGCCTGTGAAACCTAGCCAATATTTTGTCACCCTCACTTTCAGCTAAATGACCCCTATGGGATCATGACCTACAGCTTAAGTAGATGGAATCTATAAGAACAGAAGATAACAGAGACTGCACCCATAAATTCCAAGTGGTGTTGCCTGGAGTCAGGAGCAGCTATCAATGTGATGGGATGGTGTGGAGACTCCAAGGCTCCATCCATCACATTCTTGGTGCCTTTACAGGAACAGCTGGAAAATAAGGCTGACCTGGCTCCCTGGAGGTCATGCGATCACTGTATTTCTAACACATTAGAGGCTCAGGGTTCCATAGCATATACCCTCAAACACAGCAAGTGGGAGTTCCAAGGACTAGACAGGGCAGTCTCACTCCTTAGAGTAACATTGATGAGTGTAGAGTGCCAACTAGCACTGCATCACACTAAAGAGCAGCATCAAGTACCACTGAGCATCACAGAGGTCACAGAGCACCACACAGCATCCGGGCACCTTGGAGCATCACTGAAGATCACAGAGTGTCGCAGAGCATTCATAGATTATCACAGAGCATCTGAGCACTTTGGAGTACCACTGAGCACCACAGAGTGTCACAGAGCATCACAGAGCACCACAGATTATCAAAGAACCATGGATCATCACAAAGCACCAGGTTCAAGGAGGAGAGACATGGATCCCACCTCCCTTTAAGGGACAAGGCTCTGTGGATGTCTTTGATGTCACATTAGACTATTATTACCATTGTTCCTTGTGCATTATGCCATGGTAGATGTGCAGAGAGGCAGTGACAGAGCCAAACTCATAACTGGCCCTGCTTGAGCATCATCACCTTCTATAGTCCCAAAGGAGGCCCAGGATCCTGCTCATTCCTGAGTGTTAGGTCAGAGGCCAGATGATAAGCAGGTGTTTGGCAGCTTTTGCACCTGAGGACAGGTCCTCACGCTCAGCATCCTCTAAGTGCCCACAGCTCCAGAACCATTCCCCAGCCATTCTCATGCTGCCTTGATTCCTACCTCCCCTGCTCCAGAGCACCTCAAGTGAGTGTGTGGGACACACTGCCCAAAGTTTTACAGCGAAAATGTGGCTCCCTATGACACACCTGCTCTTGTTTTCTTCCAGAAGGGTTCTGTCTGCTTACTAGGAACTCACAGAGCTCAGATATGTGGTAGAGATGTCAGTTCTGCATCTACTAGCAGCATGGCCTTCAGAGGGTTATCTAATTGGCCAATTCCTTAGTCTCCGTCTATAAAATAGGAATACTGAGACACTCCCAGGAGAGCTTCTGAGAAGCTCAAGTGAGCAAAGATAATGCCTGCTTCCTCTCAGGGATCTGGCACTGTCACACAATAAGCAGCCACTTTGCCTTCTGAATCTTCTCCCAAGAGCCAATCTGTGTTGCCAGTTTTTTAAAATCTGGGGACAGAAATGTTCATTCACATATGTGGGGTGTGTGAGCATGAGAGAGAGAGAGAGACAGAGACAGAGACACAGAGACACAGAAAGACAGAGACAGAGAGACAGAGACACAGAGAGAATGTGTGTGTGCATTTAAAAATAGTGTCTATATTAAGTTTTAAATGTGTCTATCTACATCAGAATGTTGACTACTTGACACTACCTGCGCCATAACCCTATCACAGAGATGAAAAGAGTGTTGCCAGACTTTACAGCTATTTATTGGATTATTTTATCTTCCACCCTTTTCCATCCTCATTTTACCCTCCCAACCCCCCAATACTAGGCAAAAGAGAAAGAAGGATAGATGGGAAATGGGAACATTGTTCTCTTAGGCTACTTCTTGCTGATTAAGGTGTTGAGTTCCTTGGGAGCAGGGTTGGTCTTCACTGACAGGGTATCCAGTTTCTCCTCATGTCTTTGTGTATAACCACTTGACAAACCGCAACCAACAGCAACCAGCAACCAGCAATAACAGCAGCAGCAGCAGCAGCAGCAGCAGCAGGAGCAGCAAGAGGAGGAGGAGGAGGAGGAAGAAGAAGAGGCAGAAGAGGAGGAGGAGGAGGAGGAGGAACTGCCTCAGCGAAGAAGAGACAGAAGAGGAGGAGGAGGAGGAGGAGGAGGAACTGCCTCAGCCCCTCTCAGGGCTCTTGCATTTATATACCTTCTCAAGAGTTCCCAGAATTCCAAACATCATGCACTTGCAGAAACTATCTGTAGCTGGCAAAATCACGCCTCTGCTAGAACACAAGGCAAATCATAGTCAGCTACTGTGGACAATCTGAAGCAGCCCCATATCCCACACCTGGGTTTAAAACAAAAACATATCCCCATAACATTTCTGTCTTTTTAAAGAAACCAAAATCCTCACTACAAATAGATAAAGCCCTGGCTGAGCAAGGTCAGAATGCTCTGTGGATAAGAACATCCTCCTGAGTGCTCATTGGATCCCATGATGCAGGCAGCTGCATGCATGGTGAAGAATATTTGCTGCCTGGTGCCCTGGAGACCTGCAATGGGTTTCCAGGCCAACCTGGGCCAGACAGCAAGTCCTTGTCTCAGAAACAAAACAAGACAAAGCTATTCTATATTTTGTCCCAAATTCCCAGTGAAATCTTAGGGAGTCCCTTCTCTCTGGCCTGAATTTCCTGCCTGGTAAATGTGAATTGGACAAGACTGTCAGCAAGTCTCCCTGAAATAAGACAGTTTAGGGCTTCCAGGGTACAAGTCATTTCTGGAGGCCAAGGCCCCTGGGCTCTGACCTTCTTTTGCAGTGTAAGGGTTGCCCAGGGCACTTTATGTGGTTTGAAACAGGCTTGGGCACATGTGACACTGAAGCATAAAGAGCTGGGTAACAGGCTAACAGACCGAAGACCGGGCAAATATCCTGGGACTGTGTTGACGCCAGGCAGGCGGACTTGGTTTGTGTTGGATGCCTCACAACCCACCGTGGTAACCGGACTGGCTTTTGTTTGTCTAAATGGGAAGATGGGGGCTCATGCTGCCTGAGATGGCTCCACAAACAGCCCCTGGCTATAGCAGGCATCCAAGGGCCCCCTGGGGCAACCACAGGCCACAGGGACTAATGGGGGTTCCTGGAGGCCAGACAAACTAAACCTGGGAGGAATTGGGAGGGAGGGAGGAGGAGGAAGAGGGCTGAACTGTATACAGTTGGTCCACCCTTCTCTGCTTAGAAGAGTGGCCTGTGAATCTCCCTAGCACCAGGGTGCAGAATGGAGTTGCTTTCTCCTAGGCCATAAGAGCTGTAGATGTCTAACAATGGCAATGGCCTCCTTGTTCTGTTTCCAGGCACCATGGGAAGATGGAGGTGAGGGTGGTACACTGAAATTTGTAATTAAAGTAATCCATATTTTTTTCTGAGAGAAAAATCAAGCCTAGAAAAACAAGATGTAAAGATGCAGGTGAGAAGCATATTGTTGGATATGAATATAGACATAGGTGTGGATGCAAGGTGTGCACACAGACACAGTATGGGTCTAAGCTGGAACCATAATTTTTATGGGTCAAAAGGGGTCTAGTTTGGGCAGTCTCATGTTATAAACATGTTATACAACAATGACACAGACATATCTGAACCCACACACTTCCATCTTTGAATGTTGCAACAGCTATTGAATTATCAGTGCTTCTGCTGCTTGGCCTTTGCTTTGTCCTTTGAGCATCTTCATCCCACCCCTGCCCCATGCCTTGTGTCTCTGATGTGGTGCTGGGTCCTCTTGGGCCTAAGGATTCCCTTCCACAGGGGTCAACCAGCTTGGTTTCACCCATCAGGACTGAGCAGCCTTGTCCTGCTTCAGGACTGGACAGCAAAAGGGATGCCTTTGGCAGAGTCTCTACTTTGTCATCTACTGCTGGTATGACCCTGGAGCAGACATTATTGCCTGGAGCTTTCATTTCCTGGTCTGTGAGGAGAAGCTTCAAGGCGGGCTCCATTGGCAGGTGGGAAAAGATCTGCCAAGGAACCATGCTACCATGCTGACACAGTGGCTGGCACCGATTGGCTGTCTTCTGTCCCAGCCTTTTTTTTTTTTTTTTTTTTTTACCTTTACTGGTCCTTCCCTGGCTGTAAGGAGGGGAGAGATGTTTTGAAACTTTTATTTTTTATTTTTTTAGACAGGCTCTTGCTATTCAGTTCTGAGTAGCCTGAAATTATATAGACAAGGCTGTCCTTGAAGTCACAGAAATATGCCTGCCTTTGTCTCAGAGTACTGGAATTAAAGGTGCATGCCGCCATGCCCAACCACACAGACGTCTTTTAACTCAACAAACATCTTTTTAATAGCAAAAGTAATCTAAGTGAAGTTTATAAAACTCAAAATAGTAAAATAAAAGAAGAAAGAAATTCTCTCTAGCCTGAAAGCTGAATTCATCAGTATTATTATTTCTGTGGTTTGCAGGACTCTTTATTTTTATTCATTTATTTTTCTTTTATGTACATTGGTGTTTTGCCTGCACGTGTGTCTGAATGAAGATGTCAGGCCCCAAGAACTAGAGTTACAGACATTTGCAATCTGCCATATAGGTGCTTGGAGTTGAACTCATGTCCTCTGGAAGAGTAGCCAACACTCAACTGCTGAGCCTTCTCTCCAGCCCCTACAGGAATCTTTTGTTTACATTTTTTCCAATAAAGAAAACCAGGCTCAAAAGAATTTAAGGAAAGAGAGAATTGGTATGTTCATATAACTACATTGTGAAGGAGACTGACAGGCATCTGTCAATAAGGTCACCATCATCCATACTCAAATTTTCACAAAACAATATGATCAAAACTGAGATGAGCTCAGGGATGTATAACACCTACCTAAATGTCACTGGTGTGACTGTACCCCAAGACTGAGCCCCTTGCTCCTGTCATTCTTCCTTTGTCTCCCTGCCTTTCTCAGATATGCTATCATTCCTACCACTTGGGCCACCTCTAAAAACAGCATCTCTCAGCAGACGTGTCCCTTCTAGAGAAAACCACAGTGACCTGAGACACTGACAAGGCAGAAGAGACATTGGCCCTCAAGAGTTTTGAAGAGGAAAATGGCATCACATTCCATGCACCACCAAGTGACTGGTGTGTCAGAAGAGTGGAGCCTTGGTATGCCTCTTCTTGCTTTTTCCAATCCTAAGTGGGACAAGCTATGAGGAAGTACAGTCTCCATTACTGAGGATCCCAATCCTCAATCTCTCAGAATCCTGATTCTTTTTAGAGACCTTTCCCTATCCTTCAGAGGACTGGATGACAAATTCTGAGCTTTCCACGCTGTGTAGAAGCCCATGGTACAAGACTTGACCTCTCTAGGAACTATGCAGCCAGGGGCTGGCATGTGACTTTCATGTAGCTGATTAGATTTCTTCATAGAGATTCTCACAGAACCAAGGATGTAAGGATCAAGTCACCAGTGGGCTCTCCTCACCCACCTGTGGTCCATTGGCTCCCCTGCTCCCAGGCTTGTTTCCATGACTACATAGCTATAGCTGTTATACCTGGGGCTTTTGGAATACCATTTCCATATCCAGCTAATGATTTGACACCTCCCAAACTTTCCTGTGCTTGTTCATGTCCATTACTTACAGTAGGACCTAAACCTGCCAGTGTGCCCAGGCCCATTCTAATTCTGAAGCTGTCTGAGAGGGTAAATTCTAGGAGAGACCAACCCTGAACACTGTCCCTCTCTGGGTACCCACCTCAAATTCCAAGAGAGTGACATTGTAAGTTGAAAATGTCAGAAATCAAGAATGCAGTGTACACCACACATCTTTCATCCCAGCCCACCTTGACATACTTGGAACACTCACATTTGCCTACAGTTGGACCACCTAACACAGTCTACATTGTCTCTTCATTTGCATGTTTTGAAACAGTCTCCCTGTGTATCCCAACCCGGTCAAACCCCTGATCCTTCTAACTTAGCCTCAAGAGCTCTGGGGTTACGGTCGTATTCCTCTGTGTCTAGCTTCAGAGTCTTTTAGTACAATAGAATTGACTGTCTCATGTACACACACAGATGGGTCTTGTGGCATGGGGCGTAGAGACACGAAGCTCAGTGTACCAAGAATGCTAGCCATGCATCACTCTGAAGTCTCTAGTGATTTCCCTCCTGATCTTGTGACAAATGGTTGGGAACTAAAGCTCTGCTGTCCCTTCTGAGCATCCCGAAGAAGCATTAATCAGTCCAAATGATGATCCCTCAAAAAGGTCAAAATTCAAAGGATGCTTTCTATCAAATGTATGCCGATTCAACATTACCATGAAGTTGAACCATTGTGAGTCACAGACTGTCTGTATTTCCAAGCTTTGCTTGCCTGTAGGTGACAGCAAGTTCTGGACACTAGAATGTGACTGACTGTAAGTGGCAAGCGTCACCTTCTGTCTGACCCACAGGATTTCACTGCGGTCTACACAGAGGATGCTCTGAGGTCTCATGAGGGCAAGGTCCAGGGTGGGAGGAGCCTCCTGCACAGGCTGACCTTAAAGACAGGAGTCCCTTCCCTGATTTTTCACCTGCCCTGTGAGCTGAGCGTGAGTGACTGCGAGGCTCCTGTGACAGGCTGGTTACAGCAGCCAGGTCTCTGTGCTCTGACTCTCACACCATCCCAGTAAGGAAAAGACCCCAGCTGCTGTTTCCTTCATTGGTCAGAGGGGTGGGCTCCCCCATGGCTGGACTGCAGGCCAATAACATGGAAGGGCTTTGATTAGCAAAGAGTCTCAGCCTGAGGCTGTCCACTTGGGGACTGCTCCTTTATTGCTCCTTCAAGTAGAACCTCCAATTACATTAACAGTGAGGCTTCATCAGGGATTCGGGGATTTTGAAGTGACTTTCGGATGTTCTGGAATCTTCCCTTTAGAGTTCCCTGAGCTGAGCCTCTTTTTCCCAGAGCACTTTGGGAAGATCCTTCCTGGAGTAGAGGAGCAGATGTTGATTTGCATATATGCATGTTTCTGGGCTCTGATGAGATTAGGAGGTGCATTTTTAATCAAAGCCTCCAGCGAGGCTGGGCCCTGCGAGGCCGACTGGGGTGGGAAGAGGAAATGTCACAGAGAGGAGGGTGTGGGCCAGGGAGACAGAGACTCTTGAACCAAGCCTTATTTATGAAGTCAGAGAGGGCCTCTGTGGGTAGAAGAGAGAGGCTCAGAAGTCAGGCCTTCAGTTCCAAACACCCACCCTGCCGTCCACAAAACATTGGACAAGTCTCATTCCTCCCGGAGTCTCAGCTTCTTGTATAAAATGGAGGTTGATGTGGCCAACTGGGCTCCCTAACTTTTCTAGGTTATTGCGAAGTTAAAAAAGAAAATGTAGGAGGCGCATGAGACACTGTGAATGCCCTACTCTCCTAATGCACTTGAGAGGAATTACCTTGTGATGGTTATAAGTAGGGTACTCCGCCTCCCAACCCCCTATGACTGGTCCCTGAAGATGGGGCTCTAGCTCCGAGCCCAGCGGCTAGATGGTTTTTCCAAAAGATGAGCACATGAGAGGCAGGTGGAGGTTGGAGCGTCTAGCAACCATTCTGCTGAATGGACTGTGTTCTTTTTTTGGATGCAGGTTGAGAAATGCTTCCCAGGGCGGACTCTGAGCTCCTTGATATGTCTGCTACGCAAAGAGGAGGCTATAGGAAAGACGAGTCCTGTCTGCAACTAATCCTTGGCCATGTCTGTACCTCAGGGCCTTGGCTTCTGCTTACACTGCTCACTCCCCCGATGTTTACATGCCACCATCATTTTTGTCTCAGACGAAATGTTACCACCTTGCTGCCAACTAGACTGAAATGGCTGCTGGCCCTTTCTTCCTTGGCTCTAACCCAGGAAGTCTTCATCCCAGGCCATAGATATTTCATGCTAGATAGTCTTTTGTTATCGGAGCAGTTTTTTGTGCATGGTGGGATAACGCATGAACTCTGCCCATTAGGTGCCAATAACAGTTCCCCCAAACAGCTATATAAGCAAATATCTCCTAGCATTGCCAACCCACTCTGGTGAATAAACCTTCCTCAGTGGTGAACCCTGATCACAACCCACTTTCCTTTTCTCTGGAGGACTTAAAATTGCCTGAAATATAGCTGACATGTTTTCTGGCCACTGGTGTCTCAGCTGTCACTTCCACTGCAAGGTGAGGTCCACGAAGGCACGAGAGGCCTTCCCTGCTCATCCGTGCCACCCAGCCCACAGCAGAATCCAACCCCCCACCCCTGTCACCTAGCTAGGATCCCAGCAAATGCTTGTGAAATAAATAGGCCAATGAGAAAACAAAGTTACAGCATGAGGGAGTGCATGCAGTTAGCCATCACTATCTGTGTGCACACGGGTAAAAGACACAATCGACTGTCTTTTTGAGGCCATTGGTGCAAAAAAGCCTCTTGGAGGAGAAGCCAGTCTCTGCTGGAAGAGCACCTTTCATCACAGGTCTAGAGTAGGGCGTCTCTGTGGTGTTCTGAATGGGCCCCAAGCAACCTCCCATTTCTCCTGCTTCCCACCATACTCAGAATAAAAGCTAAGGTGTGTGCGTAAGCCATGAAGGTCATTCATGACTTCACACCTCTCTGACCTTCCTCTCGTTTATTTAGCCCTTTGATAAGCTGTCTCCCTGCCATAATGCCCCAGGAGTCGTCTTCTGCCTCAGGGCCTTTGCTCTTGCCATCGCCTTTTCTGTCAGATGGTGTTTGTGGTTTGAGCCTTCCCTTGCTGTTTTACACTGGCAGTATCTGCAGGGACTAGCTCAGGCACTGCTTCTAAAAAGAGCAACTCCTCCCCTACATTTTTAGGGTTCTTTACCCAGACATCCATCAGGGACCCTCTTTCCTGGTCACCCCAAGGTCTATGCTTGTTGGTTTCTTCCTCAGGCAGCCACTGTTGTTCCTCTATGGAAGCCAATGCTTGTCAGATACCTGGCCTCATGTATATGCCTTAAGTACCCCAACCAGAAGAGGAAAAAGGAAAGAGCCTGCTTAACCCCAGGTCCTATGTCATGGCCTTGAAACTGGCTTGACATTCAGGGGCTACAGTGACCTCCTCCATGTACTTCTCTTAGTGACCTGGCCTGGCTTTCCCTCCGTATCCAGGGGCCTGACACTTCTCTCCTGACCAGCTCCTGCCCAAGGAACTCCTGAGGCTGGGTTAGACTGTGATGCCCCAGAGGCTAACAGCTTTGACTGACCATTTCAAACAGCTCCCGTCAAATGGATTTCTTGGGGCCAGCAGGAGAGACTGAGCACAGCGGAGCTGGGCAAGCGGGGTTTGTTTTTCTTCAGACTACTTTCTCCCATTTGAACCCTTTCCCAGGACAAATCCTCAGCCGGTTTTCCCTGGCTCTCTCTCCTCCCGTACAAAAACAACTTTATCTCTAAAGAGCAAATAACACCCAGCGCTCATAACAGATGCCACGAGCTGTTTCTGTTTTGATTTTTGAAAATAAAAATTCAACTGAGTTCAATAAAATTCGGAAGCCTCTTCCCTCAGTGGAAATTAAAGGAATCCAAGACGCCCCGAAAAGCCAGCGACCTTCCTAATTAAAGCTGCAGCAACGGCGGGAATCCGCTTCCTACAACCAGCCTGCTCTGGCTGAGCAGAGAACAAAGCCTGCCCCATCAATATTTCATTCTCTCTTTTCTTCCGTGATAACAATGCCGAGTGTTCTGAGTGCGCCCCAAAAAAGACATGCAGAGCTATGTTAATTAGTGTTTAAATAATTGACTCCCCCCAGAAGTGTGCCAAGTGGGCCGTTGGCTCTGCTTGTAATTGCCTGTGCTAGTGAGCATAGCGTGTCCGTCTGTCTGTCTAATTTGGCAACTATGGACCTAGGGAAGACCGATCTCAGTTTCCTAAATCACCTCCATGCCCAGGTTTCAGGTCGTTTTTGCTTTGAGTTGTAGGTTTGAGTCTATAAGAGTGTATATCCGGGCAGACTCTCAGGAGCTGAACTCTGCTCTTTATGCTTTATGTTGGTCCTGGCACCACCTGCAGCCCCAATGTCCCTCTAGACATACTCTCCAGATGCCTAGATGCGTCTCAGGAGTCGAACGGACCTATGTTTCTGGGCTTCATGTCTCTCAACCCATCCGCAGACACGCAGCCTGTATGCCACAGGCTAACACCTTCACCTGCAGAAACCTGTGCAGCTCAAGTCCAAATCCCAACTCACTTCTAGGTCAAGATAGCCTGCTCTGCTCACCTCCACCCCCTGGAGGTCATGAATCCCTGACGCAAATGCCACACTTCCTGCCTGCAGCTTCTGCCCCTCCTCCACTCCCACTGTCCCTTCCCCAATCCTCATACTTGTCCTTAATTGACATTGTCCCAGATGTGCAGAGGTCATAACCGGTGCCTGCATCCCAGGCCTTGCCTGTGCGCACAGGTGCCTTTCACTCAGTTCTTCCCCATCAACAACATTGCCGCTTTCATGCAGGCTTCCCAGCACTTACACACGCTGTTCCCGCCGTTAGGATTGTCCTTTTTTTTCCTTCCTGGAAAACCCTGCAGTTCAGCCAACCCTCAGCTGCAGGGTCATGGCAGTAATTAGATCTGCCTGGGATGTCAGCGAGTACTAGTTGCATCATCACAAGGTGAGTGGTGTCTGAGGCTTGCTCTTCAACTCGGTGGGAAGAGCACCGAGAATGAGACATTGAAGGTAACTCTTATCTCCACACAAGACCTAGCCCACAGCAGCGTTCAGTTACATGAGTGAATTGGTAGACAAATGAGTGGATGGATAGAAAAATCATTGATGGGTGAATGAATGTATGGATAGACTAAGGCATGAATGGAATAAAATATGGGTAGATGGACGAAATAGATGAATGACTCAGGGAGTGGGTGTCGATATGGACAAAATGATGGATGGAAGGATGGGTGGAGTAATGGATTGATGAACGATAGATGGAAGGAAGGACATGGGTAGGTGCAGGTACCTGGCTAGATGGGGGAGTCAGCAGGTGTCTGGTGGCTGTAGAGATAGGTAGGTGAGCTGATAGGTAAAAGGAGCATCTGTAGACAGTAGCTGGACAGATGACTTCCACCCACAACCTGTCTGACCTGGATGCCCCCAGGCTCCATCACCTCTGCCAGCCTTCTCAGAGAGAGACATGTCTTCTCTGACCCACAATCACAGGCTGAACTGAGCCTCTTAGGTGACAGCTGGGCAGACAAACACTTCACTTGAGGACCGAGGAAGCTTGAGCCTCTGAGATCCTGGCAGAGCCATCCTACTCAAGGAGGAGGTCCCAAGAAGCAAGAGAGTATCCCTTTTCTAGGCTGCCTTCACACTCTTATGCTCCAAGTTCCTGGACGTCCCCCACTCTCTCCACGGCAAAGAGGCTTTATGCATTCGTTACATTTTCCCCATTACTGTGATAAAACCCAAAGATGGGAGGGTTTATTTTGGCTTGCAGTTTGAGGGGATAGCTTCCATCGTGGCCGAGGATGGTGTGGTGGCAGGGACGGGAGGTAGCTGGCCACACCCCATCCGCAGGCAAGAAGCAGAGGGAGCCAGAGGTGGATCTGGGTTTTAAAGCTTCCTCCAGCAAGGCTTCACCTCTTAAAGGTCCCACGACCTTCTCAAAAAGCACCATCAGCAGGCCACCAAGCGTTCAAGTGCATGACCCTATGGGTGACATTTTCATACTCAAATCTTGTCTTTCCTAGAAGCCTCAGCCAGATATTCACTCTGCTCTAGAAGCTCCTGAGAACTCTGCAGAGTCTAAGATGCTGAGAGACGCGGACAGAAAAAAAAATCATTGCATACAAACAGAGAAGGGGTGCTTTAAGGCATAGACAGACTATGGGACAGTCAGTGGTGGTGTCTCACAAGGTACAAAACTCCAGGGGGGAAGAGGTGGGACCAAGACTGTCAGGTATCCAGTTATAGCAGAGTGACACCAGCCTTTGCTGTTGGCGGGAAGAGTCATCTTAAGTCAGGAGGATGGCCCTTCCTGGCAACAGAGGGAGAAAGCATTCCTGTCCAAGTGTACCAGGTCCCTTTGGGAGCCCTTTGGCGGCCCTATAAGGAGGACTCACTGGAGAATAAGTTTGGCATAGAGACTAGTGGGCCTAGAGACAAGCAGGCCATATTCCCAAGCCCCCAGACTCAGTTTCCCTCCCTCGAGGCTGGGAAGCCCTGAATGAAGGATGCTGTAAAAGTGAGCTCCACAGGGACCCAGTCTGCCTCAGGTCACCTCCCAACAGCTTCCTTCCCACAGTCTCCAGGATCTTTAACAACTTAGGATAGGCCACCAGAAAGCACATGTGGGGATTTCTCACACTTTTTGAGACCACAGACTCAAGTGGACACTGACGGGACTCTGGCCAGCCTGAGCATGGCAAACGTGGCTCTGGTAGGCCTTCCTAAAACTCTTAGATTACATTCCTACAGCTAGCTACTAGCATCCACTCCTTTATTTGGCCACTTCCTCCTCCCGAGGCTGACTGCCAAGGCCCAGTTATCAAAGCATTGAAGTCCAGCAACCAAAAGCCCCCTTTGGCTCACCTAATTAACCTACCCAACTATAATTAAACACCTCATCTTAGCATGAGATGAGGTTTCCCCCTTTTACCTTTATAAACCACCATTTGCTTATGGGCCATGTCTGTCTCCTCTCTATCCAGAGGTAGTCCGATGTCCACTTCCCCTCTGGGACATTCCTTTCCTCTCTTGCTTCCTTCCCCTCCTCCCTCATCCTCTATCTCCTGTCTTTGTCTATTATTCCCTGCCCTCTGTCCCTCTGAGACAAAAAAAAAAAACTCCTTTGTGCTAATAACTTGGTCTTGGGGGTCCTGGCTCTTCTTGGCCCCTGGCAAAGCCCATCAGCCACCTAACATATTATCACCCAGCACAACAGAGGGAGATGGAAGAGGGAAGCAGCTGGAGCTGGGTACCAACCTGGCTGGAGCACAGCATGCACACTGCACCCACCACCCAATGCAGGACCTCCACACATGCTCAGCTACAGACTGGAGTGTTGAGTGTCTTCAACCTAGGACCTTCTCTCTCCTTCCTCCAGATGCGCCTCTTGTTCCTACTTCTCTGATAGCCTCCTGCCTTACTTTGGACATCTCTCCATACACTTCCCTGCCTACCTACATGCCTTTACCTAACTTGGGAGACCAGGGAGGACGTTTACCCAGCGTTAGTTAGAGTGGACAGCATCTGACTGTGCATCCCTAGGTCCTCCTGCAGTACACCTGCCCACACTGCTCACCCTACAGCATCGGTGACCCTCTCTGTCCCACTTCCCAGGTAAGGTGCATCTTTACCTCCCCTGTTCACCTTTCCCTTCCCCTTACCCCTAGCTCTCCTCTCCCTCCCCACCCCCACCCCACCCCCGCCCATCCCATTCTTTCTTCCCTCCCTTTCCATCTTACTTAACTCTCTCCATGGCTTCCACGGAACAACTTGACACATATAACATTCAATATGAGCAGAGATTCTACACCAGGGCCTCAGACCAGCTACCACTTAGTAGCATCCACTTGGCATCCTAAAGCACCACACCAAACTCAGCCTCTCCGAAGCAGGATGGTTGGAAGCACACTCTCATGGTAGGCTCTGTGGTCAAACCTGGCCTCTTACACTAGGGGTTAGTGTTCTTAGCCCTCTGGGCCTTGGCTTCTCTGTCTGTAACACTATGAAATATGATACTGCAATTAGGGGTTAAAGAGTGCTTTTGAAACATCATACAGCTTGAGCCCCTAGAACGGGTCTACTGGCTACATCATGGGGAAGTCTTCCTTGGTTAGTGTCACACTTCACTCCAGGCCCCTGTCACCTCATCTTCCTCAGCCTTCCCATCATCCAGAAGCTGAGCTTCAATCTGTGCCCATCCACTCCTTCCTTCCCACAGCCCAGGCTGCCACCCACAGCATGCCTTCACCCTGATGCTGTACTAAAGCGTTCACTTCCTGTTTCCCTGCTCTACCCACCTCCTGCCTCCACTTCCCACCCCCAGCTCCAGCCTCCAACTCCTCTCCTTACTCCTGGGCCCAGCTGTCTCTCTCTATGTATTATACAGCCTCCAGGAAGGCCGTCTTCTCACCTCCTCTCTCTCCTGCCCAGCCTGAGAAAATGGTGATCTTCCTAGGTCTACTCTGAACACACCACAGCCCTTACTGGCTCCAGGATAGGTCCCAAGGCTCAATGATCTGAGCCCCAACTTCCTCTGGATCTAACCTCTACCAAGGTCATGGCTTCGGCCCTTTGCTCCTCTCTCCACAGAGACTTAAGCATCTGAACCTTCCCACTTCCCACTTCCCTCTTTGAAAACCACTGGGACACCACATACCTCCTCTCCCCCACCTCCTTTCTAGAACTTTCTTGACTCCTGCTCCTTGGCCAGGTCTTCTGAGCCTCCTGGCTTTGCCAGCGGCTATGCAGCCCCATGGGCTCTGAGAATCACACAGTGAGTGGCATTTTAACTCCCCATCACTGATTTAAATATTACCATAAAGTTTGTGGCTTAAACTGTCACTTGCTTATTGTCTCACAGTCTCTTGGACCAGAAGTGCCAGCGGGCTCAAAGGTGCATCAGCTAGTGACAGAATTCTGCTTCCTGTGACTGTAGCCCTGAGATTCTCGTGGTCTTCCTGCCAGCCACAGCTTCAGTTAGGGTCATCAGTATCATCCTTGGGTGGATAGGAGGGCAGCAAGGGTTTGCCATGTAGCCATTTTTCAGAGTCATGTCATCCTTGGAAGATTGTTTCTACAATGCCAACAGAAGACATTATCTCTCTACAAAAGAGTTTTAAATATTCTTTTGAGCACTCCCTAAGTAAGCCAGGCCTACCCAGGATAATCGCCATTTTTGCTGAACTTACAGATTCAAGACATTAATGGGCAAGGTGGCGCATGTCTTTAAACAAAGCACTCGGGGAGGCTGAGGCACACAGATCTCCGTGAGTTCAAGGCCAGCCTGGCCTACAAAGAGAGTTCAGGACAGCCAAGGGTACACAGAGAAACCCTGTCTTGAAACTTCAAAATTCTTTCTCGTTTGCCATATACTGCAACCTCATCACAGAATAAAATCTGGTCATCTTCCCCAGGCCTTCTGATACTCAACAGGAGGGGATCTGACAGGATTGGGACACCAAGGAGCAGGAATTCTGGAGGCTGAATTGTTAAACAAGAGAATACCCAGGAGAGGTTAACTTTATGAAGCAAAGAGGTTTGCTGAGCTCGACTTCAGAATGCAGAGCTGGTATCCGCTTGGCTCTGGTGACCAGTCTCTTGATTGTCACATCATGTCAGGAGTGACTGTGATAGAGATCATATCACAAACAAGAAGTGAAAGAGGACAGGTCCCTCAGACCTGCTGAAGGCCTCTACTCGGTTTCATCTTGTAAAGGTCTGACACTATCTCCCAACAGCACCAACCCTGAGGACAAATGAGCCTCAGGGGACAAACCTTGCCAAGGCCATACATAGCAAAGTACATCTTATAATCCTGCCTGTCCTGTCCCAAAAGGGACCATTTCACACATATAGGGTGTGTGTGAACCCACTCAGTAGCTTTTTATTATATATCCAAACAAGTGAGTGAGCCCAGTGGCTACCCACTGCTATGAGGGAGGAAATGGAATGGGGTTAGCTGAGTCTGGGAGGCACCCCCAAGAGTCACCCTGGAGTGCCACTGCTATCAACTCCTATTGTAAAGGGGACTATCCTTACTGAACAGTGCCCAGGGGTCACTGGTGGATGGAGTTCAAATGAAAACACCACAAGTTTCAAAGGCAATCTCCAGCAAGAGACATCACTTTCCTATAATATCACAGGTCAGTTTTGCTCTTTTCCTTCTGCCCCACACTGGCCTCTCATGGTGTCCCAAGAGAGCCAATAGAGACCCCCTAGAGACACTGGGACTCCTGACAAGGGTCAGGAGTCAGGGATAGATGTGTGCAGTGAGCTGCACAGAGTCGCTGGCTGAGAGGCCTGTGGCATCCTTTATTTATTTGCATTGAAATATTTATTGGGCTGGGAGGCATCTATAATAGATACTCCAGCCACTTGGCAGACCCATGGGGGATTCTGGGTGGCCTCTCTCCCACGCGTCCTGCTCACTGAGAACAGCTCACCTGGAAAACACTGTACATCACGACTGCTCTGTGGAGTCCAATTCAGTCTCCATCCTCCTGGAGAGGCGGAGAGTCAGGAGAGGTCTGGGAAGAGGCTTGACTGTTGAGGGCCTACTGTGTGCTAGACTTCTTTGTTCATATTGTCTCATTTAATTCTCAAAACAGCCTCGTGGTATAGGCATAATTATACACTCTGGGCAGATAAAGAAAAGGCTGGGCTCCAGGGGGAGGATGCCAGAGCTAGTACTACAGTCCAGATACTTTGAGGCACACAATCAATGTTACCCTGTGACTTAACTGCCTTGCTGCAATGTGCCTGGGGCCCAGAAGTGGCCTGTAGACTGAGGCAAACACCCTAGAGAAGAGAATGGACTTCCCAAGGTCAGACCCAGGGCCAGATTTAGCCAGTTCCAAGAGCCCTGCCCTCAGGTAGGAATGCAGATTGGCACACACAGTGGAAACTAGTATGGAGAACCCTAGATAAATAAACAGAAATCCCACCTTGCATAATCCAAGTGTCCACACTTCTGAGTTTATAGAAGCCTCTAACTCAGCAATACCCCAGATAATACTGCACTAGTCACAGTAGCCAAGATATGCAGTCAGCCTAGGGGTCCACCAACAGGTGAATGGATAAAGAAATGTAGGATGTGCACAGTGCGGTTCTAGTGAGATATAAAGAAGAATGGAACTGCGTTATGGGCAAGAAACTGGATGGAACTGGAAATCATCCTGTTAGGCAAAACATGCAAGCTCAGAAAGACAAAATCGTGTTTTCTCTTTTTCTCTCATAGTCTGAATCTAGACTTAAGTGTGTGTGAGAGAAAGGCATGGGGGAAAGGGTAAGGAAGGGAGGGAGAAAGTGAGGGAGGGAGGGAGGTAAAAAAGAATAATGAGGAAAGAAAGGAAAATATCATGAACAGAAACCAAGAATCACGCTTTATAGGAAATTCATTATTTTGTGTGCTAAAAATTATTTTTAAAAATGTGAATTCACATGTGTGCCTTTAATTTTTAATTGAAAAAAGTTATCAAAGTAATAAATGTGCACGATTTGGAAACTCAGATTATTCTAAAAGATTGATAACAGACAACAGTCCCAGCCTCATCCTTTCCTGTCTGCCAACAACACCCTCTAAAAGAAACCTTCTTCGCCTGGCACTCTTTTCCTGTTCACAACCTATTAATGTGATACTTGCTACTATTGAAATGTAGCCGCCTTTGGTGGAGAGAGCTGACAGAAGATGAATAGCACATGTTTAAAGTACATAATTTGCCAGAGTGTGATATACACCACGAAATAGTCAGAGAAGGATGACTTCTAAGTTGATGAACGTTTAGACAGTTTCCGGTTTTTAGTTGTTCTGGGTAAGTCAGCTGAGGCCACTGAGGTGCAAGCTTTGCATGGATCCCGCCTCTCATTTCTCTTGGCTTAACCCACAGACACATACAATGCTTGAGTCAGGAAACAGGTGTGTGCAAAGCTTTTAACATTAACTGCACAACAGCTCTCAAAGAGGGTAAGCCATTTTATGTCTTCAGTATCGTACCATTCCGGGTCTGTATTTGGTAGGGTGCTTTTAGCCACTTCAGTTGTGCGTGCCACGTTGTGACTTTAATTTACATTTGCCCAATGAACATGAAGTTAAGCATGTTTCTGTGTGTTTATCTTCCATTTGTATCTCCTCTGTGCAAACCTTCTGCATCCTGTATTTTCACTAGCATTACTCATCTAACTTTGACCTTCAATTTTAAAAGTGCTTTGACTCATCCAGGTGCTTTGATTGTTGGGTAGATTTTATAATGGATTACGTTTAAATTAATTCATCTGTTTGCGGAGAACTGACATCTTAACAGTATCTTAATAGCATCTTAACCTTCTAATCCATGAACATTGTACACCCCTACATTTATCCCACATTTCTCAGTGCTTTTATTTTTTAGTGTAAAGATCTTGCATATTAGTTTTTTAGATTTATAAGTAAACACTTTAAGTTTTTGGTGCACCCTAAATTTTATTTCAAATCTCAATTTTTTAAATTTATACTATATAAGAACTTAATTGAATTTGAGCATTGATCTTGAATGCTGCAACCTTGTTGTTATTGTGGCTGATAATTCTAGCAGATTCTTACAGATGCTGTTGATTTTTAAAAATATATATAATCATGTAATTTTCCAATAAAGAATTCAGTTTCTTCCTTTTCAGTCTGGATGCTTTTTAGTTTTTTCCTACTTTATACCAGAGAGGCCCCTCTAGAGCAGCATGAAGTACTGATGTGGAATGTGGATATACTTTCTGATCTTAAGAACAGAACAATCAAATTTTATCATTATGTTAGTAGGGTCAGGTGAGCTGTCTCTGTGGTTAAAGGTGAGTGCTGCCAAACCTAAACGCCTGAGTTCTATCCCCAGAACTTACAGTGTGGAAGGAGAAGACTCACTCTTATAGGTTGTCTTGTCACACACACACACACACACACACACACATACACACACACACACACACACATACACACTGGCATGTGCAACATATCTACACAAAGGAAGAAAGAAAGGAAGGAAGGGAAGGAGGGGGGAGGGAGGGAGGGAGGGAGGGAGGGAGGGAGAAGAAGGATTCTTTTTTTTTTTTTTGTATATATCTTTTTTTTTCTTTTTTTTTTAAATTAATTTATTCTTGTTACATCTCTATGGTTATCCCATCCCTTGTATCCTCCCATTCTCCCCTCCCTCCCATTTTCCCCTTATTCCACTCCCCTATGACTGTTCCTCAGAGGGATTATCTCCCTCTGTATATGCTCATAGGGTATCAAGTCTCTTCTCAGTGACCTGCTGTCCTTCCTCTGAGTGCCACTAGGTCTCCCCCTCCAGGGGACATAGTCAAATGTGAGGCACCAGAGTACATTCTTAAAGCATTACCCCGGGGCTTGGAGTATGTAGAAAGATGTCTCAATGGTTAAGAACTCCTATTCTTCTTGCAGAGAACTCAGGTTCGGATCCCAACACCCACACAGTGGTTTATAACCACTCACAACTCTAGTTCCCTGGACATCTAGACCTCCCTGGACACCAGGCACACCTATGTTGCACAGATAATACATGTAGGCAAAACATCCATATACATTAAATGAAATAAATAAATGTGAAAAGTCTTTTTAAGGGTCAAAAAAACTGTTACCTCTTTCATTCTCTGCCTCTCTCTCTCTCTCTCTCTCTCTCTCTCTCTCTCTCTCTCTCTCTGTGTGTGTGTGTGTGTGTGTGTGTGTGTGTGTGTGTGTGTAAGTTGCGATGAGGGTGTGATTTTTAGCACTTCCATGTATCTACTGAAATCTCCATTTAAAATTCTTGCCACCACAGTGAGTTCACTTTAATTAGTGTGTAGGTGTTGAGCCAGCTCTGTCCCAGGGGTAAACCTCATTTGATGACAAATCCGAAGTGCAAGCTTTTTAATGTATGCTTTTCTGTCCTTATTTATTTCCCCTTTAAGCTTTGTTGTTCCGGGGTTTCTCTTCTTCCTTTGTGTTTACTTTGTTATTTTGATTATTGTCCAAATTCTTAGCATGGAAACTGAGTCGTTGGTTTTTGGGCCACTATTCCTTCTATGGCAACTTCCTCGTATAGATACAGTTTTAGATGCAACACATATTTTTCTCTTTATTTACATTCATTTCAAAATTTCTTTCTAATTTTCTTTCATTTCTCATGTATAGTTTATTATTTAACTTTTGAATATTGGGTTCTTTCTGTACTTTTTCCATCATTGAGTTTTAATAAATATCATGCGTAATCAGAGAACTTACTTTGCATTTCTTAAGTGTACTGACACTTGTTTGATGGTTCAGAAATAGTCTATATTGCTAAATGTTGCAGAGTGTACCCAATGTGGTTAGATGGGGCATTCTATAAATGTCTGCCAAGTTCACAATTATGGCTGGACCATTTCCTGGAGCTTTACTGATTTTCTTTCTTATCCACTGTGGAGAAAGGGACATTGATATTTCCAATTCTGGTTATAGATTTGCCCATTTCTGCTTGCAGTTCAATCCCTTTTTACTGTACGTCTCTTGAAGCTTTGTTACTAAGAACATACATGTTTAGAACAACTAGATGCTGTTGTGAACTTGATCTATTATGCTTATAAAAAGGAATTGCTTTGTCTCTAGCAGCGTTTGTACCAAAGCAGCCACTGCCTAGTCTCCCTTAGACTTTTCTGCACATCTTCCAACTCAGGGATCAGCTAGACTCCTGCCTCTACCATGACTCAGAAATACTTGGTGACTTCTAGACTCAGACAACACCTAGAAAATCCTTTGGAGCTAAGAGGGAATAGGCATGTCCTTTGGGCTCAACCACAGAACCAATGGGTAAGAGCCCCGAGAAGCAGTCTTCACATTGCCTGTAGATGGTGGATTTTAAAAGGATAAAATTTCACTGGGTAATGATTCAGGGTTTGAGTAAATGTGGGAGAGAGCTGAGGGGTGAGCTCCCAAATAATGGAGGCAGGGCAGTTCCAAGGGCAGGAGGCAGGGGGACAGCAACAGGAAGCTGACAATGTGTTCCACTTTGCAAATGACCTATGCAACATGATTGAGGCCAAAGATTTTGTCTTCTAATTAGAGCTGTGGTTCCCCCACTCCTTGAGTATTGTCTGAATGCTATAAGACTTTTCCAACCATCCAGGGGGAACCCTTTCAACAAAGCAGTGGGTCTGGCCATGGGATGCTTCATGCTCAAGAGAGAGCTGGCCACACAGGAAGGTGTGTGTCCAGGCAACTTGCTGGGTGACATAAAGTAGTCTATTCACCCACTTTAGATGGGGCATCGACAGACCGAAAAAGGATTTTTTCCAAGTCCAGCTTGGTGAAACAATGAGTTTCTTTGGGTCATTTACAGGATCACTGGGGACTCAAAGGCAGCTACACTACTAAGAAGCTTCTTGGGATACATACAGCTCTACACCAGCTGTGGTGCTGAAGAGCTCACTCAAATTGTCTACCTATTTATAGCCACACAGGGGATGGAGGGGGATGCTCTGTGTCTCTTCTCTCCATGAGGGAGCATTCATGGGCCAGAACTCACCCAGTTTGTCATCACTGTTAATTCAATATGGTAGTACTTATACCCAACCCAAAGCAACCTACAGTACACAGGTCATTCTGAGCCCGTGGCTCTGAGTGGTTGTTTGAATGAATGAATCTGGCTCTGTACCCTGCTGTGGTCCCCACAGTCCAGTCTGGTCCTCATCCTACTAGGACAGCAGCAGAGCAGCAATCAGGGACTCATCTCCACCCGGTGCTGAGGAGAATCGATAAAAAGGAGAAGTGGGACTGTCCTACCTTCTCTATGAGAGAGAAGCTCTTTTAGAAGGGCAACAAGATCTCCTCAGAATCTAGGTGTTAGTTTCTGGGCTTCCCATGCCATCCTGGGAGCCCTGCCTTGAAGACAGCTTGGGCCACACTACAAAGCACTAAAGCCTTGTTAACTTGCCATCCTGTCATCGCAGGGTCTTTCCTCGGGGCACTTACCAAATAGGTCTCTTCTTCTATCACCAGCATATTTGGAGCCAGGCCCTGAACATCCTGTGAATTTCAGGTCTGATGGGCATCCAGGGAACGCGGTCTCCTACTCCAAGGACAGAACTGCTGCTGCCTTTAGTCCTGAGACCTGGATGCTCACAGAGAGGACCTACGATGCTTAAGTCATCCTAGCCTACACCAGGAGTTCAGCCTTATTAGTACCCAAAACAGTTACTGGGTGGCTTAAGACTATCCAGCCTGGGCGCACCCCAGACTCCTCTTGCTAGTTCTGTCGTCTGTCATTGTTCACAAGTTGTCGCCCCTGAATGGTTTAAAGACTAAACACCAGGCAGATGCCTGGTATACAGTGGGCATTCCCAAAATGCCTTCCTTTCCTTGCCGATAGTCCAGAGGGACCCCTGTTCGCTGCCACTGCGAGAGTCCCGGGAAGAGACAGCTGGTTCCCTGCTCGGATCAACCTAGCGCGTTTGAAAACTTCCAAGACAGAAAAACTTTCTGGTCGAGGGGCCGCTAAGCCTTGCCGCCGTCTTGAAAGGTCCCGCGCGGTCCCCTGTGACCACCTCGCGCTGCCTAGCGTCGCCGGCAAGAGCGGCGGGAGCCGGGCGCCGCGCTAATGGGGCTGGCGGCGGAGCCGAGGACGCCATGAAAGCCGCGCGCGCAAACGCGGCCTCTTGTTGCGGGAAGAAGGGCCAAGCCTGGCTTTCCGCAGCCGCTTTGAGAGCAGCAGCGCTGGGATTTCATGGCACGGCTTCGGCGGGAAAATCAATCAGCGGGGCTGCCGTTTGGAGAGGCAGCAAGAAAGGCCACTAACGAGGCCAGATTGTAACAGTTCTGCGAGCAGCCACAGTGCTCACCTTACACGGCGGCCGCGCGCTGGTAAATAATAAATCACAGCGGCCGGCGGGCGGCGGCGGCGCGGGCAGCCCGCGCGTTTGACTGCAAAGCAGCGGCGCATCAATTATTCACTGCGCCAGATAAAACGCGGCGGCGGCCGACGAGCAGGTGCCCGCGCCCAAAGCGGCCTTTTGATGGCCGCGGGCCGGGCCAGGCGGCTGCGGGGCTGGGAGGCGCGCAGAGCGCTGCGGGATCGGGGCCGTGCGCTCCCGCGGCGCGCTTTGCACAATCCCGGGCTGGGAGCAATTATGGCCAGGCGGCCAGGCCATGGGCCTGGGGAGAGGGGATGTGTGTGTTCGCACACGCGTGCGCGTTCCCCCCCCCCCCACCAGAGTACTTCCGTGCTCTAGGTGGTGAAGTACATGAGCAAGCTTGTGAGTAACTGGCCTAGGCATTTATGCTTGCACACCTGTGGTGAGTGTCTGTTGGTTACACAAGCACACTGATTAGCGTTTTGGGTGTCTGATAGTGCCCTCGTGCCTATGAACTTTGGTGTGCATATGAGCTGTGCTGATCAGATGAATATACCTGGTTACGCCCACACTCCGCTGTGCATTACTATACAAGGCATCTGTTCAGGCATAGCCAAGGTGTGGGTGTGAGTGTGGTCACACAATCCTGTCCTTGTGGGCACATAGGTGATACGCATGAGGATAGCAAATGTGTAGTTTTATCTGCAGATATTCATGTGGACCCACTCAGACTACATGATGTTTGTATACAGGTGATGTGTTTATGCATATGTACGAGAGCATGTGTGCAACACCAACGGACACATAAAGGCCATAATTGTCCAAACGTGGGTATGTGTGTGAATAGATGTGGTTATGCCTATGCGTGTGCATAGTCATGCCTGTGTAGGCATGCATCCAAGGCTTTGAAGTCGGAACACCATGGGTATGCATATGTATATTTGGGTAATTATGCATGCATGTGCATGGGAATAAACCAAGGAAAGGACTGGAGTTATTAAGGCCCAGGGGTTAGAGCTCCGCACAGGGGCTGGCGCTTGCCTAGAGGAGGAGCGCCATGAGGCAGAGAATGCACAGCACCTGGGAGGGCACTGCAGCTGGAGTAGGTGGTTCTGGGGAGAGTTTTTCTCAGGAAAAAAAAAACTGGGTTCAATCTCTGCTGCCTAGCCCCAAGGCGGGGAGCACTGCTGAGATTCAGCTTCCATGTGAGTCTGTCTGCAGGGCTGGGGTGTGTAGCTAAGGGACACACACTTTACCTTCAGCAGAGTACCCTGCTGGCAAGCAGTAAGGGAGGGTACCTGCCATGCGGTTTTAGCTCCCAGGGAGGATCAAAACAACTGTGTGTCTGCCCAGCTTGGAGCTATTCGTAGAAATGAAAGCAGGTGCCCTTCTCCCCAAGAAACAAAATGTGTCCCCGCCAACTAATAGTGTGTGTTGTAGCTCCGCAGAGATGGTGAATATGCTCACGGCAGAGACAGTGAGGTCCACACTGATCTTCCTGACAGAATCCCCTCCCCTGAACCCCAAGGAGTCTCTGCAGGGCTAGTGGACAGCACAGGGATGGAGGACATCTCTGGAGCTGGAAAGTGACCTCTGTAAAGCCAGACCCACAGCTCTGGAAGGGTTCCCGGGCCCATGTGTCTTGTGACTGTGACTCTCCAGATTTGTCACTGGTCAGAGGAACCCACCTCAAGTAAGAGCCTGGAGGGGGGCGCGTACAAGAAACGTTTCCCAACCGTGGCTTAAGGGAGAAATGGTTCTTTTTTTTTTTTTTTTTTTTTTTTTTTTGGTTCCTAGGTTGAGGCTACTGTCCGTCATGATGGAGAAGGCTTGGCAGCAGGAGATTGTGTCTAGAGGAAGCAGGAGGAAAATAAATAATGCAGCTGCTCAGCTGGCTTTCTGTTTAGGCAGTCCAGGACCCCACTCATGGAACAGTACCACCCCTCAGTAAGCCTGGGTCCTCCCATCACAATTAACCCAAAGTAGAAACTCCCTCACACACAGGCCCAGGGATTTGTCTCCTGGGTTGTTCTGGATCCTAAGTTGACAGACACCATGAATCACTAGAGTAAGACAGTATACAAGAGCAGGCCATGGAGCAGCTAGCTGAGTGCTGGGTTACGTGGACAGAGCCGCTGCTTTCTCTGCCCTTTGGTAACTCTTGTTGGTGGTTTCTGCTCTGATCCCAAGAGCTCTGATGTAGGATGTACTTGGGAAGTGACCATCTCATAGCACAACTGGCCCAGGCCTTGCAGAAGGAAGGCATTAATAGTGCCAATCTCTTCACAGAGGCCGACAAGGGCATCCTTTGTGTCTCAGAGCTGGGCCACAGAAGCAGACCAGGCCCACAGAACCTGGACATATCTCCCCTTGTCACTTCCCATCTCATCCCTGGCTGTGCTGAGACTCATTCACTCTCACAAAGTTCCTCGTGATGTGGGAATCAGGTCTGTCTGCAATTTTGACATTTTGTGGGGAGGCAGGAAGGGACTTACCCCCATAAGGGCATCAGATAGGGCACAGTCCAGCGAAAGGAGTCTACCAGAGTTCAACTTGGCAAGCCAGTGAGTTTATTGGGGTTAGTTACAGAGCCATGGACATCTCTGAGAAGCCCACCCCATCCCCACCTGGTGTTGCCTGGAAAAGGCAGCAACCTGGAGCTATCAGCACAACTTGCAGACAGCTGGACATGCAGAATGCCTCTTCTACTGACCCATCCTTACAGCTTATATAACCTGGGCACAGAAGACCTCTGTGAATCTTGAAAGTTTCAGGAACTTCCTAAAACTTATGCACTGTTTGTTTCCTGAGTCTCTTTAACCCTCCCTCCATGAGTGGATATCTCACTTTCGATGGAATCTTCAAATCACATGTACCTACCAAGATGACTGCTTTCTTAGAGACACTCCAGGGCTGGCCTGCTTATGGCCAGGGAAGAAGGTGGAGCGACGTGCACTAGCAAAGCTGCACCGTTGTCCAGCATGCGCGCATGCACACTGCCAAAAAACTGCTGTTGGGGGTCGGGGGTAATAGGGACCAGTCCATCTTGAATACACTGGCATGTGCTAGAAGCTCACAACACTGCGGAGGCTGAAGGAGTGGGATCACAGGTTAGAGGGAGAGCTAACAAAGTGAGACCCCGGAGGGAAAGAAGGTGAGGAGAAAGAAGGAGAGGAGGGGACTACATGTGCTAGAGGGACGAGAAATGGAAAGAGTTGAGACTCACGCCTCCTCGGGAATCCGGAAATGGCAGTTAGGGCCTCTGCCTACTTCCTCAGTCTGCAGATGACCTTGGACTCCATGGGGAAGAAAGATGCTTGGTTCCCTGGTCCTCAGGCAGGCCTAGTGCTCAAGCGCAGCCACCTAAATGTCCCATCAACTAAGCAGCCCACCTTATCAGTCATCAGCGTCTGTCTCTGTAAATCAGGGATAGCAAAATCTCCACAAGCCCCATGAAGACCGAAGTAAGGTGACAGCCGCAGAGGCCATTCGCTGTATGGAAACCGTTCCTGGCTCACTGGAGTCCCGCACTGACCGTGGGAGCATTCAGCAACTTGTCTTGAAACTGAGAAACAGGAGCTTACAGAAGTTGAGTAATTTAGTCAAAGTCATGTCGTGGAGGTGCAGGTCTGACCCAGGCAACTCCCAACAAGAACCTGTCTTATGTCAGTGTGCAGGGAGGACGGGCATGGTGAGGCACACCTGGGATCCTGGCACTCAGGGCACTGGTGAGTGTGAGGCCAGCCTGGACAACACAGGAGACCCTGTGCCAGAACACCACTCCCCGGCCCCGCAAAAAACAAACAAACAAACAAACAAACCCTTGGATCCAGAAATAGCATCCAAGACCAGCAAAGAAACATGTAGAGATCACGATCAGGTTGTGGCTGTACTCAAGAGCAGTTCTGGGTTAGGGCCAGCCAGGTCAACAATAACCACTGTGGCTGAAAATCCATTCTCAGCCCAGTGCCCACTCTTCCTGAGCCAGCCCCTGGTCTATGGGGACCTCAAGCCTGACGCCCTGCCCACAGCCCTGAAACGGGCAGCTGTACATTGCTGGTGATATGTGTTTAATTAGCACAAACTTTGGCCAGCTGCTATGTGCCTCCCTCCAGCATTTCTTCCCATGGACAGCTCCACTTCAGAGCCTTTGGAGAGAGCTGGGGAGATCTGCAGTAAAGACACATTCTCTCTACCCTCTTGTTGACAGAGTAATGAGGTTCCTTTCTAAAGGACGCCTTGCATGAGTGGTGAATGTTAAGAGTAGCCCGTGGCCGGCCAGCCAGTCACTTGGGAATCTGGGACTGGTGTGATAACTGGGCCATGAGTTCCAAATACTAATTAAAAATAAAGTGTCAGGCCTTGGGAACTGACACCCCATATCTCTGGCTGGCTACACAACAGACAATTGGTTCAAGGCCTGACCTCTGTAAGGTTCTTGACCCAGTCAAAGAAATGGGCTCTGTGGTCCAGACCCTCCAGGCTGTGGGTACTTGAGGAAGCTGTGTTATCTCATGGCTTAAGAAGTGTCCTGTGGCTCTATCACTTAGTGAATTGCCTTCTGTAGGAGGTGGCATTGTTTAGTGACAGCTGGGTCCCATCTTTTGACAAATGACTTGAGTTCTCTGTGCCTCACTTTTCCAGTGTATGATCTAGTGATGAAAATGTATATCGGTTTGTTCCAAGATGTATAGATGTAGTGATTCTGTGTTTTGTGCCCAGGTCAGTGGCTAATGGGGAGTGAATGCTACCATTTGGTGGTACATGGTCATGCTCAATGGTATGGTGATTGGCCTTTCTTCTGGGGTTTTGTAGCACTGGGTCTGGGAAGGTACCGTGAATCTCAGTGGAAGAGGTGAGACTCAGACTACGGGGTTTGGGGAGTTAAGGTCATCGTTTCAGGGTGAGTAAGTCAGCACGGCTTTCCTGAGCACAGTTACTGACAGATTGTGCATCTGAACCCAAGAGAACCAAGAGTGGAGTTGATTCATAATGTCTGCCACAGGCATGAGTAGAGGAAAAGAGGACTTAGTCTGGCTTTTGCCAAGTCAGTCTGAGACAAGACAGAGGCAAGTGATTTGCTGGGAAAGGAACCCAAGAAGTCAGTGAGGAGATGAGACATGAAGTCAGAAGACCAAAGAAAGCACCCTGGAGTGCAAGGGTCCCTACAGGAGTACTGGGGGCATGCCCTCTAGGGACCTAGAAGTCTATGTGTGCAATCATATGTGGGGGGTGGGGGAGTGCTGTATTTTAGCAGTAAGTCTCTTTGGGCCTGTGGAGACAGTTGTCTGGCTCTAACACTCAGCAAACTGTGATCTGAGGATGTGCTCAGAGCCAGGCAGCTGCCCTGGAGCAGAAAGATGCTTAATCGAGGAGTAAGGCAGGCAGGTCGAAGGTGAACGAAGGTGGCCCGTCTCCCTGAGAGCCCCGTCCTGCTCCTGGATGTCTGTCCTCTGTGTGTTTTCCTTACTCCCGCCTCGGACATATTCTGAGGCCCTGGTGCTTGCTGCACATGAGGGACCCAGAGCCTAAGGCCCAGCAGAGGCCACTCTGCCCTTTCAGGCTTCAGACACCTTTGTTCCCCAGGGATGGCCTGACACACACCCAGGGCAGCTCCTAAATGGGGACAAGTGGCTCCTTCCCTGTGCTTTTCTCTCTAAAAGCAATGCTCAGGGGCCAAAACAGCTGCCAATTAGCTAAGAGTTTTGCCCCAACACAAGAGCTGTGTAGAATCAAGACACCTTGGAAAAAGTAAACTTAATAAGTGGAGGAGGATCTTAAAGCCTATGAAATTTACAAAAGCCCCACTCCTGGTAACACTAATGACAGGGCCACAGCCTTGATCTTTAATTTACATGCTGGAGTGCGTGGTGGGGTGGGGGTGAGCAAATGTGGGGGAAGGAGGGGAAGCTTCTCTTCCTAATAATTCACTTAAATTGAATTTTATATGGGAAATTAATTTCCTGAAATCTAACCAAGACATTACAGCACAGGTAAGAAGTCACCCTAGATAACTCTGTCCTTGAGTCTGTCCACTGTGCTCTTTGGAAGCTGGGGGATCCTGTTTTGTGGGCTGGGTTGTGGAAAGAGTCTGGGGGGTGGTAAACCCTGGCCATATTTGGAGAAATCTTTGGTTGCATTTCGCCATGTAACAAGTCACACAAACAAGAAGCTTGAACATCACAAATGGACACTCTTGCTGTTCCCTTGAGGTTAGAAAGAAGATAACTAGGTCCTCAGTTTGGGTTCAAGGTCTCTACGGCTGGTCGGCTGGCATTGAGTCTCATTTCATGCCACATTCTTTTCCAACCTTGTGCAATGCTGTCAGACTACTGTCCCTTAATGCTGACAGACACATGGTGACTGTCACCATCTGTACTGAAGTAATTGCCTCTAAAGCCTGTATCTTCACCTCACTAGGCCAGGCTCTTCCAGGATGCTATCCCTTAGGTAAACTCAGAGTGACCTAACTAGAAGCTACCCTAAGACTGAAAGCTCTACTTTTTCCAAGGGAGGGAGATGGACAGGCCATGTAGACCAATGGTTGGCAATTTGAGGACTATTCAACTTAACGCTTACCATTCCAGCAAGTGGCTGGATCCAGCTGAGTCTGTGCCGTGTTTGGGACAGTGGCCAAACTATTCTGGACTGCTCGGCACATCACATCTTCTCATCTGGAAAGGAGGTTGGCAACCTACATCTTGCTAAAATGTAGAAACATAAAAGGGTGTCCAGGAGTGGGAGGGGGCTCTGATGTTTAAAAAAGTGATGGCTGAGGTGGGACAGTGTTAGAAAGATGCCTGCTGATACATGGGGAGCGTGTCACTTCAACCTTAGTGTGACAGTGAGTGGGAAGTCACCTGGGCTCTTCACGAAGCACAGAGGGAGTTCTAGGTGACTCCTGGTATGGGGACAAAGCCTGTACCTCCCCTTCCGGGACTTCTTGTTCTTTCCTGTGTAGCGGAGAGCTGGCTTTGGAGCACAGAGCAGCAGTGCACAGTCTGTAGAGATAGGTACGTCTTGTCTTCCCAGACCTGTTCCTTTTCTTTGGGGAAGAAAGAAAAGAAGGGAGAAAAGGAAGAAAGGGGGAGAGGGAAGAAGGAAAAGAAAAGTGAGACAAGGTCCTCACATGTAGCCCAGCCTGGCCTTGTGATATTCCTGCCTCACCTCCATCCTGAGGATCATGCTGGCTGCCGTGCATTGCCAGAGCCAGCTGTGTACTTTGCACTTCTTCTTAACTCCTAGTATGTGGATATTTGTCCTTCTAGTAGATGTGATCGCTCTAGTTTTATAGATGAAGAGACCTGGGCATAGAAACGCTAAGTGATAAGCCAAGTAATGAAGTACAGTGTGTCCAAGATTCAGACCAGGATTTCTGGACACCAAAATCATTGCTGTTGTTCTGACAGAACTGCACAAAGAATCCTGGGGGACAGTGGAGTCAATAAACATGTTACCTCATGGGGCCCTGTCACATATGATTGTGATTGGTAGGTGGAAGGCATGGGTTATGTAGTCACACAAACATGCTGGTGAAAAGGTAGCCGGGAGCAGTGGACATCAGTGCAAAATGTCATGGTAGGGTCTCTACATCAAGCATGCTCTTGTCCTCAAGAACAGGGCACCCTCTCAGGGGCATCTCCTGCCTGCCCAAGAGGTAAACTGCCCACAGGGCCCTGAGACATCCCAGCAGTTGAGTTTGCCTGCACACTGTTATCACTAGGATGCTTTAGCACCCTGCCCAGAGCTGAGGTTGGAGCTCAGTGCTGGAGCACTTGCCTAGAAGACGCAAGACACATCATTCAATCCCCAAGCACAACTCCAGGCCTGGAGGTATGGAGGGTGCCCAGAGGCATCACATTTGAGTTGCAGCTGAGACTGAGAACTTCTGGGCCAACAGAACAGTTCCCACCCAGGGTCAGATAGCATTTTCCACCATTACTGCTGCCAAGCAGTGCAACCTGCCTGAGAAAGGAGTGAGCTCTCCAACTTGGAGGTACTCAAGCCAGAAGCAGCCAAGTGCCATTTACTATAGCTGCTTGGGAGGTGCTGGCTGGCAAAAACTGGTGGAGGAAGATGGTCTCTATCACCTTGGACTTGGAGAATCTGGGCTGAAGTAAGTGAGTGAAATTTTGTGCATTGAGGGCAAGAAATGAAAAGAACAGGTACCAGATTCAACAACCCCCCCTTCCATGACAGAGGCAGGGCCACTGACTGTCTGTCATTAAGCTGAGGATGCCTGTTCCTGCAGGACTTTGAAGTTTCTCCCCAAACCCTGTGGGCTATGAGCACATGATTTTATAGTCAGGAAAGTAACGCTACCTCTACCACTCATTTTACAGATAGGCAGACTAAGTCCCCAGCATGTTAAATTTTTAAGCAAGGTCATTCAGAAACCAGGGGTTAAACTTTTCTATCTTCCTACTTTGTGTGGCCACCTACTACTGAGTAGTGTGTATATGTATAACCCCATGCATATTCACATCTACACACACACACACACACACACACACACACATACACACACACACACACACACACACACACACACACACACGAGTCTGCAGTTGGACCTACCTAGTCATGTACCTGTATCTGCCTTGCCCTCTGCCCTCTTCTGTCCTGTTTCTAACACTGCTTCCTATACGTCACATTGCCACAGGGCTTCAGTTGAACATCCTCTGGGGTTCCCCCAAGCTGCTCCACCTACCAGCCAGAGCCTTTCAACTCTGAAAGAGGCATGGGTGCCAGGTCCACCAGCTGCAGCCTCTAAGGAGCCTTCACACAGCTCTAGTTTACAGAAGACACAAGTGGAAACTCCTGGGTGCACAAAGGCTAGAACTTCCAGGTATTGTCCCTGAGATGGAATTCATAAAGCACACCAAAGAAAGAAGAATTGGATGGGTAAAGGCAGACAGACTGCAAGGCCCAGTCTATGCAGACTGAAAGTGGCCTCTACTCCGCACCTCTCCCTGGGCGCATGCACCTTTGAGCTTTACACGAGCATCAAGGAAGCTAGGAGGAAGCATGGACAGACAGCACCACACAAAAGTGGAAACTGAGGCCAAAGAGGTAGAAAGCAGCTGTTTAGTGGGCTGGTGGAGGTGGGAATCAAACTCAGCCCATGAGAACGAAGAAGCACTTCAGAAATCAGCAGTCCCACTGTGTTCTGGGGATTGGTGCGCATACTATAGGGTCACTCAATCTTTCTGCCAAGGAACCCTGTCCTGGCCCCAGGCCGACTCCTCTGAGAAGCTCAAGTTCCCAGGTGGGCTGCAGGGGCCCAGCTGTAAGCAACGGCTCAAGTTCAGCCCAACTTCCAAATGGCTAGTCCACAAGGGGCTCCCGGCAGCTGACAGACCACTCTCCTCTTCACCCCTCACTTTCAGTTCTTGCAGATAGAATAAGAACATCCACTCCTCAGCCCCCTTTCTGAGCCATCCCTCTGCCGATGGCACCTTCTCATCTGATGGATTTACAAGCCCAACCATGGCCCCAGTTTTTCTGTGCCTTCCCGTGTGCTGCCCGGTGCAGATGTCTTAATATGCCAGCTGAGACTTTTTAAATCCACATTGAAACAACTGTTGGGTTTTTATACCGTTGTAAAACTCTTTGTAGGGTATTCATAGAAAATGTTTTATTAATTGCCATATGTTTATTGATTTCTCTTTCATGTCGGTTCTTTTGTTCTTTCTTTGTAGTGGCAAAAGATCGCTCGCATCATCATTTGCAAGTTATCTAAAATGTCAAAGGTGTCCTTTTGAAGTTTATTACAGATCACATGCCATAAGGCCCGGACGCTAGGTATTTACAGAGAGGGGGAAATTCCCGCACGGACTTTCAAAGCCCACAAAAGAATTGAGATCATATTGGTTTAAAACAAGACACACACACAAAAGCCCAATTTATCATTTTTTACATTTTTCTCCCCGCGGGGGGGTGGGGGCGTGTGATATTGCAAAGACATTTCCCTGAGGAGAAATGAACATACACACCAGCCTATTTACCCATCCTGCAACGGTGCTGTAGCCCGGGTTATGGCCCCTCACCCTGTCTTTCATCCAGTCCTCACCTTCATCCAACCTTCAGGAGGTTCCTTGGAACCAAAGAAAGAGGTGCCCATGGTACTAGTGGCTCTGAGACAGTCCGTGCCCTTCCCCAGGTCACAGGGCCTGTACTATTGACTGATGGAGAGAACACAGGGAACCCTTGAGGCAGAAGACCAGAGGACCTCATTTCTGCCCCTGGGACACAGCATAGGGGAGGGTTTGGAGAGGACCAGTAAAAGAGGTTTTTAAAAAATGTTAATAGTGCAATCCCCCAAGTTTTAAGTTTGCTCTGATGTCTAAGTCAGCACAACATTTTCTTTTGAAAACTCAAAAGTAATTTTTTTTTTTAAAGCCTTCCCGGGAAAACCTCACACTTTGATGTAGACGGATTCAAATGAGATCCACGGCACAGGCATGAGGAAGTGCTTCCTGCCCCCTGCCAGGGAAGGCGGGATCCAGCGAGCTGGCACAGGCACAGGCGCAGGCACATGCTCCAGCTCCTCCTTCCAGCCTCATGCCTCTAGAGGCCTTGATTGCACCATCTGTTAAATGGCACGATGGCCTCCAGCTGACCCTGGCTTCCCTGGAGATCCAGGAAGAGGTGTTACCCATCAAAGCTCCTGCCTCCTCAGGGGACAGCCAGGGTTTCTCTGGGTACCCACCTCACTGCTTGCTAGGGAACCAAGATGGGCTCTGCCAAGAAACCCCAATCAGCTGGGCCTATCTCTGAGCCAGAGCTGGGATTCTTCCAGAAGAGTCTGAAGGGATTAGGGCCTAGGCCCAGTCTGCTGAACAGGAAATGGAAACTGAACAAAGCAAGCTTCTAGATAAAGGCGTGTGCCTGAGGTCATGGAAGTCCTTCACGGGCTCCGTCCCTCACTGTAATCAGGCTTCTGGGCCTTGCCTCTTGACCATTCCTGACCTGGGCAGAATTTCCTGGCAGTGCTGTTCCCAACCCCGTCACCCCCTTGCCTCCACATCCTGCTCCACTATGGTCACTCACCAGATTCCGAGGGCTTCCATACTGCTCAGAAGCTTGTTTCTTCACCAGTGAAAGGTGCAAGGCCATCAAGGCACAGCCAGGTCACAAACCACCAGGAGACCCTCACTTGAGACCTCTTGTAAGTTCAGGCAGTGAATACTTCCTTTGATCTTGACCAACTGGCGTCTTAGCCCCAAATAGGTGGCCATGTTCTTGAGCTTGGGGTAATCTGATGGGCTTGCCCGCGTGTGTTCACACACACCTATGTTCCCAGAAGTCTCTGGAGCTAGATCCTCATCCTACCACTTTTTAGCTGTGAGACCTGGGGGATATACTTAGCCTCTCTGATGGTCAGTTTCTTAGTTCCTATCACAGACATTGGGAGATCCTTCTCCTCACATTAGTACGGAGACTGGAAGCCAATAGAGTCAGAACCGGCTATATGATGAGGACATGTGCTTGCTGCTCCCGGTTCTGGGCCTTGCACCTTGCAGCTCCTCACTCTCTTCTTGCCTGAAGAAGGCCCTCCTCCCTCTATATGAGCCCTTCCAGGTCTTGACACCTGGAGGCAGAGAGGCCAGGAGCTCCACACACGGGCTGCGGGAGTGGGAGCAAGGAAGCATGCTGGGCTTCTTCTGCCTGGTCTCTGGCCAATACAAGTCCCATTTCTCTTATGTTTTTATAAGACCTTAGTTTCACTGTCTGCCCATCTGTGGTCTTTCTAGCAAGATCAAGTCTCAGGGCATCCCAAGGTCCCCGGTATCCCTGGAGCCTCTCAGGACAGGACAGCCCTCTAGGGAGAGATAGTGGTGTCTATTGGTTCACACATCTGTGACCTCTTTTAGCCAAGTTCAAGTCTAGCACGTTCTAGCTATGTAACCTTGGTCAGGGTAACTAACTGGTAAGAATGTTCTGTGCCTGCATGGGGTGTCCACTGTTATGGGTACAGAAAGCATCAGTGGAGTTCTGAGGGAGATGCTGAGTACAGCACTGTGGATTCTGAAGCCTCTCACACCCCGAACACTCCTGCTTCCTCAACTGTGACATGGGCAGATAATAACTATAACCTCTGTCACCAGCAAGGCACTGAAAAGCAGGGCTCCTATTGCAAGGTACCCTTCCATCCCAGGTGCCATGGTGTCCCACAGGATAGTCCCTAAGCCTGGTAAGCCAGATCCCAAGTGCTCAGTGATACCAGAGAACAGCGGTGCCTTACTGCCTCACACCTCACCCCTTACAACTCCAAAGCATTTGGAAGCACATGACAGCTCTGGGTTTTCTCTCCTGCCCTGGGTGTGGCTGGTGTGTGGTACAGAGGTCCTGAGAGGATGGGAAGCTCTCCCAGGGCACAGTGCCCCTCAGATCCCTCACCTTTCTGGAACCTGAACTGAACTACAGTGTAGCACAGGGAAGCAGGCTGTGGGGGATGTCAGGGTATGATATGGGAAACATCACTGGGTAAAACAAAGGCCAGTCAACATTTTCTGGAAAGCTCAAGTAATAAATATTTGGAGTTTGGTGAGTCATGGACCATCTCTACATCAATACTCAAGTGTTCCACGATAGTCCCTAAAGCGGTCATCGACAGTGCATGAATGAATGGAAGGACCTGTTTCAATAAAACTTTCTTTTAAAAAGTGGGTAGTGATTTGCCTCACTGGTAGTAGTCTGACAGCTCTCGATATAACAAAACACGTCTAAATGTACAGGGAAAAGTTGGATCTAGTCTCAATTCTCACTCTCTTTAGGCTTGCCTCAGTTTCCTTCACAGTAAAATAAAAGCATTGAACTAGGCATTATCTTAGTAAGGATAGGCAGGTGAAGGTGTAAAGCAACATCTTTGGAGGGCCTGGGACCCACTGGAGGTCCCCTCACTCACCATGTGCAGCCAGGCCTCACTCTGGGTGCATACTAGCCACATCACAGGGAAAAGTGACCCAAGGTGGCCTGGCTTTGTGGAAAACCCAGACAGGCTGAGTCCTATGGGAAGTGCTGGCACTTTTAAAGCCTTTCTTGAAATAGAACACACTTGCAAAAGAAAAAAAAAAAAAAGGTGCACACATCTTAATGATCCAGCTCAGGGAATTTTCTTCTCTGAACACACCCCTGTAACTGACACCCAAATCAAAGCCGCCCTGTTCCAGTAACCAACCCCAAGGGAACCGTTTTAACTGGCTTTGTTCCTGTGTTTAATGCTGTACCTCTCAGCTCTGAGTACATCGATGGGCAAGTTTGCCATCTCTGGCTTCGGTCCTTCTGAGCAAACAATGATTGGTGAATGGTTCCTGATGGTCCTTCAGGGCACAGGAGGCCTCAATGCAGAGTCAAGGTCTGTGAAGGGGAGGGTGGGTGGGACCTGGAAAAGGAGGGGTGGGCCTTTCTGGTCCCCTAAAGACCTGTGCAATAAGCAATCAGAGTGACAATTTGGCCCAAGGGGTGTCCTAAGTGCCTTCGGAGGGCAGCGAGAGGAGGCCAAGCTGGGCAGGCACACTCGCCTGGCTTATTAAAACGACTTTGATCCCCGACCGCTTTGATATCCTGGGTCTTATAAAGAATTCACTTTCAGGGGTAAATATAGGTAGTTCAGAGAGATTTTATGACATACTGTACCGGCTCTTCTTCCAGAGAGTTCTTTAATTACTGGGGTGGGGAGGGCTGGGGGGCAGCAAAGTGCTGACAAAGAGGGGCTGGGCTTCCAGCTTCTACTGCCCACAAGGGCAGGCTGGGCACTGTGTACCCTGGATGAAGACCTTCTGTCAGACCCACAACCAACCTCCCTCCTCCCACCTGTCATAGGAAAGGTCACCTATAGGGAGTTCCTCTAGCCAAGGATGCAGGAAGGGTACACCCTGCATAGGAGACAGGTGAGAAGTGGGGCAGCATCGGGGTAGCCTGCTGGCCAGGCCTTCCACCAGCCAGTGTGGGTGGGAACATAAGGTAAAGGTTCCTTGATCCAAATCAGCAGGAAAACAGCTCCTCGTGCTCCTCTAGGGGACCCTAGATTCCATGCCATCTCTTCACATTGGTGGCAATCCGCTGTGCAGTGTGCCCAACCCCTCTACTGTTAATTTCTCCCTCCTCTGTCCCCAAGGCACTTCAACTCACACCAGTCCCACAAAGGCACACTTGGGGATCAGCAGGGCCCATGGGAAGAGCTACACCCAGGAAGTCAGAATAACAAGTAGGAAGGACCTGCCACTCTTGACCAAGGACAAGAGAGGTCAGTGAAGGGAATCCAGGCCCATTCCAGAAAAGTGACTAGGGCTGGGATTCTCCAGCCAAACATAAGGGGTTTACCAATGTCCAATCCCAGGCAACGCTGCCCTGCCACCCACAGCCGACTGAGGCATTAAGTGACGGATGCTATGTTCTCAGGTCTTGCGTGGAAGACAAACCGTTCCACCTGTGCCGTTCATGCAGAGAGATCCATCTAGAAGAGCTCCTTCCATCCAAGGACTCTCAGGATTGGGTTTCTCAGAGAAAGCATATGCAAAGCATTTAGCACACAGGTGGGATTTTGCAAGAGCTAAGACCCTCTCTGCACACTCAGTGGGAATGGCTATTCTGTTGGCTCGCCTCTCTGGACAGACACTGAGCTATCATAGTCTACCATAGACACCCCTTTTTACTGAGAACCACTTTTACATAAGTGAATGCACACACTCTCATGAGAAACCCCTCTCACAGTGCTCTTCTGATCTCATGGGTCAGAAAGCTGATCTCTCAGGAAACTGAGACTCAGGTGCTGCGTTCCAACGATACCCAGTGGCTACCCAGGGTGGAAGGTCAAAGGAACCTAATATCAAACCCACGAGAGCACCTACCACATTCATTTCTCCACCTGTGATTTTTTTAATCTTGTCAACTTGACTGGATTTGGCATCACCACAGAAACACAAACACGTCCAAGGAGATGTTTACAGACATGTTTGTCTGGACAGGGAAGACCCGCTCTGAATGTGGGTGAAACCATCCCATGGGATGGGATCCTAGATTGGATGAAAGGAAAAAACAAGCTGAGCACCATCATTTACCAGCTCTACTTCCTACTGAGACACACTGTCACCAGCTATGTCACCCTCCTGCCACATGCCTTTCCCACCATGATGGATGGCAATCTCTTTAAACTGTCATCTGAAATAAACTCGCTCTCCCTCAAGTTGCTTCTCTCGGCCGTTTGGTCACATCAGTGAGGAATCTGATTCATTCCCATCCGCTATGTCCATGAGCACAGTGACATACACACACACACACACACACATACACACACACACACACACACACACACACACACACACAC
>OU015753.1:33075375-33086234 GCA_907169655.1 Acomys percivali
TGTGTGTGTGTGTGTGTGTGTGTGTGTGTGTGTGTGTTGTTTTGCTTTACTTTTTAACAGTAAGTTTAAGTTAAAACTGAGTTGACTGGGCAAAAAAGTGTGATTAGGAACACATGTAAACGGGGCCTCCTTGTGCCCGACAGCCAGTGAGTGTCTAATAAAAGAAGCCAGTGTTCACTTCCAACACATCACAGTTTTTGTTGGCTCAAGGTAAAAGATAGGATTGGTGGGCCTGGGTCATCTCTGCGCTACTGTGACCTGATCAAGCCTAAAGACCTTCAGGTATTTGTACTCAAAACTCTACACTAGCTCAAAAACAGCATGCCAGCTGGGGACTTCTGAGTGCTTTCACGAACACTGTCCACCCTCTAGGGGCAACCTTCTGCCTGACTACTGCCTTGCCACCACTTGAGGAGGAAGACAACTTTGGGAGGCCATGTGATCTGTCCATCAGACGTATGTGGCTTGATTTAAATGGAAGCCACAGAACAGCTCACCGGTGCCCACTGTGGACTCAGCAGTTACCTAAGCTGGCACCAGCTGGTGACATCGGCCCACTCTGCAGTGAGTCTTTATGCTTTCCTTGTTGGGTAACATCGGGAAGACGGTTCTTGGTGGCAGGGTGCCACCACAGCCCCTTACCTTTCACCGAGCTGTCTTCCTACTGTAGAGTAAAACTTCCCTTGAACTTGCATCCTTGGGCAGTGCCACCACCAGGGATGCTGGGTCCCTTCCAGCAACTGCTCTGGATGCCAAATGGCATTGAATTTTCTCTTGTAGTCACCAAATGTTTCTTTTCAACAGTAAGTTAAGTTTAAGTTACAATTAAGTTGATTGGAAAATGTGATTTAAAATAAAAACGGTGAGAGTATCTGGGGCAGTGTACATCTTCCCAGGGCATTGCAGGCGGGGGGGGGGGGGGGCTGAGTCTAAGGACCTGGTTACTCAGCCCTCTCTGCAGGGGCCTAGCACTGAGGTCCCCATCACCATAGCAGGCTAGGGGGCTCCTTTCTGTACCCTCTTACGGAGGCCACTACCACTGACGCAAGGCCAGCCTGACTCCCTGAGCCAGGATTCTAGGTATTCAGGACAAGGCCTTGTTGGACAAGGGCCATTTAAAGAGCTCAAAAAAAGACAGCTTGCTGTGGTAGCTTTCTGAAGTGAGATTCCATAGTCGCCAAGAGGCAAAGACAAACAGATAGAGAGACTTGCACACAGCACACACATGTACACAAGCACACACTGCTACCCAAAGACACTAACGAGCTCCCATGAGTGCATGCCCACACAGTGGCTTCCTCGGATGTATGCCTTACTGTAAAACAAGTGTGGGTAAAACATGGACTCTTCCTGTAACCTGCCTCTGTCCCAAAGCATCCTCTTCCCTCCCCTCCCAGAATGGAATCCGCTCAGACCTTGGCAGAAGAGGTGTTGGCTCCATCCGGCCTAATTACAGGGGCCACTCAGGGCTGTGCCAGCCTGTGGCCTCTCCAGGGCCCCCGTCCATCGCTTTCCTGTGTGCAGGGGGATGTCGGTAGCCAAGCCATTTCCCAGCCATGGTGTCCATTAGGCCTCAATTACCTAGCAGGGCTGCGGCCTTTGAAGTGGCCACAGAGCCTCCGGGAGGCTATTTTTCTCTCACCTGTCACCACTTATTTTCTTGGGCTCCTGGCCTGTGGCCGGGCATTTTTAACTAATGGGGATTCAATAACCCAGCTGCACAGCAAATGCCCACTCTGGCCCTTGGGTCTGCTGTGTCATTAAGACCTCAACTGGCATTGGCATGTACTCCGTGCAGAAGGGTTAAGCGCAGGCCAGGCAGCACATTCTGGATTTCTTTTATTGGCCCTCCTTATAGCCATTATCCACAAACACAACCGCTAATGAGAGACGGAGGAACTTGGGAGAGGAAAGGTTTCATCTGGGTTGGCAAAGGAAACCATCGTCTGCCCTGAAATAGAAGTGCCAGATCTGAGGCCCCGCATCCCCCAACATCCCTTGTGCCAGACCTGGGAAGGGTGAAAAGAGACCTGGGGCTCCAGAGGTCTGAGGGGGGAAAAAGGTCTACTCTATCTCCCTGGGGTTCAAAGCCTCCTGCATATCTCGGGCTAGAGACTTGGCCTGGGGGAGGGGGAAGTGACCATATGATTTGTCATACAAAAGGGGAAAGGGTTCTACTAGTCACCTCTCAGGACACAGGGATAAGGTAGGTACAGCCTGGGGTCAGGTTCGGGGTGACAGTGTGTAGATGCATTTCAGATGCAAAATTCAAGAGATGCCAAATGCTAACGTTAAAATTTTGACATTTTTAATGTCATTTTTGACAGTTTTATACATGCATACAACGTACTGTGGTCATATTCACCACCATTGGCCTCTCTTATCCTCTTTCCACACCCTTCCAGAATTTAAATGCACTGGATTTTGTTTTTATCTTTACTCTTACAAATGTCTTATTTTCATTAGCATGCATTCATGTTGGAAAGTGAGAGGTTTCATATACTCTGTACATGTATGGACATGTCATAATGAAACCCTCTTCACCACCAAACAATGCTCCATTGTGTGCCTGAACAATTGTTTTCTTATCACAAATTCATAGCATGTAGGCTGAGTCTAACTCTGCAACTGTAAAGAACGTTACTATAAACGTAAGCATCAATGGCAGAGGCTGGAGAGGCAGCTGAGCAACTTAAAAGTGCTTGCTCTGAAGCTCTATGTCTTGAGTTTGACCCCTAGAGCTCACCTCAAATTGGAAGGAGAGAACCAACTCCACAAAGTGGTCCTTTAACCTCCACACATACACAGTGGCTCATGGACACCCTTGCACATCTCTCTCTCTCTCTCTCTCTCTCTCTCTCTCTCTCTCTCTCTCTCTCTCTCTCTCTCTCACACACACACACATACACACACACACACACACACACACCAACACTAATGAAAATAGTCCATAAAAATAATATTAAACTTTTAAATAAAAGAGAATCCAACGAGGCCAGGATTAGGAGAAGAGAGTGAGTTTGACTCTCTAGACAATAAACTCTCCGCTTGTCTTTGAAATCATTGGCTCCATGTTCATCATGGATATCTTGCATTCATTCTTATTTTAAAAAATAATGTATTAAAATACTACTTTTCTTAATTATAGATCATCCCAACACTCTCATGAATCTTATATGCAAGGCCACTGCCTCACCTAACCCTGGACTTGGCAACCACATTTGGAAAATTAAAGCCATCTCTGGCCCCAGCTCTGCTCCTCTGCCCTTCTCTCTTCAGATTTCTGTGCTCACATAGAGAGGAATGTCTTAGTGTCCCCCTCTTTCTCTCTCTACCCTGAGCCTACCCCGGATTCTCCCTAATTCCCTAAATATTCCATCCCTTATTCTTGTTAGGACACTCACACTATGTCCAGTGGGACAAGCCCTGTGCTAAGGATATCAGACCCTCGTTTAATCAATAAGCTTAGCATCCTGTAGTTCCTAGTTCACAGATGGAGAGATTGAGAGTTGCTGAGCAGATCACCCAGGTCACAGGGGGCTTAGACAGACAGCACCACAAGGAGTTCATGCTGAGTCCATCATCAAAGAGCTACCACAGGGACTAGCAGTGACACCTCCACACAGTAACTGCAAGGACTCAGAATAATGTCAGTCCAGAGTGACCAGTGATGGGAACTTGCAGAGTGACTGTAGTGAGTGAGTATGCTAGTACAGGTCATGTGCTCAGCTCTTCGATGGGTCCATGGGATCACTTGATTTTAAAACTGAAACTCCTACCTCCTAGGAAATACTTCAATATGTAGCAAACTAATGTGCCAATATAAGGGGCATGTTCAGTAAATGTTCATAATAGTAAGTTCACGCGGCAGAGGCTTTCTGTGTCGGGAGAAAGTTCTACCTCTCCTCTCCTTGAGAAGCCACTGATGTACGTCATCATTAGGACTTCACCCTGTGACTTCATCAAGTCCTGATCATGGCCTTAAGGCCACAGCTTCAAGCACTATTATCATATGAATTTGAGGGTTATGTTTCTAATACTAGAGCTGTTGGGGAGCACATTCAAATTATAGCAAATTTTTAAAATATTGCTAGGAACACAAACCATCAAGCCCAAGCCAGCCTTCAGCAAGGGAAGCAGGAACACACAAAAGGAAGCATTTTCCACCAGCTCAGACTACCAGAGCTAAGAGAAGCAGAGCTCAAAGCAGAATTTAGAGCACAGCCTTTAGAGGCAGCTGAGGATTCCCCTATGCTCCAGCACTAGGAAGAGACACTATACACTAGACTCCTTGGGTCTCTGCAGAAGAATGTGAAAAAGGATCACTGGTGTCAGCCAGGTGTTCTGGGTTTTGGTCTTCAAGTGCCCTCAGTTTCCCTATCTGTCAAATGGCTAGCCTCTCTTCTCTCCACCTCCATCACACACTCCTAGGGCTACCATGAGGCTAAAATGCATCTAGAAACATGCATTTTTCTGCAGATGGCAAAGGTAGCTATGAAAGACTGAAGCCTAGGACTGGTCCTGAGCTTGGCACTAACGCAGCTAAGTCAGTGTTCATGTATTAAAGGTCCAGGCTAAGATGCTGAGCACTCCAGAGTGCAAAATAGCTGCTCACAAGTGGATAAACAATAAGACCATATCTGGGCTACAGAATGAGTTCAAGGCCAAGCTGTGACACTAAGAAATACTCTGTCTCAAACTAAAAGTTAAAGTAGGCCAGGAATATGTAGTGGAGTATTTATATAGCATGTCTGGGGACCTCAGTACTTTCTCCAGTACTGCAAACTAATAAGCTTAAATTCACAGAATAGTTTATGAAAGTAGTCGCTGATGAGATACAGCTCCTTTTCAGCAAAGCCAACTAAGGTCTCAGTAGGCCTGACCATCCTGAAGATAATAGCTCTAAACTTTGGAAAAACATACAAGTAAAAAAAAAAAATTAAAAATAAATTAAAATTAAAATTTAAAAAAAAAAAAGAAAAACATACAAGTAAACAACTATGATCATAGGAAACTAGAAAAATGAACCAGCCAGGGAGATCTTGGCCCTTGAGAGAAGGGAACAACAGAGTGAGTTGATATAGTTTTGGCTTGCAGCTAGCCAGCAACTGACAGAACACGAGATACAGCTGAACGCCAATAGTAAATACAATATCTGATGGAAGAAACAAAACAATGTCAGCAATTACAGTCACACCGGTAAAGCACGAAGAAAGCCTTGTAAAGGAAGGTGCTCAGCAGGCAGCCCCATTCTGCACGTCATCCTTGCCTGCATCTCGGCTTCACAATAGAAGGATATAACAGAGGTTTAGCTCAGATACCGAATGTACATTCTAAGTCTAACAGAGATGATGGCTTGCTAAACGAAGCAAGTGAAAACTCGACTCCCTTCAGAAGGATGGAACCCAGTCCAGAATTGTCACCACGTAACATGCACAGTGTTCCCAGGACAGTCTACAGTCTCACAACATAAGAGAGAAAACAGAAACGGTGAGACCCAATTCTTCTTGTTCATTTATCTGTTTCTTTGTGAAACTGGATCTCGCTATGGAGGCCAGGCCAGCTGGGAACTTGGAGTCATCTCCTTTCACTCCTTGATGGCTGGGAACACAGGTGTGTCACCACCATGCCTGGCTCCATTATCCACTCCTGAGCAAAAGCGCATCAAATGCACACTGATGCCGAGGTTCCTCGGCAGCTGTCAGAATTAATAAATAAAAACTGCAAAGTTGTTATTGTGAATATACTCATGAACCCAAAGGGAAATAAGTTCATAATGAATGAAATTTTATTTGAAAAATAAGATTGCATAAATAAGATTCTAGAACTAAAAAGTGCAATATCTGAAAAAAAATTAATTTATTTGGCCTGATAACAGAAGTTTCTCTCTGAAGAACAAAGATTGAGAGCAAAAATTACAAAGGCTCCAGTATGCTTGGTTCAATATCAAAAGGTCTTTGATGCATAAAACTGGAGGCCAAAGAAAGACATAATAAAACAGGAAACGAGTTTAAGGAAATAATGCCTCAAATTTATGTGTGATGAAAACACATAAATAGACTTAAGAAGCTCAGGGAATCCCAATAATGATATATTCAAAGAAAACTTTACCAAAGCATATCATAATTAAACTCTTGAAAACCAAAAGATAACAAGAAACTAGGAGGAAGTGCTATTAGATATGGGAAAATATCTTAAATTTTTATTAATTTCTGATTTAAAAAACAATAAAAGAAGATAGTGAATAACGTTTCCAGTACTAAAATCAATAGAAAAACCTTAATCTGGGATTTTAAAAATTATTTAATTGATTTACGTGTGTGTGCTTACATGTGAATACATACACACATGTATGTGACGTGGTATCAAGGTTGATACCACGTGAGGGCATCAAGGTTTGTTCTTCTTTGACTTTGTGGGTCCTGGAGATCAAACTCAGATCTTTACGCCTGGCAGTGAGGACATTTACCTAGTGGGCCATCTCACAGAGCCTCCCCCCAACCTAGAATTATATACGCACTAAAATATGTTTTCTAATAATGCAAGTTAAACAGAAATAGTTTCAGATAAAAGAAAGTTAAGAGGCTGCATCCTCACCTGATATGTGCTACGGAAAGTGTGAGAGGAAATCCCTCAGGCTGGAGTAAAGCAAAGAGTCTCATCATCAGGGCTGCAATGCTATCATTCCTTTTAATGTCTCTCTTTAAAAAAAAAAAACAAAAAACAAAAACAAAAAAACCATAGAGCTGTCTAAAGCAAAGACAATGTAGCATTGCAGTGAGGGTTCGTGGTGCACACGCGTGGTGGCACAGGAATGAGATGAGGTGCGGATCTAGAGGGTCATGGGAATGAATTTTACAAGCTCCGCGGTATGAAGTTGGGGAACTTTACAGAGTCAACAATTGCCTCAGTCTTTTTGGAGGCACCACGGTGAAATACCACAGGCTAATAGCTTGCATAAACAATCAGTGGATCTTACAGATCTTGAGACTGGGAAGTCCAAGGTCAAGGAGCAGGCATATTCCATGCCTGAGGAACTGACCAGCAAACTCCTCACAGTCTTTCACAAGGCACTGGTCATTGAGAAGTCCTGCCCTCTGCATGGAGCCCCTTCCCATCTCCTGTATAAGCACTTTGGAGATTAGGACATCAACACATGGATCTAGAGGACAGAAACATTCACACCATAGCAGGACCCTATGCTGAAATTCCCAAGGCACCCTCTAAAACTATAGCTCATAAATAAATATGTATCTTATAAAATTTTTTAATTGAAAAATTTAAATCTAGTTAAATAATCCAAAAATAAATCAGAAAGAAAGACAGAGGAACAAAACCTAAGAAGACAAAGAAAAATAGTAACAAAATGAAATTAAGTGGGAGACTTCAATCCAATTATATGAGCACTTTTCATTAAATGTGAATGGTTAAAACACCAATTGAAAGGCAAAGACTGTAAGCGTAAAGGTCAGAAAAGCCGCCTAAATAAATACAGGCCTGAAGATACTAACACAGCTTGCCACCTGTTGAAAAGTCAAATACTAATCTGAGCTCCATCCCTGGAACCCTGGGTATGGGAAAGCTGACTCCTCAAGGTTGTTCTTCGATCTCTATCTGCACATGTTGGCACACACATCTCCCACACTACATACCTGATAAATAATATAAAATAAATAAGAAGATTGAATATTTCCTGTTTGGCAGTAAGCCCCAGAACCCTCTCCTACCCTTACAATCCAGGAACTAAGTGGGTCCTGCCTAGCACATGTCAGAGAGCCCAGGGTCCCATGACAGCATACAGGCCACGTGTGCTCTACCTTACCGCTTGTAGTGCTGTACAAGGATTTTTTTTTCATGAGTGTTAAAACTGTACACTAGTCATTTCCATGCTGAGTTCACACTGGGCTTGGCCAGCCTCTGGCTCATTTCAGCATGTGTTTCTTGAACATGTGATAAAGTGTGCCCTAATTCATTTAAAACCAGCTTCAGTGAAAATAGGCTTTTCTTTTATTAACAGTTCAACTTGAAATCTAGTGATAAACTTCAATTATTCCGATTCTGTCACCAAAATAGTAAAATTTGAAAAACAAGTTTTACAAAGCAGCACAGAGGAATGCAGACAGTAGGCTTAAAAGATGAGTAAAGTTCCATGCGTCTCCTGACTGCTTCTGTTCTCCACAGTAGTGTCTTTATTGTAGTGTCCAAAATACTCAAGACTAACTAAGAACAATAAATAATAATTAAGCACTTGAGATGCTCAGGGCTTTGTGCAGGGTACTTTAAACTCCTCTTTCCCTTCTTATGAGCAACTGATGTCTACAGAGTGTGTTTATGGGGTGTGCAGGGAATGTACATGTGTTACATATGTGTGCATATGTGTGTGTGATGTATGAGTGTGTGAGTGTGTAAATATACAAGTGTTGGTGCACGGTGGTGTACATGTGAAACTGTGTGTTTATATGATTGTAGTTCTATGACTACTGTGAGTTAAGCATATGAATGTCAGTATATGATATAATATGGGTGTGTGATGTGTGTGAGTATATGTGCATAAGCATATACATGTATATGAGCATGTGTACTTAAGTATAGCCACACATGTAAGTATACAGATGTGAGATATATATGTGTATTGGTGTATGCATATGAGCACATATGAGTATATGTGTATTTATGTATGAACATAAGCACATAAGGATTAGGCATGCATGTGCAGGCATAACATGTGTGTTTGTGAGGTTTTTTGCATACGTATAGTATATGTTTGTAAGCTCACATATACATACTGTGAGTGTGCAACTGTGATATATGTATGATGAACTAAGGATAAGTGTGCATGTGTGCACTGTGTATGGATGTGTGTAAGAATGTGGATGTGTACATTATATATAGATGCAGGTATATCAGTATACATGTGTGCACTGTGAACAGATGTGTGTGCATGAGTGAGTATGTGTACACTGTGCATAGATGTGGGTGTGTGAGTGTGGAGGCACACATGAGGGAATGTACCTGAGTAGTGAATGTGTAGATGCCATAGATGGCATGACCCAGGCATCTCACAGCATCACCTTGAAGGTCCTCTCTGATAGTGGAGGCAGGAATGGGAAACAGGCCCATTTTTAGAGTCTCTGCCCAGCAATAGGATGAACCATTCTGCGGCCGAAGCAGGCCTGGGCTTTGTCTCCACACATGATGATGACAATGGCCCCAGTGCCTGTGTGTCAAGGTCAGCAGTGAGGTTTTAGAGACACTCATGATTACTCTCTGTGACCACTGACAGCCATCTCGAGGCCGACACCTTCCTAAACATAGCACGGGGGAAGAGCTGACATCCTGTTCGTCACCAAAGCCACTTTCTTATCCACCCAGACAGGCTCACAGGCCAAGAGGATCCACTTATAGTCACCTTCAAAAGGCTCAGTGCCCAGGCCCAGGCAGGGTGTGAGGCAATAACCTGTGGCCTTCTGACCACAGAGGAGCCGCCGGAGCATGACTTTCATAGGCCAAATGTCTCCTGGGTTCAGATTGTGCCTGAGTCCATGAAACATGGAAGCCCATCACTCCTCAAGCTCTCCTTAACAAATGAAGACTGACACAGTTCTTCCTGCCCTGAAGAGCTGGACCTGCTGCAGGCCCTAGGGCCCACATCTCTCCCGCCCTTTGCTCTTATGGGCTTAGTTGAAAGGCTGAGGAAGGGCAGCCAAGCAGAGCCGTGTTCAACTCCACATAGTCTATGTGTTTGGGGAGCCATTTCCCTCCGCTGTCCCTTCTGCCCTCACAGAGCTTCTTCGGTGACTGCTGGCAGCCACTGCTCTTTAACACCAGGGAAACAGGATCCGGCGTGAGGTGGTTGAACCCTGAGCGGAACCACCCAGCCATGGTCCCCAAGAGTGCTGGGGAGCCTGCTTCCTTGCTCTTGACACACACCCTGCTCTTCCCAGTGGCTCAGCGGCAGCCGTGCTGCCCTCGGGCTTCTGTCAGTGCGGATTAACTCCCTCCGAGGTGGCAGAGATGAAATGTGTCTCAGGGTGGCAGCTTTGCCAAAGCAGAGCTGAGAGAGGCCGAACTCCATCCTAGAAGCCGGTTGGAGGCTTCTCTGTGGCCCTCTGAGTGAGCGTGAAACGGAAGCCCCGCTCGAGACGTTCTCAAATCCTAGACACCAATAGCCCTATCCCATAACAGGCTGGAAGTGGGTAGCCTATGACTCTCTCCACATCAGTGGATTGCACCAGAGATTGGATGGAGTGCCCCATCCATCCAGGCAGACCCTCCAGCTTTGTCTTCCTTAGATGAGTGGGGTTGAGCTAAGGAAACTATTCAAGGACCAGACCTTCGGCCCGCAGACCCCATTCTCTGCCTCCTGGGACATTACAAAGCTCAAATTAATCAAAAATTGAGAAGCCCACATTTGCACCACAGCTCTGTTCCAAGTGTATGTGCAACTTGGGGCAAGTAGTTTTTGAATCTCAGTTTCCACATCTGTGAATGGGGATAGTAGTTTCTACTCAGGTCAGGGATTGTTCAGAGGCTCCAAATGGCTTCTCCACAAAGGCTTCTTGCCCACAGCTGGGGCACGCATCCGCTCCTGTCCCATTGTGGTCTCTGGGTTGCAAAGACAATAAGAGAAAGGTGCCTGTGAGTGGCAGAGCCATCTTGAGAGGCAGCCTCGATGGGCTCCTGGGAGCTGGGGGCTGGGTGTCATCTGCCAGGACTGCTCCTTGCCATCAGCGACATCTGGCTCTCACCCTGGATGTGTATTAGGAATGATTATGTGTCCCTTTAAATTCTAGGAGCTGTCGCTAATATGCTGGTGCCAGGTTTGGTGCAAAGTTTACTCCAGCTGCTTCAAACACACA
>OU015753.1:33086244-33096864 GCA_907169655.1 Acomys percivali
ACACACACACACACACACACACACACACACACACACACACACACCTGCAGCAGCTCTCCGGAGCTCTCAGGAGAAGCCGCCTGCTCTCTGTGGCATGCATTCTCATGAGGAACTTCCCTCCTGGAAGGGAGGCACACAGGTGGAGGCCCCACCTCGGATACCTGCCTCCTCTTTCCAGGGGGTGCAGAGAGAGGGAGGTCATTCTAAAGGAGACAGTCAAATTGGTTGACAAGAAAGGTCAGATGAGCTCAGCTTTGGGAAGAGAAGGGAGCCAGGCTTTAACGTAGTACAGGCTTGGGCTCAGGTCCCACACTGCTCACAGTCTGGTGAGAGAGGCAGGGGTGTGGCTCAAAAAGCCCCCAGGAGGAGAAACTGGGCTCCCCTCTTTTGTATGTGTCTTGTACAGATGTCTGGGCAAAGGAAAACGTGTTGGAGATGCTGGATCCAAGCCACAAAGGTATCCACAGCATCCCGAGCACCCAGAACGCATGTTTCTTAAAGCCTGCTTCTTGGCACCGTCCCTACTGCCACTGCTCATCATGTGGGCACCACACAGCCAGCTATGGACTCTGAAGCACACACCTCCAGTCTTGTGCACACCCCTCCACTACACCACAGGTTTGGGGGTCCATTCATCAAGTGTGTGGTTTCCTTTTGGGAACTTCTTATGAAGAATGTCTTAAGAGCATTAAGACTGAAGCCGGGATTGTAGTTCAGTTGGTAGAATGTTTGCCTACTCAAGAGGCCAAGGCAAGAGGATTGAGAATTGGGAGTTGGGGGTACATAATGAGATGGTCTCTAAACCCAAAAAGGAAAATAAACCACAAAATAAACAAATAAATTGAGATTAAGCATGACAAAGAGGGTTGCTTTGTTTTGTCAACTGTAATCATTTGCTAATGTCTTCTAAAGTAGGAAGCACAGGCTAGGTCCAGACTTAGAGGAAAGCTACCATGAGAGATTGGTTATCCACTATTGATGTCTGCCACAAGTATGGAAAGAGAGAGGGAAAGTGAGTGTGTCGAATATTTACAAATCTCTGATCTGTTGCAAGCAAATGGCACAATGGTAGTCCAGAGATGTGTGTGATCTTGTGATTCCAGGAAACCTAGGCAAGACAGATACATCTTGCCTGGTGAGGTGCTATTGCTGATTCTGCCCCTACTGTGTTGGTGAGGAGGCCAGAAGCTGACCCAGCAGAGGACAGAAAGAGCAGACCTCGGAGACAACAGGCTGGCTCCTACTGAGCACAGGCAGGCCCCACACTAAGGTCAGGTTTGCTATACCCTCACTTGATGAGCACCAGACTGCCTGTGACCTTCGGGTTTCATTTATGAATGCTGGCCCTTGGCCCACTTGAGCAGTCACTCTTTCTACCATGCCAGGGCAAAGCAGAGGTGACTATACCATCCAGACTCAACTTCAAGGCCCCAAAGGGCCTCAGCTCCAAGACTCAAGGACTCCTAAGAGGGCTGTCTGGGTTTTAATCAGCTGCCACAGACACTTGGATCATACCCGGTGATGGTTGACCCAGGCACTTTGTATAATTGGGATCAAGTGCCCTTCTGGTCTCAGAAGAGTAGAGGCAGGGCACAAAAAGAGTTCTCACTTCAGCCTGCCTGCTTTCTGGAATGACAGACACCGAAGCCATCCCCGTTTGCAAGAGGACTAACCCTTGTTCCTCCCTGTGGCCCCCACCTTAGCTGCCAGTCCCGGTGATGGGGGAATTTTCAGCAGCTAGGAGCCCACCTCACCCCCAGCATGGACTGTTGATTCTGGTTCCTTAGTCATCTGTCCCCGATCCAGCTCAGTCACTCAATGCAGTTGCCAACACTGAGGCAGCCACATCTGGGATTCTGTCCCAACTCTGCCTCTTGCTGACCAGAGAGACACAAGCCTCCAGATTTCCCTGAGCCAGTTTTCATGTGCGTAAAGTCGATATTTCTGTATAGCTCACTAGTTCACTGAGAAGTTTGGCAAAGAGGAATGGTAGCCGTTGTCTGCTGTCTATCTGGGGTTGATATTCTGCAAGTCTTGCTCTTCTCCCTATGCCCTTCTCATGCCTGCTTCTCTGAAATCAGGGAGAAAGCCACCATCAGCACGTTCTTCTGTGTTCACTCTGGCAGCATTGGGCCAAGATTGTCACTTTTCCATGGTGGAAACAGTCACTATTAAGCGTGTCCACCATCTTCCAGGTTCCTCTGTCCACCCCTGTGTTGAGAGCACAAGAAGGGGCTCCCCTCTTCTGCCTGTGTCCCCTGCTTCTCCCCATCTCCAGCAACACTAGCCTCTGACTGGCCCTCCAGCTGGAAGCCACCGCTCTCAGGAAAGACTGTGCTTCACCTAGGCCTCCCTAAGATGCTCTGAGCTGAGGGTTGCCTTACAGCCCCACGGACAAGCACCTGTCCCTGCTCAGTGCTCCGGGATGCTCCCTGGCTTCTCTATACCTGGATCCTATGTGCCCAAATCCTCTTATAAACTATGATAAAATAAACACAATGTAAAATACCTTGTAACCACTTTCAAGGCCAATGCAGTTGAGCTTATTACAAATGTTGTGCACCCAAGCTCTAGGATTCTTGAGCCTTTAAACAAGGCCCCATTTCCTGTTCTACAAGGCCTTGGTAACTAACATTTTAGTTCTTGTGTCTCCATGAGTTTCACTGTCCCGGATTCCTCATCTAAGCAGAGCACAGAGTTTGTGATGTGTTTCTACCACTTGGCAAGCTGTTCATATACTTTGTACATCTTACAGTGGGGTATCATGATTTTTATTGCTTCTTACGCGTGAATAGTATTCCATTGTGTATCTATCTGTGCCATATGCTTGCTCATCAATCCTTCAGTGGGCATTTGGGTTGCCTCTGCTCTTGGCTCTTGTGACTACTTCTGCTCCAACTGTGGTTCTGCAATTATCTGTTTAAGATCCTGCTTTCAATTATTTAATGTATACTCAAAAGTGGGATGACAAGACCATATGGGAACACTATTTTTACTTTTTTGAAGAATTCTTGCCAGAATCATAAGCTGAACTAATCATAGTAATGGCAGTCACTCTGCCCTCTCTATGCATGAGGAGGCTAACGTCTTTCCTACATACCGCAGCATCCCAACTAAAGGACATTCTAAAAAGGATGCCGTAAGAGTGAACAGTTCTGTGGCCCAGGGGTTGAACAGGCTGAGATGCTAGGCAGAGCACGGAGGACTTTTAGAGCGAAGAGTTCTTTCCAGTGGTTCCTTGGTGGTTCATGTCACTACATGTGTCCAACCGATGGAACAAATGCCACAGCCAAGATGGAGCCCTGATGTAAGAGATAGATTTTAAGGGTTAGTAACAAGCAAGTGTGGAGTCATTTTTGGTACCAAACCTGGAACCCTGGCGAGAGATGTGGTTCACCATGGAGACTGTTCCCCGGAGAGGTGGGGGGTCCTGAATATGAAATCGATCTCTCTGCAGTTTGCTGTGGACTTGAAGGTCTTCAAAATAAATTTAATTTTTTTTTTTGTTTTAAATCTGCCCCTCTGGATTATTTCAACAGGGCAGACATGTACCTGGGTATGACTGTTTTGTAAGCCTAACTCCCCAAAAGTAGTCAGTCTCAGGAACCCAGAAGATTCAGTTAGACATCAGTGACCCAGTTAGGCACTAGTGGCTGAGGCATTTGAAGGACAGGTGGCAAAGGTTACTATCATTTTAGACAATGCTGATGGGTGTGGTCTGCCTGTGAGGATATTAATGGGACCTTAGAACCCTCTACCTCGGGGAAATACAATGAGCTGGAAGGCAAATTGCATGCTCCTGGCCCAAGTTCTCTCACTCTCAGGCCCACTGACATCTGGAACCTGATGGTTCTTTGTAGTGGGGAGGGGGATGGGATTTGCACTGATGGAAGTTTGGCAGCTTCTGACTCCAACTGGTTGCCAGGAGCACCTCTCCCGCAACATAACCCACTGTCTCCAAATAGGGCGAACATCTCCAGGGTAGAGGTGTAGAAATCAGTCCAGGTTGAAAACCACTAGTATTGACAACACGGCCATCTGCCATAGGCTTGGTGGCCACTGTATTTGACAGAAACACCACCTACATTTTAGCTAACTGAAGGATCTTTGGTCAGGAATGAAGTAATAGGGTCCTGGGGAGGAAGGACTGGCTGGAGTTGTCTTTTTGCTGACCTTAGAAATGGCCAGAGAAGTTTGTGCACAGTGGAGCCCATGCCTAAGCCAGTGGAGCATATTAAACCTTGCAAGCAAAACCAGCCTTCCAGAGCTTTCCAGCGCCTTGCAGCAGGTCCCTGCTACCAGGCGCTAATGCATTATGAATATTCTCCTTTGCTCGTTGAAATGCGTTGGTGGGATTGGATGTGCACTGAGTAAGCTGAGGTTGATATGGCCACCTCCCCTTGGCCTCTACCAATCTGGTGACAGTTTCTGTAGAAAGCAATTAGGGATGATGGCTAGGTGGTGCAGCTATGCAGATGCAGCAACCAGCAGCTCATCCCTTAGAGCAGTGGTCCTCAACCTTCCTAATGCTGTGACTCTTTAGCACGGTTCCTTATGTTGTGGTAATCCCCAAACCTAAAATCATTTTCATTGCTACGTCATAACTGTAATGAATTATTAAATAAATATCTATATTTTCCAATGGTCTTAGATGACCCTGTGAAATGGTTGTTTGACCCCTTGGTTGAGAACCACCGCCTTAGAGTCACCCCAAAGCACACAAGCTCACTATTAAGGAAAAAAATAATGCTTTATAGTCAGTACTAAGGGATTCTCAGCCACGCATAGGGGACTTGAATGCTGAAAGCATCACGCCATGCCCAGATTCCTAACCCGCTCAACCTCCCAAGGCCGGTGCTTCATCCCTCTGGGTTTTTTGTTTCTTTAGAAAAGTATTAATAATGTCAAATCCCAAACATCATGTCAGAAGCAAAGCAAAACACAGGGTTTGGCTCCTCCACTGTAATTCAGAGCAGGATGAAGTGGCCTGGAATTCAAGGGACCTGGGTCTCTGCCCGGACTGTGTGACCTCAGACAAGCCACCCCACCTGCCGAGGACTTGTATTGCATGTCTGTGAAATAGGCATTACACAGCCCAATCAGTTGTTTGTGTTCCTGGCTATTTATATTCCGCCTGCTTCCAAAAAGGATTTGAGTCAGCTTGTAATCAGATGCTATGAAAATAGACATGGAAAATCAAAGACCACAGGGAAAGAGGAGGAAGAGGCAGATACACCGGCCACACAGCCCAACATAGCTGCTGTGGCAAATCTTACCCTTTTTGCTTTGGATCCCAGGAAGCACAGAGCTAAATTTGTTATTCCAGAGTTACACAATCCGGGCAATTACCTGTTCAAGGAAAATCTACTCATATGAGTTGTTCAAAAGAGACATGCCTTTTCCCAGAATAAGCTCTGAAAATAATCAACAGAGGTACAAAACCTCTGAAAAGAATGTTCCATAAATATTAGTTTTTACATGGATTCACTCAATAGCTGTCTACTGAACAAGACTGAAGGCATTCAGAGAGCTGGGCCTACAACTGAACTAAGGCAGCACAGGGTCTGCCCACATGAGGTGTCTTCCACTAGAAGAAAGCACATACTGTGTAATAACAGTAAGTGAAATGGTGGGAAAAGATGGAGGTTAAACGCAGTGGATCGGGCCATGCTACCCTGGAGGGCCACAGAAACATCTCTTTGAGAGTTTGGGTTGAATGGCAAAAGAAAAAGATCCCTGCCAACATTTGAGAAATGATAGTATTTTATGCAAAAAGGACAAGAAGTGCAAATGCCTTGGAGACAGAGATGGGGGCAGTGGCTGGGCATGTTGGGAGAGACTGAGGGAAGGATGGAAAGGCATTATAAATGAAGAAGACTAACATGTAGGAATGAGAACAGAGAGCCTGGCAGATGCCAAGTCATGGAGGTCAGAGGTTAGCACCCCAGGCCCAGACTACAGAGGCAAGTCTCTGGGAGAACCTTTGAGAAGGCACCATACTCCAGCCCTGTCCCTAGAGATTTGGACAGCACTCTTTGGGGGGGTGGGGGTGAGCCCGGGGCCATATGTCTCCAGGAGCTCCCCAGGTGACTCTCCAAAACAGGGAAGAACTAGGGGTGTAGGCAGAGGTTTCCAGCTGCTTGGCGTGTGAATGTAGCTCCAATTCTCCCCACTGCTGGGAGTGAGCCGACCAAGCAGGAGGGGTGTGAAGAAGGGAGCAAGGTCATCTGACAGCAAACAGGAGCTCAGAACTCCATCTTTCTAAACCACCAAGACACCCAAACCAAAGAGTAGGCAGGTGGCTGGTGGGTCACAGGATCCCTTGGATCAGACCATGGCCCTGGGACAACCCAGATTCCTTGGGGGGCATCTAGTCTCTCTCTGTGTGACAGCAATGCCAAGAAACACCTCAAAAGAGGAAAAGGGGTTTCCGTGCCCCCAGTTCTTGTCTAGAATCAGGATGTCTATGGCCACTGTTGGTCCTGACTGACTCCAAGCATTAAATGGGGCCAAATGACTTTGGAGCATAAGGGTCAGTGAGGTTCAAAGCCCAGCAAGGTGGCATAGGAGGGCAGGTGATTGGGTGATCCTGGCTAGCTTCATGAGGGTAGGGACTGAGCATGAAGGAAGGGGGGGGGTCTTTGCTAGGGGACTATGACACACAGGATGGTCAGAAATCTCTTACCAGCACAATTTATAGAGGGTACGTGCCAGGACTAAACACAGATATTAGATTTCCTGTTTGGGGAGGCACAGTAAAAACAAAAACAAAAACAAAAACAAAAAAAACAAAGCAACTTATTTGCCCACTTGAACTTGAACTTGCCCAGGTCATGAAAGTGGCATACAGTTATCTTGTCATGACTTCCATGGCTTCCTCCCCATCTGTGTGAGGCAGCACTTCTATGACCAGCTCCCACCACCCCCCCAAGGAATCAGCCTTAGTCTAGGGCAACCTTGCCCTGACTGCAGCTGACTCCTCACTGCCCAGCCTGGGGCCCTACACTCACCTTCTACTTGTCACGAGCCCATCTGAGGTGTTTCAAGCATCACTCACTGTGGCAGGACCCTCCTTGAGCAGCTGATTTCTGGGCCTGCAAAGTTCTGGAATGAAACAGACCCACAGCCAGAGGGAGCGTGGCCCTTAGCCTGCAGGCCGACCGGCCCAGGCTGCGGAGCCCCCGCCCGGGCTCAGGCTCATTAGATGAAAGTACTATCACCTGTCAGACAAACTGCTAGAACTGTGATAAATTAATGATCAAATGGTACAGTCGGCGCAGCTACTGTACTGCTTCGGCGAGTTACAAGCCGGCCGGGTGCTTAAAAAATGCAGCCGGCATTAAAAAAAAATCAGGCGTTAAAGGAAAATGTCACCCAGCTTTTCAAACAGGATCTGTTTTAAAATGACCACAGACGGCTCGGTTTCGGGGGTCTTTATTTGATTCCTGTTCTTTGTATTTCGTGTTATTGCTCAGAGGGAAGGGAGGGGTGGGTGGAGAGGGGGCAGAGGGAAGGCTGGGAGGACTGTCTTCATAGCCTCCATGCCGTGCCTGGTGTCCTAGGTGGAATTCGGGCCCTCTGGATGGGTATGCTTCCCAGGCCTGGCAGGAACGGGCAGTGATTGACAGGCGGGAGGGGGTTTTCTTTCCTCACCCACTTCAAGACTGTGTTAGAGAGGCAGCAACAATCCCCGTTTGCCCAGTAAGAACACTGCTACTCAAATTGTCACTGTGGTTAGCGTTCTGCAGTGCCCATTGCAGATTCCTCACAGGTACACATCGTGCATCCACTGCGGTGGATGGCCGTGGGTGGCAGTAAATATGAAAATAATAAATGTGATAATGACCCTTCCTGCATTTGAGAGAAGAGGCAAAAGAAGATAGAGACGCTATGCCACTTGCCCACAGTCACACAGCTAAGTGGTAGAGGGAGAGGTTGCACCGCTGTTTCTTCCTCCCGGGACCCAGAAATCTCATCCCTGAGACCCTATGGGGACAGATTCCAAAAGGGAACTGGACAAAGTCTACTTTTGACTTCAAAGTCCGCGACCAAACCTGGACTCCTCATCATGATAGGTACTTGTTACATAAATGTATAGACTCCCTCCGTGAAGGGAGCGGGCCCATCCTCGCCCTTCCACCTACAATTTTATGAGCTTAATTTATTCTTTTTAATATAAAATCTCATTACCTGAGCATGATAGTTTCACTTCCACGTTATCTTTGATATAAGAACAGAGAGAAACCTAAATCAAAACCTTTAAATCAAGTCTATAATCAGCCCACACTCCTACTTACTTTTCAAATTTCTAAACAAAATTAAGTGGCAATACCTGGAGGCAAGGAAAGGGAGGAAGGAAGGGAGGGAGGGAGAGAGGGAGGGAGGGAGGGAGGGAGGGGTGCATGGCAGGCAGGGGCCATGTGAGCCCCCATCAGCCACAAGGGACATCACTATTCAGAGATGGAGGAAGCCTACCTGCCTGCCTGCTACTGGGCCCCTGCTATCTCCCATCAACTTGGACCTAGATTTGGAGGCAGAATAAAATGAAGTTCTCCCCAAACCTATGTGTGCCTGACATTGATCTCAAAAAGCCATTTGCCTCACCTTGATCTATTTTTCACGACGTTTTTCTATCCGATGTTAATTTTCATAAAGGGGGAAATTGATGATCAGTTTAAAGAAACACAGCTAAGGGTTTTCCTTCCCCAGGAGCATAAGGTGGGCAAACGCAGGCCTTAGAAGCTGAAGGTGGTAGGGCTGAAAAAGGCCACGGCACTAGCCTCAGGGGCTTGTGCTGACAAGAGGCCATTCCTGAGGGAGCTGGATTATGGACATTGAAAGGGCTAGAGTAGAGGAGAGGCAAAGCCCTGTTGCCTGTACAGAGGCTACTCATATAGGCCAGTGATGGAGTCCTCCAAGAGACCACCCAAGCCTTTATCTTTATGCCGTAAGAAATGAGCCCAAGTCCCCAAACCTAAGCCCCTTGTCTGAAGCTGCAAGAGTCTACCTGTGTGGTCAGAGGAGTGACATGTGCCATCAAGGAGAACACAGGAGCAACAGGAGGGAACATAGTAGGGTGATACGTGCCTTGCCGCTAGTGTGACCATAAGCTCAAGCAAGCCATGTCGGTGCTCAAGGCCTGCCTTGGTTTTCCTGTTTGTGAAGTGAGGACATATACTCCACAGCTTGCCTTGCTTTGTGAAGAGAATTAAGACAAACCAGGCAAGTGACAAGGGTGTTACATCAGAGCGCCAAGACCTTCTTTCTTCAGCACACTGCTTATTTCAGGGCCTGGCCAAGAGCTATCCTCTTCCAGGAGTCCTTCCTTGATTGCTGGTCAGGCTTCAGGAACCACTATGGCCTCAGGAGATGCTGCTACAGAAGGAGAAAAGCCAGCAGCTCAAGGTACAGTGGGTCAGGCACTACACTCTGGTGGGATCTTGCTCGTGACCTTTGAAAAGCCACTTAAAAACTCTGAGGCCTCAACTTTTTTTTCTGTAAAATTTTTTTTTAATCCCCTCTTCACACTTGTTCGGTTTAAGTGAATCCCTTCAAGCAACAAGCTTGCAAGAGTCTGTGAGGATCAAGAGGTGTCCGCTAATAACATTATCATTCCTCTTACGAGAGCCTCTCAGAGCATCTGAGATGCCCTTGGCAACATGCACCTTACACACATGCATCCTACTTGGAGAATGTGATGCTGGCATGTACTGTATATACAAAAATGTACTTGTGGGATAAACACAGAGAACATTCTATCCCGGGATCCAACTCAGCCCACGACAGCCCTTGGAAGATCTTGTGCCCTCTGCAAGGAAGCCACTGCCTTAAACACAGCACAAGGGATGCCTGGCAGCTCAGAGAATGTCTCCAAGCCATGGTGTGCATGGAGAAGGTCAGAAGAAGCCACCATGACACCAGCCAGGATCTAACCCAGAGGCCTTGGCTCTGTCACTGAATACCATAACACAACCCCTCAAATTTCCCCCTCTCTGGGCCTCAGCTTTCACTTCTGTATCTGGCAGCTGGACGGAGTGATCCTCGCAGCCCTCGGGATGGACGTGGAGACCTCTACCATGTGGCAAACCTGTACTCTAAAGAGAAAAGCAGAAGATGGAGAACACCGTCCTGTCTGTGAAGTTCTCAGCAGGCAGAATGAGGAATACACTTCCTGTGCAGGATTCCACGGCCCCAGGCCCTGCTGCTGAAGCCATGGTAGTAACCTGCCATGCATTGTCTCATCTGTCAGGACCTTTAGGCTATTTCATGCCAGGCCAGGAGCAACTTGAAAAGTGATTTTTCTGAGGACTTCTTCTCCAGGGTACGCTCCCAGTGTCTCCCCAAGAGACAAAGGTACTGAAAGAGATTTCCTCATCTGCATCATTGCCCCCCCCCAATTTGTCCAAACAAGGACAAAATCTTTTAGATGCGGGAGAAGAATAATAGGAGTGGAAATGCTTCCTGCGCCTCCTGATGGTGCCCAGGGATGGTTTCACCCAATGGGAGCCCTTTGCCTCTCCAAGGGCTTTGAAAGAAGGAGTTCTCGTGTCCTCAGACACCTGTCATTTCCCTAAAAATAAAATAAAATAAAATAAAATAAAATAAAATAAAATAAAATAA
>OU015753.1:33096874-33109542 GCA_907169655.1 Acomys percivali
AAAATAAAATAAAATAAAATAAAATAAAATAAAATAAAATAAAATAAAATAAAATAAAATAATGAGCACCTTGCCTGAAGGCCCCTATTTCTAGCCCAGAGAAGGAGCCGATCAGATACAGGAGGCTCTAGCAAAGGGGCTAGTCTGCCAAGCGCAGGCCTCACCCTGGGGCAAAGAAAACACAGGCTGGATTGGTCTGCAGAGCCTGGGCCAGCCCCATGGAAGAGGAGGCAGCGGTGGACACAAAGGGGTGGGGGCTACTTGTAAGGGAGCTGTGTTACAGTTTGAATCTGACATGTCCCTCAGATTCTTTTTTTAAATATTTATTTATTTATTTATTTAATGTATATGAGTACTCCGTCTTCATGTACACCTGTGGTCCAGCAGCAAGCATCTGATCCATCACGTGGTTACTAGGAATTGAACTCAGGACCTCTGGAAGAGAAGATAGTGCCCTTAACCACTGAGCCATCTCTCCAGCACCACCACCACCACCACCACCACCACTACCACCACCACCACCACCTCCACAGATTCTTGTCTTTGCATTTAGGAGGTGGCCTCTTGCTAGGGGAAGTGGACCACTAACCGTAGCTATGGTGGGTCATACCCACCCTGGTTTTCTGCCTTGCTCGCTACTTCCTGTTCTGCCTTCATTCCCCACACCCACTATCATGACTTGAGTGGTTCTGTCTTGTCTTCTCCTCCATGAGGGTCTGAAATCCCTCCAATCTGCGAGCCCATGTGACTCACTGTGGTCATGGCTGAGGTCGCAGCAGCACAGAAGTAGCTAATATTAATTAACATGCTGAGTGAAAAAGCACTTAGAGTGATTGCATGAGGAGCAATGTTCCAAATATTTATTGCTGCTTCCACAGCCCCCAGCAGGCTTTCTGGAACACATTCCAAATGGTCCCAGCTAGGTCAGACTTTCTCTGTTGCCCACTAAATAGTAAGAAATATAGAGCTCCTAAGGAGGCCTGGGAGCTTAGGGTTGGCAGGCGTTAGGGGGCTGTCGACAGGGACTTGCTGACCAATGGTTGGATATATTTTAATAATTTGACCAACAAGAGGGCCTGGGTTAGAACCTGGAAAGGGAGAGAGGACATGAGAGTTCACAGCTTCTTGTAGAGGAACTGTAGTGCCTAGGACTTGTGCGCATGCACAAAGTTCTGTCTTGAATGGTTGTGGCTGCACATGCTCTTAGCACTCAGGAGAGTTGAGCAGAAGGATGGTCAGTTTCAGGCTAGCCTGGGCTGTAGGGTGAAATCCGATCTAGGGAAAAAAAAATGTGGGGAGAGAGTGGGTGGGAGGGGAAAAAGAAGGAACAGGAAAGAAGAGGAAAAGAGGGAAAGAGAGGATGGAGGAAAGGGGAGGGGACAGAAGTTTCTAGATTGGCTATAAAGGCCCAGCCTGTCTCAGAATCCGGAAGTTATGTATCTTTCTCTGTGTGTCTGTATGAGGTTCCCCCAAAGGCCCTGGTTACACAGGGGCTGCCGATCTACAGTCAGTTTGCTACAAAATGGGACGTTTCCTTTCAAAACCTGTTCCTTGTCAACATTCGGGGATAGGGAAATCTCACACACAGTAGTCCCTACCCAGTTCCTTGGGCAGCATGAGAGCTGCTCAGTGTTCAGTGTCTTCCCTGTAGTCCTCAAGGACCTCCACAAGTGTGTCCTACCGGCCCTGAGCAAACAGAAAGAGAGGAGCCGGTGATAGAAGTCCTTCCTAAGATCAGAGAACCTTCTGGAATGGCACTTTAGATACAGGTCGTGGTAACTTCTTGTGTGTGGCACTTGTGAAAATGGATGAGGCCTCGGAGTCAGTGAGAAGTGGCCCTGAATGGGAAGAGAGAGAGCAAGGTGTCACAATCAGGCTGCTTTCAAACCTTGTCTGTATTCCAAGCTGTCCAGCTGAAGATCGTGGCACAGCTCCATAATCCCTGCTGCTGAGGATGCAGAGGCAGGAGGATTGAAAGCTGAAGGTCAACCCTGGGCTACCTACAGAGAGAGAGAGCTCAAAGTAAGCCTGGAAAGCTTAGGGAGACCCAGTCACTGCAGACAGAGGTGAGGACTTAGCTGTCACGGCAGGGCTCCTGCCTAACTCCCACGCACTGGGTGCACCCCAGTGCACATAAAAACCAAACAAAATCTGTCAGATTACGGCACTTAAAGATGAGCCCCTTAACCTCCCCATGCTTCATTTTTCTCTTCTGAAAAATCCGTCTTATCAAAGGTCATAAAAAGGGTCCTGGGTTGCGTGAAGCCCAAAGCCTAGGGCACATGGTAAGTCCTCCTTTGGGTGGGACCCTTGTATGTACTCTATACAATTACTTGAAGTGGCTTCAGTAATCAGAACAGTCCTGGCTGACCGCCGAGTGGCTTAGCTGTGCTCACAACCACTGTCTTGTCTCGAAGCTGTGATGTGAGAATGCCCCTCGTGCACAGCTGGAGAAGTCCCCTCCTGCCCCGAAGCAATCTAAAACCCTAATGACCAAGCTGGGATGTGAAGAAAGTGAGCAAGTGAGAAAGGCGGGGCAACCGGCCTTGCCTTGGATCATCCTGGAACCGAACCCAATCAGATGCTTACTCTCCCCCGCCGTGGTATAACCCCATTCCTTGGTGCGTTCAACCCCCACCCCATCCTTTGAAGTCCAGCCATCGGCCACTGGGCCTCCGTTTATTCACCGCTTGCTCGCTGCAGAATCTGCCAGCCGGCAGCAGGAGCCATTACCATTTTTTTTTGCCCTGGGAAAGAAAAAAGCAAAGATCTGAAACAGCTCTGGGAGATCCAACCAGGGAATCTTTAAAATACCAAAAGTGCCGGGAAACAGGCTTGGTATATCCGTTCCATTTGCCTCTTTCGTAGCAGCAACAGGAAGCTTTCTAAGTGCTTTGGGCAGTGGAGCCATGAGCAGGGCAGTGAGTGCTGCTGGCAGGAAAAGAGGACTAAACTGGATCAGTTCTCTCTCTCTCTCTCTCTCTCTCTCTCTCTCTCTCTCTCTCTCTCTCTCTCTCTCTCTCTCTCTCTCTCACACACCCACACACACACACACACACACACACACACACACACACACACACACACACACCACAACCAGTCAGCGTTCACAAACTTTAAGATTGTTCCAGGAGTCTTGTGAGCCCAGACTGGGATCCAAAGTGGCAGCATCTTCAGCATCTCCTAGGTGATGCTGAAGCTGGACCTAGGGACCACACTTAGTTTTCATGATGGCCACAGGGCTTGCCATAAGGTGCTGGTGGAGGAGCTGCATCCAGCCAGCATGGTGTCATTTAGCTCTCAGAATCACATCCCAGTTCTCCCCAAGACTCGGCAGCTTCGGTGCCCATCCTGACCTCATCACTAGATCTCCATCCCCAGAACTAGGCCCTCCAGCTCAGAAATAGTCCCCCACAAAGCTTACTGTGTCCAAATATCTTCAAGCTTCTGGGCTTTACTGTCCCCTCTGTTTGGACTTGCAATGCCGTTCCTCTTTGCATCTGACCTTCTCTGCTTCAACATCTCAAGGTGAACAATTCTTTCTCCTGGGAACCTTCCCTGGTATGGTGGTTAATTTGAAACGTGAATTTGACTAGGCTGTGGAGCATCTACATCTCTGGTCAAACACCGCTCTGAAGAAAGCCTGACATCTGAATATTTATACCGCGACAAACAGATTGATCTCCTTGATGGGCCGCAGGAACTCAGTGGAAGGCCAGGATGAAACAGAAATGGCAACCAGGCTGTGAATAAGAGAGAGCGCCTCCAGTCTGAGTGTTTTTACTCTGGGTTTTTTTTTTTTTTTTTCATGAATTTGAACTGAACATTAACTCTCATGCATTTCATGGTCAGGACTCAGCTTGGACCCAAACCTCTGGCTATCTCAGGTAGCAGCTAGAGATCTTTGGTCCTAAGCAATTCCTGCTAATACATTTTTTTCTGTATTCACCCTGTATTGGCTCTGTTTCTCCCACCCATGCAGAAATTTCTCCCATTTCTGTCATTCTCATATGTGTGTCTTACACCAGAGATTCAGTCCAACACCAATCAAAAGACCTTATTTTTACTCCAGCAACACACAGTCTATTCAACAAGGCAGCCACCAGGCCACATGAAGCTATTTCGAACTTAAAACCTGAGGAGGAGAAATTGGCACGTGCAGTACATACAAAAATAAAATATCCGTCCTATTGGATGGCTCAATAGGAACACAGAATGTTTTTTAAAATTGTTAGAAATTGGCTGTATTTACTACCTGTTAACATTATAATAACCTTTATATATGGGGTCAATCAACCATATCATGAAAGTTACTTTTACCTGCTTCTTGTTTCCTCTCTGATATAATTACTAAAAAAATATTAAGTGCGGGCAATGGCTTTCACTTCTCTTTCTGCTTGACAGACCATTGTTTAATGAGTTATCAGGCAACCTGTTAAGTTCCTGAATCTGTTTCTTGAAGATGGTTTCATAATAAGACATCTTTTTGTTTGGCTTGGTTTGGGTCTGATTTTTTTGATTTTTGTTTGTTTGTTTGTTTTGTTTTTGAAGACAGGGTTTCTTTGTGTAGCCTTGGCTGTCCTGGATTTACTTTGTAGACCAAGCTGGCCTCAAACTCACAGAGATCCTCCTGCCTCTGCCTCCCCGAGTGTGCACCACAGCACCCAGCATAATAAGAGATCTTAGGGGTCAGCCGCAGCCAGCCAGATCCATCCCACCGCCTCCTGTATCAATAAAGTTTCAGTGGAACATAGTCTTGCCTGCTCATTTACAAGGCCTGTGGCGATCATCACGCTATAGGGGAAGAGCAAACTGTTTGCAGTAAGACCAATAGCCTGAGACTTCAATATTTATACCCTCTGGCCCTTCATGAAAGTTTCTCAAGTTCTGGTCATTAGGATGCATGAAAGCTGAGGGGCTAATGCAGGTCCAACTACTGGTAACTTTGGTTGATCATGAAATCGTGGCCTTTGATCTTCTCTATGCATGTATGTAAAATGGGACTGTACAGTACTGATCTCATGGAGATGTCTCAAGTGTTAGTTGAGATGCAGCATCTCAGGATCCTGTGCCTGAGTGATGAGCTAGAAAAAACCCTGCTTGTAGATGCTTGCTTTGCCGGACTTTTTAAAGAACTATTTCCTCCTTGATAGTGAGCTCTCTGAAGGCCAAAGATTCTGAGTCCTCCTACCCCTGTGCCCACAGTGTCCACCTCTTGGGTAGCATGAAGCCATGAGGGGAGCACTGTCTGGCTCCTTTTCCTCACAGGTCCTCACTCTTACTCAGTCAACAGCTGAGGGACCTGCTCCAAAGAACTGGGTGAAGACGGAAGTGCTGCAGGATACCTCCATCACACCTCCAGCCTGAACACTCCTTGCTGTCCCACCCCAAGTTCGGTCTTAGGGCTAGGGCGCTGGGCCCCAAGGAGGCGGCATGGGGTCTGCAGGATCTGTACTGTGCAGTGGTTTTCACTCCCGCCACTCGTAGGGGCCTCTGACTCAGCAAGAGGCCCAGAGCCGCATCCAGATGGGACGGAAACGTATTTTTAGCCCCTATTCATCTCTCTCACCCAGAAGCCATCATTATTCTGGTGTAAAAAAGGGAGCTGCTAGTGGCAGGAGTCTCTTGGCCCCTCTGGCCCATGGGTGCCCAAAAAATTGCTCTAAGCCACCAGTTAAAGTCGACCAAAATAGCTTCCCAAGTTAGCTGCTTCTGGGGCCCGGCCATGCTGCTCCCTCGGCTAAGGGCTAACTTTGACTTCGGCTAACACCATCCATGGCTTTTCTGGGCATCTTTGAAACCAAGGTGAAGTCAGCCTCTAATTGGTCTGTCTGTAGTTCTCAGTTCTGTCTGGCCATTGGGCAGTGGGGAGAAGTCTTTGGTAAAGTCTGTCCTAAGGAACCCTAATCCCCAGTGTGATTTGGCTGCCCAGTGTTCCAGTCTTATACATAACAGGGATCTCCTATGCCAAACCAAACTTGAGCCATGCTGGTTTGATGTTCTGTCCCAACCCAAGCTAACGGCCTCAGTGGAGCTGTCCCTAATAGTGAAGAAGTAAATCGCTGCTCACAGCCCAGCTCAGTGCCACACACATGTAATCCCAGCGCTTAGGGGGCTGGAGAAAAAGAATTTACAGCTAGACGCGAGCATGGGGCTAAATGCCAACTCTGTCACAAAGCCATCAAATGGAATAAGACAAAACAAATCCACACTGTCTTGAGTGGACAGAGTGCAGGCTTGCCTCCTGTACATCAGGCACCATGGTTGCAAAGGACAACTGGAGAAATACAAAATTCACAATGAAGGGCATGGGCTGGTTAAGTACATTTGTGACATGCTGGCCAGTGTTTACACAAGCCAGCTTTCTGGGCAAGGCAAGGAAAAAAAAAAAAAAAACATCATTTGTGGTACTTGCTGATTCCCATGGTGTAACTATTGCCACAGAGAACTGATATTTCAAGGCATGACAAGGCTTTGGACCATGGACTTGGGGGAAACCCAGAAGCAACTCAGCAGCCTCAACGAACTGTTCTACCAGGCTCCCAAGTACTACCCACAAAATTGCTACCACTGCTGCTCTGTGATCTTGTGCTAGGTACTTGACTTCTCTGTGCAGCAAATTCTCAAGTATAAAACATGGACAGGAAACAGCATCTACCTCTTAAGGTGATCGCATGATTAAATGATGAAATGTGTGGGAAACAGCTTAGCAATCCTCAAAGGCAAAGAGCAGGCGCCCAGGAAATATAGGTATAGCTGATACAATCAGTCACTATTAAATTCAGAACGGAGTGTTAGAATTACACTGATGTGTATACAGTGGGTACATGTGCATACAGATGTTCTAACCCATATAGCAGGATCAGCACCAAGGACTGACAAGCCTCTGGTGGAGCAGGACTGAAGGCTCCCTGGAGGAGGTGCGGCATACTGGGATCTGCGGCAGGTGTCTGGGTAGAAGTGATGAAAGGGGTTTAAAGCAAAAAAAAAAACTGGGGGAACAAGAGCCACAGGTGGGAAGGACAGAAGGTTTGAGTTCAGGCTGGGCTTATGGATGTTTTAGATGAGACTTTGGTATCGTTTGGAAGGCATGCAAGAAGAGGGACAGCAGTATCGGAGCGGGGGGGGGGGGGGCAGATAAAGAAGAAAGGACCTAGTGGGGTTCAGAGACGATCAAGCATGTTGGAGGGCAATACCGAGAAAACTGGGCCCAGTGTAGGTACTGTGCCACCACCTCCCCCCAAACGAGGGAGGGTTAAGGCTTCTAACTGCACCCCCTCCCCTTTGCTGCCCCAGCATAGCCCTGACTAGGGTAATTGTGAGCGATAATTATTGAGTGTGCACAAAGGCCTGGCTTGTTTTCTTATGAGGGTGGGGGCCTGGGAGCTTTGTTTGGGCCAGGGATTGTCTTGGAGCCTCTGTTTAGCCAGTGCTGTCTCCTCTTTGTTAACATTCCTTACTAACCGTGGCTCCTCTGGGGCTGGAGGAGAGAGAGAAGAGGCAGCACACAGGCCTTCCAGTCTCCGGCCCTCCCCGCTGCATCTCCAGACCCCTGGGAACTTGGGCCATACTTCCTTCTTTCCCCCAGATCCGCTGGGACAGGAACAAGGCAGGCGCTGCCAGGCCCAGAAGTAACCCTGTTCACCTGGCAGGTGCAAGACTCCATCTCAGGCAATGGCCTTAAACACTGGCCTTTCCCTTTACCCAGCCCTGATGAAAACAGTCATTAGGTGTCACTTTCCATGGCGGCCTTCCCTCTCTTTAGGAGCAGCCGGGATAATTACACGCCTAGGCCCCTCGCTGCCATGCACAGCCCCCAGGACAGATGCTACCTGCTGTCCTTTCTACACTTGAAGCCCATTCCCACCCGGCACTTAAAGCTCCGACAAATGAATGTTTTTGCCTGTCCACGGTTCACATAAATAGCCACAAATTCCTATAATTAACTACAGTAAGCTAGGCTGGGATTAAAACAAAGACAGGCTTGTTTACTGGGATGTTCCGAAACAAGCAATTTTCAGCATTACAGTGTCAACTGCTGTCTTTGTCTTTGTTAAGCAAGGCAGCAGGAAAGAGGGGGGCAGGCATGAATGGTGAGGTAGGGTGGGGGCCACAGGAGCTAGAATGGCTGCAACTATTAGCTCCTGGGGCTCAACCAAAATCCCTTTGTCCCCATGCCTCTTTAAGACTGCAGGACCCACTCAGCCCTAGCGAGGGACACAGGCCGCAAGCATAGCCAAGGAAGCCATGGGTTTGGATGCCGGTGAAGGGTAAGAATTTCCCCGTTATAGTCACTTAGCAAACTGGCCATAATTCCCACAGTTTCCGAGTCTGGAGAATGTCAGGCTCAGGTCTCTTTTCCCTAGAGAACCGAGCCTAGGGAAGACCATCACAGCTGACTTGTTCAAGGTCACTCTGATGATCGGGCAGAACTTGAAACCAGGTGCTCCGATGACCACAGGAGTATGTACACGAGGGCTTCCGGGCCAGGACCATTTCTCAGCTCATTCTTTAAGTTACTAAAAGTAAATAAATAAATAAATAAAATAAAAAGTAAAAGAATAAATAGTACTGTTATATAGAACCTGAAAAATCACATGAAACTTGAGTCCGTAAAGCAAAGTCTATAACAGCACAGTCTCATATAGTGTCATGGTTGCTTTTGCTTTTATGTTGCGGTGCAAAGCTGAACACAGAAGCCAGATCAAAAGGCCTGGAAGGCTTGAACTATTTGCTAATGGTCTAGGCTGTAGCTCAGTGGGAGAGAGCTTATCTAGCACACCCAAGGAAGACTGGGTTCAATCTCTAGCAGAGTGTGTGTGTGTGTGTGTGTGTGTGTGTGTGTGTGTGTGTGTGTGTGTGTGTGTGTGTGTACCTACTGCCTGATCCTCACAGAGAAAACTTACTAACCCCTCACCTGTACATGATACACTGCTCTCCTGCCTTATTTAAAAGAAATAGTTTAAAGGTTTTTTTTCTCCCAAGTCTTGAGTAGATCCTCCACATGGGAAGCTCCTCATGAGAGTTTCGATGCTGATGCAAAGGGGGGAGTGATGGGAGCGATGCTTTCCAAGGAGTCTCCAGGGACTCTGTCAGTGGGAGTGACCCCTCAGTTACAAATTGAGACAGCTTGAGTGCCCTACACAGATCATCCCCCTCCAAGCTGGAGCTGCTCAGTGACCCCATGCAGAGGGGCCATGGTCTGCAAGACCCAGAGCCAGAGCAGCAGAAAGAGCCTTAAGGAGTGACCTTAAGCCACATTGACTCCTCAGACAAGTGCTTTCTGAGTTCATCCTTGGGACAGGGTACTTTGTGAAGTGTGGGGATAGTGAGGGGAATAGAATGACCCAGAACCCACTTTCCTGGAGGAGAGATGGTGGCAGAGTTGGTGAGGAACTAAGGTTGGGCATTTACATGATAAGGAAAAGAAATAAAGAGTAGGAGTTAGGGAAAACAAGGATGCTTTGTTAGCTGGAGGAAGAAATGAAGGGCCCTTAGGAAGTGATGTCTAAATACAGAATAAATGAAAGGTTAAATAAGTGAATTAAAAACTGAAAGGATGACGGGCGGTGGTGATGCACGCCTTTAATGCCAGCACTTGGGAAGCAGTGGCAGGCAGATCGCTGTGAGTTTGAGGCCAGCCTGGTCTACAAAGGGAGTCTAGGACAGCCAAGGCTACACAGAGAAACCCTGTCTTGAAAAAAGAAAAACAAAAAACTGAAAGGATGGAGTAAAATTTGGACTTTAGACAGGGCTGGGATGGTCTAGCCCACAGCCTTGCAAACTCTACAGAGAAGCAAACTAGGCGTTGGAAGAGGAAGGATATTAGAAATATAGCTAGAGCTGTGTGCTGATCCTGGGTCCCATCATATGATCACTTGTGATCCTAGTCAGAACTCCACACAAGGACCCAAGGGCATGGAAGCGTGTTTCGGTTGGCAAGACACAGGAATTATGGCTTGAGGAGGTTACAGGCAAGTCCATGTCCCAGAATTTACACCTTTTATCTTCTTGAGATATGTACCAGGCAAGGATGGGCTGCCAAGGTCATGCCCCAGGTTAGTAACTGTTGGTAACAGTCCCTGCTGCTGAACAAAGCTCCCAGCATCCAACCTCTTCACCTTTGCCACCTTGAAGACACCTTGGAGGCAAGTCAGGGCACAAGGCAGGGTGACGAGATGCTTTGAAAGGGAGAAGGTGCTAACAGCCACCTGGTGGTGTTGAGAGCAACAGCAGCAGCAGCAGCAGCAGCAGCGCCAGCCAGGCCCTTCGGCAAACTTGAATACCTACACAGGCCTCAGGCTGAGTCAGAGCTGAGAAGGGGTGAAGTGGTGGAATCTTGGAGAGAGGTGCATTGAGAAAGCAAAGGGCATCAAGATATTCTGCCCAAAGTGACCTCAGGCCAGCGACTCATGGTCTCTGGGCCTCTGTTGCCGTGTCTAAAACATGAGAGTGAAATGGGCGGAGCATAAATGCAAATGCAACCACCATGTATAGCAACTGGAAAGAGAGAGGCAGGTACCTCAGAGGCATGGCAATGGGTGCTGTAACAGCTTGGGTAACTTCAATGGCTGCCTTGGATTGCTATGGCTATGCATGTAGAAATTAGACGGATCCCCTGGAGCAGGCTGCAGAGTTCTATCCCCACCCTGGTCTGTGGGGATAAGTGTCTTGGGTCAAGTAGCTTGTTTTCCCAGAGTTTCAGCTTCATCTCTTATACAATGGAGGCAATGATGGGTCTGTCTCTTGGTTGCCACTAGAATGGCCTGTCATCGTACACACAAAGCAGTTAGAGGGTTCCTCCATTCCTGTCGAAAACAAGGGTTGTCTTTGCTGCCCTGGGATGGTGCCAAGGGTAGCGGACAGCCTCGGAAGCAGGTTTGCCTGTCTGGGCTCGGGGCTAGCCTGGGGAGTATGTACTGGGAGAGCCTCTCTTCCTCCCTCTCACCTCTGCTCCCTCCAGCTTCTCAACAAAGACAAGGAATCAGCTTTGTAGCCCTGCCAGGCAGAGCAGGCTTTCCTTGTCCTTGGATTACTGGCTGACTGAGCTTGGGGAGTTGGTCTAAGATACAGCCAGGGGCAAATAGACCAGCTTCCTGCTGGTGGGGTAGACAGTGCATAAAATGGAGGCAGCTGAGGGTTGCTGAGTGGTGGTGCCATGTCAGTCAAAGCAACCAGAGATAGCAGTGGCCCTGAAGTGACTCCAAGCACTGTTCCCCTCTGAGGTTCCCTCTCTACAGCACCCTGACCCACAGTAGTGAGTCACTGGGATCACTTTGCTGCTGTTTCCTGATGACAATCCTGCTTTGTCAGTAGAAGTCCAGATTCCTAAGTGTCCCCAGCCACTAGCCATCATCAGCTCAGACATCTGATCCCTCAACCCAGAAGAGACCTCTCTCTCTCTCTCTCTCTCTCTCTCTCTCTCTCTCTCTCTCTCTCTCTCTCTCTCTCTCTCTCTCTCCCACACACACACACACTCCTTCCTCCACCTCTCTGGCTAAAGGTACCTCTCTGGCTAAAGGTGCAATTAGGAGCCTCCTTCACTTGGGTAACACCCAGTTCCAGGGCCTCTGATCACTCCTGACTGATGGGCTGGAAGGAGGGGCCCCTCCCAGTCCCCTCTGTCAACTGTAGGGTTATTTTGGTGGCTGTTATTTGGGCAAGGAGTGGGCTAGTGGCTTGCGGAAGGGAAGGAAGGAGGGACATGCTAAAATTACTGAGTCCAGGCTGAGGTAGCAGGCTATGCACCCTCAGAGGCCAAGTTTTCCTCTGCTGCTGAGGATTGCCTATCTTCAGCTCAAATCCAGGAGTCCTTTCAGTCTGGTTAGAGGAGCGTCCTGGTGCCATTAGTCAGGTCAGGAGGTCCTGGGGGCTAACAGTAGCTGTATAGATTCAACTAGAGAAAGTTCTAGACAGAGAGGCAGACTGGTCCAGAGAGGTCATGTCTTGCTTAGGACACAGTATAAAGGAATCCGCATCTCCAGTCCTTGTCTCCACATCTAAGGCCCAGCAATCCAAGGTCATCTTCCCCCAAATGTGTAGCATCTTGGCATCTGCATCAGCTGCCTGTGCCATCTGCTCTGTGACACCATAGTAGAGATTGGCCCTGGGGAACCTGGAACAAACTGACCCTTCTGAGTATTGGCACAGTCTAATCTGCATCCTGGATGATTTCCGGCGTCCCATCCAATATCCTGGTCCTCAGGTGTTATGCTCTGACCATCTGATCAAGTGCTCCCTGGATGACTCCCATGACCTTTACAGGTGGAAGCCCCACCTGGATGATATCTGGCCTTAGTCAGCTCAGAGGTCAAGGTTTCCTATACCAGGAAGGCCCACTTTCAGCAGAGAGGAGGTTGCATGGTAGAGAGCCCAAGGGCACCTGGAAGTTGGGAGTTGGTCATTCATGCACTATTTGTTCCTTTGCTCTTGTGTCCCATAAATATTCCTTAAGTGAGGTCCACCGGCATATAAACACTGTTCTAGGACAAAGAGAATCTCAAATCTCAAATAGTGTGGAACTTGGAAAGTAAAAGGAAAGTCAAAGTAAGGGTTGAAAGTATAACTTGACAGCAGAGTATTTCCATGACCCTGGGGTCTTTCTCTAGACACACGCACGTGCACACACACACACACACACACACACACACACACACACACACACACAC
>OU015753.1:33119086-33135395 GCA_907169655.1 Acomys percivali
ACATCCATGCACCTCCATACCCATCCACACATCCATGCACCTCCATACCCATCCACATATCCATCCACTTACCTGCCCATCCACACATCCATCTGCTTACCTACCCATCCACACATCCGTACACCTACCTACCCATCTATTCATGCATCCCAACTACTTACTCATCTACACACACACACACCCAGTCAATCAGTAGTTAGTGGATTAGTGAGTGTTAGCTCTATTCCAGGTACTCTGTTAGGTACTGAGGGGTAAACCATGAAAAAAAAATTTAAAGCCTCCAACTTCAGGGAACTTATAGCCTACTTGGGCGAGAGAATTACACAACAGGAATCATTCCATTAACTAGATAATATGCATAGTAACGAGAGATGGGAGAGAAAGAACCATGGCAGAAAGCCCTACCCCAGACCTGTATCCATGATGATGTGACATTTCAGCTGAGACTCCGAGAAATCCCTGTAGTCTGTACACCCAGAATGAGAACAAAGATAAGGAGCATTGGGGCTCAGAAAGTGGACCTTCCCTCTGGTGAGAGCAGCCTGGCTGTCCGATGTCTAGAAAAATGTCACCTATGGATTTATAAGAAGAACCCCTAAGTAAGAAGAAAGTTGGAGCACTTATGGAGCTAAAGCCTGGGCCTTTGGAAAGGGAAGAAATCGGAGCCTCACTTGGTGGAGTGGAATGTCCAAAGCCCCACACTCCTCTCTGTTAGACAGGTCCAGACCAGACCGGTGCCCTTCAGTAGACAGTGGCTGGAGACAGGCAGTATCCGCTTTCAATTTTGACACCACCCTAGCAGAGAAGAAGCAGACCAGGCTAGGTTACTTGTTTCTGTTCTCTGGGAGGACCTAATCCCAGCAGTGGCCACGGCTGAACGATTCAGGGAAAGGAATAACCTCATGGTCAGAAATGGCTCCCCACACCCTCAGAATCCAACCTTAGGTCCTTTCCGTGGCTTTCCCGCAAAGCTTTGGAAGACCCAGCCCCCACTGCACATCCAGCTCTGTCTCCGGTCACTCTGCTGTGTCTGGGCTCCATACACTCTGGCCTCCTCTTTGTGCTTCCTTCCCTCTTCAGGCACTTGCTAACCTTCAGCTTGAAGCATTCTAGAACATTCTTCCTGCACAACTACAACAACCAAGTGGAAATTTAGATGTTATTCTCACATAAGCTTTCCTTGAACAACTAAGGAGGAGCACCTCCTCGCCCCATCTCCTATGTATCCACTTTTCCTATAGCACTTACAGATATGTAAAATCATCCAACGTGTATTTATTATTTATTTATATGCTTCTCTCTGTCACAAGAATAGGGTCGTCTTTGGTAAGTTTCACTGATGATGCTGTCCAGCACCAGCCATCCCGCATGCCTGATAAACGCTTGCTGGATGGGCAGGTGTCATGAAATAGGAGTTCCTAAACCACAGCCTGCCTAGAAAGGATCCTCCAAAGGGAGGCCAAGCCTCTAAACTATCACCAAAATAAATTCAAGCCCTAAGATCAGAATAGATGCATCTCAGGCTGGAGACCTGGGTCATAGTCCTGGCTGGCTTTAAGTCAGATTTTAAAATAAAGTACTAAATGATTAGAAGACACACCAGTGTGGGTGGGAGGGGCCACCCAGAATCAGGTGCCCATCGACAGTCCCCGGGCATCTGCTTTGGGCCAGACAATGCTTCCCTTTCTACCCTTCTTTCTCTGGGCCCTGCCCCTGCAACAACACCCCTGCCCCTGCCCCCTGAAGATGTGAAGTGATCCTTATGAGCCTTGTGTTTGGTGCCTGACCGGCTTGCTCTGGTAGAGGGTATAACAGAGGTATAACCCAAGAGTGTAGATGTGAAAAGAATGACAAATGCATGTTAAACTGCCCCTGGCTCTAACACTTACATAAACACGTGAGGGGGTGGCACTGCTCCCCAGGGGCAGGGAGAAAACCTGACCCAGAAGGGTTATTTGGCTGAAGATAGGGTAGTTGGTAAATGGTATAGTCTGGCTCCTGGGTTCTTGGGCTTTGCTGCCTCTCTGCTGGCCAAGAGCCTTCTCCAGACCTCAGGGGGCCCCAGACAAGGGAACAAGGTGCAATAGACTCTAGTGTAGAGGGGCGTATCTGGAGAAACATAGGCCTTAGGGACCCTGAACAACACAGAAAGCTGAGTGTTGATTGGTGCTTCTGGGACACTGAGAACTTGGAACAAGAGGCCTGCTCCCTACTCCCCCTTCCTCCTAGCTCCACCCTCCATCCTGAGCAGGAGATGTGTGAGAAAGGGTCTCATTAGTGGACACCTCAGGGTGCCCAAGTGCAGATGCTGGTCATGTAGGGAGTGGGTACCTTGCTGTGGGCAGTGCTGATCCCACTGTCAGAAAGCATGAGGGGGAGCGGGGTCACCTTTGGGAGCCAGGCTGGGGCCAAGAGTTAAAACAGAAGAAGCCTGAGTGGAGCGGAGGGGAGGGAGGGACCTGGTAAGCTTAGACAAGGAAAGAGAGGCATATTGAAGCAATTGGGAAAGAAAAAAATTTAAGAGGGCAGAACGCTGAGCACACCGGTCTCCACTCCCAGGCCCTGCCTGTCCCAGTATGCCTCCCTTGCCCAGCTGGGGACTGAGTGGTTCAATAAATAACAAACGGAATAAGACTGGCTTCTTGAAAGAAAATGATTTAGGGAAATAATTAAATAATTGTCTTCTTGAGCCCTGGCCAAATAAGATGACTATAGGCCCTTTGCTTCCTAGGGTGTGGTCAGCAGAGGGTCAAGGAAAGAAGAGGGACCAGGCTCAGTCACAGGCCTTCTGGATAGGGTGACCTCTCATCCCATGCATGTGTCCTCTCTCTCTCTCTCTCTCTCTCTCTCTCTCTCTCTCTCTCTCTCTCTCTCTCCCTCCCTCCCTTCCTCCCTCACTTCCTCCTTCCCTCCCTCCCTTCCTCTCTCTTCTTCCCTCCCCCTCCCCATTCCTTTCCTCCTCCCTCTCTCTATCCACCTTTATCTTAGTGTGTGACCATCCTACTCAGGGAAAGGCTTAAGACAGAGGGCAGTAAAAAAATGACATGTGACTATAGGAAGGGCTTGAGAGAAGTAGAAACAGGCTATAATGTAGTCTGCACATGCACACACACACACACACACACACACTTACACACACACACACGCACACATACACACAGGCACTCATGTGCACACACACACGAGCACACACAGCAACTGTGATGATGAAGAACCAAGGCCTCCTGGACTCTCCAGCAAAGCCTTAGCCTTACACCTCTGTCCCCTGTGTGCCCTGGGTCCAGCCTGGCCACGCCCTGTCTATCAGCCTTGAGCAGAAATGCGGCTGGGGAAGGTGCGTAGGCTCATGGGGACCAGGCAGAAACACAGATGGCCCTTTTCCTCCCAAGAAGGAACAGCTGTCCTTCATGACTGTGCAGCCTGCCTTGGAGCTCCTAGGAAGAAACCCCAGGAGGGGTGCTCTGCAGACTTTCTTTGCCTTCTATATTTGAGAGCTAGGGCACTGTGGGAGCCTTCACTGTGTGATGCTAAGCCTGCTTGGGTGTGGCTTCCTTCCTCTATCCCTTCCACTTTTCCTCTCTCCTATTTCTCTTGTCCTTCCTTGGAAAAACACACACTGTACATCAAGCTCCATTATAAGGTGTGTGTGTGTGTGTGTGTGTGTGTGTAACTATATGTTGAGAATAGAAGATGATCCCATATTGCTCCTCAGGATGGAAACAGTACACTTTTTTTTTTTTTTTTTTTTTTTTTGCAGAGTCTGTTATTGACTTGTAAACTGTTGTCCAGCAAGACCCAGGGATCTACCAGTCCCTACCTCCCCAGCTAAGAATACAAGTGTAAATTACCATGCCTAGCTTTTAAAAAAAAAAATAGTGTATATTCTGAGAATTGAACTCAAGTCCTTGCTTTTGCAAGATAAACACTTTACTGACTGAGCTATCTCTTTAGCCTCCTATTCTAACATCTGTAAACATGCCAATGGGCAAGGCAAATGAGTCTCTGCCCTGTTGGGACCTCATTCTACAGAAAACTGCAGGTGGTAAAAGACAAACCCACAGGAATACTCTAAACAACAGTAAGAATGGGAGGAAGAGAATGCCCTAGGGCCATGGAGTGTCCAGGGGCATGGGTTGCCAGGCTAGCCACTGGGACAGCACCACTCTGTGAGCAAAGAGAAGAGCAGGGGAGGGGCCAGAGGATGTATGGGCAGGTCAAATCAGTCAGGGTGAAACGGGAGCTCCCCAGGGGGCCAGTGTGACACCTCCAGCTAGGAGGCCAGGAATATAACGACCTGGCCACAGGCTCTGGTGGAGGCTGAGGCAACAGGTCAGGAAGGGTGAGCCGGGCTGGAGGCAACTGCAATAGTAAAATGGGAATGGAAACTGGCATCCTGAATGTGCTTTGAAGGTAGAGCCGGCAGCACTTGTTTAAGAACTGAACAGAATGCTATTGGACTTGGACGACTGCGAGAGCACCCTGGAGACATGGTGTGTGGCTGTCCACATGGATGGACCAGGGAGCCCCAGCTCTTAGCTGGTGGCCTCCACCTAGACAGCAAGGCTGTAGGCGGGCTCCTGGCCCTTTTCTCTAGACAGAAGGGAACGCAGCACTTACAGAACAGTTATCCTTGCTGCCCCTGCAGGTCGCTTTGCTGAGAAGTGTGATCAACTCCCTTTTTGCACAGGGGAAAAAAAAATATGCCAGGATTTCCATTGATCCATCCTGAATCAATGCTTTTAAAAATCTTACGCACATTTGGCTTAAGAGCCAAAGCACGCATTTTATGTTTTGACATGGTGTCATCGATCGGAGGCATGCGTCTATGCCCCACCTGCCCGAGCCCCCAACCCACCCGGGCAGCTGGCCTGGTCGCACTATGTCCTTAATGGCCTTGCCCCCACCTGCCCCTTCCAAGCCTGCCCTGGCCCCCAGCACGGCCCTTTCTCGGGTTTTTTGAAAGGATCGATAAGGTGCTGAGGCTTCCCGCTGCTGCCTGTCACTCACACACCACCATGCCATAAATTATGCATCTGCCTCTCTCTCCCTCTGTCTCTAATTTCTACTGCGTTTGTTGATGGCTCTACGATGGTTGGCTTTTCTTAGCCTCAGATGCAGGGATGCTGTTGAAGCGTGGTAAAAACATGGAGCTGGGGCCAGAAGGCTTAGGAAAAGGGCAGAGATGCCAACTATGAATGTCTAAGAGAGATATCTACCAGGGATGGTCTGGAGCCGAGAGCACTAAGCTGCAGCCTGTGATCTCTGGTCCTGGTGGCTTCTTCTTGGCGCGAGGGTTCACCAGAGCTCACCCTCAGCCTAGGAGCTGGGGAGGAGAGGTTATCTCCTGTTGAGTCTCCTCTCAGGCTGACAGGCCCTTTGCTGAGGTTTACTGTGGTGACAATGACTGTGGACACAGCTTTGGTTTGCTAGGCAGTTGGGCTTCTCAATTAGGAATACTGCCCCCTGAGTGATGCGGGTGCAGAACAGGGTGCAGGAGGCTGGAGCCAGGATGCAGAGCACTTACTTGCCTGGCTGGAGGATGGCCTAGGTACCATACCCAGCACTGAAAAGAAAGAAAAAAGGAAAGATCTGAGGCCTACAAGACAGTCTCTGTCCCTCATTCACTATGTGACAAGACAAGCTACTCCTCTCCCTTAAAGGTATCAAAGTGGCTGCTCTGTGTTGTCCCCCCCACACACTGTGGCCAGTCTCTGTCATATTCATGGCAATCTTACTGGATCAGACAAAGCTCAGTCCCTACTTACAGACAAGCCCACTGGAGTCAAAGAAGTGAAATCAGTTGTTTCAGGTGGAGTAGCTGGAGGTGAGGAGCAGCTGGGGGTGAGGAGTAGCTGAAGGTGAGGGAACTGGGCTCAGGCCTCTCAGAGTGTGCCTTCTATTCTTGGATGCTCTGAAAAATCTGTCCCCACATCTTTGCGCCCTTGTCAGCAGTCACTTTCCCCACTGCCATGCTTCTCAGGATCTTCCCACACCTGTCTTGTCAGCCCTCTCCCCTGTACTGCGCCCCTGTCACCCTGTCTCGATACCCAGTGGCATCGCCTCTCTGTGGGCATCAAATTGGTAGTCGGTGGTTGGTTTGTATTCCCTGAAAAAGAAAAGGCACTGAAATAAAGAACGATCTGAGGGCCAGTTGTCCCAAGTATTGCCTCTGCCTTGCAGTGCATCCTGAAGCCAATCTTTTCTTGCACTGGGACCTCAGTTTCCTACTCTGTGAAATGGACTTGAGATGATTTATACCATATATACTTCATGAAGGAAACAAGGAGGACAAGGGAGAAGTGGAGAAATTTTCAATGTGGAAGTAGATAGTGGAGGCCTGGGGTAAAGGAATAGAACTCAGTCATAGAACACTTACTAGAATTCATGAGTTCCTGCGTTTAATCCCCAACACCACCGTACAAAGATGAGCAGACAATATCCACAGAAGTTCTTTGAAACTCTAGCTGTACATGGAACCAGCTGGTCTAACTATTGGTGCTACTGCTTTAAAAGTCCTATTTATGGATGGAAAGGGGTGGGGGGGCACAGAGTGCTTGCTGAGATCAGCTCCCCAGCATCCATGTAAAAAGGCGGGCATGAAGAAGGGTGCCTGTAATTCCAGTGCTGGAAGGACGCAGACAGGCTTGCTGCAAACCAGGTTAGCCAAGCCTTGAGCTCCAGATTCACTGAGAGATCCTGTCTCGAGGCAAAGGGTAGAAAGAGCAGGTGAGATGGCTCAGCAGTAAACAAGCCAACCCTAACCCCTCATGGTGGAGGGAGAGACCTGATTCCTGCGAGTTTTCTTTAGAGCACCGCATGTACAGTGGCTGGAGGTGTACACACACACACACACACACACACACACACACACACGCACGCGCACGCGCACACAGGCACACATACACAAACACACACAAATAATTAAATAAATAATGTTTTAAAATTTTGGGGTGGATTGTAATATATGAAGTCATGGGTAAAAGAAAGAAAGAAACAAACAAACAGATACATTGTGCTGGTTAGTTTTGTAGTAAAGGAGACACAAACTAGAGGTATTTAGAAAAAGAGACCCTGGCTGAGAGGATAACTCCATTAGACTGACATGTAGGCAAGTTGGCAGGAAGAGGGGACATTTTCATGATTAGTAATTGATGTGGAAGAACCCAGACCACTGTGGGCAGTGCCATCTCTACCTGGACATGTGGTCCTGAGTTGTGTAAAGCAGCCTGAGAAAAGCTTTGAGGAGTGTCTTAATTTCTTTTCTATTGCTATGATAAGACACCATGATCAAGGGAACTCCTAAAAAGGAGTGTTTAATCTGGGCTTATGCCCTCACACGGTTAGAGTCTATGATGGCAAAGACACAGTGGCAGGAAGCGCTGAGAGACCACATCTTGAGCCACAAGTAGCAAGCGGAAAGGACACTGGGAATGGTGAGACTCTTTAGAAACTTCAAAGACCACCCCAAGTGACACATCTCCTCCAACAAGCCTGCACTCCCTAATTCTCCCCCAAACAGTTCCACCAACCCAGAACCAAATATTTAAACATCTGAGCCTTTGGGAGCCAGTCTCTTCCGAGCGACCACAGGGAGCAAGCCAGTAGGCAATGTTCGTCCCTCCACGGTCTCTGCTTCTGTTCCTGCCTCCAGGTTCCTGCTTCTAGTTCCTACATCAGTGGACTAGAAGCTGTAATATAAAAGAAACCCTCTCCTACACAAGTTGCTTTGGCTGTGGTGTTTATCGATCGCAGCAATAGAAGACAAACTAGGAAAAAAAAAAAAAAACAACAACACTCTCTTCGCACCTTATGGAGTAAGCCTCACCAGAGAAAGCAGGCACTCTCATGACGCTGAGGGGAAATGCAGCACCCAGTGCTAGGGCAGCTCTTTGAGCAATCGACAGCTTTGTCAATCTACTCTGAGGTCCCTGTGCTGAGCTTTGCTATGAGCCATGCCTGGTACCTGCCTCGGCCCTCAAGGTACCCAGGACTCAGAGCTGGTTAATAGGTACCCCTACCTCCTAGAAAGGAAACGTCACCAGGCTTGGGCTGAGACCAAGCACATGGAACACTCACCCCAACTCATTCATTTTATAAGCGGACTAAGATCTAGAAGCACTGGCTACCCTAGCTGGCACCCGATCGATGATGCTAAACGCACACACATGTCTATCCTTCTTTCAGCCAGTCACTCACCCACAGCTCTTGAGAGGATCATTCCTATGCATGAAAGGCCCAGATTCTGGACCAGCCCCCCTGGGTTTTACAGATCAATACGAGCTTGGTGTTCAAGGATCTCAGTCTAGCAGGGGAGATGAAGATGACTCTGAACACTGATAACTGAAAACTCTAACATAAGGTAGGTTAACATAACACACAACAGCTACTCAAAAAAATTAAAAAAAAAAAAAAAGATAAGGAAGAGGATGAGGTGGGGCTGGTGCAGGGGATAGGAGGAGAACTGAGAATGGGGACTTGGGGCTCAGTCAGCTACTTTGCTTGAGCAGTTGAGACACCTCTAATGGCTGCCCTGCCTGCAGGGGGCAGCAGTTATCCATGCCAGGCAAGTGTCCCACAAGTGGCTACAGGATTAGGACTACTGACAGTAAAAGAAGCTGGGAATGCATCTTATCACACACACACCCCACTCTATCCCTCTCCCTCCCTCCTCCACCCGCCCCGCCCCGAGCCCCCACAGGACTCTTTCTAGCTTTCCAAACCATGGTTCAGGTTGAACAAAAAAGGGATGCCTGGGTACGACTCTGGAGCTGTTGGACAACAGGAAATGCAAGTATTCCCAGGAAGTTCTCCTGGTTGCATTTGTGGCCTGACCTTGAGAGTACCAGGAAGTCCCTACAAGTGGAGATGTCCTAACTGAGGGGACTGTAGACCAAAGGTACGGGAGGTGGGTCTTCCAAGGCTTAGCCTATAGCGACTGGCAGGCATGCAAGGGAGGAGCTGGTTCATGGGGCTCATTTTAAACATTGGGAACTAGAGGCCCCAGGCCATTTAGGGTTTTTTGTTTGCTGTTTTGGGTTTTTGCTCTTGGTTGGTTGGTTGGTTGGTTGGTTTTTTGTTTGTTTGTTTGTTTGTTTGTTTGTTTTGGCAGTTAGACCACAGGGCATACGGAAGGAGGGCCAATTTGAAGCAGTAGGCTGGAGCTAAACTCTGAGAGGCCGTGCGAGCCAAGCATAGGGGATCTGAGCGCAACTAAACCCCGACTCTCTAAGAATCAACACCCTCAGGACACCGTGCCCCAGCCCTATCCTCTACCTCATCAATTCTTCACAGCATTGGTTTTTCCATCCACACAAAGACTCACAGAGAGTCAAAGCCACATGTCCAAGTCCCCCGCAGCTGATCCGTGGCAAAGCAGGTGCTCACACCTGGGGTCCTCTACCCCAGAGTGTGTGTGCTCTTGACCCCTGTGAGACACATGAGAAGCAGGGGTTTTCCAAAGAGGTTTCCACTCTCTGGACAGTTTTCTGTTCCTTACCTCATCGGGTCCCCAAGTCCTATGGGGGCTTCATGGACTGGAAGGCTGGGTTTCATATTCAGAAGTCCCAGCCCCTTTTAAACACAGCTGTCTTGGAGGGTGGGGAGGAGGCCTGTTCGAAACAGGAGCTGTTTAACTAATTGCCAATTATCTCTCCATAGGCTACAGCTTCCAACAGCTGGGAGGGATTTTGGTCCCTACCCACTGCCTCTGTTGCTGGTACTTGGCATGTGGTGAGGAGCTCTTGGCCTCTTGTTGCAGACAAGCCTGTGCTTCGCCCTCCTCTAGGCCAGTATAGGAGGGCGCTGAGGGTGGGTGTAGGAAGCTCTCTTCCTCCTCCTCTGCTCTGAGTAGCAGTGCCTGGCACGGAGAAGCGTAATCTCCTCCCCCCTGGACTTCTACCCATGCAGCAGTGCCCAGTGCATGTGAGCCCTGTGTGTCCAGGGTTCTTGCTCAAAACTAAGACCATCACTGCTTACCTCCTACACCCCAAATCAATAAGAAGGCTCCAAAGGACATCCAACGTGAACCCTGAGCATGGAGGTTCATACCTGTGATCCCAGCACTTGGAAAGCGGAGACAGTTGCCAGGCTGCTGCTGTGGAAGAGGATGCCCTCGGTCCTGATGCAACCTGATGGTGCTAGGTAGGGGAGGAGAAGGGGATAAGGGGAAGAGGGAGGGAGGGTGAGACCCAGAGGAGAGGAGGGAGCGGGCTATGATTGGGATGTAAAGTGAATAAATAAATAAATAAATAAATAAATAAATAAATAAATAAATAAATATTTTTTTAAAAAAAGGAAGAAAAGAAAGCTGAGGCAGGAGAGCACCATTTGTAGGCCAGCCTGGCCTAAGCAGTGAGGCACTGTCTAAAAACAAAACAAAACCAAAAAAAGAAAAAAAAGGAAAATCTAATACAAAATGCCAGAAGACCCCAGAGCGTTGGGTGATGTTAATTGTCCCTTCTGGCTATATTTGCGATTCCCAGGAATAGGCTGAAGGGCAAACCTTTGTACATGTTAATCTCCTTATGCTAAAGACATTGAACTGTCTTTGATGTTCCCAAATGTGTTGACTCCTATCTTGGTGGAGGGTGTGTAGACTTCACAGGCCAAGCACTTGCTCTGTTGCCTCTCTCCAAGGGCTAAATAATGGGGTACTCGCTGAAGAATGAATAAACCCCACCCTGAAAGCCAAGTGTGGGGTGGTGTGCAAACATGGTGACACTCAGGGTCACCTCACCCCATTACTCGAACCTAAACCCAATCAGAGGCCTGTTCTCATCCAAGGCCCACCAGATCTGAGGGAATGGTGGCTCGTGACAAGCCCCTCCTGCCTATGGGAGGGGTGGGTTTTCCATATCACACTCCTGTTTGAATGGGTTAAGATGCTGCTAGTTATTGCAAGGACCAAAGAACAGCATGTTTAGCCGGGCGTGGTGGCACACGCCTTTAATCCCAGCACTCGGGAGGCAGAGGCAGGCAGATCGCTGTGAGTTCGAGGCCAGCCTGGTCTACAAAGGGAGTCCAGGACAGCCAAGACTACACAGAGAAACCCTGTCTCAAAAAAAAAAACAAACAAACAAACAAACAAACAAACAAAAAAACCCAGCATGTTTAAATGTTTAACAGCTCAGCCACAGTGGAAATCTGTCTGTCTTTCACATCAAGCCGGAAATAGAACTTCTGAGGAGGGAATTCATCTTCCAATGAAGACTCAGGGAGCCAGGTGTGTCCCAGCTTGTGGTCCTTTGGTTTTGTCCCTTTGTGGTTTCCAAGATGGCAGGACTTGGTGATAGCAAGGTGTGGGAGGAGGGTGCTAGCAATGGAAGAGAATAACATCACTTCTTGTTGTCCCCCCCCCCATCCATCCTCCCTTCCTGTCCCTCCTCTCCCTCCAGCTCTCCCAATCCTCATTCAGTGCTAAAGATTGAACTCAGGGTCATGAACACGTCAGGCAAGAGCTCTACCATGGAGCTACATCAGCAGGCTCCATCCTCACCACCCGGTCACAGGAATCATATGGAAGGAACAAGGAGAAAGGCAGTCCCCTGGCTTGAAGCTTATTCCCATGGTTACCCTATACCATAGAAATGGGAGTGTGAGTCCATCACACACAAGCTTAGCCTACATGTCACCTATGGGAGCTATGAGGAGATGCCTACTGACTGCTGGTTCAAGTTTCAAACTGTGTCGTGGGGCGAGATACTTTGCTTCATCTTTTTCAGCTTGCTTTCTTGGAGGCAGCTGGTACAGGATGGGAGGAGATAGAAAGTAGCTGTGTGTTATGCTGTTAAGTGCTTGTCTGTAGCTGTGACTGTATGGACGACCTTTCTTATCACCAGGCTGAAATACCTGAGGGCAGCAACTAAAGGGAGGAAAGGCATTTCAGAGAGTTTCAGTCCCTGTTTACTTGGTCCTGTGTGCTTGGGTGGGCCATCATGGCTGTGGGAACGTGTGACTGAGAAGTATTTGGCCTGGGAGCTTCTCCGCTGCCATGTGCCAGAAGCAGAGACTATACTAGGAAAGGGGGAAGGAAAGCCCAAGGACCTGCTTGCAGCAGCCTCCTTTCCCCCAGGTTCCCCCCAGAGTTTCCACAGCCTCTGCAAACAGAGCCAGCTGGAAGCCAGGGACCAACCTTCACTATGTGAGCCTTTGGGGGAGGGGTACATTGTATCCAAACCAGAACAACTAAGCTCATGGTGATTTAGAGAAAATATGACCTAATTGGAAATGTATATAGATTCCAATTTTCCCTTGGGGACGGGGTGGGGCGGGGAGGGGCGGGGCGGGGAGGGGGTGTGTGGTGGGGGTTGGGAGGGGGTGGGGGTGGGAGGGATAGAGGGAGTGGGGGTGGCTGGCAACATTGTGTCCACATTCCTAAATGTAACAATTAGCTGGAGCTGAATGTGGAAGATACATGGCAGAGATGGTCCCTGCAGTTCCTGTCACTCCCACCGAGGACATGCTTTGAGACTCCAGCATCATACTTATAAATGTCCTATAGAGTGCTGATGAAGTAATCTGAGCTTCAGCGATGATTTGTTTTTACTTTTTTATTTTATTTATTTATTTCAAAAGCACTTAGTGTTTTCCAAAACCGTGGGCCAGCATCTTAGATGCAGCTCGAGGTACGGGAACGTGTGGGTCACTGGCTTCAGGAGCTCTTCAGCTCCAGAACCGGCTCATTAACAACTAAAGCTGAGTGACTTTCCACGGCTGGTGTTCTGTCTTAGAAGAACAGTGTGCTATTAATACCACGCTACAAACTTCAGAATCCTGTGGATTTTTTTTTTTTTTATAAGATAACGAATAGGAATTTCTGAAGAGGGTTTTATTCCAGAACTTGGAACCCTGTGAGCGTAGTAATATGATTGGGAAGTTGGCCTGCTGGGACTAGTGCTGGAGAGACGGAATGACTGACAGCTGTAATTGATTGGCACCAGTGAGGATGCCAGGGGTACAACTTTGCCGGGGCAGGCTGGCTATCTCCTGCCAATGTCTGCTTGGATATTGCTGGGAATGCAGGGGATGAGCAATCAGAGAAGACTTTTAATGATCTGTTGACAGAAAGAAGTTAAGAGATGATTATAAGGGGCAGAGCAAGGAGGGGAGAAGAGAAGAAGAGGGGTGGGGGAGGGGAGTGAGGATAAGGAAGAACAAGATAGAAAAGAGAAGAAGCAGGAGGAAGGAGGATAAAGAAATAAGGCCTTTGAGTATGTCTCTAAGGACAGGATAAGGTGTGATGCTGTAACAAATGACCTCTTGACGCCTCTAACAAGTGTTTGCTTCTCCCTCATGTTATACATGCATTAAAGGTCAGCAGAGGTCTTGGTCCCACATCATCTTCCGTATGGAGTCATTGCCATCAGGAACAGAGTGGAAGGTAAACTGTGCCATATCTTAGTATCTCACTGGAAGCAACACTTTTTTTTATTTTTTATTTTTTTTACTTCTATTCATATTGTGTTGGGAAATGAAGCCACCTAGGAGGGCAGCCAGAGCGCCTGGATGTAGTCTGCACATCTGTCTCTCGGATGACCTCGGCACTGGGAGTCTGGAGGAGACCTGCTATCACTGTGCCTCTTCCGGTTATAACCAATAAAAAGTGACACTTGGGCTACTTTAATAAACAGATATACTGACTCCCTCAACCAAAAGTCCAGCAGAAGTTCCAGCAGTTTCTAGGCAGGCAAAGCTTAATGCAAGAAGTCAGGGACTCTAACAGCAGGTGTCCTTCCATGTTTCAGTTCTGTTCTCTTCCATGGGAGCTTAACTCTCCACTATCACTGTGCCAGGGTTCGAGCTCAGTGGGGTGCAGTGGGGTGAAAGCTGTGGGAGCTTCTGCTTCTCTCCTGTATTAATAACACTATCATAGGCCTGGATTTCCTGGGGCCAGGCTCTGTATTTAAAGGACAGAGTGTTGGCTCTACCTCAGTCACTTGTTCCACCCTGGACCTGGGAATTGAATTAACAGCATCCAAAGTATATGATCCAAGGGAGGCGAGAGGTATGTCCAGGGAGAAATTCGGGGTCTGAGATGGAATCTGGGTTTGCTTTTACCTTATTTTTAAAGAAAACCAAACAAATAAAATGCCCCATATCCACTGCTCTGACCTGGTGGCTTTCTATGCATTGTTCTGTAGACATGTTTCAGAGGCTGCCTGTAAAATCCAGAGTGGCAGTCTGCACTTTATACTTTTCCTTTCAATTGGACCCATTGTCCCTCGCTCCTTATAGGTCTATCAGGAAACCATTTCCGGGGGCTATAGAGAGGCACTGGATGTTTGGCGCAGGGAAAATATACTAACATGAATGTAAAAACATCTTTGAAACAGAATGACCACCCCACCCCCCAGGGCAGGGGATGCTTGGCTTCTCTTCATATGCATCTGTCCAGAGTGGGTCCCTGCAGCTGCTGAGCTACAAGGAGAGCTGGCCAAGTGAGTCTCTTGCAGAGGAGCGTGGCATCGTCACGACTGATACAGATGGTTTATTCTCTAGGGCTGGGCAATTGTCACCCCAACAAAAGGAGGGGTCCTCCATTTGAAAAGAGGGAGTAAGGAGACAGCTGTTGAGGGACTCACCACTATGGTGGGCCAAGTCAGAGCTTGTTGCAAGTTCTCTCGGGTGAGGTCTGGGCCCTTTCCTTGAGAGGCCTAGGATGACCACCTAGAATAGTCACAGCTATCCTGTGTGGCCGTGGATGGCACAGTGGCTTTAAAGTGCCCTCCGGAAGTAGGTGTGGTTCGGTGCACCTAGACTTTCAGCACTCAAGAGGCTGAGACAGGACTATCATGAGTCCCAGGCCAACCTGGGCTTCATCAGCAAGACTCTGTCTTGAAAAATGAAGGATTCTCAACACTAGGAGTGTGTCTCGCCCTATGGATTGAAAAACTTGAGTGTTGGGGCTGGAGAGATAGCTCAGTGGTTAAGAGCACTGTCTGCTCTTCTAAAGGACCCGGGTTCAATTCCCAGCACCCACATGGCAGCTCACAACTGTCTGTAATTCCAATTCCAAGGGACCTGACACCCCACACCAATGCACATAAAATAAAATTAAGTAAATTTAAAAAAAAGAAGAAAAAGAAAAACTTGAGTGTCGGGGCATCCGAGGCTGTACTAGCTACTTTCCCCGTGGCTGTGATAAAATACCTGGCAAAACCAACAAATGACATGTTTATTTCCACCCACATTTTGAGACAGAGGAACCAGCCTGGGGGTAAAAAAAAAAAAAAAAAAAAAAAAAAGAGCATTCAAGCAATGCAACTCTGACACAAGGTACCTGAGACTTGAGCCTGCATTGGAACCTGTGGGCAAGTGAATCCAAGGCTTCAAGTGGCAGGCGGAGATGCTGAAGCATTTTAAAGCTTGGGTTTTTTGTTACTCTGGTGCTCTATACCCCTCTATAGCTCCTCTGCCCCCTGACTGATGAGGTAGGAGTGTGTAGATGAAAGATGTAAGGATGGCTTGGAGACAGGGGATGATTAAGAGGCTAATGCCACAGGCTGACGTGGGAGGACCAGTGCTGGGAGTAGACAACAAGAAAGAGGGTGAACTTTTGGGTACTGCTCTACAAGAGATCCACTCCTTGTACGTCTTCCTCCTCTTACCAAATGGATGATGGCTGCCTGCTCTCAGAGTCAGCTAAGATTTTAAAGCTCCGCAAATTCCTTACTCAATTCTCTTTCAGTCTGAGAGCCAGAAAAGCAGCCGCCGCCCCCCCCCCCCCATCCTTAAAGTGGCCTGGCACTCTTCCTGTGTTTGTCTCCGCACAGAAAACAACAGCAAGGCATTTCCTGACTCTTTTCTTCCTTTGACACCTTTCAAGTAAACCCTTCAGTAGAGCCTTGCTTTCTCTGTGAAATGGGGGTGGGGGGGTGATAACAGAAGCAGGGTTTGCTGAGGTCCCTCTGACATCTTTTGCTGTAAGAATTGGCACATATGAAGTGCTTAATAAGGTAGCTATTATTACTGCTAACAAGATAATTGTTTAGGTAACATCTTTACTCTTGAATGGTGCAATTAGCAGCTTTCAGTGAGAGAATGGGTGTTGGAACTCTTGTGCATTTTGTGTTTAAGCCTCAGGGTAGACTGGGGACTCATGACTTAGAAATGTCAGAAGATGAAAAGATTTGAGGGAATTCAAGACTTTATAGATAGCCATTTGCCCCCATGCTGAAGATTGCTAGTGAAAGACAGATAGGGAGCTAGATGGACAGGTAGTAAATTGTAAAAACTAAACATGTGCCTCCTGTTTGAAGTTCTGGGTGCCACTTTAGAAAGAGAAAGAAAAAGCAGTTCTGCAGTTGCAAGT
>OU015753.1:33135495-33191713 GCA_907169655.1 Acomys percivali
TTTTTTTTTTTTTTTTTTTTTTTTTTTTTTTTTTTGCTTTAAACCCAAGACATCTTAAACATGGTAGGTCAGCAAAAAGATGTGAAGTGGCAAAGAACAGGAAGACAGGCTAAACAGTCTGTGAAAGTCTCAGCCACTTTTCATCCTAAGAAGCCATCCCAGTTGGGTAACCACGATCCCAGACAACCTATGTGCCAAGGCTTGTATACCTTGTCCCATTTATCATCAAAGGTTAGCATTACACACACACACACACACACCTCATGTCCAGAGAAGCAGAGGAACTCACAGCTGGTGAGTGACCCACATGGAGAATGAGACCAGGCAGGCAAAAAGATTTTGTAGCCCTTCTCATCTCACAGGTCCTGGTCAGGGCCCCTTTGTCTACACCTTCTGTCCTTTTGCCTGGATCACTAGCATGTTTCAAGGGACAGGGAGCAGCTACCACAGGGACTTGAACACACATCAGTCTGGCTCCTGAATTCACTCTGAGTTCGGGAGCATGTTCTTTGGGAAAGTACAAAGGAATGCACTGGCCCGGCATCTGCAGGTTTCACTTTATTTCTATCAGCCTGAGCTGAGTACCCAGGGTGGCAAGCTACGGGCTTTGCACTGGTGCCGCAATGGCCACTGGGCAAGGAGATCATGGGGAGAAACATGGTTTAGCCCCTGCCAGGGGCTTAAATATGGTAAGTCAGCTTAGACTAAAGTGTAGAGGGAAAGACATTGACTCCAGTTCCTTAAAAAGGATACAGAGGACTTGAGAGTCAGTTTGACATCCTTATGGGGAAAGAAAGAAAGATAACTTTGTTTCTATGAGATGCTCAATGAGGATGGAGAAGGAGCGGTCCTGGAATCCAAGAGGCTTGTTTTGGGAACATTTTGGAGTTGCATGTGGTTGTTTGGGCTGAAGATGTATGTTTAGGAGTGTGGCTTTAAAGCTATAAGGTTCTGAATGCTTAATCAGGCATGGCACCAACGCCGTTGGAAAGCATGACTTCCTTGCAAGCTGGGGAGTGGAAGGTGTACCTGGTCACTCATGCTGGGAGGAAAAGAAGAGAGCGAGGCCGGGGTGAAGGCGGTGACTTAAGTGATGTCACAGTTTGGTACCCCAATGTCCTTCACTTGGCAACATTAATCAAGGTCCCTGTGTCACTGCAGTGGTTGCAGGGAGGAGGACATGGAAGCCCTGCTTGTGAGCACTTAGATGGAGGGAATACGGAAGTGCTTGCAGGCAGACCCTCTTGGAAGGTGGCGGCAGCCATCCATTTGGATTGATCCTGGGGTCCCCTAGAACTACCAACCGCACTACTTCCATACTTTTTTTCTCAGCAATGGAGATCTAGCTCCTATCCTCCCCTCCCCCCTCTGCTGTAAAAGGCAGAATAGGACAAGGCCTTTCACCTCTAGAGGGTGGTTCCAGACAACAAAAAGGAGTGACATCACAGACCAAAAGAACAGGAGCGACTCAGGTTCCTCAGAAGCAGGCCCGTACGTGTCCTTCTGTCCAGTTCTGGCTCCCCAGAAGCTCATTCTAGGATGAGACTGGGAGTGTAGACTATCATAAAAAAAAGTATTCCCAAATCAGATGTGGTGGGGCATGTCTTTAATCCCAGCACTTTGGGAGGCAGAGGAGGCTCACTGTGAGTTCGAGGCCAGCCTGGTCTACAAAGTGAGTCCAGGACAGCCAAGGCTCCACAGAGAAACCCTGTCTCAAAAGAAAGAGAGAAGAGAGAGAGGGGGGGGGGGAGGAAGGAAGGAAGGAAGGAAGGAAGGAAGGAAGGAAGGAAGGAAGGAATTGCCAGGAGCTAGAGAGATGGCTCAGTGGTTAAGAGCACTGGCTACTCTTCCAGAGCTCCCAGGTCCAACTTGCTGCTCTTCCATGGTGGCTCACAGTTGTCTGTAACTCTAGTTTCAGGGTATATGAAGCCTTTTTCTGGCTCGCATGGGCAACAAGAATGCAAGTGGTGCACAGAGAGTGATGCAAACAAAATAATTTACACGTTGAAAAAAAAGTCTAAAGAAAGTAAAACAGAAATAAAGGGAAAAGAAAAGAGAAAAAAAAAACTCTCAGGGAGACAATGAGGGATGGAAGCAGCAGGTCAAGATGACAGACAGACAGCAGGTCCAGAGGACAGACACCTGTCCTGGCTCTGCTGCCCACTGGCTGTTGAGATGTCAAAAAGAAGCTTCACTTTTCAGGTCCTCAGTTTCCACATCTGTCAAAGAAGCTGGTATTCTTTCCCAAAGTGTGGCGACAATACTCATAGCTCTTCAGGGGGCTGAGGCAGGAGGATCTCTTGAACCCAGGAGTTCCAGGTCAGCCTGGGCAACAGAGCCAGCCTTGTCTCAAGCTGAAAGAGAAGGGAAAGGAAGCTCAGTAATAGAGCACTTGCCTGAGATCCGAAAAGCCCTGGGCACTACACACACACACACACACACACACACACACACACACACACAAACAAACAGAGAGAAAGAGAGAGAGAGGGAGGGAGAGAGGGAGGGAGAGATATGGGGGGGAGAGACAGAAACAGAGACAAAGACAGACAGACAGATACACATACAGATGCACAGACAAACACACACATACAAACACATACACACAGAGACAGGCATACATACAGATGCACACATATACACAGAAAGAGAGACAGACACACAGATGCACACACAAACACACACAGATGCACACACTCACAGAAAGAGAGACAGATACACAGATGCAGAGACACACACACACACAAAAACAGAGAGATAGGTATACAAATGTGCGTGTGCATGCACACACACAGAATCAATAAGCCCCCTATATCATAAGATGATTATCATGTATTCCCAAAAGACTCCTACATAACATTGAGGACAACATTCTAAGCAGAAGAAACAGGAAGTTCCAGAGACCCTGAAAGACACTGGGTGGGAGGGAGCAAGTTCCTCTGGGTTCTGTTTATGCCACTGCCATCTGCACCTATCATAGTAGCCATAAGAACATTACTCTCTAAATTAGTACATGGTACAAAAGTTGAAGCAGTTGGGTATATAACACCAGTTCCAACAGGGAGCAGCCATGGCATAGATCTAGAAGGTGGAGGTGGAACTAGAATTGGCTTTGAGGAGATTTGAGGCAAGGAAAGGTTAGCTTTGAACCCTGCAGAACTTTCTCAGATGGCCCCACTACCTGTACCTTTGTCAAACAGAGCAGCGCCATGCTCCCACTGTCACAGCCCAGGGCTGCTCCTGGGGTTACGCCTTTTCCCTGCCTGGTAAACTCCATCTCTGTAAACCATGGAGTAAAACAAATCCTTTGAAAGAAAGGAAGAAAGAATGTAGAGAGGAAAAGTAACTCCATCCTCCAAAATAAAGCAAGGCTATGAACAATCTTCCACACTCTTGGTGGGAGGGAGCAGGGAGACGGTTAGTTATTCAAATGAGCCCTTTTCTCTGAGCTTCCGTGAGTCAACTCATGGGATCCATAAATTGGTCCTCAGCTGCCAGTGTCTGTCGCTGCACACACTAGTATTTGGAAAGAGTCTCCCGTCGCCGCCGGGTCTGAATTTACTTGATACAGATTGAGGGCAAACAAAACAAACAGCGACAACAAAAACTCTTGTGGTTTGGATCTAAAAAGAAAGGTCTTCGAAAGAGCTGGGTGATGTTGAGCCCTCTTAGCCGAGAAGGTGTTCGGAATATTTTGGAACCTTGAAGGTCTTTAGAATCTAGGGCCAATAGATGCCTGAATCTGCTTGAGAGATGAGACACTGTTCCTAAGGACCTGCTGGTTCCCTTGGGGACAAAGGACTGATAATTTGCACAATAAAACAAATCCCCAAGTTGATGGTGATATGTGTGTGTGTGTGTGTATGTGTGTGTGTGTGTGTGTGTGTGTGTCACAGAAATCAAGAACAGCAATGAGACAAAGCAGTCAAGCTGAGTTATGAAAATAAGAAATGTAAAACAAATGCCCCAAAGACTGGTGACTCACAGCCTGTCCCAGCTCAAACCTTTGTTTGGTGGAATTTACTCTGTACGATGATGGCCAAAGGAATATTAATTATATTAATTTTTCTTTCTTTCTTTCTTTTCTTTTCTTTTCTTTTTTTTTCCTTCTGCTATGTGAGAAAATTATAGGCAGACAGAAGCTACCTCAGGCTGGAAAAATGAGCATACCCTGTCAGATAGCAGTTACCCAGGGCAGACAAGGACTTGGCAGGGAGACAGCCTCAGTCCTTCCTTGCTGTTGAATCTCTGGAAGAGATGGAGCAGTCTGGCTTTCCCCCCTCATCTGTACTTCACACACGAAGTGTTGAGGAAGCAGCCCTCCCTCCGCAGGCAGCGTTTGAGGAAGGCTAAGATGTTTCCAGGCCCAGCCTAAAAATATCTCCCTTGACAGCCTGTCACAGTGTCTGAGATTCCGCCATTATAAATTCATTCCTCTCTGTTAAGGCATTTTGTTTCCGGGAGTTCTCTGTTAAAATACAGATATCCTGAAGAACTTAGCTTGGGCGAGGCAGGGCAGAACTCGAGCCAGGATTAGGAGTTAGGAGACCGGGATATGGGATCTGCCTCTGTGTATGAACATGATCTGGGACATGTCATTCTCTTTTCCCAAACCTCAGATTCTTTCCTGGGACTGGAAAGGGAGGGATCTGATCACAGCATGCTATCATCTGTGGCTTCGGGAGAGGAAGTGTCCACTTGGGAGTCATCCATGGACACAGGCATCTTACCCAAAGCACTTGAGTACCCGAGGGCTGTTTGTGACCCAGTGGCTTAGGGTAAGATGCTTAGGTGTCATGTGAAAGAATATCTAGCTTTCTATTTGAAAAAATTTTTTTTTCTCCTTTTCCTGGGGAAGGAGACTTTCTCCCTGACTCTAGGTCCAAAGAGTATACCTCCCTCAGGGGTCTCTATTGGTCTCCTAATTTGCTTCTTTTTTTTTATTACCACCCTCCCAGAAGCTGAGCTAGTACACCAGGATGCTTATAAATTTGAGTTAGATACTCAAAACCCTCTACACCATGTCCTTCATCACAAACACCAAAGATGTCCTAGGACCTAAAAGGGTCTATGTAAATTGCCCCTGATTTGAGCCCAAAAATCTCTGTGAAATTTCCTCTCATCTCAGAAGGCTTACATTTTTCTATTCCTTGTGCTCAGAACTCTTTTTCCTCCCAAATTTCAGCTTAGCAGGTTCCCTAGCATCTTCTCATATGAACACCCCCTAAGGGAGCTCATCGGGATCCCTCACTCTAAGAATCCACTCCTTACCCTCTTAGCTTGTCCCATGACCCTCACCCCACAGATGCTGTGTGAAATCTTCCTGGCTCACTTGCTGAGCTACCGTCAGGGCCTTTTAAAGTCCAAGTGCAAGCAGAGTAGGGTATTTGCTTTGTTTATGCTGCATCATTAGCCCAGACTAGATAATCAGTTAGCAGTAGACCCGGGGAGGACAGATCTGCACTAACAAAGAGACCACGGCAAGGACGCACTGCAATGACTCCTGGAGGGGTCAGTTCCAAGGTCTTTCCTGCCTTCTCTTCCAACAAGGTGGATGTCTTGAAAGCAAGGGTGGAGTTGCTTCTTTGGAAGTCTGGGGTGGAAAGTGTGACTAGGTGCAAGGAAGGGTGGTGGTGAAGCTCTTAAATTCTGGGAAAAGAATCCAAGGTGAACTTAGAAGCCGTGGAGGCTGCAGATTCTTGATTAAGACCAAAGGGAGTAGTAGCCCAAAGGTCCTTGTAGCTGTATCCCAAAAGACAGATGCCTACAGATGAAAGGCTGCTTGACTAAGGGTGCAAGGAGTTCCCTCCGGCACCTGAAGCTGCAGTGAAGGAGACAGAGGCAGCTCCTGTCAGTTTTCCCAGGTCAGCCCAGAGGCGCCACTAGGGTGTATGAAAGCCCTTCTAGACTCCCCCTCAGTTTCCCTTCAAGTTAATGCTGGTGCTAGTGGCCAAGAGAAGTGAAGAGGTGTGCCAAAGAGGAGCAGCCATGCTGGCAGGACCCTGCCTCTGTGTCCCTTCTGTCTTCATCCTAGGCCTGAGCTAGTGTCCGCAGGGGACCTGAGTCCCAAAGAGATCATTATTTTAATAGCTATACTAAAAGGCGCTCTGTGTTATGAACCATGTCCCGGGGGAGGGGGGACGGTGTATTTCAGTCCCTTTTCACCTATGAGGTCATCAGGTTCGGACTGGTTATTGAAACTGTCCAAGAGCACTTAGGATGACAGCGCTGTGTCCCTTGGCCAGGAACCCACCAGTAGCTATGTCACGTTCGGAATACAGTCCATGCTCACAATTCCAAGTCACCTCAGACTTCACAGTCACCTCGGAGTCCCAGAGGCTTCCATCAACCTGCATCCTGCCCCAGCCCTGCCCCAGCCCTGCCCCAGCCCTGCCCCAAGCTTGAGCATACTGCCTGCCCCCAGGGGGCGATGGTGGGTAGCTTAGAACCCGCTCTCCTCTTCCAGAACGCTCGCTCTGGCGGATTCCATCCTCACTTCTGAATCTGGGGTCCAAGATCGCCCCCACAGGGAAGCATCCTGGGTTCAAGAGAAGCAAAGCATCCAAGGCTGGGCACCGGGTAGCTACTGGAACCCAGAGGCTGAATCCCAGCTGGGTTGAGCGCCGCCTCCAGGCTCTGGGTGTGTATGCAATCTCTGAGCCCTTGTTTGATGAGCAGCGGCCAATAAATTCATTAATCATCATTTTATGCCTCATCAAACCCCCTCCAGGCCCCTCCATGGGAGTTACACAAATTAGCCCCTGAAAAGACAGTAATTTCAGTTTAGCGAGGTAAATGCTCCGCGCACACAGCTTCCATGACAAGCCTATCCATCAGCTGGTTGGGACCCAGCATGGCAGCGCCATCGGTGCTGCCCAGCCCAGCCCAGCCCAGCCCAGCCCAGCCCAGGCCCTCGAAGCCCAGCTCTCCAGTCCAGCCCAGCTTCTGGGGGCTGGATCTACTGGGAAAACGGCTCTGCCCAGGGTGCCTCTTCTTCTCACCCTTACACACTCATGTACCTTAGGCTGTTTCCTCAACGGCTGCATTTCTGAACAGAAGAGAAACTTTTCCAGAAAACCGGAACCCCAAATTGAGAAGCGACCTTGAGACACATGAGGAGGACCACCTGGCTCTAAGGTCGAAACTGTTGTCTCAAGGAGAAAAGAGACAGTCCGTCCTTTCTTTCCTAATAGCTGTCCAGTCTTCGAGACACCTTGAAATGACTGTCTTGTACTGAGAGTATACTGTATTTAGTCCGGGGAGGAATTAATCCAGGGATTCCAGGCGATTTTGAAAGCAACCTCAGCCTCCAAAAGGAAGCCCTGTGGGGGACCGAAAAAGAGAGATCCTTCCCTGTTGAGGACCCTTCCACCTGACTCCCGAAGGCAGGAAAGGAGATCTGCCTTCCACCCACCCTCAGACACAGCCGGCATCTTTCTCTCTGCACCCTCTACTTGAGGTAGAAGAGGTGCGGGGGGGGGGGGGGGGGCGTCTAATGCGCTTAGCTGTTGTATGTAACCCAAGTACAGGGCTTGGGTGAGAAAGCAGAGGGTTGGAAAGGGACGAAGAGGAACCCGGCATTTACAAGAAAGACAGCAGTCTCCGGCCCTGTCATCTTCCCAGCCAGGCCTCACAGAGGGTCCCAGGGGAACACCACCAGGCTTGGAGGGCCTGTGTAAAGAAGGGGCGACAAGGCGGCGCAGGCCTCGCAGCGCGGGACTGTCTGTACACCACGGCTGCGCTGCGAAGAGCTGCAGAGTTGAGCGAGGCGCTGCCCCTTCATTAGCTTCCCCTCCACGCGGCGCTGCATGCCTCGGAAAATAAGTTAGCAAACGGGGAGCCGTTTATCTCTTTTATCTTGGGGCCTGATCCAATTAAATAAGTGCACATTTACATTTGCATCCATCAGGCGGGAGCGCTGAGAGCCTGGGGTTTGCTCGGAGCAAATAAAAGCAGATTTCAGTGGGAAAGTGACGTCTGGGCGCGCTGGGTTCGTTCCGGCGTCAGAAACCAGAGCGCTGCCAGGCGAGCGGCCTTAGGGAGCCGAGGGTTAGGGGCTGCAGCTCAAGAGGGACCGAAGATCCCGACAGCTCCGTGAGGCAGGCCGGGCAGAGTTTCAGACCTGCCTCGAAGGTGTTTTCTTGTTAGGCCACAATCCCTGTCTGCCCACTGTCAGCGGTCCAGGTTTATATTTATAGCGAAAACGAAAAGGAGAGCGGGTCTAACCTGGTCGCAGAGGTACACGTGTACGGTGGGCGTAGGGACAGCGCCAAAACTTTTGCAAGGGAAAAAGGCAGACGCCAAGATCCCTTTCGGGTCAGATTTCCACCTAGTTTGAAGAAGGAAGGGGGTGTCTTAGAGCCAGTCTGGCGGCACGCCCTGCTCTCCGCCTCCTCACCCATCCCATGGCACTTCTGAACCTTACACGCTAGCCACGGTGGGCACTGCTGGGCACTGCAAGCTTTGCCATTCCGATCTCATTAAAGGTATTGTTGAACCGGGAGTGTTCGAAGCAAAACTTAAGGGGAAATAAGCTTTCCCTTATTTCGTAATGTCCACGCACTGGCCAAAACGGTGTTTCGGGGTTAGTGGCCTGGTAGGCTCCTCTCGAAATGGCAAACCACAAATTAAAGAAGACTTAGTGGGATTCTTGGCGCGTAAGCGTGCAAGGACCAACAGAAGCAGAAATGGGGGACACCCGAAACCGAAGAGGACCACTCGCGCTAAGCCCACTATCTGCAGGCTACTTAAACTCCCGCCCCCACCTCCTCCCTGAAGGCGACTTGGGTGCCCACAATTCTCAACTGCCTGCTGCCTGACTTTTGAAACAATGAGTTAACTATAGCTAGGACGTGAATCTGTTGAGTTAAAGCTGAGTTAGCCAAGGCCTGCTACCCAACTTCTCAGTGCTAACTAGGTCATAGAGTCCAGGCCCTAGGCAACTTGGCTAATGGACGGAGCTTGAGGTCGCCCAGCTCAAGTGTAGAGCCAGGGAAGGGCCGTGATTGTGGGCCTGGCCGGCTTTGGCCCATCTCCTTCTCACTGCGAACCCCCCCCCCCCCCCGCCCCTGGCCCTGGGGACCAGTAGGCGGCGCCCTTCCTAACCTGCAGACCCGGGGCTCCTCTTGAGAGTTCAATTCCTTTCCTTTTCACTTTGGGCGCTTTGAGGGGACCTGTTCTTTAGTTTTCACCAGTGTAGCCTGTTATTTGTGGGGGACAGATGAGCTTGGAAAGCCGGCGTGGGCTCAAGAAATATGTACGACCTCCCCAATCTTTTGGGCCCCCAAATTTGGGTAGTATAGGGTAATGAGTGTTTACAATTATAAGCCCTCACAGAGGCCCCTCACCCGAACTGGGAGATCACCTTTTCTAGGTCTGGGAGAAAGAGCCTCTTGCCACTTCTCAAGGAGCCCCCCTCCCCCACCACCCCACTTCCCCGCTCCATCCCCCCTACTCCCCCCACCCCACCCCCCACACCCACCCCCGATCATTCGCCCTCAAGGTATCATGAGGCTGTTGCTTTTTTGACTACTAAATCCCTTAAACTGATTTGGCCGGTACAAAGGGTTAAGGGAAAGAACCTGGCCTCAGGAGAAAGACTGTAGAGACCCCCCAAGGAGAAGCTAGGGACGTGGCTCCTTTTAGTCCCTAAGCGCCAAGCTAGGGCTCCTAAGAAAGGTTCCCAAAACTGGCCTAGCAAGGCACAGGTGGTTGACACCAGCACAACTCAGTTCCGAGGTATTTTGCAGGTATTCTCGGGGCTTTCGTTCCCCGATCCAAGGCTGAGAGCAAACCCTGAACCCCAACACCGACAAGAATCACCTGGTGCCCACGCCTCCAAAGACGCATCGCCCCCTAGACCGTCCGAGAAGAGTCGAAACGGAGGTTCAGGGACGTGTGACACACAACTATTTCTGAAATTAAACGCAGGTGTTATTTTCTTCGTGTCTCAAACTCGGACCTGACCATCAGGCTACCTCCAAATTAGAAAAATCTCTAGAAACCAGAAAAACCACTGACCATCGAAACCTAGTTCTGCAAGAAAGAAAACCTCGGACTTCCGTAGTTAAGGTACTCAAGAAAACCAAAGACTTCAAGGCGCGGGGGACAGGGATTCGGAGCAACAGCTGGCCAGACCCGGTGCTTGCGTTGCTTAGCCCGGAGTCCGCAGCCCCTGGATGCGAAGAAGGGGCGCCCGCTCCCCGGCGGGGCCGGGTTCCCGTTCCCAGGCAGCTCGGCGGGCATGCGGCTTAAGCCCCAGCCCTAGCCCGTGGACAAGTGAGGCCGAGCCACGTTATTTGCATATTCCCAGAAACACTAGGAGGCCTGTAATTTTCTTTTAAAAATCGATGGGCAGAGTTTAGGACCAGTGCTTCCAAAACCCCGCCGTGTTGATGTGGTCTTTAAACTTTTCCTTAAGAAAAGAGACTGCCTATTCTTCAGACTTTTCAAAAAAGAAGATGACTCCTGGGGTTGCATAAGCTCGGTGGGAGGGGTGGCGATTGTGAATTAGGCTGGGGAGAGGGGGCGTGAAGAGGAGGGGCAGGGCAAGTCATCTCTGGAATGCAATTGTTTAAAAAATCATTTATAATTAAAGGGATAAAATAAAATACGATCATTTCATTTATGTTTAATCGTTCACAGTACCAGCTTTATAACCGTTTTCCCCATTGAGAACTTTTTAAGTAAAACTCCGATTTTTTTTTTTTTTTTTTTTTTTTAATAACAACACTGTTCCTTAAAGCCTCTGGCTAACACAGCTTTCAAACTTGTTTCAATTCAGATAAAGCGAAATGAGTCCTGTTGCAGAGATTTCAAAGAATCAGCAAAAGCTACAAGAGCTGTGTAAGTTTGGGGTGCACTTTAAAACCCGAGTAGGGCAAAAGTAATAGAGGAGAAATGTAAATATGTACACTCTGCTTTAGGCTAATTATGTTGCCGTTGTATGCAAACAGTTCTGTCCCTACACTCAGTCAAATTAATTCCCTTCGCTGGGGTGTTTTTTTTTTCTGTAATGCAACACCCCCACCCCATTACTACAGAAAATTCCCCATGAAGTAAAAGGGTTGATGAGTCACATCTTAGGTGCAAAATGGGTAACCAAGCCTGAACCCCGGGATTGAAGGGTGGCTCTGGGTGCTATCCCTTGGTCATTTGGTACCGAGATGAATCCCAACTTTGCAGTGAGCTGAAATAAAGCGGACTAAAACGAGAAAAATAAACTCTCAAAAACACTTTTGTAGCAATCTGAGCTGGGAAAAGTGCTAAAGCGACGACAAGCCTCATCAAGTCCACAATGGCCTCTTTATCTACGCAAATGGCCTGGGGCTTTTGAAGCCACTTACCCAAAAAAGGGGGGGCAGTGGGGGAGGGGCCTCCTACTCCCTTTGGGGGCTCCATTCACTGCCCCTAGTGACTATGATGCTCCCTCTACCTCCCACCCCCTTCTGCCCATGCTCCCATCTCCGATTCTGCAAAAAATACAGGCTCGAAATTCAGGACAAGTGTGACACCTACCTGTGAAAGGGGGGAACCGTCGCGTTGCGGGTTTGTGGTCCCTGCCGGGAGGCTGCGCCTGCATCCACAAGGCCGCAGGCCACCCTCACGGTTGCGGATGGAACAGTCGCTGATTTAATCAAATCCAAAGAAGAGATCAATGCCCAATTTTGAAGGGGTAGAGAAGTGGTGACTTGGGGAAGCCTTCCCACTTGGCATCCCCTAACGCTCCTTGCCCGTATTAGCTAACAGCACCTTTGAAATAGTAATAAGGGCTAAATCCGGCATAAAATCGAACTCATTAGCAAAGTTCACCAGCTGATTGCTTTGCATAAAACACGACACTGATTGGAAGTAATTAGGTTAAGCGATGGCTCTCGGGTGGTGCACGACTCTGCCTTCGTTTGCCATTTTTCCTCCCTTCTGGCACACACTTGGGTCTCTCTTCTTGCTCCTCCAGGGTGCAATCTCCCCCTCATGCAGACCACAATGATGATCCAAATCTGCATTCCCAGACTGGGCCGCTTCCCCAGGGTCTGTGGCCTAATTATGGTCCCCCCCTTCACTGAGTGTCTGAGGACAGCGCCTTTCATTCCCCACTTTGAAAAAAAGTTACAGTTGCACTTTTTGACCAAGGCAATTGACAATTTATTGAGGATTCTGAGAAGTAATGAGTGGCTCTGATTGTGTTAAAATCTCCTTTAATTAAATATTTTGCATTTTACAAAGACCACTGCAGTTTCTCTTTTTTAAATCTAAGAGTATAACCTGATTCCTTTCTGTAATAATACTTTAGCTCATACCCAGAAAAATCAATAGGTGTAAAAAATTAAATTAAACTTGTATTTTTAAACTATGAAACAGTTTGGGGGAACACAAATGTATATATTTATATTACAAAAACATTAAATGCCTGTACAGGTGTCTTGATTTCATAATTTACTTCAAAGATACTGAATTATCAATTTAAATACAAAAATGCTACATTAAATATACAGAATAAGATTTAATACAAATCCTCTTAAGTTTTTTTTTTCTTTTCAGTTGGCTAAAACAATTCTTTTTCGAGTGTGGAGATGTATACATTTTTATGTCATCCATCTCCATAAACTATAAACTTCTGAATTAGAGGGGTAGTTTATTTATTTCTTTTTTCTTTCTCTTTCTCTTGGTGATGGAAAAATAACTGCCAAGGCCATGGTTTTAATAAATTAGGAAAGTCCGGGAGTACCGCACCCGAGTTAAATGTCGGACATACCTTTCTTCAATTCATAGGGAGAGTCTTTGCACAGGTCTAGCTGAGACTGGCTCCGCAACATTTTCGGGTCTTTAGCCAAAACGTCCGCTCGATTCAACACCGTCTGGTTTAATCCATTGAAATGAGAACCGGGACCCGCTGTAGGGCCTGATCCTGGCCCTGGGTGGCCATGAAGATGTCCGAAGGAGCCATAGTTCGTGTAGCCCGGATAGAAGGGAGCAGTGTAGTAGAGAGGCCGGGACAGGACCGTCCCGCCCGGAAAGGGACACTGCGCCGAGGGTGAGCGTGCGGGAGCTGGGGCAGGAGAGGCGCGGCTGCCTCCAAGGGTTTGCCCGCCCACGGGCCCGGGACACGGTGGGCACGGAGAGCCCTCGCTCCCTCCGCCCCCGTCCTTGACCTTGTCCGAGGATGTGGCAATCTCTGCCAGAGACCACAGTTTGGGTTTAGCTAGAACGGCCGGAGGCGGCGGCGGAGGTGGCGGTGGCGAGTGGATGACTGAGGACCCGCCCGAGCCGGTGGGCAGCTCTCCGGCTGGTGGGTGCGGGCCGGGCGCCTGCGCACCCGTGGGATAGTGAGAACCCGCGTCCTCCGACAGACGCGCGGTTGCCAGCCCACCTGGGGAGGGCCCGCTGGCGCGCGGGGGCCTGGGCAACTCGTCGTGGCGGCCCTCGGAGGGCGACTCCTTAAAATCCGAGTCGCTGAGACTGCCTTCGGTTTCCTTGCCGGCGGGGCTGGGCGGCCCCTGCAGCCGTTCACAGCCGGGAGCCGCCTTCTGCTCTGCTCCTCCTGTGGGCGAAACCCAGGCTGTCAGAGGAGTGGAGGCCACGCGGGCCGGGCCCCTGTTCCTGCCGGCAGAGGCAGGGACCCGTGCGCGCCCCCTCCAGGCCCCCTTTGCCTTTGAGTCCCGATCAACACACCCTTTCCCCGCGTTCACCAACCTGCTTCGGGGCCCTCGAGGTCGCCCTTGTCCTCGGGCTTCTGTGGCTCATCCTCGTCATTCTTCTCCAGATCAATGTTCTCCTCCTCCTCCTCGTCCTCGCTGCGGTTCCGTGGCGTCCACGTCATCTTGTTCTCCTTCTTGAGGCGCCGGCGGGCGTTGGCGAACCAGGTGGACACCTGGGTGAGGGTCATCTTGGTGATGATGGCCAGCATGATCTTCTCCCCCTTGGTGGGGTAGGGGTTCTTGCGGTGCTCGTTGAGCCAGGCCTTGAGCGTGGCTGTGGCGTCCCGAGTGGCGTTCTTCCGATATGCGGGATCCCCGTAAGGATAGGAGCCTAGAGGCGCCGCGTAAGGATGATACCCCAAGGAACCCGCCATACCGGGAGTGTGGTCATAGGGAGAGCCCTGCGGAGGGGGGAGGGGGAGAGGCAGGCAGATATTAGGTGAATGGTGGTATAGACTTCATGGCCACCTGAAAGGCTGAAACCCACTTTCCCTCTGTCCCTAGGTCTGCATGCCAGCGCGGCCCACATTCCAGCTTCTCCCGAGGCAGATAGAGCTGTCTGATTCAAACTCGAGTGGCCCCCCTTCCCCCTCCTCAGAAGGCAGCGGCCCCCAAATTTCTAAATCTGGGGTCCTTCGGGAGCCCTGAGGCTGTTCAAGGCTTGGCACACCACCTTGGAGGCCACTATCTCCTGGAGAACGTCGGTGCCCAGTGCTTAGATCTGGCCTTTGCCGCTGCGGCAGGGCCCAAGGCTCACTTAGAGGCCTGAGCAACCTCGGCTACTACTCAGAGCTCTGCCCCACAGAGGCCGCATGTTGGGCGCAAAGGGGTACAACAAGGGAAGTGAAGGCTCTTTCTTTAATCTTCAAAGGAACGCTAAGGACAAACAGCCTTAGCCTGCACACCGACAGTATAAAACTGCTATCCTTAACCAAAGCCCTTGCGCTTTTCCAGAAAGCACACCCTGCCGGGGTTTAAAAAAAAAAAAAACCCGGATACACCGCAGCTCGCTGAACAGTTCAGAAATTTAATACTTCCAAATCGGATTGCGAAGATAGGATTACGGATTTGCAACATTTTGGAGGATTAATTAAAGGCGAGGCCAAACACATTTGCATAGACTTAGTACACTACTACTGTTTAAAATTTGGGTCTGCTTCTTTTGAACTACTTTTCTAAAATGGGCAAAAACCAAAAGGAAAAAAGAAGAAGAAATTTGCGGGTTGCCCCAGAGCTTTGGGCTAAATGTTATTCCTTAATGGTAAGGACTTATCCCCTCCCTAGCCACCCCCTCACCCCCCACTTCAAACCCTTCCCTTCAGCTCAGCGATCCCAGCAAGACGCTGCTCTTGCTACAGCTACTTGGGAGCCCGAGGCTCGAATGAAGCCGAGCAAGACAATTGCCCAAGTTTACAAGGGCTGTGAAGCTTGGCGGGCGAGGTGGAGCCTAGGCCCCTGTCCCCGGCAACCCGGGTCTACAGGCCTGGCCCCGGCTGCCAGCCCACCTCGGACCCAGCTCACTCACCACGTACGAGAAGGCAGCGGCGGCAGCGGCCGCGGGGTCGGCGCCGTATTGGAGGTGCGAGTTGTAGCCCGGCGAGGGAGCCGTGAAGGCAGTGGAGCCAGCGTAGGGCGAGAATGCAGAGCCCGAAGAAGAGCGGCCGAGCTCATCCGTGCGGGGCCCCGAAATGACGCTGGTGCTGTATGCGGGGCATGAGTAGAGCGCCAGCGAGGCGGACGGCTGGTACAAGTAGCCCTGCGGGTAGGACATGGCCACACACGGGCATGGGGCGCGCCGCGCCGCGGCGGCCAAGGAGCCGGGCGGCGCCCAACGAGGGCGAGCGAGCGGGCACCTGGCCTCTGGCTGCCCCCGGCCGCAGCTCTTCGAGCCCCGGCTCCCGGGCTCCGGCCCCCGGCGCCTCCTGGTCGGCTTCCCGCGCGCCTCCGGCTGCGACCGCCGCGCCCGCTCCTCTGCGCGCCCCGCTTGCCTGGGCTAGGCTTTCTCTCCCCCCACCCCCCCTCGCTCTTTGCACCGGGGGGCTCTGCTTTTGGCTTTGCAAAGGTCCTGCCAAGATGCTAAGTTGGAAATTGAGGATTCTGACGCCTTGTGCGCGCGCGAAGCTCCTCCTTCCCGGGGTGTAGTCGGTGGGGGGCGGGGGGGCTGGCAGGAGCCTTTGGGCGGCCGCAGCCAACCCGGCCGCCAGGCGCGTCTCGCCCTCTCCCTGTTCCTCCCCGGCTCCTCTCCCGCTCACTGGCGCTCCCCTCGCCCCTCCCTAGCGCCCGCCTCTCCTCCGCCGCCCCTCTCTCCTCCTCTACCAGGCCTCCCCCTCCTCCCTCCCCGACTCTTCCTCTCCTTCTCTCTTTCTCAGACTCTCGAGCGCCGGCCCCAGGATGACAATCACATCCCAAGCGCGCCGGTCGCTTCCAACTTTCCTCTCCCCTGCTAACTCTGGGCGGAGCGCCTATCTTGACGCACAACTGGCCCTGGACAGGGGTCGGGCCGCTCCGCAAAACAAAGAGAAAGAGGCTGCAGGCTGAGATTGGGTGAACGCTCTGTGCCCTCCTCGCCAGCGCAAATAGCGAAGTTGGCGGACGTCTCGTTCTCCAGAAAGCTGAGCTTGGAGGTGGTTTGTCACTCGCTCCACAGCGGCTTCTCCCTCCTGCCTGGGGTCTCTTAAGTTGAGATGGAGACCCGGAATTCAGATCCGAGGGAGAGCCGATGGATGCCCGCGCCCAGGGCACCGGGAGCCTGCGATGGCTGCCTCTGCGCCAGCCGCAGCAGCAGGTGGGCGAGAGCCAGACCTAGGCTGAAGGACCCCGGCTGGGCCTTCCTTTCACCAACCCTCGCCAGACCGGGGTGAGGGAGTAGGGTGGAGGTCGAGAGAGGAGACTTGGGGGGCTCCAGATGGGGGTATGGCTTTTCCCTGGAGCGAGGGAGGCAGTGGACAAGAAGTGCCCGACCGAGAAGCAGTTATACCGGAGTAGGTCTCCCAGGTGCCCCCAGCCCCATTGCCATCCCACGCAGCGTGGCCTGCTTCTCATGGCTGGCCGCGGGCAGCTCACCCCGCCAGGTCCGTGGTGACGGAGAGTGTGGGATCTTTTCCCTTTTGTTCCACTAAGTCGCCTTCCCCTTTGCTCGCACCCGCCCCAGTTCCACTGCAAACACTGGGCAGAACGGTGTCCAAACCAACCGTTGTTTGTTCAGCGAGGCGCTGGCCAGGCAAACACATACCACTGAGTCACAGGCAGATCTCCCCACCCACCCTCGCACCCCCAAGACCACACAGTGAGAAAGCAAAACAGACCCTCGCCCCTAGTCTCCACCTCCGGCAGCCGCAAATTACAGACGCACTGGAGCTCCGGGACAGACAGGGGCGCTGGTGAACCAGGACCGCGGCCGGCATAGTGCACACATCAAACATTTTGTGGCCTTTCACAATCCGGCCACACGCAAACCCGAGCATAAACTATACACAAAGTTTCGCGCAATGATTCTGATGGGCCGGCAAGCTGTTTGCTGAGCTGGGACCGTGGCACACACAAACCCCACACAGACCACACCGGGACCCGCTCGGCGGCGCGCCTTTACGCACGCGCGCAGGCTGCCCCTCACTTAACACTTGGGCTCCAGATTCCGCGCCAACACCACCCCTCAACGCTCCCCGAGGTTGGACCCCCGCGGACTACATTCTCCAAGAACCTCTGGGTCCACCCCACCCTTCCCTTACCTCTGATTGGACGCTGGTCTCCATTAGTCCCACCTTTGGATGACGCAGTCCGCTTCCTTCGGAGTCCCAGCGTCGAGTGGGCGTGGCTGGGAGGGACTTGGGCTTGCGTATTGTCATGGAGACCAGAAGCGGTCTGTCGCTGAGGCTGGCGGCTGTGAGTGAGGCTGAGCGGCGAGCTGAGCCGGAGCCCCGGGGAGCGTGGGACGGCCTGAGGCTGCCGTTCGGGCTGACCGTTGCAGTTTCACGGTAAGCCTGGATTCTGCAGGGAGAGTCCCCGCCCCGACGCGCCGGTCCCCGCCTCCTGCGGCCGCACCGCCCCCGGCTCCGCCTGCTCAGCCCGGCTAACGGTCGGCCCGGCCTGCCACGAGGGAGCGTCCGCGGCCCGTGCAGAGCCGCGCACCAAGCCGATGGCGTGGACGCAGCGGTGCCCGCGCGTGGGCCGCCAGAGCTTGAGACCCGCCAGGCGGGTGCTGCGGTCCGAGTGCAGGTAGGAGCGCGTGGGAGTGCCTCCCGGGCCCACGCGTGTCGCCTGCATCAGTGTCTCGGCTCTCGTCCAGGACGAAGACTTCAGAAAGCGAGCCAAGGAGGTTTGTGCCACCAAGAGCCCAAGTCTGTCACGCAGACATCCTGATTACATAATCCTATCACTTTGGGCGGCTTGGCTGTTTCTGTACCCCCTCCCCATCTTGCTCCCCGTACTATTTTTTCTTCTACTCTCGTCTTTTTTTTTTTTTTTTTTTTTTTTTTTTTTTTTTTTTTGGGGTTAAAAAAAATCATATATAATACTTAATAATTTATTTTTTTTTTGTTTTCCCCCCCCCCCCCCCCCGTGGTTGTCACCTCCGCTCTACATCAAATTTAAGACTCATTTCTTAAGGATGTCTCTATTTTCTGCTTTATTTGCACATTGATGGCTCTGCTGCTCGGCTGGCACAGGCCAGCCGCCTGCGTCTGATACAGAATCCTGTAATAAGCGAAGGAAGGCTGAGGCTGATCATTAGCAGGCAGACGGAATCCAGATAGCATCTGGCGTCCTTTCTCCTTGTTTATAAGAAAGCTTTTTATATTGTTTGGTAAACACATTCTTGCTGGTAAACACAAGGTTTTAACTTTTTATCTTCATTACTGGGGGAGGATGGATGCCCCACACCCACACATTTTTCCTTTCTTGTTGTTCAGCTTTTCCATTTTGGGGACTGGCTTACTTGTTAACTGTAGTTCCGGGTCTCTTGTCTCTGAAGCTCTTTTTCCACCAACCGAGGTAGGACCTACCTTCCTCCATGCCAACTCACCAAGACTTTTTATTCCCTTACTTCTGCCTTCGTATATTTCTAAACATGTTGTACTAGGGAAAGGTTACTCTCTGATTGTTTTTAATGCAGGCTTGTTAAGCTTTATTTAAAAACTTGCCAAGGGTTTATTGGTTTTTCATGTCTGCACGGATCCAGTTATGACTAGCTCTTAAAACATAGAGCTTTAAAAATAAGACCCAGGATTGTTCTGCCAAGAACTGGCATGGAGCTTGTTCTTCAAGTTCTAGACAAGTAGGGTTGTCATTGTTTCTATCAAGTGCAAAGGAGGTGACGTCTGTTTATTTAGTGTAATAGCTGTTTACAGTTAAAACTTTAAAGACTTACAAAAGTAGATCTGCTGGATTTTAGTGATCTCATCATCCTTGTGACAGAGACACACCACCAGCAGCAGCCTCAGGAAAGGCAACAGATTGCTTCTGTCATACCGCTTTGCTGTTTTCGAGTGTACTTAAAGGATTATGATTGATAAGGCTGGCTCGCTGGAGAATGTTGACACAGGTGTGCATCGTTATCTTAATTAAGATCCAGAGAAAATGCTGTCTATAAATGGAGACATAAGCAGAGGGGGTAATTTTGTACAGTTTTTGCTTTTGGAAAAATTTAATTGCACTTGAACCCCATCTTTGAGCTTCCAGATTTTGTGAGCAGTTTGGCAACTGAAGTTTTAGAGAGGGTTGATAGTTTAATGTTAAGTGTTCTGGCATGTTCTAATAATAACTTGTGGCTTTTTGGCAGTACTTTGAGTCGGCTTTCTTTGTGCTCTTGGTGGAATAATGGCTCTAATTTCTAAAGCAAAGCATAAAATAGAAGGCTTTATTGTTCAGGAAGACATGTTTAGTGTGCAAGAAACAGGGAAATAATGAAAAGGTAAATAGATGAGAAATGTATGCCTTTTAAGGTTTGGCGATCTGAAACAATCCCCTTTTTCATATCATCAAGTCCACAGCTACATGTTTATAGAATGCCTCATTTCCCTTTGTAGAAAGAGAGGGAAACTTTTACTCCTTCCAGAATTGTGCATTATATATTTTAACTGGTGAGCAATTGATGATACCGTATCAATTTAGTGCCCAGATTATAATCTGGGTAGTCATTAAATAGCATCGCCGTCTTTTACTGGGAATCTCTCAGTGTGAAAACAATGACAAGAGGGGACGCTGGTGGCCACTCACCCTTGGCTTATCCTGTACCTCATACCCTTTAACATAGGTGCTACATTAAAATTTTCCCTCCTCTTCGTAGCTCAACATTTCCTGGAAGCGGGCTGTCAATCAGCATTTGTGTAAGTTGTGTCCATGCTTTCCCTTAAAGTTAAACCTCAGGCTAGAAAGAGGAAATGAAAGTGAAGGAGACCCTGGGCGTATGATGGGAAAGGCCAGGTGTAGAGCCATGGCTCATTCTTGACTTCAAGGATAATTAGCTGGTTAGAATTACATGGGGAACTAAAATCAAAGGAAGACTCACTTAGATTTGTTTGCTGAAACTGAAACAAGAGCGTTAATTTTGAGATAATTACTTCATTTATCCCACAGACACTCCCCCACCCTCATCAAAATGTTTTCTCTGGCAGCTGTAGTCCCCAATCTTTTATGCTGTTAGGCATGTTATTTTTAAATTAGATATAGTGTGTTAAGAGAGATGGAATATTAATACAAATGAATCTCCATTTTAATTAATAATATAATTATGAGTGTTTATGTTCTAGAAATCTTAGAAACATTATAATGTTCTTCAGTCAATGAGCTGGAAATGAATGAAATCATGTAATCCTTTGTGAATTGAATGGGTTGTTTAAAATAGATTATGAGCACAGTGTCATAATTGGAACAATGTTTTAATTCTAAAATAGCTCCACCTGCTTTGAGTGGTAGTATGTCTGTCTCTGTATATTTCAGTTTCTACATTGCATTAGCTTCTGTTTTTAACATCGTTTTGATAGAGAATAGTTTTTTTCTGGGCAGATCAGCAACTGACACTTCTCTGTGAACATGTAAAACCTAGTGGTGATTTTTTTTCCCCCTTCTTCAGTAATGACTAGTTTGCTTTCACAGCTTCCCTCCTAAGTGCAGTGGTGATGACTTACTTCCATATGAATTGGCTGTGTTTTCACAGCTCTGGTATACTTCAGCAACAATGTAGCTTGCAAATCAACTTAGATGTTTTAAGATTGAAAAGCAGTATATTGTAATGTAGTTTGAGTGTAAGCCTTTATTAGTGAGGATGCACTTAACATTTGTTCACAGAAGGAGAATATAATTTTCTCCTGCAGCTGTCATTTGTATAATCCATTTTTCTAGCCCTTTCTCAGGCTGATGATATTCCACACCTTGATACAGTTCTTATTTGTTTATTTACCATAATATGGAGTGATACGTTGAAGAAAATTGAATTAGACATTCATATGTAATATCCCCAAAGTATTGCTAGCATTCTATTCTCTTATACAGAATCGTGTCTATTTCCTGTACAGGTGATGCATAAGATGTTTCTCTAATATATTTGGCTATTTCAGCTAAGTTCACTTCCAAACTATGGGGTTGTTTCCCATATGGACTGAGATTTGTTCTTGCTCATACCGAGACTTATCGGCATGCTCTGGTGCATCTATAAGTGACATCCCCAAATAGTACCAAACTGGCTTTACCAAAATATGTGTGTCAGTAATAGGGATGAGATATGGATAGTGGGGAAATGCCACCTGAGGCCTTTGATTATTAAATTTCTATTAGTGTGCTAAACAGGAATTCAGTAAATTTAAAAATTGTTGATTTGTGGAATGGCTGAATAATTTATCATTTGTCTTGGAATTGCATTGAATAATTTATTTGCACGATATCATTGATAGCAAGATTTATAAATAGGGTTTTACAATTAAAATCAAGATCAAGGTTGTGATATTTAGTAGAAATTAAATTACTTTTTAAAGGAAATATTAGCGTTATAACAAATCACATTTTGAATCATATCTATGATCTGGATCTTTTAAGAATAACTTTAGCACCAGCTCCGGCCATAGGTGTCAAATCACGCTCTTAATGATAGGAAGTATACAGGTAAATGAGAACCCTGCCATTGTTACTGAAGTCAGGGCTTTCCGAGGGATAGAGCAAAGAACTGGATTTAGTGAATTACAAAATGTATTAGCAATAAAGTTGGTGCCCGACAACCCCCCCCCCATGCACAAACAAAACAAAACAAGAGCCAAGCTAATGTTACTGAAGGCAGACTAGTTAGTCTAGCCTTTGCTAGAACAGAAGCTTCGCTGGGGATTGTTGCTACAGGCCTTAGCATGGTTTTGGCTGTGGTATGAAATGCTATTTAATTGTTTGTAAATAACAGCCTTGCGTTCCCAGTACTGATTGGAACCTACAGAAACTCAGGGCTAAAACATCTCAGCAAACTAGATGCATGGCACAAATGTAAAGAAAATGTTAGGCAGGCAGGCATCGGACCTCTCTTTGTTTACCTTTAAACTCAGGGCTCTGGTCTCTTTTTAAACCATGATAGAGTTGTTGAATTTAAACATAAGAGGATGAGGTTTCGTTTTTGTGTTTTTTTCTCTTAAGGATAAATATTGAGATATATGCATAGGTATGTGTATGTGTGTATGTGTGTGTGTGTGTATGTGTGTGTGTGTATACACATATATATGCATATATACATATACATTAATATATTACATATATGAAATATCCATGCATTTGGGTTTATCAAGTTTCATATTTGTTGTGAGCTCGAGTTACAATTAAGATTTCAAGTTTCATTAAAGGTATTCCAGTGCATTAGAACTCTTCCTCTTCCATGAACCAGATGCAGTGGGGAGCACTCTTGAAAAATATCAAGAGCCATCCTTTTTGTAGTAATGGGTGACGGCTGATTCATTGAGAAGGCTGCACTAAATGTCCGGCAGTGGAAATAGCTAAAGAGTATGCTTTTTATGAAACGCATCAACCAGGAATAAAATCAATCGAGATATCAGTAATTAAATTGTAATTCCATGAAGGAAGGAAGTGGTAAGAGAGATGAAGCTAACTGTGGCCGTTTTCTTTTAAGAATTACAGTTCAAAACGGAGCCCCTGAGTGCCTGTTGGAAGGAGGTGGCTCGGAAGACAGCAAGGTAACATTGTCTCTTGTCAAGAGCTCTTTTCTCTGTAATCTTGAACCTTATGGAACATGAGAACTATGAGCTATGAGAGCCACCTTGTTTTTGCTGCTAACTTTCTGAACCTGCTTCTTCCAGGACCACGGGCCGGGTTTAGAGAGCTGAGAAATAGCATTTCGGCCTAATCAGCGCCCTTAAAATAGCTTCTTTCTGAGAATCAGATCTGCAATGGCGTCCTGCACAGCTCTAGCAGATGACATTTCAGTTTGGGATTGACGTGTGCCCAGCCTGTGTCCACTGTCCTCCTTTAGCTCCTATTCCTTTGTCGCGTTTTCCTAGCGATGTTTGCTCCAGGTGACTGACCACCAGCAGCCCAGCCCAGCCCAGCCGAACCCAGGGGAAGACATGAGGGTTAGCCCTGGGATTCGGAGACCTCAGCAACAGTCTGGCTGCAGCAAGCAGGCCATGGTTTCTTTTCCTGGATTCAGCCTGAGCTCTATTTGCTTTCGGAAACCCTGGCCAGGCCCGTCTTTTCCCTTCCTACCACACTGGGTTGGCTGCTGCGTGCTCTGCAGCTGTTGCTGGGGCTCACAGAGTAGAAGGCTCTGCTGCATTCAGGATGGCATCTCTGATATTTACCCATGTGCGTTTTTATCTTGAAACCTACTGCTGGCATTGAAATCTAAGATTCCTGAAAAACAGCACTGGGCTCCAACTGCATCTTCAGGCTCTGTCTTCTGGCCCAGTGTTATACCACATTGGCCGAGAAGGTTCAGTTATAAGTCAGTCCATTCAGAAGATCAATTACTTTGTCTGGGAATGTTGACATAGACCTCAATCGTTTAATAGTACTTATATCTGTTTGTTTTTTCTTTGTTAAGAAAGGCAATCTTTTCCCTGCCATCACAAATTTTTACCCCCTGACCTATACCCAGCAAGGGACATTAATAAAACAGTCAAGGGCTTCATGGTGTCTAATTATATAATCAAGAAAATGGCAAGAAATGTGGTAGCTCAAATTGATTTCTTCCATTAAAGATATGGGAGCACATTTACCATCACAACCCTTCAGAAGAGCCTGGAGTAGTCTACAAGCCAAGTGATGTTTGGGGAGCCCTGGAGCTCAGGGAGGAGCAGGAGTTTCAAATTCTTTCCCCCATGTCTACTCGCAGGCTGTCAGCAGCTGGGGAACCATTACAGCGTAGTCAGAAAATGCCGATGGCAGAGTGCTCATCTGGAAGGCAGTTTACATTGGCACAAAGATTCAGTACTGTGACCATGACCAGCTTCACACCTGGCACGGTCGGGTTATTACTCCTGCTTTTAATACAGCAGTTGATGGTGCAGCTTGTGTTTAGATACAGGATGTTTTCCAGCTGACTAGGTCTTACTGGTCGTTTAGAACATTATAACATTACAAAGCTGAAATGTGTTTATTAATAGAAGGAAAATGTAAAATTCAACACTTAGGCATCTAAGACCTTTATGCCAGTATTTTTTAGATCATACAAGTATGATCTTGACTTGTTGGACACTATTTTTTTGTCATTGTTGTAGGGGTAGAATTATAGAATATCCTAGAACCTATGTGTCTTGTTAATTCCAAATTTTATTCTTCTATAATTTTTTAAATAAAAGGCACAAGTGTTTTAGAGTACAGTTGGAGTCATACACTAAAATCCTACCCATCAGGACATGGAAAAAGAGCCTTGATTAATTTCAAGCTGTGAAAGGGGCAGGTAAAACTGTTCACAGCGGAAATGTACTAATGCAGCAACCATTTAAATTAAATGTTTGTTAACATAATAGTGCTGGCATCTTCTCCTCCTCCTCCTTGTGGTTTTGTCCAACGCGATGTTACAGTGGCAGTTGCACTGACTGTTAAGTGTTTAAATGATGACACCATTATGTGAAGTGATTTTGAAATGAGAGACTCTAGCCAAGAATTACATCTGCTCCCATCTCCTTCAAATCATCCTCGATGGCAGTACAGATTATGATTGATTTGTTTGTGACAGATTGCAGGAAACAGTCATTGATTTTTCAATATTTTACCTTAAAATTATTTACAGTTGTAACCATAGGGAGGTATTTCCATGGGCTGTCAGCCCCTGAAAGACTAAGATAATATTCCCTGCTCTCTGACAAGACAAATTACCTGTAATGAGTGCACTAGCTGAAGGGTATACTTTTATTTTAAAATATGTCAATAACCCCAGTGACTAAACGAATATTGATTTAGCATAATGAAGCCTGAGTAATGTGAAAATGAGCTTTTTCAAGGGGCCTGGTAAAGACTTTCTTTTCAGCTGGTTGTAGGCAGCTTTTCATTCATCCCAGCTAGCTAGGGAAGTGCAGTTTGTATAAGCAGCCCGCCAGGAATGACGGTGTCGCTTGTGATGGCTGCAATCTCAGTGCCGGGCCCTGGCTTTCAGGGGTTCTTCTCAAGCCTTATTTCACGTCTTCTTTTTAGTCATAGACTAGCTACTGATTTGTTTGATGCTCTCTTTAACTGGCCTAATGTTTTTACAGTTTCCACATTAAAATGAAGGTATACACACAGCCATCTATAGATGACATGGGATTCTCTTAAGACATTCCACGAGGGTTGTTGTAATATTTAATTCACAGTGCTTTATGGCAGGCCACCCCTGTCTTGACACCGTATGGCTTTCTGTGCAAGTGAACATTCATCTCCTGAGTGCTGGATTTTAGGCACCATTGCAGATCCTCATTTTTTGTCAGATTTTGTTCCCTTCTTTTAATATAATCATCCACTTTTTATGGACTGAGATCTCAATATATAAAATCCTTTGAACAAGAAATAGGTATTGGTTTGTTTATGCACCCAAATGTATAAAGGCCTCAGGTCTGACTCATATCCCCATGTCCCACTGGTAAGGAGAGAGTGTGGTAAATTAGGCTAGTTGACATTTACCAGGAAAAGACAGATTCAAAGAGGATAACACAATGATATTTCATGGGAACCTAGCTCATTTTATGGTAACTAAGTCATAAAATCAATATGTAAAATCCTTTCAGAAATTAAAAACACGTTGATTTAAGGGATGTTCAGCCGACTGTGCTTCCTTGCCGATAGCATGGCCCTGGAATGTGCAGAAGAAAATGAAAATGCAACTCATATGAAAATGTAAAAAAGATGGGCTTGAGAACACAGAACTATTGTTTCACCTTTTCCCTGAGAATTGCCCAAGGTGTGGTGTGGGTGGCCTCTGTAACTAGTCTTCCTTGTGTCCTGCAGTGAACTGGATGCATTGTGAAAGGCTGTAGCTGTGTCTTCCCGTGCCTAAGGGTTCATCTGCACACCATCACCTGCCCCAACAAGGGACTTTTGAAATAAAGGAATATGAGGGACATACCAATGGAACTGGGAGCCTCAAGTCTTCAGCCATCTATATTGCATTGTAATAACCAAAGAATTACATCTTCTAAGGAGCGGGGGATGGGGGCACAGTTTTCCCTCAGTAGATTTTTAAATAAAGTATCCTCTCATCAGACCAATCTGTATTAAGCAAAAATCTGTTACTGTCATTTAGTTTAGTGGACTTAAATTAAGCTTTATGGTAGTAGCTTATATCCATCACTTAGTTTTTATCTATTTTACAGTACATGTAGAATTATCTTTGTAAACTTAATTAAATAGTTGAAGTGAAGGCTCTTTGAAGAAAATTATACCCTTGAATATTAGACCTTTCTTTTCTCTCAAAAAAAAAAAACCCAACAAACAAACAAAAATAAAACCACTGCCTCAGTTCTCCTTTAAGGAAAAACTATGCACTCAGTTACATAGGGCTAGTTAAAAACTATAAAGGAAGAAAGGCCCTGCATTCAAAACCTTTCTCTGTTTTGTTTATTAAGACATTTGCTTTGAGATGATTTTTACCAATCCACTTAATTTTCTTTCTGGGTTTTTTGTTTGTTTGTTTGTTTTAGAATTCACTTTACTGTGTTTCACCTGACTTTCTATGATAAGTTAATAGAGGAACAAATTAGCATATAATTCTATTTTCCATATGACCTCCACCACTTACAGAATTGTACCACCTCTCTCAGGGGAGGTTCAGTCCCTTACTCAGACTGTAGCCTTGGTGTTTGAAAACATGTTAAAGTAGCAGTTAGAGGGAACACTTCACCCCATTAAATTGATTAGTGGGTTGTCTTCTCCTACGCATCAAGCAGCATGGCTAAGTTAGCTTGTAATCAGTGCCATACAAGATATTAAGGACTGACAGTGATCGTGACAAATAATTATTATTTTAGGTTCACCCAGTGTTCCTAGGTTTCCAGAGGTCTGATTCTATCTCGATGTGAAGGATGCAGAGCATGCCGGCGCTCAGGTGATGCTGGCGTGCTTGGAGGCAGCTGTTCGTGGACCACAGTGTTCTAGCAGCTCCAGTCCACAGCTGCTGTGCACAGGTGAGGTCCTTCCATACACTAGTTCTATTAGAAATCCTAAATATTACCATGCATTGTTGAACATTTGCTGCTTAAACCAAAGAATTAAAGAAGAAATAAATTTTATATGTTAATTCTTTTTTCTAAAATAAAATGTCTTTATTTGGTTGAATGAATATTGATGGTTGAAAATTCTTTTGTTTTTATGATTCTTCTAGCAATGAGATATCATCAGGTATACTTAAAAATCACTTTCTAACCCACGTCTATTATACTTATGGGAGAAACAGGATGACAAGCATCTCCATATACATTTTAATTTTCTATATTACAACCCCCCAATAGAACATTTCCTCCTGAACAAATCTATCAGTGCAGTTGAGATTCTGGAAGGAATTTGCCCCACCTGACAGAGCCTTCACTGTGTGTGGGAACCTGAGATTTGTGTAAAGAAGGTTGCTCCCTGCTCCCTTTGGGTAGCTGTGACCTACTTCCTTGCTGGCTGGAAATTCACTGGGGGGTCTTTGTAGCATCAGTAGAAAAGAGAAGGATTAGTCTGCAGAGGATGCCTCCAACTTTAGTGGCAAGAACCTGGAAGGTGTGTAACTATCTAGAGATCAGCCCTAGGCAAGGAACCAGGAGAGTCAAAGGCGCCACAGGTACAGAAATTGCTGTGGGTTTTGTATGAGTGGCCCAGTTTGTATTGTATTCACCTCCATAGTTGTTACAAAGACGCCAGCCTCTGGGGTGACTTCTGAAGCTTAAATCACGTTATAGCAAAGCAAAATCAGTAGTTAGAATATTTCCTTTCCTTTGTTTTCTTTCTCTCTCTCTTTATTTCTTTCATGTGTGTGTGTTTATTGTTTTTGTGATACAGTGTTTCTATATAGTCCTAGCTGTTCTGGAACTCTCTATGTAGAACAAGATAGCCTCAAACTCACATCTGAGGGCCTCTGTCTGTCTCTTGAGGGCTAGAATTAAAGGTCTTCACCTCCACACCTGGGCCCCCTTCTTAATTTTATCTTTAGTGAAATTTATATTTTGAAATGATCATGGGTTCAAAGGAAGCTGTATGAAATAATAGAAGTGTCCTTGAACCTTTTCCCCAGTTTTTCCCAGAAGTAATATTCTGCAGTATTTTTGCCTGGATATTGATGTTGAACGGTCAGGGTAGGAACACTTCTATCACCACAAAGCTCTCACCTCACCCCTTTGTGGCCATGCTCTCTTCTTCCCCTCCCCACACCACAGCAACCATCAGTCTGCCCTCAAGCCTATGAATGCAGACTAAAGACAACAGCTAACCTTTGGCATTGGCTTGCTTTGTGAAACTTCAGGGTGTGTCTGTTTTAACTACTTTCTCTTCAGTAGCAGCTCAAGGCATAGGATTGTTGCACTATAACCCCTTACGGCTGTGACTTCATGGTTGTCTCTGGACTCTGACTATGACAGATAAAGCTGCTACACACAGCCATGTGGCAGTTTCTCTGTGAATATCCGTTTAATTTCCTGGGACGTGTGGCCACTAGTGAAATTGTGGAGTACACTATAATTCAGTAGGTAGTTATTTTTCAGACTGTAATTGATTTTTGGAGAGGGAGCAAGGCCAGGAGGGCACTTACATATTGTAGAATTTTTGTATCAAGTACATTGGTTAATAATTGTAAAGCATATAGGCTCTTTTAAATTATTTGTAGGTAAATAGAAGAACCCATTGTTGTAGAATCTCAGGTTTGTTTGTTCATACTTAGATACAGCTCTTCTTTTCTCAGTAAATCTTCCTGAGTATGGAAAAGTGCACACACTGTTGAGAAGGTACTGTGAAGGTCACAGGCTACTCAGGAAAAATTGGGGCAGTTTTCTAGGCTTAACAGAGACTGGACATCAAGGCCTCACTGTGACATCTGGATCCGTAGACTCCCACGTTGGCCATTCTGTCTGACCAGCAGAGTTACCCACAGTCACCACCAGGTTGGTGGTGTGCAGAGAGTGTTCTTCCAATCAACTATGCTTGTAGTTAGAGAAAAAAGAACTGAAAACCAGAAGTAATTCTTTTCAGGTACACAGTCCCTAAAAAATGGAGCTACTTTACACAGTGCTCTGCTTCCCACCCAGCCCTTGGGGAGCTATACTATTGTATTTACTTTCAGAGACATGATCATGTCTCACAAAGCCATATGTGATATTTTGGGAAGACCCATGGGAAGCAATTTTAAGGAGTGATTGTTATTCTGATTTCCTTTCTTAAGATATGATTCCTTATGTGAGGTATAAGGGTATGACTCCTCTTCCTCTTTCTCCTTCTCCTCTTCTTGTGTTTTTTTTTGTTTGTTTGTTTGTTTGTGAGACAAGTTTCCCTGTGTAGCCTTGGCTGTCCTGGAACTCACTCTGTAGACAAGGCTGGCCTCAAGCTCAGAGATCCACTTGCTTCTGCCTCCTGAGTGCTGGGTTTAAAGGTGTGTACCACCACTGCCTAGCCCAATCTTTTTCTTTCTAAGAAACAATGGAGTTGTTAACTGGAGCCAGTGATCCCTCCTATAGTCCAGATTAAAAGCCTCTTTAACTTTTATGAATAAGGAACTAGACTTAGACTGCCCCTGGTTTTCAGTGGCTTTGTCTGTAGCTTACTGTGGTCATGGCCATGATTATGTAAAAAGAATGAGGTAATTAAATGCTCCTTCCTCTAAAAAAAAAATGGCAAGCTGGGAGATGTGGTGCACACATAGCCCCTTTAAAGCTCATGCAGTCATTGATGTTTGAAAAATGTAGTGGAGTGTCTATCTAGTGTCATAGTACTTTGAGGTACCGCGACCCTAGCTCACACTTCTAGACTGGCGTGTACAGACAAGGAAAAGTCAAAGGGAATGAGGGATCCTCCAGTGATGCATCATCAGCACCTCAGAATTCAGGAGACAAGACACTGGTGATGGTGACTGTGATGGAGCCACAGGGGATAAAGAGGCCAAGGGGAGACCAGGCTTGTGTTCTGAAGTGGAGTCACATGACCTGAGGAAGCAGAATAATAGCCCCAAAGAGGGACACAAACTGGAATAATGTTGCAGGTTACCAGAGCAAGATCTGGTCTAGCCAGAATTTCTTGAAGCATCGAAGTGTCTACCTGGCCAGCAGTCTATTTAACAGCGCCTTGTGTTTTTCTAAACTCACCAGAAATGAGGCTGCCTTCTGTAAAAGGATTTATAGGTTTGGGTTTGTGAGGTAGAGCGATGCAGCAGGTATTCGTCCAGCCTGTATGGGGCCCTGGCCTCCCTCCCCAGACCACAGTGAGTGAGGAGAGCTGGGGGCTGAGGGAAAATCAGATACGTGCCTTATTTCATAAAACTGGGGCTTTCAAGGATCTCTCAGGTCAGGGGGCTCAATTCATCATCTCCCTTTGTATTTTTTGAGGAGTATCTGGTACTTTTCTGGTATCTTAAATGCCCAATCTGTAAACCTATAGTTCATTTCAAACTGTAATTTGTTGTAGATTTAAAGTAGCAAAGACCCTTTGGGAAGAGCTTCAAAATTAAAATCAAAATTGTCCATAGAAGAAGTTAGAATGTGACTAGTTGGTAAAGCTGTATTGAGCCAATGACCTTATTAAGAAATTGCTTTGGGCTGGGCATGGTAGCACACACCTTTAATCCCAGCACTCAGGAGGCAGAGGTAGGTGGATCTCTGAGTTTGAAGCCAGCCTGGTCTACAGAGTGAGTTCCAGGGCAATCAGAGCTATACGGTAAGACCCTGTCTCTAAAACAAAGTAAAGAAAGAGGAAAATTATTTGGGCGTGTGTGTTTTTTTTTTCTGAGACAAGATTTCTCTGTGTAGCCTTGGCATTCCTAGAGTCACTTTGTAGATCAGGCTGCCCTTGAACTCAGAGATCTGCCTGCCTCTGCCTCCCAGAGTGATACATATTATTTTTTAGGTACAAGGTCAGAGAAGGATGTTTTGGAGTCTTTGCTAAATATCTATCAATTTTAGGAGCTTTGATATGGTATTGGTCCCTTTAAGAAGGTACCCCATGTGAACCCCTCCCCCCAGTGTGTGCTAGGCAAGTACTCTGCCACTAGTATATATTCCCGGCTCTTTTTCTTTATTTCTTTTTTTTTTTTTTCCTTTTTAAAGTTTGGCACAGAGTTCTCAGGTTGGCCTGGGACTTACAGTGTTCCTGCCTCCACCTTTTGAGTATCTGGTACTACAAGTCTGTGCCTTCAGAATAGCTGAGCTGTTTTTAAACTTATATGAGTCACAGATTTACTCAAAGTGGTTATAAAATGCAATAACATTAAGATACTTGTAATTTAGTAATATTATTGATTCCCATAACCCCACAGTTGTGTCACATTTTCAGAGGAATGGGTTCCCCTTCTGGCCAGCCAATCACTGTTTAATTTCTTACTTTTCTTTTTTAAAATGCTCCATTAAAAAAAAATCATCCCAGTCTACTTTAGCCCCCCAGCCCTGTCTCTCCTCCACTCCTCCGCGATGTTTACCTCCTTAGCCTTCAGCCTTCTGGACGCTGTGGTTGTGCCTTCCTATCAGCTGCCTCTAAGGTCTATCTCCTCAGGGGTCCGCGCTGTCTAGCTGTTTGGTAATCAAAGAGGCTTCTCCATTCCTCGTAGCCTACATCTTTCATCCCACTCAGCCTCTGTGTCCACAGCACAGTATCCCTAGCTCCTGCTGCTGCTGGGCTCCCTCTTGACCCTGGATCTGTCATTTGCTGGCCATTTCTCTTTGTGTGATCCTCAAAGATGCTTGCCCCTGGCACACTGCCCTCCCCCTCCGCACTCCCCATTGCCTAGGCATAGGTGTGTGACTGTCATCCCTGAGCCACCTCTTCCACAGCCCCCAGTGTGACTCACAGCAGCTCTCCTGCCCTAGTTAGCCCAGGCATCAAGCCCCTGTTCCCACCCTGTCATCTGTCACCTCTTAGATCAGTTAGGTCATCCTCACTCACCCTTCTCTCTGGGTCTTCCTTTTTTAAAATCTGTAGATCCAAGTTTGGTTTTGTTGTTGTTGTTGTTGTTGTTGTTGTTTTTATCTTGTTTCGTTTTAACCTACACATCTCTCCATGTTCTTTATAGTCTCTATAATATCTATTTTAACTTTTTTTTTTTTGAGGGGGTTGGGTTTTTTTGTTTGTTTGGTTTGGTTTGGGTTTTTGTTTCTTTGTTTGTTTGTTTGTTTGGTAGACATGGTCCCATCATGTCTTTCTGGCTGACCTGGAATTCATAGAGACCCAGCCACCTACGTCTCCTGAATGTTGGTATCTGTGCCCAAGCTGTTATGGTCTTTTTGTTTTCCACATGATGCAGTTCTGGCGGTTTGTATTATAGTATCTGCTTGCCCCAGGAGTCTTTCCTTAGTCTGATACATACTCTGAAAACATATTTCCATTGGATCCCTAGCATCTGTATTCTGTTCCTTTTTTATTTTTTTCCTCTCTGCTTACATTTCTCATCTGTCCTCACACAGCCTCTTCCTTATCCATTGGAGTTGTTTGCCTGTTTAGTGTCTTAGTTGACCTGTGTTGCTATAACAGGGTGACAGGATGAGTAATTAGAAGGCAGAGGATTTATTTCCATAGTTCTGGAGGCTGGTGAAGACTTTCCTGCGTGTCCTCACATGGCAGAGAGGGAGAAGAAGAACCCACTCCTTTGAGCTCTTTTTATAGCAGCATTAATCCATTCATGACATCGTCCCATTCGGAACCACCTCCAAATGCAACGCATTGAGGACTGAGTTTCCAACACAAGAGCTTTGGAGGTGACAGGATCCCTAAAGCCATGGCAGTTCCCCTTGCTTTAAATGTCTGCCTTGCTGTCTGAGTTTGGCCCTGGCTCTGGCTATTCATAGTGTACTTTTGCGCCTTACTGCACTTTGTAATTTCCTTCCGATGGCTGGGGCAAGGGGCCTTCAGGGATGTGCTGTGAGAGGAGGGGACACACACTGCAGCTTTTAGAGAGCCTTCAGCCCTGTACCTTTTCAGCTTAGTGGGCCAGGATGGCCAGAACCGGGTGTTGTATGTGCTCAGAGGAGCCTGACATTCAGTCAGCTGAGTTCTGACATGTGAGACCTTGCACGTTAGACTAGGTTAAGAAGCTCTTCTATTGGGTAGATCTTGTTAGTAGGAACAGAATGGGGTAGAATGTTCTGGCATATTTCACAGTGCTTACCTTCCCCTCCTCTGCTGGAAGCCTAGGGAAAACTTGTCTCCAGTATTGGTTCTGGAGCCCAGTGACACTCAAGGAGAGACACCCAGCAGCATGAGGCTCCAGCTGCTGGGCTCTCATAATTCTTCCTGGACACATTTGAATGCAAGACTCCAGCACTGACTAGTCCCAGCCCGGGGTTTCCTCCTCAGAGCCTGTTTCCCACCAGGCTCTACTGTAAATAGTCATTCTCTGTATCTACTTATCTCCAATTTTGAAAGCAGTATTTTTCTCTGGGATGTCAGACTCATCAGAAGTCATTGCTTTTTCAAACTGTCAATGTTTACTTCTCGGGAATGACTCCAAGTTCTTTATCTGCCAGGATCAAAACTTAAAAGCTACTTTAAATACATATATATGCATATGTATATATGTATATATACTTGTAACAAAAAGAAAAAGAAAAAAATCAAATTAAAAAAAAAAGCATTTAGAGACTTTGTAATTTGGCATTACTCCATACCCCATACTTTATGGTTCTATGATATGTGAACATTTCTCCATAGTTTCTGAAGTTTGGATTTTAAATGTTCTCCAATGATAAAAGCTTGGCCCTCGAGGTGGTCCATTGGGAGAGCATAGAACCTGGGAGAATTAGGGCCTAGCAAACGTCATCAGTGGTGTGACCTCAAAGGACACTGTGTGATTCTTGTCTCTCGTTCTGTGTTCCCTGGCTTGCAGTGTAAAAAGTTTGGCTTCATCATGCCCTCCTGCTGTGAACGTGTGGCCTCATCAAAGGCCCAAGGCAGTAAGCTACCTGATCAGGGTTCCACCTCTAAAATTATGAGCACAAATAAGCATTTCCTCCTTCTAAGTTCCTTTCTCTGGGATCTCGTTACAGTGACAGGACTCTAACAGCACAATGAAACTTCAAAACAAAGCAGTGGACTCTAGCAGTATTTCTATTGTGAAGACAGGACCATGAGACCGGGAGAGAGTCCAGAAAATGAAGATTTGGGATCAAGCAACTCGCCCTTGTGATTGCCCAAGGTACAAGGGGAAGGCTAAGCTCTGTGGGTGCTCAGGGAAGGAGAGCAGGGTCCTCAGAGTGACCTGGTGTGAGAGCCAGACATCCTCCATTCTCATCACTTATACCACGTACCTGCAGGTCACCCACTGCCTTCTCTTGTCAAACCCAACCGAAACAAGATACTATTACCCAGAAGCCTTTGCGCCCAGTGTGCAGAATACGCTTCAGACCCTTGTTTTCACTTGCTTTATGTTTTAATCTCTAAACATCTCCCAAAGAACCTGACAATAGCCTGGTATCTCTCCTTGTGCTTACGTGGCAGTCAGGCACCCTGTAAATTACAGATCTGCTCACACTCCTACGGGTCTCCGAGACATAACATGGAACCAGAGCAGTGCAGGGTTAGCTGAGCGCACAAATGTGTAAGCTGTGTTTGCTTTCCTAAGACCTCTTCCCACCTGAAGTGTAGTATGTATAAGGTCACATTTAGCTTTTTATTTTGAAATTCTACTGTGAGTAAATTTATCATCGGTTTCAAAGGCTAGTTTATCTTAGTTTGTGCTAATGTTATGCCCGGTTATACCTGAGCTTTTACTATGAGCTTAGTTATTGACCTATTTTATTTGCCATTTTATGGCATACATATTTTCAGGGGAGATGTTTACACTGTGCTGTATTTATTTATACCACACTGCAGTAACCATAAAACTATCTAAGTATGCCCAAACCACTATGATCTGCAGCCCTCAGGGAAAGGGGTTTTCAGGACAGCCAAGTCTTAAAAATTAGCAGTGGCTGATGGTGTTGGAGAGTCTGAAATTATGGGTGGAGCCTGACAAAACGTTGATACTACCTCAGGTCATCAGTGCAGGCGGAACTGTAAAACTGGGTTCTCCATAGAGGACTTGGTATCATTTTGTTTGACTTCTTTCTGACCTTCCTTGAACAAGTTCTGTGTCCTCCATTGCTGGCACCAGTGTTTCTCCTGACTCTGCCTGTAGATCTCCTATGCCCTGGGCTTTGTACATTTGGAGACCAGGTAATAGAACTGGCCTCTGATATGGGATGGTCACTTGCAAGTGCCGTGTAAAGCACCAACATGCAGTTCTGTATGTTTTGTTGCTTTGTTTTTACCACTCAAGTGGCAGGTTGGGGATCTGCCCTGACTCCTCTTTACCTGTCTTTGGTGTTCCATATTCCCCTTTAAGACCCATTCTAACCAGGGGAGGGGAACGCTGAGACTTAAGCCTTTGACATAATGGGGCTAGTTCAACACACTCAAGAGTAAGAAAGCCGGGCTTGGAACAGGCCATATCTGAAGTTCAGTTTATTAAGCAATGGCTTTATGGTGACAGCGTTTGTCTTCCCTACTCTCCTGCTCTGTCTTTCTGTGTAGAGCTGGCAAAAGAACAAAGCAGTTGTGCATCCTTGGCAAGTGCTTTGCCAGTGAGCACATGCTCAGCTCTCTCCCTTCACTTACAAATCCCACCCAGACTTTCTTTTGGCTTGAACTCTGTTGGGACTAAAGCTAAAGCGTTAATTCTTAAAAAGCTCCTGCAAGGCCCTTAATAACTCTGGTTCTCCTTTCTGCTGTGCACATGGGTTATGCAGGCATTGTACACTCCGTCCTCTTGTTGATGAAGTCAAGAAAAAGTCAGGAAAAGCTTTATTGGATGTGCCAGCAGGGGACCCTTAGACTGGGACCCTCAGCACTGCTATAGGCCTGATCCTTTCACCTGCTCTAGAGTCTTCAGTGACGTGTCTCCTCGAGTCATCACCTTCTCTGAGCTGGGGGACCAGAGAAAGCTAAGTGTCAAGAAGTGGAGCCAGGCCAAACCACTGTCGGCACCGTCAGGTGACCCTGGACCCTCTGCCTTCAAAGCCCATGGGCTCTGCTCGCCTCTCCCAACTCTGAGTGTGAGTTGACTAACAGGTGAGGCCTAGTTATGGCTGTAGGTTGGGCTGCTACAGCCTCTGCACTTGTGGTGTGCTGGGTCACACTGAGGGAGGAGGGAAAGGGAACTTGATCCAAGGGCATGTGATCCCAATGGGAAATGGGGCTGAAGAATGAGGAAAACTGTTCATGTGGGATCTAATGATGGCTCCAACTGGCTCACCAGGCACAGTAACTGGGGAAAACTAGTACTAAATACATTGGCTTTAATGATACTGTAGTTACAATGCTTTATAGAAAATATAGCCTTTGTTTAGTTTGTTTTAGCCATATATTTGTTTATTTGTCATTTTGAGAGAGTCTCTCCCTATACAGTCCAGGCTGGCCTTTAGTTTGAGAACCTCCTGCCTCCATTTCCCAAGTGCTAGGGTTGTAGGTGTATGCCACCACACCCAGACTTAGTCATATATTATTAGTCAGTGAATAAAATTATTGTTTTTCAAAAGTAGGAACATGAACATTTGGAAATAAAATTCAATCTTTTTTTTTCTTTTCTTTTCCTCGATGCTGGGGATTGAACCTAGGTTCATGCCTGCTAGACAGGTACTTACTGAACTACATTTCTGCCTCCTGATACAATTATCAATTACAAATACTTTCTGAACCTCTTATATTTTTTACGTTTCATTTTGAAAATAGAGTTTTGAGAGTCTGGAAAAAATAAGTGCCTTTGGCAATTATTTGTATACCTGGACTTGATATTACTTATTTGAGTGTGTGTGTGTGTGTGTGTGTGTGTGTGTGTGTGTGTGTGTGTGTATACGTGTGTATACGCGTGCACGCACAGTTTTTGGCTGGAATGTGGAGCTGCTTGTAGGAGTCAGTTCTCATTTCCACCTTTTGGGTCCAGGGATTGAGCCCAGGGCATTGGGTCTGGCAGCCTCTTTAACCCTCTGCAGCATCTCAATAGGTCCTCATTTGCAGAGTCAGTGTTTTCCTATGTCAACAATGGTTAATGATCCCCAAGAGAAAAGAAAGAATTGCTAATGACAGAAGATATCTAGCCAATGGTCTCTTAAGTTGCTACATTCCATATGGGTTAATACTTGAGTAAACCTACAACTGCTTCTTATTTTCCTTTTCTATGTGGCCATATGCATTTTCCAGTGATCTTGACATTACTTCTTGAGAAGTCAACTCAACCTCAGAATTCTAAAAAGTCCTCATTATCCAGTTTAGTCTAAAAGAGATCCGCAATTTAGGCTGATCTATTTATATTAACTGACTGGTACTTTCATGCTAATCCTGTAATTAAGATTCATTTCTCAAAGATGTTACTATAATCTTAGAAATATTAAAGATTTAAACCCTAAAGATTGGTATGGAAATGATTAAATTTTCTCTATTATTTCTTCCCTCTCTCCCAGAGTGATTAATTTCACTTTCAGTGCCTTCCTTCCCGAGCCAGAGTGCTTCTGTGGAGACCCCTAATTCAGTGAAACCTGTTTAGGGGATCATCCCAGCTAGACAGACAGCTGCGCGGGCATTCGCTTCCCAGCATGGATTTCAGATTATGGCCAATCAAGGGCCGGAGCTAAGGAACACCTGTCAGCGACACCGCTACAAGGAGACCAGCTCTTTAATCGAATTTCATTGTACTTCAGAAAAAGGTTTATTCTAAATGTGGCGTCTGCGTTTATGATTCATCCTTCTCAGCTGAGACATCAATTTGGGGCTTATTTATGATATTGTTCTAGGGTGAAACAAGAAACTGCAAGAAAATATTTCAAAAAGGCAGCCTTTCCCAGACAATCAATTTGCAGCTTTCTCATGTGGAAAAATAAAATAGAAATCTAAAACTTTAGTTTTGAGCATTTGTATGTGAATATAATTAGCAATAGGGATTCTTCGGCGCACACTTCCAGAATGTTGAAGCTGGATAGTAAACGCCCATGGTGAAGTCCAGGGAACTTTCCTTGTGGAAATCCGTTCCGCTTATCTGTAAGCAGTGCAAACCATCATTGATACTGATGGGTTCCGAAAGGCCGTGCTCGGCTTTCAGCTTGGCCCTAATTGGAGGCCCCGCTAAGCCCATAATACCAGGTACTTTCTCACAGCTGCAGACCATGGAGTGTAACTATCAGAAGACAAACTTCACTGTGCAAACTGTAATTTAATGGTATAACTGTGTGCAGCCCAGAATATCAGTTAATTTTCAAAACACTTTATTCTACAGCAATTAGCTCAGGTCCTGGAGGGCAAACTGACAAGAGGTTACTCGTTCACTATGTATTTAATTAATTGAAAAATGCTCCAATTGCCTTTACAGTTGTTATTAGAGAGCAGAATCAGTGTTGCCAGCGCTCAACCATAATTGGAACCCCAGGGAATTAAATATTTAGCATTAGTAATGTAACAGCACTTAGGACACAAATTTCTATTTTCGTAATGAAAGCTATACACTGTGAGTGCAAGCGGCTGAAAGGACAGCTGTGACAAGCGAAACGGCCTGGGACATTTCAATAAGACACCTCATTGGACAGCAAGTCTTACCACATTACGCCTTTGTAAGAGACCTGCAAGTTTAATTCCCACGAGGAACTCATAGCCCAAGTCTTTAGCGTCCTAATTGCATGCAGGATGAACGGTTGGGCAAATGTCTTGCCGTAAGTGGCTGAAATTCATCTTGCTTTCTAAATAATCGCATATAAGTTCGTGCCTTTGTCAATTTAAGAATACCAGGACTGTCAGGGAGTAAGGATCTTGTTTGTTTTCCATTTAATTATATTTTTAAGCACACATGCTTTCTGTGCTACAATGAGAAAAGTTGGATATTGGGCTCTAATGAGCTGCAGTGCTAGACGCCGGAGACCCTGAGGGATTCACTCCGCAAATTAGCTGGATAAAAAGTACTTGGTTAGGATATAGTTGATGGCTGAGCTGTTCGTAGAACCACTTACAGTACTGTCTCTCAGTCCTGTTTCATTCTAAACAGGCCCTGTAGAGACTTTAACAGCTGCCTGTTAAAGCTGCTCAACTTGTCAAAATGTATTATATTACTCCACTAATAAATAGTATTAAAGGGTATTTGACTTTACCTCTCATTTTTCCAAGGGGATCAGGTTGATAAACACAACTGGCTTAGGCTGGTCTTATTTTAATTTGTTTATGTCAGCCAAGTAATATTGAAGGGCCATGTTTTAAATTTGCAAACATCACCTTCCCAGGGAGGCAGACCTTCCAAAATACTATGCACACTGGAAACGAGTAGTTGCGGCGCTTACTGAGGAGTGTTTGCCAGACGTACGAGGAGGTCTGGTTCTGACAAGGTCAAGGAATTTGAGAGCCTGGTAGGTGAACTGACATGCTTAGCGGGGTTGGTTCCTTTGCATTTATCATTTCCAGGAAAAGAAAAGTCACAAGATAAACAATTAACGTCACAACTTTCTTTTGATTTTCTACCTTCCTGTGTCTGTTTGGATTACGTGTTTACTTTAAAAAAAAAAACAAACTTTATTTTATAAAGTCTTCCTTAGGCTCTCTCCTATTTCCCTGCCTCCTGGCCACTTCTGATAACAGGATTTTTGTTTTTGTTTTTGTTTTTGTTTTTTTGCATGTGCATGTGTGTGTATAAATGACTGAAAGCCAGAGGTTGACAGCGCTTTCATCATTTCCCACCATATTTATTGAGGCAGGTCCCTCAGTTGGACCCAAAGCTCCATGGTCAGCAGGGCTGTCTATTTAGCTTGCTCTGTGCATGTGTGGGTCTATGTTTATAGATCATACTATAAAGAACATTTAATGAAGATAATTTTATGGAGTCCCGCTTTTCCCCCTGCATTTATGCCACAGATTACACACATTAAAAACTGTTACATTTATTTATGGGGTGTAGCATCGTAGTTGTGGGGGGTGAGAACTGCACACGCTGACCAGAGGACAGCTTGCGGCCTTGCAGGAGTTAAATGGATATCCCAGAGATCAAACCACCTCAATGACCTTTTTATAGCACCTTTTAACAGTCCACATTGTGCAGGGATAAAAGGTATTTATCTGTTGGCTGTCAATGTCATTCAAAATAATTGAGGTTTGTCACAGAAAATGATTCTAAGCTGACCAGCTTTCTAAGCATGATGGTTAACATGATGGGCACAAAACTCTGTGTGTATCACAGAAAAGTGAGCCATCATGGATTGTACTAGTGCATTGCTACTCTGCCAGGTGTCATTCAAAATGCTTTTTAGTAATTCATTTAATCTTTACCCTAATTAAGAGATAAGGTGTGCAGGGCAGTGGTGGCACATACCTATAATCCCAGCACTAGGAGGGGCAGAGGCAGGAAGATCTCTCGAGGACAGCCAGGGCTACACAGAAAACCCCTCTCTGGAAAAAGAAACAAAAATACTTAAGGTATATTATTAGCTCTATTTTATGTGAGGAAACTGAGGCACAAAGGGGTTAAATTCCTCAGGGCTACCAGAGTGTGCTGTTAGCCAGTCTCTTGTGCCCCCCCCCACATACCCCACGACCTTCCTTGAATGTGGGTTGGGTTGTGATTCCCCATACTTGTTTCTTCTGAGAACTAAGCTGTTTATGTTTCGCCTGCTTTTATTGTAATATCATTCATGGCCCTACCATCACCTATTAGATTATGGATGTCTCTTGTCTTTGAGAGTTGAGGTTTGAACCTCCCATATTAGGTAAGCACCCTACCACTGAGACACAACCCCAGCACTTTTTTTTGTTGTTGTTGTTTTGAGACAATCTCACATCCACTCAGGCTTGGACACACTAGCATCCTAGGAAGGCGTTGAACTGAGCCCCTCCTGTCTGAATGGCCCCAAAGCTGGGACTAAAGGCCTGTGGCCTGGCAATGTCTGGTACAGGTAATCACTTCTTCCCATGCCTCTTGCTTCTATTATCATTTTGTGTTAATATTACCAAGGTTTGCTTTGTGGACTAGTATGTACAGAAGCCTTTTACCAACCCAGGGATGCAAACATATTTTCCTATATAGTTTTCCACACTATCAATTTCTTTCAGGTTTTTATCTTAGACCCATATGCAGTATGCAGTGTATGTGGAGTGGCTAAAAACTAAGTCTTTGATCTGTAGTAGCTTCTGCAGCTTCCTCTTATGAGCTGTCTTGTCTTTTTTTCTCTCCACAACTTCCAAAAAAAAAAACCCCAAATCTCTATATAGAACTTAGAACTATCCCCCGTACCTGTGTTTGTGTCCACTTTATTTATTTTGTGTGTATGAGCCGGCATGCGTGTCTGTGTACATGTGTGTACAGTACCCTTGGAGGCCAGAAGAGGGTGATAGAGCCTCTGGAACTAGAGTCACAGACAATGGTGAACCATCATGTGGGTGCTAGGAATGGATCCAGGTTCTCTGCAAGAGCAGCCAGTGGTCTTAACCACTGAGCCATCTCTTCAGCCCTGTGTCCACTTTCTTAATCCAAATGCAGTTTACCTTAGTTTCTACATTTCTTTTCTCTGTCACACTTAATAGACTTTTATTGGCTTTTTAGTTTAATGTTAGCTTAAAAAATATTTTAGGGGCTGGAGTGATGTCCCAGGGGTTAAAAGCACTTGTTGCTCTTGCATAGAACTCAGGTTCGGTTCCTAGCACCCATATGCCTGATTACAACCACACATAACCTCAGCTCCAGGGCATCCGATTTCCTCTTCTGACCTCCCCAGGCACCTAGCAGGAATGTGTGTACATAACATGCAGCCCAAACCCTCATATGCATAAAACAAGTACTAAATGTTCTGTAAAAGATCTTTAGTTTTCTTGGTACCTTCCTTTTTCAGTGGCGTTTGACCCTATCCATTTTACCTTTGCTCTCTCTTGACTTTTAGTAACTAGCTTAGGCTCCGAGTTATCCTCTCAGCTCAGCTGTGCTTTCCTAGACCAGGCTTCCCGCCGCAGCCCCGGTGTGCAGGCCTCGAGGCGCCGGTGCTGCTGGATGCCCATCTCACGTGCTTCTGCTTAGCTGCTGCTTGCCGAGTCACTCTTTTACTTTTGCTTGTTATCTATTTCATAAACTCACTCATTTGGAGCCAAAAGCATGCTTCCCATGCGTCATCCTCAGTAGGACGCATGTTCAAAAGGAGCGTGTGCGATGGGCCTACAGATGGTTCAGGAGGCAGCAGTCCTCGGGAAACCGACAACCTGAGTTTAATCATCAGAGCCCATGGTGAAAGGAACACCCCCTCCCCTAACCCCCTCCCCGGGCTGAGGAAAGTCTGAGTGGATGTGTGTTGTCAGGCTCAGGGAAATGGCAAAGCTTGCAGTGCTGGGGTGCTGGCTGTGTGCAGAAAGCACTGACCACAGCTTTCTCCTCTGGGATGTTTACAGACTGAGACTGCACCCCTATAGTGACCTCCCCCCTCCTGAGAAGAGCTAACCCCTCCTCCTAGCGTTGTACATCATAAACTCCTCCCTGAGTGTCCAGGGCACACCGTAGGTGCAATAGAACCAGCAAAGCCCGCCCCTTCCCAGATTTTCTGTACATGTGTCTGTCCTTTCTTCCTTCCCTTGTCATCCCAGTGGGACTTCAGGACCACACTGTGCAGGATGCAGTGGGAACCAATTCCCAAAAGTTGCCCTCTGACCTCCACACACATGCTGTGCCACAGGCATGCTGCACTCACACGTGTCACATACACAATATCACATACACAATAATAAACATTTAAAAAGAATGTGTGTTTTTTTGCTTCAGGAAGTTATCTTAGGTCTGCTTGATGAATCAAGCCCCGACACTCGCTTTCACAGGAGCACCAGTGTTCTCCCACCGTGTTGTCCTGTCTTGGTGGATGCTCTCTGACTGATGCATCTTGCCTCTCTGTATCCCCTTTGATTGTGGGAGGAAAGCTGGGCCTGTGGCACTTCTAGCTGGGAATCGCCTTAGGATTTTCTTTCTCCCTGTGCCCGAGGCCCCAAGCAATGAACTGTCCCCAGTGCATTTCTCCTGTTGGGGAAGCACAGTCAACTGTATACACTCTACCTATGACCTTCTGTGCTGGAGTGTGGACTTGGGGTCTGTCAGGCCCTCGGGATTCAAACTGAAGCACTCACTCTCAGGGCGGAACAAGGTCTGTCCCATCTTTGACAATGAATGTCTTTCTGACTTCGATGTTCTAGGCACTTTGTCTGGCCACACCCTGCAAACAGTCACAGTCTAGGTGGCTTGTCAGTGAGCTGAGTTTTTCTTGTCAACTCCAAGTTTATTTTTCACTCCATCAAGAAGAAAGACCTTCATTTTCATAACAGCAACTCCTATACCTGCTTGGGTCATAGTTTACTTTGATATTTCAATTACTTTAAAAATATTTTAAATTAATTATTGTTTTTGTTGTTATGTATGTGTGAGCACACGTGTATCTCCTGGTATTGTTATGTGTGTGAACACAGGTGAATTTCCTGGTATTGTCATGTATGTGTATGAATGCAGGCATATTTCCTAGTATTATTATTAAGTGTGTGTGTCATGTGTGTATGAATGCAAGTTGACACATTTCCTGGCATGTCTGGAAATGAGGGGACAGTTTCTAAGAGTCAGTTCTTGCCTTCCACTGTGGATTCCGGGGAGGAGGAAGCTCAGGCAAGCACGTCGGCCTGAGGAGCCATTTGCCAGTCCTTCCTTGTTCTTGCTTTCCATTTTCATCAAAGAAATGATGATGAATTAGTTGATAATAAGTACCACTGAGAGGTCGGTAAAGGAAACGTGTCATTGCCTCACCGCTCTTCATCTCCTTCTCAGAGGCAACCAACCCTTCACCGTTTCTTTCAGCAGCCTATTCCTCTTAAGGGTTACAACTAACGGACACATGAAAGAGACAGGCCTAAGCCAACAGGAAAGTGAAATTTGTAGAAAACAGGCTGCAGAACCTCAGTAACCTTCAATATGAGACCTGAGGCTGGAGGATGACTTAGCGGGGAAAAGCACTTGTTGGCATGAGCATGAGAACTTGTTTTTTTCAAGTCCACGTGAAAAGCTTGATGCAGTGTCATGCACTGGAAATCCCAGCATCATACAGGAAGAGGGGAGGCAGAGACAGGACATTATCTGGAAGCTTGAGGCCAGGCACCCCACACATCAGAGCTGCAGACACGAGAGAAGCCCTGCAGCAACAAAGCGAAAGGTGAGAAGCAACTCCCAAACATCTAACCTTAAAGTGTACTCGCGCACGCGCGCGAGTACACACACACACACACACACACAGAATAAAACTAATCACTCAATAAATGTTTTTGAAGAAAATGAAATCTGTAGATGATAATACATGATTATGTCTGTGTAATGTTCATTGCTCTCTATACATATATGTGTGATGTTTATCTACATATATGCATGTGTGTATACAGTTTTATAATTATGGGAATGAAGCCCAGGATGGCATGTGTACTAGCCAAACACTACCACCCAGCCCCCAACCCCAAAATAATGTAATTCCTTGTACTCTCAGTAGGAGCCAAGCTATTTTAATGCCTGTGGCAGTTGAGCTGGTTATAATATGCATCATAGTTCAGTTCTGCTGGAGAATAGTGAAGGATCAGCAACAGTCGTCTTGGCTCATTGGTGCCACCACTAACTGAATGACATGATGCCCAGGAATAGTCTTTCCTGTTGCCCTTGGTGAGATGCTCTTTTATTTGGCAGCCACTGTACAAGGGCATCCACATGGGAAAAGTTTGTACATCCATCTTGACCACTTTTTCCCCCAGCAAATACAAACAAAGCATCTTGAGGCAAGAGGGATCTTTTCCTAATTTGCAGAGGTTCCCATTGGCTTTAGGTATGGGAAATATATTTAATAGTTGCTATCACTAAAGTAAGAGGCACTGTTTAAGACAACAGCTGAGGAATACTAGCGCTACATAAATACTGGCAGGAAATGGGGATTCTGTGGAGCTGGGAAATCAGAAATCCAAAGCTCTCAGGCAGGGGTCTGAGCGAAGAAGCCTTAGTCTGCAGACACGTGGGTAGAGATCTCTGTGTTAGAACATGGCATTCTGCTCATGATGTAGCCTAATGGCTACAGATAGGATATGTTCTTAGAGCAATGAGTCATAACAGGTGAAGAGAGATCAGCCTCCAGAGCTCTGAGCCTCTAGCTGGGGCATGTTAGAGAAACTCGTTTAGTTTAGGAGCGCTTGCATGGGGGAAGCCAATCATGGGAAGCTTTGGTGAGATCCTGTGTGCACTCAGGAAGCAAGGGCATAGGCAAATTCAGAGGGAAAAAATGCCCTGTTTGTCCAGGACTGTCTAGTATTGAAAACACACCAGTGGTTGCCACTATTCCAGTGTCTCCCCAAGCATTGTATCCACGGTAAACAAGCATCAAGAACCCAACCCTTATCTTGTCTCTGAATAGCCTCAGCCAGGTCATGTGTACCAGGAACAGACAATGAGGAAGAAGAGACCTAATGTATGGGCAACGCATGTGGACTGCACAGTTGTGCACATGGGTGCTATAGCCAGGCTGCCTACGATCCCCAGCATAGTCATGGTACATCTAGCTCATTGCTTCAAAGGGCTGTGTGGCTCCTGCTCCTCCTCCTGGCTTGTCTGGGCCTCAGGAGCAGGTTCTGGCCCTTGGGAAAGTGCTGTTTTGGGGTGCTATTTAAGTAGCATGGTAGATGCTCAATACATGGTCCCTGTGGGAAGGGAAGGAGGGCAGGCCCAAAGGGCTAACTCAGGGATGGAGAGTCAGACGGTGGCCAACCAGGAAAGAGAACAAATAGCAGCTTGCGAATGGGGCCCTTTGCTTCTTATTAACTAAATCTTAATCACCTTACTGTAACCAATGTACAAACTTCAAAAATCCTCTGTTTATTAACAGCTTGAATTCCAAGACTAGACTGTAGCTCAATGGGGGAGCATTTACCTGGCATGTAAAGGGCCTGGGTTCAATCTTTAATGCCACCAAAAAAGAAAACAAACAAGCTTGAATTCTGAGCTTAGAGTCCACCATCAGACAGAGACGGTTGTTGACTCAACATGTTAGCAATGAAATCTCATATTGGTTGAACGTTATGGTATGCCAGGCATCTGCTACCTGAGTAACTTGCACTATTGTATTAAATTCCCATAAGGAGACATCTTAGTATTTGGTCGATGTGAAGGGACACCATGACCATGGCCAACTCTTACAAAGGAAAACATTTAATTGGGGTTGGCTGACCGTTTTAGAGATTTAGTCCATTATCATCATGGCGGGGAGCATGGTGGCTTAGAGGCAGACATGGTTACGGTGAGGTAGCTCAGAGTTCTACAAGGTCACCGTCAACAGCCTGGTACCTCAGAGGCAGGGACACTCCACAAGGTCATCCATCTGACTCACCTCCTGTCAGCACTGAGCAGAGGTGGGAACCCAGTGTTTGCAGCCACCAAGCAATTGCTCCTGGCATCAAGTGCTGTCATTTTTGGAGTGGTCTTGTCACATGCAGCCCTAAGACTAGGTCTACTGTATCACTTATCAAGATGTGCAGGAGCCCGAGGCTGGCTCATATCCCTGCCACACGTGCATGCATCCTCTTGTGTCCAGGACAAAGGAATGAACTGAACAACAACAGGCCTTCTATAGTTCATTCTGATGGAAAATGAATGAAGATGTCTAACAGCTTTGCAAATGTTCCTTGAGTTCTCCATATCACCCATCCTGTTCATAGAAGGAGTTTTTTTTTTTTTTTTTAACAGCAGCATTTTCAGCATAATACACAATTTCAGCTAAAGCCATGAGACATTTCTTCCTTACCCTTCCACCCGTCAGTTCCTGTCACCTGAAAGGGTTTGAGGGCAGAGGGAATAAAATCAGAGGAAGCAGATGCCACATCCTGGTGGCATTTATTGCTGCTGCCTGTGGCCCTGTGTTGAGTGGCTGACCTTCTCTCCTTGCGACAGCCAAGTCATCCTTCACCTTTAATGGAGTGTGTGACTTCCAAATCTTCCTGGGCTGCATAGGAGAGGAGGCAGTCATGGAGAGGATCGCCTCTTACGTTGCCTGTGCTCACCTTCAATCCTTGCCCTTTCCGGTTCCCAGAGTCATAAAGGAGCTGAAGGCCAGAGGGATTTGAAGGGCTTCTCCAAATACGACACTGGAAACCCCAATATTTGAATGACAGCTTGCGTTAGCCTTGGAGCAGCATGCTGAAGCATCGCTAACTATTGTTTCAAGTTGGGATGTATAGACATGAGACAAAGTGATGCTAAGGGAGTGACAGACAGGTCTCCTGTTCTTCAGAGGAGTACATCACTTTGCTGCTGAAGAAAGCAGCTGCCCTGGGCCTTTTCCACAGCACACCAGTTCTGCTGGTGGTGGGCAAGGCTTGCCTGTGATTGGTGCTCCTTACACAGCACCAGGAAATACACCATCTGTAAATCTTCAGTGGGCTCCATGAGAGGCACTGACGAGATTGCTACAAATATAAGAGATGTGGACACCCCGATTCCCAAAGTCCTATTTGTGGCTAGCTTGTCTTGTTTATCTGTGTGTTTGTTTGTTACCAGTTTCCAGAACCGGAAACAGCTTTTAAAGTCTTCTGGATCGTTTTCTGTGTTGAAAACAATCAACATATTTGTTTCTACTCATACATTTTAGATGACAGTTTAAAGGAGCACCACTGACTTTGTGTAAATTTTCCAGGTGGATCTCTGTTGTTAGTTCGAGGCCAGCCTGATCTACAAAGTGAGTCCAGGACGGCCAAGCCTATACAGAAAAACCCTGTCTTGAAAAAAAACAAAACCCAAACAACAACAAAATAATACAAAAGGTTACTGCATGCTAGGCCTGGGGGTACAGGTTGTATCCCAGCTACTCAGGAGACTAAGGCAGTGTGTATAAATTCTCCTCTTAAGGCCATCAGTGGTTCTCACTTGAGCCTAACTCTGAAAAACCTGATCTTCAGACTGTCACCTCTTGAAGTAATGTGGGACTTCAATACCCGAGAGGGGATATGGTTCAAGTCCCAATAATGTAATGCCTTGTGAGTTTTATAATGAGGTTATCACCATTTCAGGAACAAAAAATAGAGATTGTCAAAGGGATTGATGCGCACCTGCTGATCTCCATGGGATGAGTCTAGCACGCTTGCACACACTTGGAGCATCACACTCACAAAGTGTGTCACAAGTAAAACTGGGTATATTGAGTGGTTTTCACAAGACATATTTAGATTGCTAGACTGATTTCAAGAGAGATACCCTGTGTTGAGCAAGTTTGGTGAGTTCACTTCTTGGGCCCTTGCGTCTCTCCACTATAAGATGAGACCCTAGGAAGGGACTGTTCAGAGGGGACTTTGGGGTGACTCGCATAACTCCTTAAAACCATGACTACATGTGGTAGGTACCCAATATTTATTGATTGGTTACTATTTGTGTGTGTGTGTGTATGTGTGTGTGTGTGTGTGTGTGATGTCGTCATTGTTATGAAAAGAATGCAAATTTAGAATGCAACCAAATGATTGTTAGCATCGCATATTAGCATCTTCAAGTGTCATCAGCTAGTTCTTTGGACCCATATATTATCACAGTTTTAAATGTTATCATTTCCAGTATGCTGTGTCATTTTACATTGGCAACATGTCAGGGGGCAGTGTAGTATGTCGAAAGGATTTAATTCCTTGGCTGAGTGTCATAAATGTGGCAGGGCAACAGTGCCTGAGTATAGCATATGTTGGGCATGCAAGTGGCTTTTTCTTGGAGTTAGGTGACATGATAGCTGTTGAGGCTGCCAATTTTTTTTTCTCAAACTCCTAAAAGACCATAAGAAATGATGATTACGCCCTTCAAACCAGTTTCCAAATGTTCCTGGTCACTATGGAATGAAGGAATGGCCATGTAGTCACTTGTTGGCCTGAGGCCCAAATCGGGCAAGTGGAATGCTGTAGAAGGAAACTTGAGAGCTTCATGGAGTTGTGGGGGCATATACTCGCGAGCAGCCCTTCAGTGCTTTGGGTTTTCTGTTTTGCTTCATTTTTTAACTTTTTAAAATTGAAATAATTATTTTCATTCAATATACTTTGACTATGATTTCTCTTCCTCCCAGACCCTTCCTACCGCCCACACACCCAACTTTAAGTTGGTTTTTTTCTCTTCTATTTAAAACAAACAAAAACAAAACAATAGCAACAACAGAAAAAAACAGTAAGAAGCATAGACACAAACAAAAATCAAAATAAACAGGCAAGAGACTGATAAGACAAAAAAAAAGAAAAAAAAAAAAGAAAAAAAATCCACAAACAAAGCAAAGTCTACAAAAATACCATTGAGTTCATTCTGTGTTGGCCAACTACAACTACTCTTGGGCATGGGGCCTGTCCTGAGGTGTGGTTAGTGCACTCGGTGAGAGTCCGCTGGAGGAAACAGATTTTCCCTTTGCTCCAGAGTATCAGTTGCAGACAGCTTCCTAGTTAGGGATGGAAGCAGTGTTCGCTTCCCCCTCCCAGGGCTAGGACCCCTGCTTGAACCTATGTGGGCCTTGTGCATGCTTTCACAGTCTCTGTAAACCCATCTTCAGGATTGAAGAACATACCAAAGGCAAATCAGATGAATTAGGGACAATGAAAGTTGCTTCATCAACTTTTCTTAGGTGGTGGACTGATTTGTATTTGAATGTTTCTATTGTTTGTTTGTTTTTTATGCAAGCAAAAGAAATTATCTAACCAAAAAATTATTTTTGACAAAGACCAAAGGGCCAATTTCCTGTTTTCTTATCACAATTTATTTCTTTTTTTTTTTTCTAAAGATTTATTTATGTATTATGTATACAGTGTTGTATCTGCATGCACACCTGCAGGCCAGAAGAGGGCATCAGATCTCATTATAGATGGTTGTGGACCACCATGTGGTTGCTGGGAATTGAACTCAGGACCTCTGGAAGAACAGCCAGTGCTCTTAACCACTGAGCCATCTCTCCAGCCCCCACAATTTATTTCTAGTAGACTATAATTTTCTGGCCAGGTGTGGTGACTCATGACTTAATCCCAGCACTAGGGAGGCAGGGGCAGGTGGACTTCTGTGAGTTCAAGGCCAACTTGGTCTACATAGTAAGTTGCAGGAGAGCCAGGGCTGCATAAAGAGATCTTGTCTTAAGAAAAAAACGAAAGGTGTGGGAAGGTGTGCTCTACCTGGAAGATGTGAACCTACCATAGTAACTTTCTTGCTTTCGGGCCCTTTGCAGACATTGTAATTTCTAGGGCATCAGATTTTAGGTAGAGTGGCCTACCGAGAGCTCAACTGGACAACAGGGTCAGATGGGGAGTCATGGACTGTTGTGTGGGCAGCCCTGGCCAAGTATGGGAATGTGGGGGAAAGCCACCACCAAGTGTGCGTGAGGTGACTTAAACTCCCTCTCTGTCTTGCTGGGCTCTGTTTATTTATTGATCGACTATGCTGGGGATAAAACCCAGGGTCCTGTGCACACTAGACAAACTCTCTTCTACTGAGTTACACTCCTAACCCTTATGTAATAGTCTTCATTGTCTGTCTTCCATCTCTCACTCAGGAGCTGAAGATTAATCCTAGCCTATCTAACGCCACAGCTCATCTGGCTCTCACCGTCCCCATGCCTGTAGGTAGCATATTTAGCCAACCTAAGGGCGAGTATGACTTCGTCAAGTGGGAATTATACAAACCAGAATCGAACCACTTGAAGACTTGGTTTAATTGTCTTAATTGATGTGGGAAGACCGGCCCTGAATGTGGATGGCAGCTTCTGGGAGCAGGGTATTGTTTTGTTTTTAAGGGATCTAGCAGAGGAAGAGTATCTGCCCTTGCCTAACATGGCCTCCTCTCTTGCCTTACCTTGTCTGTCTTTGCTGCCGCCGATTCGCTTGCTGATATTAGAACCAGTGTGCTCAGGCTTCCAGCCCTGGTTGAGGACCAGCAGTTGTCTAAGAAGCCTCCAGAGTGTTTGATGCCAAATTGGGACTGAGGAGGCACCCAGCCCTGTGGACTGCAGACCTCCCAAGCAACTCTAGGGTTCCTTCCAGTGAGAGACAGCCTCTGTGACTCTAACCGCTGAGACTCCAGATTCAGGGACTGGCAGCTACCAGGCCTTCAGCCTCTCAGGTGTGAGGCAGCTGTTGTCATTATTTTAATAATAAGCTAAGGTAACAACTTCTTTATACACATATGAATAATTACCCTCTTAGTTCTATTCCTCTAGAGAACCCTGACTAGTTTATCTAAGGACCCAGCAGATGAGGAGTCATTAGCTTCAGGGGCAGTAGCGGCCTTTACTGAGCATCTATTGTGGTAGTATGCCCCTTTCTTGCATCCTTATATAACGCTCACAGTGCACCGTCAGGTAAGTACAGCCTCACTTTGCAGGGAGAACATCAGATGCGGCAATGATAGCCCAGCTTTGCCATACACAGCCTCTTTGCTTTTGTTTTCAGTGGCTCACAAGACTTCATTCTCAGGCACCCTTATGTGGGATAGATAGCCGGGGACCAGGTCATTAGTTCTGGTCAGAAGTAAATGAATCCCCCACCCTGCCCCGTATGCCTTCTTCCTCCTGAGATCCACAGGGAGAATAGCCACCAGGTGGGTACACTGCCACCCACAGAGGGCTTCATGTGAGAGACCAAACCTGTATCGCATATAACCAGTGATGACCAGAGGTTTGCTTGCTACTGCAGCATAGCCTTGCCCATCCCAACTAATACAGTGAGGCTCAGAGATAAGTCACCTGGCCGTGACTTCAAAGACAACGGTCTGGAACTTGCACCTCGATCCAACACTACAAAGCTCCTTTTTGTTTTTTTGGTTTTGTTTTTGTTTTTTTTCCTTCGATTACCTTTTTGTGAGGATGTGGAGGAGGTCTGAAGTCCACCGTGCTACATGTCTCTGAAGTGTACGGGCTAGCACGTCACGCTGGGATTTTCTTTGATTTCTCTTCCCTTACCAGTCTACCAGTCCTCCGCTGGTGGTGGCTAGATTAACGAATAGCCACATGGTGTTTGGTCTTCATTCAAGGCTTTCCTCTACCCCCTCCTTTTCCCCTAGTGCAGTGTATTGGAAAAGAAAAGACAAGGGCTTGCTTCAGGGGGATAGTGACCAGGTGACCCATGACCCACTCTTCTTTTTCCAAAAAAGGAAGGATTTTTTTGTGTGTTTGTGCCCCTGTCCACATATGCAGACTGGGCCATTTTCTGAGCATGGAATTCACCAGGCAGAGAATGCTGGATTAGAGGAAGCACACTACCTACACACTCTTTCTTCTTCATTTTCTTTTCTTTTCTTTTCTTTTCTTTTCTTTTTTTTTTTTTAAAGTCTTGTTATTTGTAGCTCAGGGCAGCCTTGGAATCTGTAGTCCTCTTGCCTCAGCCTGAGTGCCCAGGGACGTCTGGCTTCTCTGTGTGAAGTCTCCTTGCTGGAAAAGATTTGGTGGTGAAGATTAACTCATGGGAAATCCCTTCTCTCTAGGGAGTTTCTCCTAATATTATTACAGCTGTGTCTAAAGACAACATGGCTCAAAAAGCTCAATGCCAAGATGTTGCTGGCCTCCACTATTTATGCACGACACTTCTGGAAAGTGAAAAAGATAGAATAAAGCTTAAAACTGAGACTGTCTTCTCCTCCCCTTTACTGCCAACTATTCTCTCATCACGAATCAGTGGGTTCTTTTTAAGCATTTTCAGGAAAAATGTGTAAATCACCTACCAGTAGGTAGGCATTTTCTAATGTAAAGGGATCAGTTGCCTCTGCTTTTCTTTGTACTTCTGATACCCATAACACCTGGGACCAAGTCCACAAAGTGGTTGGATCTGCACGGTGGAGGTGGGGGGGCTTGGTGGATTGTACCATCATGGGGGTACTTGGTCTTTGACTTGTTGCTTCTTACAGTACTGGCTTGCACCTCTCTGGTCACCTTGTTGAAAGGACTTTTGCAAGTGTTCTTAGATTAAATTCCTAGCATGGGACTAGGAAGGTACATAGGCCTTCCACACACTGAGAGGAGCCCAGCCCCGGTAGTGAAGAAGAGAGCACCTATTTCTGCCACAGTTGATATTGTCAAGTCTCTGCATTTGTGCCGACATGCTGATGGAAGGATATTCTGCCATGGTTGCTTTCAGTCTCTGACTGAACTTGAGCACCATTTTATGTATATTCTTTCCTGTTTGTATTCTTTGTTTCTGTATATAAAATGTCCACTTTCCCATTGGATGTACCTTTTCCTCGCCGAAATGTCTGTTTGTCTGTCTGTCTGTCTATCTGTCTATCTATCTATCTGTCTATCTATCTATCAAACATATAATTATATGTTATAATAAATACTAACAATGTGTATATTGTTAATTATAATAATTATAAATAAGTAATAGTAATTAAATATAACATTAATGAATGATATTATAATAATATAAAATATTAGATAATATATGTAAATATATAAACCCTTTGTTAAAATAACAATCAATGCTGTCAATGACGGGGTAAGCACCTTCATAAGCTGTTAGTGGAAATGTCAATTAGTATGGCCAGTCTAGAAATCAATGTAAAAGTTTGTCACAAAAATAAAACTAGAACTCTCATATTACCTAGCTGTACCACTTCTAGGTGAGCACCAGAAGGGGAGGGAGCCCCCAGCATACCCTGCTAAGCGGTACTACCAACGGCGTCAGCCTAGGTACCCAGAAAGAGAAAAATGGATACAGAAAAAAGGGGGTCCATATACACAGTGGAGTTGAGGTCAGCCATAAGGAAGAGACTGGAGAGCAATGTGTAAAGTGAGACCAAGAAAGACAAGTATGGTGTGTTGTCTCTTATGTAGGAGGAGTAGGAGGAGGAAGAAGAAGGGACTTGTTTAGGGGTCTGATCTGGGGAAAATATACGTGGAGTAAGGTGGAGGTAAATATGACTGAAACACATTATAACAGTGCATAAAATGTAAGGAAATCATTATTATTTTGTGCAACTAATATGCACAGTCAAAATCAAACAAATAACCCCTTTTTGTTTAAGGTGATGAACCCTTATAATAACTATATATTACATACTGCAATTGTCAAATAGTTGATCCTGGCCTGAAGGTAGGGTGCTGTAGTCCACAAATTCTATCCCACAAGACACATGGTCAAGAGGATCATGAGTTCAAAGCCAGCCAGGCCTCCATCTAGAGTCCCTGTCTCAAAAACAAATAAAATCCAAACAAATAAAAAGTTGATTCTGTAGTTCATGCTGGGGCTTTAGAATGTCTTTGTGTTTGTTATGGAAACCACATTTTTATTTCCTTGTCTGTATTTTAAAAGAAAAGCGTGCTGGCTAGGCGGTGGTTGACTCAGGCCTTTAATCCCAGCACTCCAGAGGCAGAGGCAGGCGGATCTCTGTGAGGACAAGGCCAGCCTGCTCTACAAAGTGAGTTACAGGACAGTCCAGGCTACACAGAGAGACCCTGTGCGGTGAGCTGGATGGGTATAATTATCAGGACAGAAGGAAAAAGGATGAGGAAGGAGTGAGCCTCCCAGGAAGGAAAACGCAAGACACTTTAAATTTTCTTCAAAGGGAAGAGAAGAAGAAGAAGAAAAAAAAAAGGACTCGAGTGAAGACTTATTATAACTTACTTTGAGAAAGCTTGAAGTAACTAACTTGTGACGTGGTTTCAAACTTTTTTGTGAAACAGGGATCATCACAAGCAGCGGGCTTTCACAGCTGTCACCCTCAGACACTGGAAGAGAGCAGCCACGTCAATTATGGAGCTTCTCAAAACCTGCATGTGTGTGTCAATCACGTGGGATCCAATTAAAATGTAGAATTTGATTTGGGTGGGTGGGGGCTGGTGGGACCCAGATTCTGCATGTCTCAGCAACTACTGGGCCTCTGAAACTAAGCTGTTCAACACACACACACACACACACACACACACACACATACACACAACTTGACCATTTGCCCCAGGCATGCTGTAGCCTACTTCTGCCTCCTTTCTTTGCCTTCTCTTGATTTATCTGATAGTACTTAAGTACGTGTATATGCATGCTTATATCTGTCTTGATTTTTCTGCTTCCTAAAATGTCAAGAAATGAGCTGTTCTTTTCAGAAACCACAATGCATTTCATGAAAAAAAAACCATTGGACACAAAGGCAAAACATTGACAAATTGATACTTTCTTGCTTCGTCACGCCCAATTTAAGGAAATCATCACAAAATGGCCTGTGATTTGGAAATTGACTTCAACCACATTTAAGCTGCTCTCTTTTAAAATATTAGCAGTTGAGTGTGTAAGCCAATATTTATTTTCTAATCAAAGGTTTGCGGCAAATGGTTTAGAAATGAGAGAGGGATGCCTCAGAAGTGTTTCTGGTAATCGAACTGGAAATAGGATATTTTATTTCTTTAAATAGCAGGCATAGGTCTCCATCCACTAAAATTCTTACTGCTTTGGAAAAAGGGAGAGGTTGGAGAGCTGACCACTGCATAGAAGCCCAAAGCCAGAACCTCCCACCAGACATCACCATAAATAATTTTTTGTAGAAATAAGTTGAAGATCCTGCTACATTAAGGAGAATCTATTAACAGAATGACGGCATAGAGAGGACCCTTAAGAGACGCTTCCAGAATTCCATTATCTCAACTGTCACTCGCCACCACCGGATTTGTCTTGGCGCTGTGTGTTTTCATGAATTACTTGAGCTGTTTGTTTTTCCTTTATCAGCCATCACCCTGTCAGCCGGACCATTCATAACAACTTTTGGCAGCTCATCAGGGGAGTTCAGAGGCTGAATAGGACCCTATCAACTCTCACACCTCATTGTGTGAAACTGTTTACCAGCTCTGCCTTTTCTGTAAATATTACAAGCAGAGCCCTGAAAGGAAAGATGTGTGAAAACAAAATGGCCTGCCTGGGAGCACTTGGCTGGGCCAGTCAGC